>CM060880.1:59068369-59762744 GCA_030762935.1 Hymenopus coronatus | reverse complement strand
ATAGAAATTTGGGGGGGAACAAGTAAAACCAATATGAACAGATTGCTAAAAATACAAAAAAAGTATATAAGAAGTATGTACAACCTTCGGTTTCGACAATCTTATCGGGATACATTTGTAATCCACAATATCATAACTGTAGTCTTGCTATATGTGTTTAAAACTATTATGCTTGTTAAAGAAAAGAAGGAATTTAGCATACTTAATAAAGACTGTCATTCATAGGAGAGCAAATGATTATCATAGGGTAAGCGTAAATAAAACTCAAACTGATAAAGACCCATATAAAAAAGAAGCTGTACTGTACAATAGATTACCATTAGCAATTAAGAACACAAATGAATCAAAACTTAAATCTGTATTAAAATCATTCTTAATATGTAAATGTTTGTATGACATCAGTGAATTATAGATATGTCTAATGTAAATATTTTATGTATTCAGATTCTAAATTCTGTTAGAAAAATGGACAATGTTAGATGCTTGTAAGAGTCTATTGACTGCAATAAAGGTATTACTACTATAACAATATGATTAAGTTAAAGGACCAAGTAAGCACTTAAATAATCAAACTTGAAAATTGGCTAAACTCTAATAAATTATATCTACACTGTAACAAAACATCTTTTATACATTTTAGTTCTTCCCGCTATAAAGAGGTGTAAAGTATCTCTCTTTTCTAAAATAGCATTTCTGAAGTAAAAAACACAAAGTTTGTAGGAGTGATGATTGATTCAAAACTGAACTAGAAGGATTACATACAATATTTATATTTAGCACTTTGCAAATTAGTATTTGCATTTAGATGCTTCACTAAGATTATCACCATAACAGCCTTAAAAGCTATCTATCATGGCTATGTACAGTGTATCCTTAACTGTGCTGGGGTTCTACATTCAATAATGTACAAAAAATATTTAAAATTATACAACTTTTACTTAATGTACCTCACAATACTCCCAGCTATGCATTTTTGATTAATTACCTCTGGCATATTTGTATTTCTAGGAACTGTTTGCTTTATACATAACATAAAGGTCTTTAAAACAAACAGGGAATATCATGATAACTTCACAAGAACAACAAATCACATACATCTTTCTACCCAAAGAACCTCCAAAAATTTAAAATTCAGTGACCATCAACATAGGTAGATAAATATTTTATTCATCTTGCCGATCATACATATGTACATGGGTACCATGATACAGGATAAGTCAAAACTATGTATAAATTGTATTT
Source organism: Hymenopus coronatus (assembly GCA_030762935.1). Classification (NCBI taxonomy): domain Eukaryota; kingdom Metazoa; phylum Arthropoda; class Insecta; order Mantodea; family Hymenopodidae; genus Hymenopus; species Hymenopus coronatus. The sequence continues at coordinate 59,761,502 of CM060880.1, read as the reverse complement.
ACAAAATTCTTGTTGTAGTACTAATTACTTACAATATTATTTATGAGATTTAAGATTAATCTTAGGCACTATGATTAGATTATTGCAATTTTAATAATTTATACAATTTTATTGGGTAAAATAAGATATATATATATACATATAAAAAAAAGTTATAATACAGGTATAGGCTTACTAATAAACATATTAGTTTAATACAAAATAAATGTAAACATTAGAGATAAAAAATAAAGTAATAGAAATAATTTAGTATAATTAATGCAATCACATGTCAAACTGAAATAAATGCAATATTTACAAGATTAAAAATCTGTGAAGCCTAATACAATATAACTTTTTATAAGAAATAACAATATATGAACTTAAAAAAGAATATGTACATATGTAAAGGCAGTTAATTGCAATTATTAGTTAGGAAGTCTTGAATGGAATAAAAGCAGTGGTTAATTAGATGTGCCTTTAGAGAAACTTTAAACTTATTTTATGTGTATTTCCTTTAAGAATTTTGAAAGGCAGTTGTATATCTTTATACCGAAGTGCAATATGGTTCTTTGGAATTGGTAGATGTTATGTTGATTTGTGATTTGCCTTGTATTGTACTGATGCAGAGATTCATTCTTAATGAAGGCTGAATCTGTTTTGTTGTTGCTTTATGGATAAACATTATTATTTTGTAATAAGCATTATAACAAACTAAGCAGAGGACTAGATGATCTTAGAGCACGCAAATTTAGAAAGGAAATAAAACATATTTTGTTGAAACACAAGTACCATTCAATAAATGATGTTATATATATTGTACATAATCTGTAAGTGACATATTGACAAAACCATAAATTGTAGCAATTTCTAAGGTGAATAAAGAATTGAATTCAACCAAAGCAAACAAAAACAAAACAAAACTGACTTTCTTTATTCTTGCTATTTCCTGTCAATTCATCAATTATCAGCATCTAATATCTAAGATACAAGATACTGTCCAAATCTATTAAACTCAGTTCAGACTGATGCCTTATATGTGTGCCTAAAAGCAATAACCCCATATCAGTAAACCCTGAACCATGCCGTATAAAATTCTGGCACACTGATAGCATTGTTGTCAAAAGATTTAAGTTTTTAAAGTATTATTTTTGCCAAACATATTTAGGCTACTCTGATATTAGTGACATAAAAAGTGCAAATATATATTTATATATCAGCATTTCATAGTATGATTTAGATTAACTCTAAATATTGCCAAGCTTCTAGCCAGGTAAGTCCATGGATTGACTGCAATGTTTCCATCATCTTCATCTTGAGGGTAAACTGATAGCTTGAAAGTCTGAATTCATGTAAACATTTTTTTGTTTAAATATCAGAGCATCCAAGATAATCAGATGACATTATAATACATAAATCTGGACTTTCAAGTCATCAATTTACCCTGAAGATGAAGTTGCACATCTTGGAAATGTTGCAGTCAGTCTGTGTACTTACCTGACTAGAAGCACATGAATATTCAGTTAACATGTCATCAGGAAAGCTCTTACTTTATGGCTTAGATTACTCAATGCAGGAAAAGTAGTGTATTGTAAGTGAATCAAATGTAAATTTATATAAGCTAGTAATGAAATGCCAACAGACATTTAATTACATGATGGCTGACATAAACAAGTCAACAATAAATTAGTTACGAGAGTCTGCAATGTGGAATGTGGTTAGTGTAAGTTATACAGTGAATATAAAATACACCCAGGAAAAAGCGGGAAATATTACAGAAAGAGTAACTACCAATTATAAAACTGTTTTGAAAACTTTTATTTGTAATACACTGCATTATTATGCCACTCTTTCAAGAGCCTGAGCACCCAACTAATTCTGCTTTATAGAAGAGAAAGTGTTATATTCCAACCATATATTAATTTTGTATTGATAAGAGCTATCCTGCACACTTGAAGTTATTATTCTTTGGCTCTAATTAACCATAGGTCACTGAGACTACAGTCACTAAAGTTTATTTAATCAATTCCTAGCACTACAATGAATGACCAGATGATGTGCTAGCCAGTAATTAGCATTATTATAATTTAAACATAAATGATAGTTGGTATGCACAATTGGGTGGTAATTTGAAAATTACGTGCACTAACGAAGAAGGGTACAGGTTATAATTTGATTGCATGTGTGTTGATGATGATGATGATGGTGTTTAAGGGCGCTCAACTGCCGAGGTCATAAGCGCCCTTATGATTAAAACTTGGCAATAGCCAGTAAGAAAATACCAAACAAAAAAGTAAACACAAATAAAAGAGCTAACACAGTTGAAACGGAAGTAACAGAAACGTCCAGCCCTCTAACCAGAGCTGGATATAAAACTCCATCTAAAATCAACACATTAAAACCAAAAGAGTTTAAAAAACCGCTATCACACTAAAACGTCAAGGTAAAAGAAAGTTTTGCTAAAAATTTAAAAACCCTGTCCACTGCTCTTGGGTCATCTGCCAGGACCTCAGCAAGAGAGGCCGGCATGCCCATAGATGACCGAATGTGTGCCAGGTGACCACACTCCAGCAACACATGACGAACTGTCTGTGCCTCCCCACAGAGCGCACAGACAGGAGCAGGTTCACGTTTAAAAAGGTAACTGTGAGTAAAAATACAGTGGCCAATTCTTAGCCGAGCTAGTACTACCTCCTCCCGGCGGAATAAACGAGAGGAGGTTACCCAGTTGACAGGGAGGTCCTTCACCTCTCGCAGCTTATTACCACGGAGAGCCGACCACTCCGCATGCCAAGTCGAAAAAACGGCTCTCCGTACAGCCACTCTAAAATCTTCTGCTGTTGAATGGGTAATCGTAACACTGGGCGCTGTGACTGCCGATTTCGCTGCCAAATCCGCCGTGTCATTCCCTGGCAAGCCAACGTGTCCAGGAATCCATGCGCACTCCACATTAAAGCCAGAAGCGTGCAAAATGTGGAGAACGTCCTGGATGCGCTGCACCAAAGGATGGTAATTGTACAGCTCACGAATGCTCTGAAGGGCACTAAGGGAATCACTAAGAATAAGGCAGTCACCTAATTTTCGACGTCGAATATACAGAAGGGCTTGATAAATAGCATATAGCTCGGCAGAATATATAGATGTGCAACTAGGCAAACCGTAAGTAGAAGTTGCGGTGCCAGTTACAAAGGCACATCCAACACCGTCGGGGCTCTTACTACCATCGGTGTAAATACAAATACGGCCACTGTATTTGGATAAAAATTCTAAAAAGCAACGACGAATACTATCAAGAGGCGTAACAGATTTCCCGTAGAGCGTCATCCCGAGATCGACATGGGAGGTAGCGCGTAACCAAGGGGGGTGTATACCCTCTCCCTTGGATAACAGCCGAGGAATGTCAACATGGTGCTGGCGTAGAAGCTCACGGAAACGAAAACCTGCTGGCCTGGGGCTCAGAGAGCGGAGGCAGTATCGCTCGTGCAGCTCAGGGGAGAAAAACGCGTGATAAGTTGGATGCCCAGGCATACACTTCAGCCCACAGCCATAATTAGCAAGCAGGACATCACGCCGACAACGCAGAGGAGGTTCTCCCGATTCGGCGTAGAGGCTAACAACTGGGCTCGTTGGAAAAGCTCCAACGGCCACACGGATGCCCTGGTTATGGACTGTGTCTAACCTTCTGAGCACTGAAGGTCGAGCTGAAGAATACACAATGCTGCCATAGTCCAACTTCGAACGAATCACAGCACGATAAAGACGGAGCAATGTCGTCCGATCCGCACCCCAAGACTTGCCACTTAGTATCCGTAAAAGATTTAGAGAACGGTCACATCGTGCTCTAAGCTGTGCTATTTGTGGTGCCCAACAAAGTTTCCGATCGAAGATCAAACCAAGGAATCTCGCCTCGTCTGCGAAAGGAAGTAAATCTGGCCCGAGTCGAAGAGACGGCGGCATATGCCACTTACGGCGCCAGAAGTTAACGCAGACTGTCTTCTCAGCGGAGAAACGAAAACCGTGTTTCGAGCTCCATGCATAGAGATTGTCCAAACACCGCTGGAGACGGCGTTCCAAAAACGGTGTACGCTGAGAAGTACAGAAGATGGCAAAGTCGTCCACGAATAAACAGGAAGAGACACCTTGAGGCACACATAGTGATATGGAATTTATCGCAATAGCAAATAGAGTCACGCTGAGTACCGAGCCCTGCGGCACTCCGTTCTCTTGAATAAAATGGTTAGAAAAAACCGAACCCACCCTCACTCGAAAAACGCGGTCCCGCATAAACTCCTGAATGACCAACGGTAGGCGTCCACGTATGTTCCAGTTGTGTAGAGAACGCAATATTCCCGCCCGCCAACACGTGTCGTAGGCCTTCTCGAGGTCAAAAAATATCCCAACTGTGGGGCTGTTCTTAAGAAACCCGTCCATAATCTGAGTTGACAGAGAGACAAGGTGGTCAGCAGTTGAACGTCGTCGTCGAAAGCCACACTGGATGTTCGTCAGAAGATTGTGGGATTCCAGCCACCACACCAACCGTCCATTGATCATGCGTTCCATCACCTTGCAAACGCAACTGGTGAGGGAAATAGGACGGTAACTGGAAGGAAGATGGCGGTCCTTTCCAGGTTTAAGAATGGGTATGATGGTGGCCTCCCGCCACTTGTCTGGAAAAATGCCATCAACCCAGACACGATTATAGACCTCGAGTAGGAAATCTTTGCCATCAGGAGAGAGATGTTGCAACATTTGGACGTGGATACCATCTGGACCTGGTGCTGAGTGTCGTGAAGAGGAGAGTGCATTGTCTAGCTCTGCCAGGGTGAAAAGGCGATTATAATCCTCAAGGTTGCCAGAAAGAAACGAGAATTCTTGAGATTCCACCTGGTTCTTAACTGTAAGAAACTCAGGGGAATAGTTGCCTGAGCTAGAAACCTCAGCGAAAGCACTGCCTAAAGTATTCGCCACGTCAAATGTATCAACAACAGCTCCGGTAGGTGTTTTGAGACCGGCGATGGGCATATGGTTCGGTTTCCCAGCCACACGTCTTAACTTATCCCATACGACAGAGGAAGGTGTATGTCGATTAAAGGAACCCACGAATTTATTCCATGACATCTTTTTGCTATCCTTAATAACCCGCCTAGAATGTGCACGCATCCGTTTATAGTGTATCAGGTTATCCAGTGTAGGAAAACGCTGGAAAACCCGTAGAGCTCGTCTGCGAGCGCGAATAGCATCCCGACAGTCAGCGGTCCACCAAGGTACCGGAAATCGACGGCTGTAGCCAGTCGAACGCGGAATGGATTGCTCAGCAGCAGAAAGAATGGTCCCTGTAAGATGTTCGACCAAGTGGTTCACAGAGTCGTGCTCTTCGTAGCTAAATTCAGCCAAGTGGGAGTACAGTTCCCAGCTGGCGTGGTCTAGGCGCCAACTAGGTAAACGGGTGGAACATACAACGGGTGTCAAGACACTAATACGACAAGGAAAGTGGTCACTAGAATGCAAATCCGAGATGATATTCCAGCATAAGGTGACTGCCAGCTGAGGGGAACAAATTGCAATGTCAATGTGTGAAAAACTATGAAATGCGTCAGATAGAAAGGTGGGCTCTCCGGTGTTCAAGAGAGCAAGATTCTGACTATCCAAGAAGTCTTTAAGTAGCGTACCTTTCGCACAAGCCCGAGGAGAGCCCCAAAGAGGGTGATGGGCATTCACGTCGCCTACCAATAAAAAGGGTGGTGGCAACTGCGAAATGAGGTGTTCTAAGTCGCTGTGCGAGAGGTCCGCAGATGGAGGCAAATAGATACTGCAAATGGTGAATGAAGCGGAGGGTAGCTTAATGCTGACAGCAACGGACTGGATTGCAGATTGTATGGGTACGGAGTTGGCAAAAATATCATCTCGAATAAGCATCATAGTGCCCCCATGTGCCGGGACACCGTCCTCCGGGGATAAATCACATCGTACGGAGGAGTACTGCCTGATGGTAACGGTGTCCTGTGGACGGAGCTTCGTCTCTTGTAAACATACAGCCAAGGGTTCATGCTGGCGCAGCAACAAGTCAAGCTCTGGTCGATGTGGTCGAATTCCGCGTATGTTCCAATGGAGGATAGCCATTGAGTATATTATGGGATAAGTTTCAAATCGAAAGACGCTTCTGCAGATTGGGATTAGCTGGTCGGTTCAATTTGTTCTTCTTAGGCGTTGGGCTAGTACTATTTTCAGGAGCACGATCCTGCCGTTTCCGCACTGTCCCTCTGGCAGTGGCGGCAGAATCATCCTGGTCCATTTCCTCCACAAGGGAGGTCCCTTTTTCAAGAGCAGTTTTCGGTCCAAGTAGTTCGAACCGATTGGATGTGCTGATCGGCGAAGACGGCCGTCGCCGATTCACGCCCTCCTCCCCAGATGACCCTTCAGAGGAGGATACACGTGTGGAGTTGCGTGAACTTTTCTTACCTTTAGATGACTTGGTAATAGATTGCACATTCTCTTTCAAGAAGTCTTGTCGTACATACTTGGTCTTAAACTGTTTTTCCGGGGCAGAAGACGTCGTGAATTTACCAACTTTAGTTCCAGAGGTCGAGGCTTTCGGTGACAACTGTGCAGGACTATTCTGTAAGCTAGCGGATTTGGCAGATGTTGATACCAACTTGGGTGTAGGTGCCGAAGGCTTTGGCAGCGCTTGGGCTAAAATAACCTTTTCCGCAATTGTAGCCCCGTTCATATCGCCGGTCTGTGTTGCGATTTCCCGACGCGGTACCGGTTTAGCTGCAACTGAGCTATAGGTACCGGACCTCGGGGCAGAGGGTTGGCGGAGTCGCAGGAGCTTCCGGGCTTCCAAGAAGGACACCTTCTCTTTCACCCGTATCTCCTGGATCGCTCGTTCCTCTGCAAAACGGGGGCAGTCTCGGGAACTAGATGGGTGTTCCCCGTTACAGTTCACACACGATGGAGCTGAAGCACAAGCCCCATCGTGGGAGATGTCACCGCAGTGGACGCAGGTGGACTTGCCGGTACACAACTCACTAGTGTGACCAAAACGTTGGCATTTAAAGCACCTCAGCGGATTGGGTATATAAGGCCTAACTTCGATGGCTTCATACCCTGCCCTAATCTTTTGAGGCAGATCAACCCGATCAAAAGTAAGAAACAGGGTACGAGTAGGCAGGAATTCACCGTTGATCTTACGTTGTACCCGATAAACAGCTGAGACACCCTGAGTCGCAAGATTTTCTTGGATCTCCTCAATGGAAAACCGTCCAACGCGCGGGTTGTTATTACACCGCGGGAGGAGTTCAGCGACTTGTGCACCTCGACCTTCACTGGATAGCTGGCTAACATGGTGGCTTTAAGTATTCTTGCAGCTTGCGAGGCGGAGTTGGCTTCGACAAGAAGTGTACCATTGCGAGCTCGAACGCAGGATTTAACAGGACCAGCAATGGCATCGAGACCCTTTTGGATAGTAAAAGGGCTCACCGTAAGAAACTTCTTACCTTCCTCTGTCCTATGAATAACCAAGTAGCGAGGACCACATGACTCGACTACTTCCTTTCCAACGTCTTTATTTGAAATCGGGGGTTTAAGTTTTGGTGCCATAAAAAAAATTGTATAAATTCATCCCCCAGTGCTCCCCACCCACCACGGAGCCCAACGAGGGGTCACCCCACTGGGGTGACAGGGCTACACAGGGGATATAGCGGGCTCGCCGTCCCACTCACCCTGGAGTTCGGTGTAATACCTAGTCCTGGCCGATTGACTAGGGGTGGGTTAGTCCCTAGCCTCCCGTTTAGGCAAATCAGAAACCAAAGCGGTGTATTAGGCTGCGCACCCTCCCCAGTTACTGAAATACAGAAGCCCAGGCTCAGGTACGCAACCCTCAACCAACCAGGATATTCCTCTTCACCAACACGGGTCTCCACGCACGGCCTACACGTGGGTGGGCATTTTGACCTTCTGGCTCCCTCACCACTCTGAGGTTGCCCACAGAGGGAGTCAAGGTGGCTCGGGACCCCGGGTGCGCCTAACCCGTACCTACCGTAGTAGGCCCCTGGGGGGTTGCATGTGTGTGCCACATGTTTCATAGGAGTGTTCTATTTCTTGAAAGTGACAAACAAAGCATATCTTAAGAGCTGGTGATTATGATTAAGATACAAATGTTGCTTCAAATCCAAAATTCCTCTTTCATTAAAAATAATATTTACATACATTGTATTTATTTGCATGATAGAATCTGAAATAGATGTTAAAGTGTCTTTTCACATAGTTATTGCAACCAAGGGACAGCATGTTTCAGGTAAGGTACCAATGAAACTGTAGTTATGTTACCGATTCTGCACTCATGTATTCTCTTACCTTTCAGGATCGTTTGGAAAATGTAACAATTTAATTACCTTATTGCTCACTGTACCAGGGCAACTCCGAACAACACATTTTTCTTTCAGGAAACATTGTGCATCTTACTGTTAATTTGTGGCCTCTTACAACTTTTTAAATTCAAATTACATACCAATAAATAGCCAACATTATACTAAGGAACAGGCTGGCAGGTTAAACTCTCATTTTATAGTCCTGTTATGTAATGTGTGAATATACAGAATTAATTGAAATTGAATCATTTCTTATAATTTTATTTCAGTATTTTCTTTTATTTGATCCATACTATGATGTACCTACATTAATGACAATTGGTATCACTGACATATAATATCGCCTGCAGTGCCAGAGCAGTAAAATCGGGCATTAAACACTACCAGAAAAAAATAAAAAAACTGACATATAATGTACCATTTGGACCAGGTTATTTTTTTCCCAGAATATTAACTCTGAACGGATATTCATTAAATCAGTTGACACATGCTGAGCTGGATAGAAGACAAAATGTTCCCATGATGCCTCGGATCAGACATAAAAAATCTGATGTGTTACACTTACATGACTTTCTCTAGTTTCTCTACAAATAAATTCTTACAAAAGTTCTTCTTCTTTCTACACAATGTTAATCAAGATAAATTAACAGAATGTTCTTATTACTTAGCTTCTTATAAGTAAATAGAAGGGAACCAAAGGATGCACTAAAGTGAAAGTCAAATGTTTTAAAAACTGTTGTTATGCATTTTCATTACATATCATTTCTTTGCTTGGTCAGGAGTAGAGCAAAAGAAAAATGGGTATTTCCTGTCTGAGAAAAGTATAAGTACTATATAGTTGAAACCAATAACAAACAATGTTTTGGAAACGGTTACCTCTTCAACAAAAACGTAAAGGACATAAATTGTGTGTTTTGATGAGATCTACAGTCTTTGTCATGTAAGTTTTTGTCTATCTCTTAGGTTTAGTAGTTAAGCAAAGTTTGGCAAAATTCATTCAGAATAAACCGGTCCTCAAAAGCTACTCCCAGAAAATTCAAGATATACATTTTATTTCGGATGTAAGTATCTTTAATACATATAAATTAAATCAAAATCGTTAGAGCCTTTTTTGAGAAAATAAACCTTTTTGAAAATAATTCTATGTAAAGGGTAGTTTGTGGTTGGGGGATTTTCTTGAAAATCTTTGTATCATAATCCTTGTAAGATAATAAACCTAAATTCCAAGTTTGGTATTTAACACTCTTTTCGTTTTTGAGCTATGCTGTCCACAGACACATGCACACACAGACCTTTTTCTAAAAATCCCTTTCTCTGAATCAAGGGACCCCAAAACATGTATTTCCTGTGAAATCTCGACATTGAAGAGAAAGTACGTTGATATGAGGAAACAATAATTGCAAGTAGATATTGTAGAGCGTCTTTTTCAGATTCGAGTAAATGTTCTTCTTGAAAAAGACTAAAATATGGATTTGTAGCTGCCCCCCCTTCCTCCTGGCCAGGAGTTTATATCTTTTTGTCGCAGAGTAGCTTTAGTTGTTTGCATGTATTAGAAGCTTTGAACTGCCAAAGACTCGGTTTAAACAAAGTGCAAGTGCCACTGCAACATAAACAAAGGTGTAAACAAATTAAATAAAAGGAACGCTAACATTATATGTCATAAATGCACTCGTACAATTTATTGGGTATAATTTGCCTAATATTAATTATTATTCATTTCTCTTTCACCTGTCAGTTGCAAACAATCTGTAATTATAATTTTGAATACTGGAAGTGGTACACTGTGAAGCTAGCAATTAGTTTTTAATTGGTAGTCGAATATACACACATGTGCTTCACAAAAACTTACTTTTACGCAGAACTAGTTTCGCATGCGTGTTGCATGCATTGTCTACTGCTTTCGACTATCGGATACAACACGAGGATCCTTGATGTATGTCTGTCTTCCCTCTGGTGTTGGATTGATGAACTTCATTAGCGGGTTCTCTTCAAAGGGACGATCAAAATTCATGAGGTGCGCTTCATGTCTTTTCATGTATATTTTCTCCCATGCGTCGAGTTCTACTGTCCGTTGTACATTTTTTAAAAGATGGATGTCTTGTTTAATTTCATGTTGGTTGTTCCAAAAATGAGCCGACACTGCAGATTTTTCAGTTTCCCTATTTTTGATATTTCTAATATGTTCTTTTAGACGGGTACCTATGTTTCTTTTTGTTCTGCCAATGTATACTTGGTTACACTCATTGCAATTTATTCTATAGATGCCTGGTTTTTTGTCAATTGGGTCTTTTTTTGTTCTATGGGATGGAATCAAATTTTTTACACTGAACCTGTTGTAAGGTGCCAGTGTTATATTATGTTCTTTAAATATTTTTTGGAATTTCTTAGTTGCCCAAGGGTGGTAAGTGAATCTCCTGTAGTTATCATCATCTTTAATTCGTTTGAGGGTGGATATTTCTGTGATCTTATTTTGTTGTTTAATTTTCTTGAGTTTCTTGAATACTAAATCCTTGTTGAAACCATTTATTTCAGCTGTTTTTACTATGTGGTTTAGTTCTTCTAAGTATTCAGATTTTTCCAGAGGTACTTTAGTTACTCTTTGTAGTAGGCTGTTTAGTACGGCATGTTGGTGTGCTTTTGGGTTGAAACTATTTGCTTTTATGTAGTTGTCAGTATGGGTTTCTTTTCTATGTATACCAAATTTTAGTTTCCCATCTTTGTTAGTAATTTTTAGGTCTAAAAACGCCAGTGTGCCCTGTTGTTCTAACTCCATTGTAAATTTTACTTTTGGTTCCTGTAAGTTTAGTAGTTTTAATGCATCATCTAAAAGTTTCTCATTTACTATAGCAAAAATATCGTCCACATATCTGTACCATACTTTGAAGATGTTAGGGAACGATTTTGTGATGTGGATTTCATACTGACTCATAAATAAGTTAGCTAGGAAAGGAGATAAAGGGTTTCCCATAGCTAAGCCTTCTTCTTGTTTGTAGTATTTGTTCTGAAATATGAAGTATGATTGGTGAAGCACATGTGTGTATATTCGACTACCAATTAAAAACTAATCTGTAATTGCAAACTTGAAATGTCTTACGACAACTCAAATCTGAATACAGCTAGCAGATACAAAGCAATACATTTATGTACTCAAAAACAATACTAAAAATGCTAATTTGGACATGGCCTAATGCGCTCCACTCTTCGAGCATCAACAAACATATCCGTAAAATCAATAGACTGATCTTTGTGTTTGGTCTCATATGTTATGGGCTGCTCGCTCTGTCGATTAGCTACTCTAAAAGATACCCTCCCACATTGTGGCTCGCATTTGTTTCGTAACTTTCAGATACATTTGGTAACTTTTAAAAATATTAAACATTGCTTTTATCTGATGATCCAAATACAGGCCGAAACTCGCAGAGTCGCCATATTGGAAGTTAAGGTTCACAGCCTTGTTGATCACCATTCGTTCACATTTCATGGTACATAATTGAGGGCATTTTTGGAATGCAAAGGTAGGTGTTACAGTACATTTAGCTTGAAAGTAAGCTAAGATTAAACATTTTTTAGAATATATATATATATATATATATATATATATATATATATGGAATTAGTAAACCAGGCAGTGTGAGAAATAAGAGCTTTAAGTTATGATATAACAAAAGTTTTAATTTACTGTTGTTGTACATTAGCTGCCGAATTGATAGTCGTCGCTTATTTCGAGAAAGTTCTTAAGCAGCGATTTCGAATTCATAGACGTATTGTTCAGGGGAAAAAGAAAAACTGTTATTCGTGTAAGTTAGCTCTGATATCCGCTTAACTCCTAGAAAGGTGCACGTGGTATTTTCCGACCCCAGTCAGTTTTATTTGCAAGATGTGAATAATGTTTTTGGATACCTACCCTCTGTCTTTCCCTTACCTTTCACTGCATTCCTTGGCCTTTTGTTAGAAGTCATTAGCATGGGAGTACAGGAGTACCACCTCTCATTGCTTATTGTATCTCGTCTGAAATACTCTTTCTGTAGTTATAGTTCGTCCTGCGAGAAGTTGTGGCTATAATAGATACTTATTTTGCAATGCAGTGCTGTTTTATATCTCATTATGAGTTACGAGGAACAACAGGCAAGGTTGTTAGCCCTAATATTTGAAGTGGAAGAAGAGGAAATTTTAGGTGGTGAAAATAGTGAAACCGAAGATGAATTTGAAATAGAGAGTTCAAAGAATGAAAGCAGAAGAGGAAGAACTGAATATTCGCGCACTTGCTTCCACAATATAGTGACTCACTTACCAGGTGTAAAATCTTCAGCAAAAAAAAAAAAAAAATGCAAAATGTCCTTTAGAAACCACATTGTAGTCATGTGTAAGAGTTGTGTTTAAATTATAAAAGAGCTAAAAACATGTGTTTTTACTGTTGAGATAAAAAAATTATTATCTGATTTATTATCATTATACTAGTGAAGTGAACACTGAAGTCTGTGTTTTGTGGTGCACCTCAGTTCCAAGTTACTGTAATTTTAGAAGGTAACATCTATTGTAATAGTTTAACTTTTATTTTTAACCTAATCGTTATACCACCAACAGTTATTTTAATGAATTATATTTTGATAGGTAAATATAAGCAATAATTTTACAAAAATATTTATTTAGCTGGCTTACAACAACCATTTTACTCCTGAGATTGCAGGTGACCCCGCACCATCACTAATGTAAGACATACTAGCACCACCTTTCTAGAGTTAAGCAATAAGATGAGCAGTTACCATCTTGAATCCATTGTTTATAATGAAGGTTAACGAAGCTAATGATTTCCTGGAGAACACTGAGTTATACAATGAAATTGCACTGCATATTACTATGCAGTATTTGCACTATAACACGCCATATCGATTTACCAAGGTCATTCGTAAATCTATTTCCTCTGGTAAACATGGTCTTAACAAACGAAGATTTATCAATTTCATCACTTCATAATTTTCATTTGTTTGTTCGGTCCCACCTCGAGCAATGCTTAGGGACATTGAACACATCATACATTTAAGATGCAAAATAAATAACTTTAATGCACCCAACTATTTTGTTATTAACCTATCATGCAGTATGAAGCCATCACCATTTGAAGAGTGAACATGCATTAGCATGTTATGACCAACAGTCTCACACCAGCGGTTCCATACAAATTAAAGATACATAAATGTGACTTGTGTTTTGCTTCCGTACTTGCATATGCACATACTAATATAACAAGCTGTGTTAACAGTCCAGGCTAGAAAGTGATATATTATTAGTTGCAAAACAGTCAGTATGTTTAGTTCATTTGGTCCCTCTGTCCCTCAACTGGTACAGTACAAAAATATAATAATTGGTGCAGAAGATCTGAGAGACCACGCAAATTTAAAGCAATTATGGTTAACAAAGCTGACAACATATATGTTTAAAAACTATTTCACTGTATTATTAAGTTCACTGATAAACACTTTTCGACTTAAATAACTTAATAATATTGGGCAAAAATACATATTTGTTAAATTTGAAAAACTGAACACTTTTGCATAATATAAACACTCAGGCTTTCTCTACACACTTTTTTGAACACTGTGGACATACTGCACACTAGAACTTGTAGCAGTTTTTAGTTTTGCAGGGCACAGAGTACATATGTTTCTGGTTTCAAAAAGCCCTTCTTCAGCTGCATCCTTCTCTGGAATTTGGTCAGGAAGACTCAAAATCCTTCTTATATTGAGTCAATTTTTGGGGTAACTTGCGTGATACTCTTTCTCTCATGTGAGTCTAAATTAGAAAGCTTGCTATGATTTTCAGGAAATTTAGCCTATCAATATCAGAGAATCTTGATAGCGCCTGAATGGTACATACATGTTTGCAGCATTTATGTCAAGAATAGCAAAGAAGAATGCTATTGGGCATCTTTTTGTGCAGCAGCTTGAGCTATAATTTGCACGCTTTTTGTCCAAACAATTTACTCCCCTTTTGTACAATTCTAATCAATAATATCAGGATCAGTTTCAATTGTATGGTGCATTGAAGAAACTAGAAACATTAACTTAGACTTCTTAGGGGTATGTGAGAGAACAGTCATATCTGCATGGTATCTGACAACTTTACTTCTCTTGATTTATGAGGAACAAAACTTGGGGGAATTTCTCCTTTATCTTTCTTCAATGTTTCCAAGTAAGTGAAGCCTCGTATTTGCAGTTTGCTCTAATACTTCAATGGAGCCGAACAGTTATCAGCGGTGACATTTCTGTGAGACTTTTAATGGGTTTGACCAATCTAATTACCGTTGGCAAAGGAAAACGGAACTTCATTTTGCCTTCAGTAAGGCTTGCCCCATGAGAATCTCTGACTGCATTTGTGTAAGCATTATAGTAATAGCAGTTTCTGCATCTGTAAGACACATTATTTTGAGACCATATTTTGCAGGCTTTTCAGGTATTATATTTTCAACTCAAAGCTCTCTAAATGTGACTAACATAACAATATAAACAGAGAATGCTGATTTACATCTGAGAATTGCCAATAAATATATCAAATATCTCTGAGATAGCAGGAACTAGCCTGCTTGTTTTCTCTGTTCCCTGGCATTTAAGCCATCCAAATACAGGCATTTGAGAAGAAATAAAAATGTTTTTATAGACATAGTACAACAAAATTATCTCCCCCAGTGCTATCTGTTGCAAATAAGTTTTCAACACTCTCACCACCTGATTTAAAAATGTTTGTAAAGGTGAGTGAGTAATCCCACAAATCCTTTCATCTCAATTCAATTAGTTGTATCTGGGAATGATCATGTCTGGTCTTTATGTTTCACCCTCACTGTTTGCATTTGTCTGCTCTTTATATTTCACCTTCACTGTTTGCATTAGTTGTATCTGGGAATGATAATGTTTGGTCTTTATGTTTCTCCTTCACTGTTTGCATTAGTTGTATCTGGGAATGATAATGTCTGGTATTTATGTTTCTCCTTCACTGTTTGCATTAGTTGTATCTGGGAATGATAATGTTTGGTCTTTATGTTTCTCCTTCACTGTTTGCATTAGTTGTGTCTGGGAATGATAATGTCTGGTCTTTATGTTTCTCCTTCACTGTTTGCATTAGTTGTGTTTGGGAATCATAATGTCTGGTCTTTATGTTTCTCCTTCACTGTTTGCATTAGTTGTATCTGGGAATGATAATGTCTGTTCTTTACGTTTCTCCTTCACTATTTGCATTAGTTGTATCTAGGAATGATAATATCTGCTCTTTATGTTTTTCCTTCACTGTTTGCATTAGTTGTATCTGGGAATGATAATGTCTGGTCTTTATGTTTCTCCTTCACCGTTTGCATTTGTTTTATCTGGGAATAATAATGTCTGATCTTTATGTTTCTCCTTCACTTTTTGCATTAGTTGTATTGGGGAATGATAATGTCTGGTCTTTATGTTTCTCCTTCACTGTTTGCATTTGTCTGGTCTTGTTTCTCCTTCACTGTTTGCATTAGTTATGTCTGGGAATGATAATGTCTGGTCTTTATGTTTCTCCTTCTCGGTTTGCATTACTTGTATCTGGGAATGATAATATCTGGTCCTTATGTTTCTCCTTCACTGTTTGCATTAGTTGTATCTGGGAATGATAATGTCTGGTCTTTATGTTTCTCCTTCATTGTTTGCATTAGTTGTATCTGGGAATGATAATGTCTGGTCTTTATGTTTCACCTTCGCTGTTTGCATTTGGTCTGTATGTTTCTCCTTCACTGTTTGCATTTGTCTATGGTATCTATTATTTCATTGGTGAATAATAAGTACCATACATCTTGGGTTTGTTACCAAGAGATTTAGCTGGAGGTTGCAATCCAGGAAGATGAATTAAAATGTTGTGCATTCTGTTTGAAACATTTTGTGGTAGGGGTGTTTTGTTCCAAATGAAACCTTTTTTCCCAGGGAAAATTGCAATGTTACTCTGTTCACTTTATGTGTCAGTTTCTGATTCATCACATTCCTTGTTTTCTGAGTCTGAACTATGGTCACTTTCCATTACGAATGTGACATCATCATTGTCAACAACGTCACAGTCTTATAACTCTGCTAACGTCTGAGTTATGCATTCTCTAAGCTGGAATCATCTGCTCTCATGGACGATGGGCCCAGTTTTCCCAATATTTTCTGTAAATAAATTGAGAAAAATCATATATAGCTGTTATATTTGTTATGTTGCAGATACCTGTTTTTAACATATTTGTGTATATGTATTTAATTACAGCAAAAATATGTACTCATATACTGTTAATTAAACATTAATATATAATATTTACATATTCTAGTATGATTATTTAATAGTAGGGATATTAAGCATTAATTTTCTCAATATCTTAAATCAAGATTTATACAATATGGGTAAGTCAAAATACTTCCTTTGTCAAAATAAATAATATAACTGGTATTAGATGCCTAAGAGCGGCTTCTTGAATTCCAGATGATAGAACTCAACAATGCAAACAAGCAGAACATGTCCACTTCCTACACAGACTGCAGACTCCCTGATAAGAAGGTAGCGGGCTGCAGATGTGTGTATCGTAATAAGAGGTGAAGATATATCATTTAACATTTCACCAGCAATCCACAAGATGGCGCAATTCCAGTTCGAGGCTAGCATTTTTATTTATTTTTTTTTTACTAAAGTCACCATATTATACAATTACTCATTGTCAGGGACATGCATAATTCACAATCCCGATAAGGAATTTTATTCGTGAATTTTAACCTTTTTTTCCTTTTTAAACATAAATTTTATGAACACTTTTAATGAAAGGGTGTTTTGAAACTGCAATACATATGAATAGAATATTTTTGAGTTAGAGTTTGTGAATTGTATGTTTTCTTTAAATTTAATTTAATAATTTTTTTTTAATTAAATAATGATTTAATGCAATTTTTAGTACACTTAAAAATAATTTTGTAATTTATCTGCAAAAAGCTGTGTATGTTCAAATTGGCAGGGAAATTTATAAAATGCAGTGTAGGTGATTACTGCAAACAAAGAAAAGGTGAGTACTCCATGATCGCAAATAGTTCTCGATTTGCCTAGGATGATCTGGTCACATCTATTATGTGGTGTTTGTTGAGGTTAAAAGATTATGATGCAAAATACACCTGTTTTCTGAAAGTCACAAGGTTCTATCTTCACCTGCTCTGTTAGTGCTCGATTCTGATTTCAGTATCTATTTTCCTTTCTTATAAGATACACAAGACAAACAAAGCTAAGTGATAATTTTGCAAAATTCAATATGGAGCTATTGTTTCCACTATCCTAAGCTTAGCAGCATTATGTGTTTATTGCTTTAGGTATATTTATTATATTTGGGAAACTGAAATATGGTATGGTATCACAAACCTCATGTTATAGTGCTATGGTACATAACCAAAGCCATCTACTAAGTGTCTGTGCCTGAAGTTTACGTTAAAGTGAATTTAGGGTAAATGGATTTTACGCAAGTAATGGAAAAACTATTCTCTGTCGATACTGCAATGTGACTATCAAGGGAAAGAAAGGGCAGTTGCTTGAAACACATGGAAAGCAACAAGCATAAGACCAATTCTGCTAAGAGATTGCTGCATTCAAACAATAGGCATCGATGTCAGCATCATTCCAAACTACCAAGAAAAAGAAAGATTTAAGAACAATTTTAATGAAAGGGTATTTTGGAACAGTGATACAAATTCATAGAACATTTTTGTGTTGAGTTTGTAACACTCGTAAGTGATACTTAAGTGTGTTACAAACCCAACTCAAAAATATTGTAAAAGAAAGATGTTCCTCAAAAGTTGGCCCTAGACACAATAGATGCTTTCTCATGGGAAAGGTGGCCGATCTCAATATATGGAAATGTATGGACAAGTGGACGTCTTATGCAGGTCTTAAGTTTAGAGCTATGAGTATTTGAAGTTTTAGAAATGTTTTTGATTCTTGAGAGAAGATCATGGGTTCAATGAACTGGATATTAAGCATGCCACACTATTTTATGTTATGTTTCATGATGAACATCAAAGAAGTTAGGTTGCCAAATTATTATGGAAAATATTTCAGAATAACAGCCAAAACATGGATAATGTAGTAGCAGTTACACATCAATCAGTTAAGCACCAAACGAAGCCATTTACATGCAGTTTGTGTATTGCTTCCACATATAATTGATATGCAAAATGCAGCTAAGCAGCATCTATGCAATAAGTCTGTATTTTTCTGTCACCTACATTTTCATTAATCATGAATCTGATATTGTAAGATATAATATCATTAGATTGGATTGTTACATGTTGTTGATGGCAAGGGGAGTATTTTAAAATAAACCATATTGTTCTTAAAGTACAATTGATTTAATATATGATCAAATGCTTTACAAAGTAATGATATAATGGAAATTTGTCACAACATTAGTCTTATTAAACTTTCTTTGTTAAATATTAATATATACTACCCTCATTATTATGTTAAATGTTTACATTAGTTTAGAAAAGTGAATAAATGACATAAAGGAATGAATGGTAATTGTTCAGCACTGAGTTTATGTATATAAAATGTTATATTAAGCCTCTTCAGTTGAAAACTAAAGTCAAGTGTGTTTCTGTCCATGTGCAGGTTGTCATAAAATTCCTTTGCATCTGAGGGAATAAGGGTGTATAATACTTTACCATTTAGCCACAACACTTCCAAATTTGTAAACAAATCACTGTTAGTGCTACAATTTATCCTTAGTGAAATTTCTTGTCCATCATTGATGATGTAGGATATTTTCAAAAAAACAGCCCATGAACTAATCATATGATGCACAATTTAAGGCAACTTATAGATTTTCTTTCAGTTTTCTTGTTCTGAAAACTTGCAAATATGCAAAGAAGCTTGTGACAGTGATGTGATTAAGTAAACAACAAAAGAATTTGAATCAGATTTTGATTAACACAAACATCACTTATTTTCACTTACTGGGACTGGTTTTGGGAACACTTGTTCCCATTTTCAACCCTTAATTCCGACTAAATCTTGCTCCATTGGCGTCAATGATGTAGGCATCCTCACTTGTAGAGGTATCTGTTGCTGGATCTATGAACTTCCAAAGGTTACTGTATAGTGGTAAATCAAAATTGATGATATGGCTCTTTTTCTTCATGATGTACATCTTCTTCCAGACATCTAATACTGCAGGTTTATACACTGGTTTTAACAGTTTTATATTTGATGTGATTTCGTGTCCTGATGTCCAAAAATGATATGCAACTGCTGTTTTTCCTGTTTGTTTCTAATTTAGGTTTCTCATGTGTTCCTTTAATCTTGTTTTCAAACTTCTCTTTGTCCTTCCTATATATACTAGATTACAGTGTGAGCATTTAGTTTCATAAATTCCCGGTTTTTTGTTTGCAGGGATAGGATCTTTTAAATTTTTGCACAGCAGTTTCTTAATGCTGTGGTTGTTTTTTGGAGCTAAGGTGGTGTTATAGTTCCTGAAGATTTTCTAAAGTTTGTTGTCTTCCCAAGGATGATTGGTGAATTTTCTGAACTGAGATTGCTCATGGAGGTTCTGTAGGATGGTTGTATGTGAAATGTGGTTCAGTTTTTTGTATTTGTATGCTATACTTTTTTGGAAGCCGTTGCTGGTAGCTAGCTGTATAGAGTATCTGTTAATATTCCCTATTCTCCATGAGAATGTGTACTAACCTATACGTTAAACTGTTCAGGACTGCATAATTGTGTGTTGTGGGTTTGTAGCTATCAAACCTTATGTAGTTGTTTGTATTTGTGGATTTTCTATGTATTCCAAATGTCTTATTATTTTGATGTGTAGCAATGGCTTGCTGTTTGGTCTCTATAGTGAACTGAATGGCTTTGTTATGTAAGTTGAGGAATTGCAGACCTCTACACACATATTGTTCTCAAATAAATGTTTAGATCACAATAAGCTGACATTAACTACTGCAAGACAATGCATATGCTGATTATTGAAATCTTTTTGGCACCTTCTCAGTTACACATAGCCTCTTAAGCCCGGGAACACAGCATTTAGCTGACTGACGTAAAACTTGAATTGTTGGTTATGGTGATTTATGCACATAGCCGCATGTTGTGAAATAGAAATACTCCATTTATACAAAAGCACTTACGTTTTTCTTACTTATTATGGCCATTATTATTATTATAGTATTGTGCGTACATGTAGATTATCCTGACATTGAACACATGACATCAAAAATAAACAAAAATTGGCAGCTGGCTGGTTGAAGCATTGCGCTCTCCAAGTACATTGAAGGTACAGTAATTCTTCTATTAACTATTATAGTCTAATACATATTTAACTGCCTGCCCCTAAACACTTGTGATTTTGCTCCTAATTCTTCTTTAATTCTTCTACAGGGGTAGGAGATTTACCACATGTGAAAACTCTTTTAAAAATATGTAAGGGACTTGGCAAGTTCCCGTATTGAAGATGTGAAAAGAAAAGTGGCAGGGAAAGACTTAGATTTCTTCGGTAGCAAAACAATTGACAAAATGGAGAGATGTGTGTTTGTATTGTTCAGGATTTTTGCCTTGGGCTCATAAGCTGAACATCATTGGCAATATTTGGCCTCAGCATTTACAGGAACTAAACACAGCAGTATCTTCTTGCACACCAGAAAAAGAAACATTTATTTGCTCAGATAGTAAGGGAAATTACTGCCACTTTAATCCGTCAGTGGTTACCTGTTGGAATTTGTGGTGTGAAAGTGTATTCTATCTTGCCGAATTCTTTCACCTTATTGTTGCCTTTGCTAACCCAGATGAAATAAAGGCAACGCTGGTGCTACATATGTTTGCTCCCTAAGTAAAAGTGATATAAGTACAATACATGTCAGACTGTGTTCATAAAAGAACATGGAATGTGCATTGTTAACTTTCTTACAAAACTGGAAGGTTCAAGTTATCCTCTAGCTCACCTTTTGTGTGGGGAGCTTCAAAGATTGAGACAAAGTTTTCAAGATGTTAGACAGCAAATTTTTATTTTAATGGTACAACACAGTTATTAAGTAAAGTGACTGCTACTAGGTCAACTAGTGTTAAAGCAACTATTATAAAAATGGTACCTCAAACTTCATTGAAACTTAGCTCTTTGCTATCAGTTGATCCAAGCAGATCTATATTTGTGCGACTAGGCATTGTTGTTTTAGACATGCACCTTGGGATACTTAAAACCTTCAAACTATTCCTGATTTGCAGGGTGTGGAAACTCAGGATATGGTTTCAGGGTTTGAAGTGTTGAAATAAACCCTCCGCCAGCAACAGTGGCAAACCTTTCATATCCTCAGTTTGCAGAAAAGTGTCTGAAAGCAATATGGAGACTGTAAGGTTTCATTCCTACTATAACAATGTTCTTACTGACAGGAGAACAAACTTAAAAGAGGGAAATTTAGTTACATTGGTTATTTTTCATTTGAAAATTATAAAATCGTTTAAGATGCCAAATACTTCCTTTCTTGGTTTGAAAACTCTTTTCTAGTATTTTACTTTTAATGTTTGTGTATGTGTATAAATTGTGTAGCAATACTATGACCAAGTTTGTAGTGTTTTTTGGTGCTTTATATTGTATATATGGCATTTAAATACTGTAACTAATTTGCTTTATTGTATATTTGGTAGTATATGTTTTGTGTCCATGAATATTATGCCCAGGTGTGTAGGTTTTTCTTTGGAACACTGTGTTGTGTTTTAAGACTGATATATATCAACATTTAAATTATATATAGTAAATGACTTTCTATTCATATATGCATATGAACAAGAATATAAAGTAAAATAGCTGAATAATGGTTTCTTTTTTAACTTGTTCAACATACAGTTAGTAAAGTGGTGTTAAATACAACACCACTTTTGGAAAAAAATAACCCACTTTTGACCAAATAATTTTGCATATCCCTACTCATCAATATTTAAGAAAACTGTAAAGAATGCTTTTAATATCATGCATGTTCAAAACTAGAATGCAAATGAAGCATGGGTGGGTACAATTTTTAGGCTAGTGCATGTACTCATTTTCGTTCATGTAAATTTGCAGGTAACATCGTAACAGAAATCATATCTGTGGTTTCTATATACAACTAGTGCACACAAAAACCTTGTAAATTATGAAAATACTGCAGTTGGAGTACTAGTGTTTCTATATACAACTAGTTCACACAAAAACCTTATAAATTATGAAAATACTGCAGTTGGAGTACTAGAGTGTTTATATATACAACTAGTTCACACAAAAACCTTGTAAATTATGAAAATACTGCAGTTGGAGTACTAGTGTTTCTATATACAACTAGTTCACACAAAAACCTTGTAAATTATGAAAATACTGCAGTGTGGAGTACTAGTGATTCTATATACAACTAGTTCACACAAAAACCTTGTAAGTTATGAAAATACTGCAGTTGGAGTACTAGAGTGTTTCTATATACAACTAGTTCACACAAAAACCTTGTAAATTATGAAAATACTGCAGTGTGGAGTACTAGAGTGTTTCTATATACAACTAGTGCACACAAAAACCTTGTAAATTATCAAAATACTGTAGTGTGGAGTACTAGAGTGTTTCTATATACAACTAGTTCACACAAAAACCGTGTAAATTATGAAAATACTGCAGTGTGGAGTACTAGTGTTTCTATATACAACTAGTTCACACAAAAACCTTGTAAGTTATGAAAATACTGCAGTTGGAGTACTAGAGTGTTTATATATACAACTAGTGCACACAAAAACCTTGTAAATTATGAAAATACTGCAGTTGGAGTACTAGAGTGTTTATATATACAACTAGTTCACACAAAAACCTTATAAATTATGAAAATACTGTAGTGTGGAGTACTAGAGTGTTTCTATATACAACTAGTTCACACAAAAACCTTGTAAATTATGAAAATACTGCAGTGTGGAGTACTAGGGTGTTTCTATATAGAACTAGTTCACACAAAAACCTTGTAAATTATGAAAATACTGCAGTTGGAGTACTAGAGTGTTTCTATATACAACTAGTTCACACAAAAACCTTGTAAATTATGAAAATACTGTAGTATGGAGTACTAGTGTTTCTATATACAACTAGTTCACACAGAAACCTTGTAAATTATGAAAATACTGCAGTTGGAGTACTAGAGTGTTTGTATATACAACTAGTTCACACAAAAACCTTGTAAATTATGAAAATACTGTAGTGTGGAGTACTAGAGTGTTTCTATATAGAACTAGTTCACACAAAAACCTTGTAAATTATGAAAATACTGCAGTTGGAGTACTAGAGTGTTTCTATATACAACTCGTTCACACAAAACCTTGTAAATTATGAAAATACTGTAGTGTGGAGTACTAGTGTTTCTATATACAACTAGTTCACACAAAAACCTTGTAAATTATGAAAATACTGCAGTTGGAGTACTAGTGTTTCTATATACAACTAGTTCACACAAAAACCTTGCAAATTATGAAAATACTGTAGTGTGGAGT
Organism: Hymenopus coronatus; assembly: GCA_030762935.1. Lineage (NCBI taxonomy): Eukaryota > Metazoa > Arthropoda > Insecta > Mantodea > Hymenopodidae > Hymenopus > Hymenopus coronatus. Next base: position 59,737,644 of record CM060880.1, on the reverse strand, counting down.
ACTAGAGTGTTTATACATACAACTAGTGCACACAAAAACCTTGTAAATTATGAAAATACTGTAGTGTGGAGTACTAGTGTTTCTATATACAACTAGTTCACACAAAAACCTTGTAAATTATGAAAATACTGCAGTTGGAGTACTAGAGTGTTTATATATACAACTAGTGCACAGAAAAACCTTGTAAATTATGAAAATACTGTAGTTGGAGTACTAGTGTTTCTATATACAACTAGTTTTCACACAAAAACCTTGTAAATTATGAAAATACTGCAGTTGGAGTACTAGTGTTTCTATATACAACTAGTTTTCACACAAAAACCTTGTAAATTATGAAAGTACTGCAGTTGGAGTACTAGTGTTTCTATATACAACTAGTTCACACAAAAACCTTGTAAATTATGAAAATACTGCAGTGTGGAGTACTAGAGTGTTTATATATACAACTAGTTCACACAAAAACCTTGTAAATTATGAAAATACTGCAGTTGGAGTACTAGTGTTTCTATATACAACTAGTGCACACAAAAACCTTGTAAATTATGAAAATACTGCAGTTGTAGTACTAGTGTTTCTATATACAACTAGTTCACACAAAAACCTTGTAAATTATGAAAATACTGTAGTTGGAGTACTAGAGTGTTTCTATATACAACTAGTTCACACAAAAACCTTGTAAATTATGAAAATACTGTAGTGTGGAGTACTAGAGTGTTTCTATATACAACTAGTGCACACAAAAACCTTGTAAATTATCAAAATACTGTAGTGTGGAGTACTAGAGTGTTTCTATATACAACTAGTTCACACAAAAACCGTGTAAATTATGAAAATACTGCAGTGTGGAGTACTAGTGTTTCTATATACAACTAGTTCACACAAAAACCTTGTAAGTTATGAAAATACTGCAGTTGGAGTACTAGAGTGTTTATATATACAACTAGTGCACACAAAAACCTTGTAAATTATGAAAATACTGCAGTTGGAGTACTAGTGTTTCTATATACAACTAGTTCACACAAAAACCTTGTAAATTATGAAAATACTGCAGTTGGAGTACTAGAGTGTTTATATATACAACTAGTTCACACAAAAACCTTATAAATTATGAAAATACTGTAGTGTGGAGTACTAGAGTGTTTATATATATACAACTAGTTCACACAAAAACCTTATAAATTATGAAAACACTGTAGTGTGGAGTACTAGTGTTTCTATATACAACTAGTTCACACAAAAACCTTGTAAATTATGAAAATACTGTAGTGTGGAGTACTAGAGTGTTTATATATACAACTAGTGCACACAAAAACCTTGTAAATTATGAAAATACTGCAGTTGGAGTACTAGAGTGTTTATATATACAACTAGTTCACACAAAAACCTTATAAATTATGAAAATACTGTAGTGTGGAGTACTAGAGTGTTTATATATACAACTAGTTCACACAAAAACCTTGTAAATTATGAAAATACTGCAGTGTGGAGTACTAGGGTGTTTCTATATAGAACTAGTTCACACAAAAACCTTGTAAATTATGAAAATACTGCAGTTGGAGTACTAGAGTGTTTCTATATACAACTAGTTCACACAAAAACCTTGTAAATTATGAAAACACTGTAGTATGGAGTACTAGTGTTTCTATATACAACTAGTTCACACAGAAACCTTGTAAATTATGAAAATACTGCAGTTGGAGTACTAGAGTGTTTGTATATACAACTAGTTCACACAAAAACCTTGTAAATTATGAAAATACTGCAGTTGGAGTACTAGAGTGTTTCTATATACAACTCGTTCACACAAAAACCTTGTAAATTATGAAAATACTGTAGTGTGGAGTACTAGTGTTTCTATATACAACTAGTTCACACAAAAACCTTGTAAATTATGAAAATACTGCAGTTGGAGTACTAGTGTTTCTATATACAACTAGTTCACACAAAAATCTTGCAAATTATGAAAATACTGTAGTGTGGAGTACTAGAGTGTTTATACATACAACTAGTGCACACAAAAACCTTGTAAATTATGAAAATACTGTAGTGTGGAGTACTAGTGTTTCTATATACAACTAGTTCACACAAAAACCTTGTAAATTATGAAAATACTGCAGTTGGAGTACTAGAGTGTTTATATATACAACTAGTGCACAGAAAAACCTTGTAAATTATGAAAATACTGTAGTTGGAGTACTAGTGTTTCTATACACAACTAGTTTTCACACAAAAACCTTGTAAATTATGAAAGTACTGCAGTTGGAGTACTAGTGTTTCTATATACAACTAGTTCACACAAAAACCTTGTAAATTATGAAAATACTGCAGTGTGGAGTACTAGAGTGTTTATATATACAACTAGTTCACACAAAAACCTTGTAAATTATGAAAATACTGCAGTTGGAGTACTAGTGTTTCTATATACAACTAGTGCACACAAAAACCTTGTAAATTATGAAAATACTGCAGTTGTAGTACTAGTGTTTCTATATACAACTAGTTCACACAAAAACCTTGTAAATTATGAAAATACTGTAGTTGGAGTACTAGAGTGTTTCTATATACAACTAGTTCACACAAAAACCTTGTAAATTATCAAAATACTGTAGTGTGGAGTACTAGAGTCTTTCTATATACAACTAGTTCACACAAAAACCGTGTAAATTATGAAAATACTGCAGTGTGGAGTACTAGTGTTTCTATATACAACTAGTTCACACAAAAACCTTGTAAGTTATGAAAATACTGCAGTTGGAGTACTAGAGTATTTATATATACAACTAGTGCACACAAAAACCTTGTAAATTATGAAAATACTGCAGTGTGGAGTACTAGTGATTCTATATACAACTAGTTCACACAAAAACCTTGTAAGTTATGAAAATACTGCAGTTGGAGTACTAGAGTGTTTCTATATACAACTAGTTCACACAAAAACCTTGTAAATTATGAAAATACTGCAGTGTGGAGTACTAGAGTGTTTCTATATACAACTAGTGCACACAAAAACCTTGTAAATTATCAAAATACTGTAGTGTGGAGTACTAGAGTGTTTCTATATACAACTAGTTCACACAAAAACCGTGTAAATTATGAAAATACTGCAGTGTGGAGTACTAGTGTTTCTATATACAACTAGTTCACACAAAAACCTTGTAAGATGATGATGATGATAATGGTGTTTAAGGGCGCTCAACTGCCGAGGTCATAAGCGCCCTTACGATTAAAACTTGGCAATAGGCAGTAAGAAAATACCAAAAAAGGAAAAAAAACACAAGTAAAAGAGCTAACACAGTTGAAAGGTAAGTAACAGAACGGTCCAGCCCTCTAAACAGAGCTGGATTTAAAACTCCTTCTAAAATCAACACATTAAAATTAAAAGTGTTTAAAAAGAAATGCTATCACACTAAAACGTCAAGGTAAAAGAAAGTTTTGCTAAAAATTTAAAAACCCTGTCCACTGCTCTTGGGTCATCTGCCAGGACCTCAGCAAGAGAGGCCGGCATGCCCATACATGACCGAATGTGTGCCAGGTGACCACACTCCAGCAACACATGACGAACTGTCTGTGCCTCCCCACAGAGCGCACAGACAGGAGCAGGTTCACGTTTAAAAAGGTAACTGTGCGTAAAAATACAGTGGCCAATTCTTAGCCGAGCTAGTACTACCTCCTCCCGGCGGAATAAACGAGAGGAGGTTACCCAGTTGATAGGGAGGTCCTTCACCTCTCGCAGCTTATTACCACGGAGAGCCGACCACTCCGCATGCCAAGTCGAAAAAACGGCTCTCCGTACAGCCACTCTAAAATCTTCTGCTGTTGAATGGGTAATCGTAACACTGGGCGCTGTGACTGCCGATTTCGCTGCCAAATCCGCCGTGTCATTCCCTGGCAAGCCAACGTGTCCAGGAATCCATGCGCACTCCACATTAAAACCAGAAGCGTGCAAAATGTGGAGAACGTCCTGGATGCGCTGCACCAAAGGATGGTAATTGTACAGCTCACGAATGCTCTGAAGGGCACTAAGGGAATCACTAAGAATAAGGCAGTCACCTAATTTTCGACGTCGAATATACAGAAGGGCTTGATAAATACCATATAGCTCGGCAGAATATATAGATGTGCAACTAGGCAAGCCGTAAGTAGAAGTTGCGGTGCCAGTTACAAAGGCACATCCAACACCGTCGGGGCTCTTACTACCATCGGTGTAAATACAAATACGGCCACTGTATTTGGATAAAAATTCTAAAAAGCAACGACGAATACTATCAAGAGGCGTAACAGATTTCCCGTAGAGCGTCATCCCGAGATCGACATGGGAGGTAGCGCGTAACCAAGGGGGGTGTATACTCTCTCCCTTGGATAACAGCCGAGGAATGTCAACATTGTGCTGGCGTAGAAGCTCACGGAAACGAAAACCTGCTGGCCTGGGGCTCAGAGAGCGGAGGCAGTATCGCTCGTGCAGCTCAGGGGAGAAAAAAGCGTGATAAGTTGGATGCCCAGGCATACACTTCAGCCCACAGCCATAATTAGCAAGCAGGACATCACGCCGACAACGCAGAGGAGGTTCTCCCGATTCGGCGTAGAGGCTAACAACTGGGCTCGTTGGAAAAGCTCCAACGGCCACACGGATGCCCTGGTTATGGACTGTGTCTAACCTTCTGAGCACTGAAGGTCGAGCTGAAGAATACACAATGCTGCCATAGTCCAACTTCGAACGAATCACAGCACGATAAAGACGGAGCAATGCCGTCCGATCCGCACCCCAACACTTGCCACTTAGTATCCGTAAAAGATTTAGAGAACGGTCACATCGTGCTCTAAGTTGTGCTATTTGTGGTGCCCAACAAAGTTTCCGATCGAAGATCAAACCAAGGAATCTCGCATCGTCTGCGAAAGGAAGTAAATCTGGCCCGAGTCGAAGAGACGGCGGCATTTGCCACTTACGGCGCCAGAAGTTAACGCAGACTGTCTTCTCAGCGGAGAAACGAAAACCGTGTTTCGAGCTCCATGCATAGAGATTGTCCAAACACCGCTGGAGACGGCGTTCCAAAAACGGTGTACGCTGAGAAGTACAGAAGATGGCAAAGTCGTCCACGAATAAACAGGAAGAGACACCTTGAGGCACACATAGTGATATGGAATTTATCGCAATAGCAAATAGAGTCACGCTGAGTACCGAGCCCTGCGGCACTCCGTTCTCTTGAATAAAATGGTTAGAAAAAACCGAACCCACCCTCACTCGAAAAACGCGGTCCCTCATAAACTCCTGAATGACCAACGGTAGGCGTCCACGTATGTTCCAGTTGTGCAGAGAACGCAATATTCCCGCCCGCCAACACGTGTCGTAGGCCTTCTCGAGGTCAAAAAATATCCCAACTGTGGGGCTGGTCTTAAGAAACCCGTCCATAATCTGAGTTGACAGAGAGACAAGGTGGTCAGCAGTTGAACGTCGTCGTCGAAAGCCACACTGGATGTTCGTCAGAAGATTGTGGGATTCCAGCCACCACACCAACCGTCCATTGATCATGCGTTCCATCACCTTGCACACGCAACTGGTGAGGGAAATAGGACGGTAACTGGAAGGAAGATGGCGGTCCTTTCCAGGTTTAAGAATGGGTATGATGGTGGCCTCCCGCCACTTGTCTGGAAAAATGCCATCAACCCAGACACGATTATAGACCTCGAGAAATGATGATGATGATGATGATGGTGTTTAAGGGCGCTCAACTGCCGAGGTCATAAGCGCCCTTACGATTAAAACTTGGCAATAGCCAGTAAGAAAATACCAAACAAAAAAGTAAACACAAATAAAAGAGCTAACACAGTTGAAACGGAAGTAACAGAAACGTCCAGCCCTCTAACCAGAGCTGGATATAAAACTCCATCTAAAATCAACACATTAAAACCAAAAGAGTTTAAAAAAAAACCGCTATCACACTAAAACCTCAAGGTAAAAGAAAGTTTTGCTAAAAATTTAAAAACCCTGTCCACTGCTCTTGGGTCATCTGCCAGGACCTCAGCAAGAGAGGCCGGCATGCCCATAGATGACCGAATGTGTGCCAGGTGACCACACTCCAGCAACACATGACGAACTGTCTGTGCCTCCCCACAGAGCGCACAAACAGGAGCAGGTTCACGTTTAAAAAGGTAACTGTGCGTAAAAATACAGTGGCCAATTCTTAGCCGAGCTAGTACTACCTCCTCCCGGCGGAATAAACGAGAGGAGGTTACCCAGTTGACAGGGAGGTCCTTCACCTCTCGCAGCTTATTACCACGGAGAGCCGACCACTCTGCATGCCAAGTCGAAAAAACGGCTCTCCGTACAGCCACTCTAAAATCTTCTGCTGTTGAATGGGTAATCGTAACACTGGGCGCTGTGACTGCCGATTTCGCTGCCAAATCCGCCGTGTCATTCCCTGGCAAGCCAACGTGTCCAGGAATCCATGCGCACTCCACATTAAAACCAGAAGCGTGCAAAATGTGGAGAACGTCCTGGATGCGCTGCACCAAAGGATGGTAATTGTACAGCTCACGAATGCTCTGAAGGGCACTAAGGGAATCACTAAGAATAAGGCAGTCACCTAATTTTCGACGTCGAATATACAGAAGGGCTTGATAAATAGCATATAGCTCGGCAGAATATATAGATGTGCAACTAGGCAAACCGTAAGTAGAAGTTGCGGTGCCAGTTACAAAGGCACATCCAACACCGTCGGGGCTCTTACTACCATCGGTGTAAATACAAATACGGCCACTGTATTTGGATAAAAATTCTAAAAAGCAACGACGAATACTATCAAGAGGCGTAACAGATTTCCCGTAGAGCGTCATCCCGAGATCGACATGGGAGGTAGCGCGTAACCAAGGGGGGTGTATACTCTCTCCCTTGGATAACAGCCGAGGAATGTCAACATGGTGCTGGCGTAGAAGCTCACGGAAACGAAAACCTGCTGGCCTGGGGCTCAGAGAGCGGAGGCAGTATCGCTCGTGCAGCTCAGGGGAGAAAAACGCGTGATAAGTTGGATGCCCAGGCATACACTTCAGCCCACAGCCATAATTAGCAAGCAGGACATCACGCCGACAACGCAGAGGAGGTTCTCCCGATTCGGCGTAGAGGCTAACAACTGGGCTCGTTGGAAAAGCTCCAACGGCCACACGGATGCCCTGGTTATGGACTGTGTCTAACCTTCTGAGCACTGAAGGTCGAGCTGAAGAATACACAATGCTGCCATAGTCCAACTTCGAACGAATCACAGCACGATAAAGACGGAGCAATGTCGTCCGATCCGCACCCCAAGACTTGCCACTTAGTATCCGTAAAAGATTTAGAGAACGGTCACATCGTGCTCTAAGCTGTGCTATTTGTGGTGCCCAACAAAGTTTCCGATCGAAGATCAAACCAAGGAATCTCGCCTCGTCTGCGAAAGGAAGTAAATCTGGCCCGAGTCGAAGAGACGGCGGCATATGCCACTTACGGCGCCAGAAGTTAACGCAGACTGTCTTCTCAGCGGAGAAACGAAAACCGTGTTTCGAGCTCCATGCATAGAGATTGTCCAAACACCGCTGGAGACGGCGTTCCAAAAACGGTGTGCGCTGAGAGGTACAGAAGATGGCAAAGTCGTCCACGAATAAACAGGAAGAGACACCTTGAGGCACACAAAGTGATATGGAATTTATCGCAATAGCAAATAGAGTCACGCTGAGTACCGAGCCCTGCGGCACTCCGTTCTCTTGAATAAAATGGTTAGAAAAAACCGAACCCACCCTCACTCGAAAAACGCGGTCCCGCATAAACTCCTGAATGACCAACGGTAGGCGTCCACGTATGTTCCAGTTGTGCAGAGAACGCAATATTCCCGCCCGCCAACACGTGTCGTAGGCCTTCTCGAGGTCAAAAAATATCCCAACTGTGGGGCTGTTCTTAAGAAACCCGTCCATAATCTGAGTTGAAAGAGAGACAAGGTGGTCAGCAGTTGAACGTCGTCGTCGAAAGCCACACTGGATGTTCGTCAGAAGTTTGTGGGATTCCAGCCACCACACCAACCGTCCATTGATCATGCGTTCCATCACCTTGCAAACGCAACTGGTGAGGGAAATAGGACGGTAACTGGAAGGAAGATGGCGGTCCTTTCCAGGTTTAAGAATGGGTATGATGGTGGCCTCCCGCCACTTGTCTGGAAAAATGCCATCAACCCAGACACGATTATAGACCTCGAGTAGGAAATCTTTGCCATCAGGAGAGAGATGTTGCAACATTTGGACGTGGATACCATCTGGACCTGGTGCTGAGTGTCGTGAAGAGGAGAGTGCATTGTCTAGCTCTGCCAGGGTGAAAAGGCGATTATAATCCTCAAGGTTGCCAGAAAGAAACGAGAATTCTTGAGATTCCACCTGGTTCTTAACTGTAAGAAACTCAGGGGAATAGTTGCCTGAGCTAGACACCTCAGCGAAAGCACTGCCTAAAGTATTCGCCACGTCAAATGTATCAACAACAGCTCCGGTAGGTGTTTTGAGACCGGCGATGGGCATATGGTTCGGTTTCCCAGCCACACGTCTTAACTTATCCCATACGACAGAGGAAGGTGTATGTCGATTAAAGGAACCCACGAATTTATTCCATGACATCTTTTTGCTATCCTTAATAACCCGCCTAGAATGTGCACGCATCCGTTTATAGTGTATCAGGTTATCCAGTGTAGGAAAACGCTGGAAAACCCGTAGAGCTCGTCTGCGAGCGCGAATAGCATCCCGACAGTCAGCGGTCCACCAAGGTACCGGAAATCGACGGCTGTAGCCAGTCGAACGCGGAATGGATTGCTCAGCAGCAGAAAGAATGGTCCCTGTAAGATGTTCGACCAAGTGGTTCACAGAGTCGTGCTCTTCGTAGCTAAATTCAGCCAAGTGGGAGTACAGTTCCCAGCTGGCGTGGTCTAGGCGCCAACTAGGTAAACGGGTGGAACATACAACGGGTGTCAAGACACTAATACGACAAGGAAAGTGGTCACTAGAATGCAAATCCGAGATGATATTCCAGCATAAGGTGACTGCCAGCTGAGGGGAACAAATTGCAATGTCAATGTGTGAAAAACTATGAAATGCGTCAGATAGAAAGGTGGGCTCTCCGGTGTTCAAGAGAGCAAGATTCTGACTATCCAAGAAGTCTTTAAGTAGCGTACCTCTCGCACAAGCCCGAGGAGAGCCCCAAAGAGGGTGATGGGCATTCACGTCGCCTACCAATAAAAAGGGTGGTGGCAACTGCGAAATGAGGTGTTCTAAGTCGCTGTGCGAGAGGTCCGCAGATGGAGGCAAATAGATACTGCAAATGGTGAATGAAGCGGAGTGTAGCTTAATGCTGACAGCAACGGACTGGATTGCAGATTGTATGGGTACGGAGTTGGCAAAAATGTCATCTCGAATAAGCATCATAGTGCCCCCATGTGCCGGGACACCGTCCTCCTCGGATAAATCACATCGTACGGAGGAGTACTGCCTGATGGTAACGGTGTCCTGTGGACGGAGCTTCGTCTCTTGTAAACATACAGCCAAGGGTTCATGCTGGCGCAGCAACAAGTCAAGCTCTGGTCGATGTGGTCGAATTCCGCGTATGTTCCAATGGAGGATAGCCATTGAGTATATTATGGGATAAGTTTCAAATCGAAAGACGCTTCTGCAGATTGGGATTAGCTGGTCGGTTCAATTTGTTCTTCTTAGGCGTTGGGCTAGTACTATTTTCAGGAGCACGATCCTGCCGTTTCCGCACTGTCCCTCTGGCAGTGGCGGCAGAATCCTCCTGGTCCATCTCCTCCACAAGGGAGGTCCCTTTTTCAAGAGCAGTTTTAGGTCCAAGTAGTTCGAACCGATTGGATGTGCTGATCGGCGAAGACGGCCGTCGCCGATTCACGCCCTCCTCCCCAGATGACCCTTCAGAGGAGGATACACGTGTGGAGTTGCGTGAACTTTTCTTACCTTTAGATGACTTGGTAATAGATTGCACATTTTCTTTCAAAAAGTCTTGTCGTACATACTTGGTCTTAAACTGTTTTTCCGGGGCAGAAGACGTCGTGAATTTACCAACTTTAGTTCCAGAGGTCGAGGCTTTCGGTGACAACTGTGCAGGACTATTCTGTAAGCTAGCGGATTTGGCAGATGTTGATACCAACTTGGGTGTAGGTGCCGAAGGCTTTGGCAGCGCTTGGGCTAAAATAACCTTTTCCGCAATTGTAGCCCCGTTCATATCGCCGGTCTGTGTTGCGATTTCCCGACGCGGTACCGGTTTAGCTGCAACTGAGCTATAGGTACCGGACCTCGGGGCAGAGGGTTGGCGGAGTCGCAGGAGCTTCCGGGCTTCCAAGAAGGACACCTTCTCTTTCACCCGTATCTCCTGGATCGCTCGTTCCTCTGCAAAACGGGGGCAGTCTCGGGAACTAGATGGGTGTTCCCCGTTACAGTTCACACACGATGGAGCTGAAGCACAAGCCCCATCGTGGGAGATGTCACCGCAGTGGACGCAGGTGGACTTGCCGGTGCACAACTCACTAGTGTGACCAAAACGTTGGCATTTAAAGCACCTCAGCGGATTGGGTATATAAGGCCTAACTTCGATGGCTTCATACCCTGCTCTAATCTTTTGAGGCAGATCAACCCGATCAAAAGTAAGAAACAGGGTACGAGTAGGCAGGAATTCACCGTTGATCTTACGTTGTACCCGATAAACAGCTGAGACACCCTGAGTCGCTAGATTTTCTTGGATCTCTTCAATAGACAAACCGTCCAACGCGCGGGTTGTTATTACACCGCGGGAGGAGTTCAGCGACTTGTGCACCTCGACCTTCACTGGATAGCTGGCTAACATGGTGGCTTTAAGAATCCTTGCAGCTTGCGAGGCGGAGTTGGCTTCGACAAGAAGTGTACCATTGCGAGCTCGAACGCAGGATTTAACAGGACCAGCAATGGCATCGAGACCCTTTTGTATAGTAAAAGGGCTCACCGTAAGGAACTTCTTACCTTCCTCTGTCCTATGAATAACCAAGTAGCGAGGACCACATGACTCGACTACTTCCTTTCCAACGTCTTTATTTGAAATCAGGGGTTTAAGTTTTGGTGCCATAAAAAAAATTGTATAAATTCATCCCCCAGTGCTCCCCACCCACCACGGAGCCCAACGAGGGGTCACCCCACTGGGGTGACAGGGCTACACAGGGGATATAGCGGGCTCGCCGTCCCACTCACCCTGGAGTTCGGTGTAATACCTAGTCCTGGCCGATTGACTAGGGGTGGGTTAGTCCCTAGCCTCCCGTTTAGGCAAATCAGAAACCAAAGCGGTGTATTAGGCTGCGCACCCTCCCCAGTTACTGAAAGACAGAAGCCCAGGCTCAGGTACGCAACCCTCAACCAACCAGGATATTCCTTTTCACCGACACGGGTCTCCACGCACGGCCTACACGTGGGTGGGCATTTTGACCTACTGACTCCCTCACCACTCTGAGGTTGCCCACAGAGGGAGTCAAGGTGGCTCGGGACCCCGGGTGCGCCTAACCCGTACCTACCGTAGTAGGCCCCTGGGGGGGACGTCGAGAAGGAAATCTTTGCCAACAGGAGAGAGATGTTGCAACATTTGGACGTGGATACCATCTGGACCTGGTGCTGAGTGTCGTGAAGAGGAGAGTGCATTGTCTAGCTCTGCCAGGGTGAAAAGGCGATTATAATCCTCAAGGTTGCCAGAAAGAAACGAGAATTCTTGAGATTCCACCTGGTTCTTAACTGTAAGAAACTCAGGGGAATAGTTGCCTGAGCTAGACACCTGAGCGAAAGCACTGCCTAAAGTATTCGCCACGTCAAATGTATCAACAACAGCTCCGGTAGGTGTTTTGAGACCGGCGATGGGCATATGGTTCGGTTTCCCAGCCACACGTCTTAACTTATCCCATACGACAGAGGAAGGTGTATGTCGAGTAAAGGAACCCACGAATTTATTCCATGACATCTTTTTGCTATCCTTAATAACCCGCCTAGAATGTGCACGCATCCGTTTATAGTGTATCAGGTTATCCAGTGTAGGAAAACGCTGGAAAACCCGTAGAGCTCGTCTGCGAGCGCGAATAGCATCCCGACAGTCAGCGGTCCACCAAGGTACCGGAAATCGACGGCTGTAGCCAGTCGAACGCGGAATGGATTGCTCAGCAGCAGAAAGAATGGTCCCTGTAAGATCTTCGACCAAGTGGTTCACAGAGTCGTGCTCTTCGTAGCTAAATTCAGCCAAGTGGGAGTACAGTTCCCAGCTGGCGTGGTCTAATCGCCAACTAGGTAAACGGGTGGAACATACAACGGGTGTCAAGACACTAATACGACAAGGAAAGTGGTCACTAGAATGCAAATCCGAGATGATATTCCAGCATAAGGTGACTGCCAACTGAGGGGAACAAATTGCAATGTCAATGTGTGAAAAACTATGAAATGCGTCAGATAGAAAGGTGGGCTCTCCGGTGTTCAAGAGAGCAAGATTCTGACTATCCAAGAAGTCTTTAAGTAGCGTACCTCTCGCACAAGCCCGAGGAGAGCCCCAAAGAGGGTGATGGGCATTCACGTCGCCTACCAATAAAAAGGGTGGTGGCAACTGCGAAATGAGGTGTTCTAAGTCGCTGTGCGAGAGGTCCGCAGATGGAGGCAAATAGATACTGCAAATGGTGAATGAAGCGGAGGGTAGCTTAATGCTGACAGCAACGGACTGGATTGCAGATTGTATGGGTACGGAGTTGGCAAAAATATCATCTCAAATAAGCATCATAGTGCCCCCATGTGCCGGGACACCGTCCTCCGGGGATAAATCACATCGTACGGAGGAGTACTGCCTGATGGTAACGGTGTCCTGTGGACGGAGCTTCGTCTCTTGTAAACATACAGCCAAGGGTTCATGCTGGCGCAGCAACAAGTCAAGCTCTGGTCGATGTGGTCGAATTCCGCGTATGTTCCAATGGAGGATAGCCATTGAGTATATTATGGGATAAGTTTCAAATCGAAAGACGCTTCTGCAGATTGGGATTAGCTGGTCGGTTCAATTTGTTCTTCTTAGGCGTTGGGCTAGTACTATTTTCAGGAGCACGATCCTGCCGTTTCCGCACTGTCCCTCTGGCAGTGGCGGCAGAATCCTCCTGGTCCATCTCCTCCACAAGGGAGGTCCCTTTTTCAAGAGCAGTTTTCGGTCCAAGTAGTTCGAACCGATTGGATGTGCTGATCGGCGAAGACGGCCGTCGCCGATTCACGCCCTCCTCCCCAGATGACCCTTCAGAGGAGGATACACGTGTGGAGTTGCGTGAACTTTTCTTACCTTTAGATGACTTGGTAATAGATTGCACATTCTCTTTCAAAAAGTCTTGTCGTACATACTTGGTCTTAAACTGTTTTTCTGGGGCAGAAGACGTCGTGAATTTAATAGCTTTAGTTCCGGAGGTCGAGGCTTTAGGTGACAAGTGTGCAGGACTATTCTGTAAGCTGGCGGATTTGGCAGATGTTGATACCAACTTGGGTGTAGGTGCCGAAGGCTTTGGCAGCGCTTGGGCTAAAATAACCTTTTCCGCAATTGTAGCCCCGTTCATATCGCCGGTCTGTGTTGCGATTTCCCGACGCGGTACCGGTTTAGCTGCAACTGAGCTATAGGTACCGGACCTCGGGGCAGTGGGTTGGCGGAGTCGCAGGAGCTTCCGGGCTTCCAAGAAGGACACCTTCTCTTTCACCCGTATCTCCTGGATCGCTCGTTCCTCTGCAAAACGGGGGCAGTCTCGGGAACTAGATGGGTGTTCCCCGTTACAGTTCACACACGATGGAGCTGAAGCACAAGCCCCATCGTGGGAGGTGTCACCGCAGTGGACGCAGGTGGACTTGCCGGTACACAACTCACTAGTGTGACCAAAACGTTGGCATTTAAAGCACCTCAGCGGATTGGGTATATAAGGCCTAACTTCGATGGCTTCATACCCTGCTCTAATCTTTTGAGGCAGATCAACCCGATCAAAAGTAAGAAACAGGGTACGAGTAGGCAGGAATTCACCGTTGATCTTACGTTGTACCCGATAAACAGCTGAGACACCCTGAGTCGCAAGATTTTCTTGGATCTCCTCAATGGACAAACCGTCCAACGCGCGGGTTGTTACTACACCGCGGGAGGAGTTCAGCGACTTGTGCACCTCGACCTTCACTGGATAGCTGGCTAACGTGGTGGCTTTAAGTATCCTTGCAGCTTTCGAGGCGGAGTTGGCTTCGACAAGAAGTGTACCATTGCGAGCTCGAACGCAGGATTTAACCGGACCAGCAATTGCATCGAGACCCTTTTGTATAGTAAAAGGGCTCACCGTAAGGAACTTCTTACCTTCCTCTGTCCTATGAATAACCAAGTAGCGAGGACCACATGACTCGACTACTTCCTTTCCAACGTCTTTATTAACATTAAGGCGTTTTTGTTTTGGTGCCATAGAAAATATGGTATAAATTCATCCCCCAGTGCTCCCCACCCACCACGGAGCCCAACGAGGGGTCACCCCACTGGGGTGACAGGGCTACACAGGGGATATAGCGGGCTCGCCGTCCCACTCACCCTGGAGTTCGGTGTAATACCTAGTCCTGGCCGATTGACTAGGGGTGGGTTAGTCCCTAGCCTCCCGTTTAGGCAAATCAGAAACCAAAGCGGTGTATTAGGCTGCGCACCCTCCCCAGTTACTGAAAGACAGAAGCCCAGGCTCAGGTACGCAACCCTCAACCAACCAGGATATTCCTTTTCACCGACACGGGTCTCCACGCACGGCCTACACGTGGGTGGGCATTTTGACCTTCTGACTCCCTCACCACTCTGAGGTTGCCCACAGAGGGAGTCAAGGTGGCTCGGGACCCCGGGTGCGCCTAACCCGTACCTACCGTAGTAGGCCCCTGGGGGGAGATACCAAAAAGTGTACAAATTTGCATGGTGAGGAAATATTATCTGTCCATCCCTACTTGTAAACAATCTTTTGTAAATGATGTGCTAAACTGTGCTCGTCTGATGTAAAATTGCAAACCTATGTACTTTCATTGTTCACAGATAATGAAATGTGTACTAAATAACACATATGGATGAGTTGTTATTCAGGAAAAATATTAAATTATAATATGCAGACATGTTGTTTTGGAAATTTGCTCAAGTATCATCCGTACATCACTCCAACAGCATTTTAAGAATTTCAATATTCATATAAGGGCAACCATACACTACACTTTTCTTTAGTATACTCCCATAACCAAGAAGAGGTAAACTGAAGATGGAAATAGTTCTACTCCTTCAAGATATGACTTATCTGTTGGCGTTGCACTGACACTCTCTGAAACATTACCAATATTGATGATTAGTCTGTCAACAATATCACTTTGTCCTTCCCAAACAATGTGTGATATACAGTCACGGCATTTGCTGAAAAGCTGCTTGCACCTCGGATAATTTAGAAGTTTTGCACACCTTATGCTGCTTTTGGAAACACCAATTAAGCTGAAAATTTTGTTTAATGCAAAAACAAGGTACTTTAATAAGATTTAGTATACACATTAGGAATGATTATTTCCTGTCAAGGTTTCCTTGCTTATGTTTTACTACACTGGTATATGCTGTCTCCACTGGCAAGAAGCAGTCATTTGAGATTAACTGAAAGAAGCACATGCATTGTCACACAAAGAGATAATGATTAAGTGATCAGTAAATTTTGTACCTTAGTCATACTGTGTTATTTAGATAACATTGCATAGTTTAATATGCTAGTTCTGTTCTCTCGGCAACTTATGAGGATCTACTTTGTGATGGAGAAAAGCAGTAGAACATTCAGCAACCAATCATAGTGATATGGAATTTATCGCAATAGCAAATAGCGTCACGCTGAGTACCGAGCCCTGCGGCACTCCGTTCTCTTGAATAAAATGGTTAGAAAAAACCGAGCCGACCCTCACTCAAAAAATACGGTCCCGCATAAACTCCTGAATGACCAACGGTAGGCGTCCACGTATGTTCCAGTTGTGGAGAGAACGCAATATTCCCGCCCGCCAACACGTGTCGTAGGCCTTCTCGAGGTCAAAAAGTATCCCAACTGTGGGGCTGCTCTTAACAAACCCGTCCATAATCTGAGTTGACAAAGAGACAAGGTGGTCAGTTGTTGAACGTTGTCGTCTTAAGCCACACTGGATGTTCGTCAGAAGGAGCCAGGAGCCAGGAGCAGGAACTAGTCGCCCGAGTGTGCTCGGGCGGGGGCAAATCACCACGGTACCTATCCGCTTTTCTTGCGGATTTACCCGTGTGATATAGTAGATGTTCGTCAGAAGGTTGTGGGATTCCAACCACCACACCAACCGTCCATTGAGCATGCGTTCCATCACCTTGCATACGCAACTGGTGAGGGAAATTGGACGGTAACTGGTAGGAAGATATGATAATGGTGTTTAAGGGCGCTCAACTGCCGAGGTCATAAGCGCCCTTATGATCAAAAACTTGGCAATAGGCAGTAAGAAAATACCAAACAAAAAAGTAAACACAAGTAAAAGAGCTAACACAGTTGAAACGGAAGTAACAGAAACGTCCAGCCCTCTAACCAGAGCTGGATATAAAACTCCATCTAAAATCAACACATTAAAACCAAAAGAGTTTAAAAAACCGCTATCACACTAAAACGTCAAGGTAAAAGAAACTTTTGCTAAAAATTTAAAAACCCTGTCCATTGCTTTTGTGTCATCTGCCAGGACCTCAGCAAGAGAGGCCGGCATGCCCATAGATGACCGAATGTGTGCCAGATGATGATGATGATAATGGTGTTTAAGGGCGCTCAACTGCCGAGGTCATAAGCGCCCTTACGATTAAAACTTGGCAATAGGCAGTAAGAAAAATACCAAAAAAAAAGGAAAAAACACAAGTAAAAGAGCTAACACAGTTGAAACGGAAGTAACAGAACGGCCCAGCCCTCTAAACAGAGCTGGATATAAAACACCATCTAAAATCAACACATTAAAATTAAAAGAGTTTAAAAAAAAAACTGCTATCACACTAAAACGTCAAGGTAAAAGAAAGTTTTGCTAAAAATTTAAAAACCCTGTCCACTGCTCTTGGGTCATCTGCCAGGACCTCAGCAAGAGAGGCCGGCATGCCCATAGATGACCGAATGTGTGCCAGGTGACCACACTCCAGCAACACATGACGAACTGTCTGTGCCTCCCCACAGAGCGCACAGACAGGAGCAGGTTCACGTTTAAAAAGGTAACTGTGCGTAAAAATACAGTGGCCAATTCTTAGCCGAGCTAGTACTACCTCCTCCCGGCGGAATAAACGAGAGGAGGTTACCCAGTTGACAGGGAGGTCCTTCACCTCTCGCAGCTTATTACCACGGAGAGCCGACCACTCCGCATGCCAAGTCGAAAAACGGCTCTCCGTACAGCCACTCTAAAATCTTCTGCTGTTGAATGGGTAATCGTAACACTGGGCGCTGTGACTGCCGATTTCGCTGCCAAATCCGCCGTGTCATTCCCTGGCAAGCCAACGTGTCCAGGAATCCATGCGCACTCCACATTAAAACCAGAAGCGTGCAAAATGTGGAGAACGTCCTGGATGCGCTGCACCAAAGGATGGTAATTGTACAGCTCACGAATGCTCTGAAGGGCACTAAGGGAATCACTAAGAATAAGGCAGTCACCTAATTTTCGACGTCGAATATACCGAAGGGCTTGATAAATAGCATATAGCTCGGCAGAATATATAGATGTGCAACTAGGCAAACCGTAAGTAGAAGTTGCGGTGCCAGTTACAAAGGCACATCCAACACCGTCGGGGCTCTTACTACCATCGGTGTAAATACAAATACGGCCACTGTATTTGGATAACAATTCTAAAAAGCAACGACGAATACTATCAAGAGGCGTAACAGATTTCCCGTAGAGCGTCATCCCGAGATCGACATGGGAGGTAGCGCGTAACCAAGGGGGGTGTATAATCTCTCCCTTGGATAACAGCCGAGGAATGTCAACATGGTGCTGGCGTAGAAGCTCACGGAAACGAAAACCTGCTGGCCTGGGGCTCAGAGAGCGGAGGCAGTATCGCTCGTGCAGCTCAGGGGAGAAAAACGCGTGATAAGTTGGATGCCCAGGCATACACTTCAGCCCACAGCCATAATTAGCAAGCAGGACATCACGCCGACAACGCAGAGGAGGTTCTCCCGATTCGGCGTAGAGGCTAACAACTGGGCTCGTTGGAAAAGCTCCAACGGCCACACGGATGCCCTGGTTATGGACTGTGTCTAACCTTCTGAGCACTGAAGGTCGAGCTGAAGAATACACAATGCTGCCATAGTCCAACTTCGAACGAATCACAGCACGATAAAGACGGAGCAATGCCGTCCGATCCGCACCCCAAGATTTGCCACTTAGTATCCGTAAAAGATTTAGAGAACGGTCACATCGTGCTCTAAGCTGTGCCTTATCTGCGAAAGGAAGTAAATCTGGCCCGAGTCGAAGAGACGGCGGCATTTGCCACTTACGGCGCCAGAAGTCAACGCAGACTGTCTTCTCAGAGGAGAAACGAAAACCGTGTTTCGAGCTCCAAGCATAGATATTGTCCAAACACCGCTGGAGACGGCGTTCCAAAAACGGTGTACGCTGAGAAGTACAGAAGATGGCAAAGTCGTCCACGAATAAACAGGAAGAGACACCTTGAGGCACACATAGTGATATGGAATTTATTGCAATAGCAAATAGAGTCACGCTGAGTACCGAGCCCTGTGGCACTCCGTTCTCTTGAATAAAATGGTTAGAAAAAACCGAGCCCACCCTCACTCGAAAAACGCGGTCCCGCATAAACTCCTGAATGACCAACGGTAGGCGTCCACGTATGCTCCAGTTGTGCAGAGTACGCAATATTCCCGCCCGCCAACACGTGTCGTAGGCCTTCTCGAGGTCAAAAAATATCCCAACTGTGGGGCTGTTCTTAGGAAAGCCGTCCATAATCTGAGTTGACAGAGAGACAAGGTGGTCAGCAGTTGAACGTCGTCATCGAAAGCCACACTGGATGTTCGTCAGAAGATTGTGGGATTCCAGCCACCACACCAACCGTCCATTGATCATGCGTTCCATCACCTTGCACACGCAACTGGTGAGGGAAATAGGACGGTAACTGGAAGGAAGATGGCGGTCCTTTCCAGGTTTAAGAATGGGTATGATGGTGGCCTCCCGCCACTTGTCTGGAAAAATGCCATCAACCCAGACACGATTATAGACCTCGAGTAGGAAATCTTTGCCATCAGGAGAGAGATGTTGCAACATTTGGACGTGGATACCATCTCGCCCTGGTGCTGAGTGTCGTGAAGAGGAGAGTGCATGTCTAGCTCTGCCAGAGTGAAAAGATGATTATAATCCTCAAGGTTGCCAGAAAGAAACGAGAATTCTTGAGATTCCACCTGATTCTTAACTGTAAGAAACTCAGGGGAATAATTGCCTGAGCTAGACACCTGAGCGAATGCACTGCCTAAAGTATTCGCCACGTCAAATGTATCAACAACAGCTCCGGTAGGTGTTTTGAGACCGGCGATGGGCATATGGTTCGGTTTCCCAGCCACACGTCTTAACTTATCCCATACGACAGAGGAAGGTGTATGTCGATTAAAGGAACCCACGAATATATTCCATGACGTCTTTTTGCTATCCTTAATAACCCGCCTAGAATGTGCACGCATCCGTTTATAGTGTATCAGGTTATCCAGTGTAGGAAAACGCTGGAAAATCCGTAGAGCTCGTCTGCGAGCGCGAATAGCATCCCGACAGTCATCGGTCCACCAAGGTACTGGAAATCGACGGCTGTAGCCAGTCGAACGCGGAATGGATTGCTCAGCAGCAGAAAGAATGGTCCCTGTGAGATGTTCGACCAAGTGGTTCACAAAGTCGTGCTCTTGGTAGCTAAATTCAGCCAAGTGGGAGTACAGTTCCCAGCTGGCGTGGTCTAGGCGCCAACTAGGTAAACGGGTGGAACATACAACGGGTGACAAGACACTAATACGACAAGGAAAGTGGTCATTAGAATGCAAATCCGAGATGATATTCCAGCACAACGTGACTGCTAGCGGAGGGGAAGAAATTGCAATGTCAATGGGTGAAAAACTATGAAAGGCTTCAGAAAGAAAGGTGGGCTCTCTGGTGTTCAACAGAGCAAGATTCTGACTATCCAAGAAGTCTCTAAGTAGCGTGCCTCTCGCACAAGCCCGAGGAGAGCCCCAAAGAGGGTGACGAGCATTCACGTCGCCTACCAATAAAAAGGGTGGTGGCAACTGCGAAATGAGGTGTTCTAAGTCGCCATGCGAGAGGTCCGCAGATGCAGGCAAATAGAAACTGCAAATGGTGAATAACCTGCTCCTGTCTGTGCGCTCTGTGGGGAGGCACAGATAGTTCGTCATGTGTTGCTGGATTGTGGTCACCTGGCAAACATTCGGTCATCTATGGGCATGCCGGCCTCTCTTGCTGAGGTCCTGGCAGATGACCCAAGAGCAGTGGACAGGGTTTTTAAATTTTTAGCAAAAGTTTCTTTTACCTTGACGTTTTAATGTGAATGCAGTTTTTTTTTTTTTTTTTTAAACTCTTTTGGTTTTAATGTGTTGATTTTAGATGGAGTTTTATATCCAGCTCTGTTTAGAGGGCTGCACAGTTCTGTTACTTCCGTTTCAACTGTGTTAGCTCTTTTACTTGTGTTTACTTTTTTTTTTTTTTTTTTTTTGGTATTTTCTTACTGCCTATTGCCAAGTTTTAATCATAAGGGCGCTTATGACCTCGGCAGTTGAGCGCCCATAAACACCATTATCATCATCGTCGCCGATTCACGCCCTCCTCCCCAGATGACCCTTCAGAGGAGGATACACGGGTGGAGTTGCGTGTACTTTTCTTACTATTAGATGACTTGGTAGAAGATTGCACATTCATGGGGCTAACACTATATGAAACCTAGATTCGCCCAATATTAACATACGCCGCACCCGTATGGTGATATGCGGCCAAAACACACATCAAACGGCTACAAACAATGCAAAACCGTATACTGCGCATTGTAGGTAAACCACCAGCAGTAGCACCAACGTGGGCCCTGCATGAGGAGCTCAAAATCTGCTCCATCGAGACCTACATAAAACACTTCGCATTCAACCTTTATAAACGCAAAAACAATAACTACAACGAGCTCATTCAAAATCTAGGAAATAACGACACCGATCACGATAAGCACCCCGCCCTCTGGCACTCTTTGACAGAACCATCGGAATAGGAGAGCCTGAAATCAACATACAAGAATACCTGGACACCCTGACTAGGGTATAAAACCTAGATCTGGTACAGCGTAGGGCAGTGACTGCGACAATCCTTCCAGTTCCAGCCTCTCACTCACAACAAACACACACACATGCACACTCATTACTACTCTTCTTTTTCAGCAGCCCTCTAAGCCCTTGAGCTTACCCAGCCAAGGCGGTCCCGGAGGAAGAGGGCCCCCCCGCGAGTGGCACGGGTCCGCACCTGCAATATGATAGGCAGGCAGCCAGCCACGTGCGCACTCTATACGACAACGCTCAGAAAATGGATATGCCTAGAGGATTTAAAATGACGTACACCTAAGACGGATAATATTATATATACTTTCTAACACACTTTAACGATGTCTTAGGTTGATCATAATAACTCATGTATATATGTAACAGCATATGTAATAGTATTAGTCGTAAAATAGATAACAACACTTGTATAAATATCACAAAGATGAAGCCTACATAGGCGGAACCCACACAAAAGCTAAGCTTAATATAACTCTATACATAGTATATACTCACAGACGGAGCCAATGGCAGACCTCAAATATTACCTCATAAAAATAAGCGACTGTAGTTTTAGGACAGACAATTAACAATAAGTTAGTTTGTTTCACAGACTCAGCGCTAGCGTAGAAGCACCCACAAAGACCTAGCAGACTTTAGGTAGCACGATTTCCCTCCCACTCGTCTAAATAACCTACTCCTAAATTCTCCTTCATAATCTCCTGAAATTCGCCAGAGGGCAGGCTGGGCCTAGGTCAAGCCTGCCTGCCGGCACCCAATATCTCCTCTGGCGGCGGCACAGCGGGCTAGTTATTATCACCAGTACTACGCGGGTGCAACAACGGTACCGCAGAAATCCTTCTCCCTATCCACTCCAGCATCGGTGGAGGTTTTTGAGTCGGTAGGGCCACGTGGCAGAACCCGACACTCCGGATGATGATGATGATGATGATGGTGTTTAAGGGCGCTCAACTGCCGAGGTCATAAGCGCCCTTACGATTAAAACTTGGCAATAGCCAGTAGGAAAATACCAAACAAAAAAGTAAACACAAATAAAAGAGCTAACACAGTTGAAACGGAAGTAACAGAAACGTCCAGCCCTCTAACCAGAGCTGGATATAATACTCCATCTAAAATCAACACATTAAAACCAAAAGAGTTTAAAAAAACCGCTATCACACTAAAACCTCAAGGTAAAAGAAAGTTTGGCTAAAAATTTAAAAACCCTGTCCACTGCTCTTGGGTCATCTGCCAGGACCTCGGCAAGAGAGGCCGGCATGCCCATAGATGACCGAATGTGTGCCAGGTGACCACACTCCAGCAACACATGACGAACTGTCTGTGCCTCCCCACAGAGCGCACAGACAGGAGCAGGTTCACGTTTAAAAAGGTAACTGTGAGTAAAAATACAGTGGCCAATTCTTAGCCGAGCTAGTACTACCTCCTCCCGGCGGAATAAACGAGAGGAGGTTACCCAGTTGACAGGGAGGTCCTTCACCTCTCGCAGCTTATTACCACGGAGAGCCGACCACTCCGCATGCCAAGTCGAAAAAACGGCTCTCCGTACAGCCACTCTAAAATCTTCTGCTGTTGAATGGGTAATCGTAACACTGGGCGCTGTGACTGCCGATTTCGCTGCCAAATCCGCCGTGTCATTCCCTGGCAAGCCAACGTGTCCAGGAATCCATGCGCACTCCACATTAAAGCCAGAAGCGTGCAAAATGTGGAGAACGTCCTGGATGCGCTGCACCAAAGGATGGTAATTGTACAGCTCACGAATGCTCTGAAGGGCACTAAGGGAATCACTAAGAATAAGGCAGTCACCTAATTTTCGACGTCGAATATACAGAAGGGCTTGATAAATAGCATATAGCTCGGCAGAATATATAGATGTGCAACTAGGCAAACCGTAAGTAGAAGTTGCGGTGCCAGTTACAAAGGCACATCCAACACCGTCGGGGCTCTTACTACCATCGGTGTAAATACAAATACGGCCACTGTATTTGGATAAAAATTCTAAAAAGCAACGACGAATACTATCAAGAGGCGTAACAGATTTCCCGTAGAGCGTCATCCCGAGATCGACATGGGAGGTAGCGCGTAACCAAGGGGGGTGTATACTCTCTCCCTTGGATAACAGCCGAGGAATGTCAACATGGTGCTGGCGTAGAAGCTCACGGAAACGAAAACCTGCTGGCCTGGGGCTCAGAGAGCGGAGGCAGTATCGCTCGTGCAGCTCAGGGGAGAAAAACGCGTGATAAGTTGGATGCCCAGGCATACACTTCAGCCCACAGCCATAATTAGCAAGCAGGACATCACGCCGACAACGCAGAGGAGGTTCTCCCGATTCGGCGTAGAGGCTAACAACTGGGCTCGTTGGAAAAGCTCCAACGGCCACACGGATGCCCTGGTTATGGACTGTGTCTAACCTTCTGAGCACTGAAGGTCGAGCTGAAGAATACACAATGCTGCCATAGTCCAACTTCGAACGAATAACAGCACGATAAAGACGGAGCAATGTCGTCCGATCCGCACCCCAAGACTTGCCACTTAGTATCCGTAAAAGATTTAGAGAACGGTCACATCGTGCTCTAAGCTGTGCTATTTGTGGTGCCCAACAAAGTTTCCGATCGAAGATCAAACCAAGGAATCTCGCCTCGTCTGCGAAAGGAAGTAAATCTGGCCCGAGTCGAAGAGACGGCGGCATATGCCACTTACGGCGCCAGAAGTTAACGCAGACTGTCTTCTCAGCGGAGAAACGAAAACCGTGTTTCGAGCTCCATGCATAGAGATTGTCCAAACACCGCTGGAGACGGCGTTCCAAAAACGGTGTACGCTGAGAAGTACAGAAGATGGCAAAGTCGTCCACGAATAAACAGGAAGAGACACCTTGAGGCACACATAGTGATATGGAATTTATCGCAATAGCAAATAGAGTCACGCTGAGTACCGAGCCCTGCGGCACACCGTTCTCTTGAATAAAATGGTTAGAAAAAACCGAACCCACCCTCACTCGAAAAACGCGGTCCCGCATAAACTCCTGAATGACCAACGGTAGGCGTCCACGTATGTTCCAGTTGTGCAGAGAACGCAATATTCCCGCCCGCCAACACGTGTCGTAGGCCTTCTCGAGGTCAAAAAATATCCCAACTGTGGGGCTGTTCTTAAGAAACCCGTCCATAATCTGAGTTGACAGAGAGACAAGGTGGTCAGCAGTTGAACGTCGTCGTCGAAAGCCACACTGGATGTTCGTCAGAAGATTGTGGGATTCCAGCCACCACACCAACCGTCCATTGATCATGCGTTCCATCACCTTGCAAACGCAACTGGTGAGGGAAATAGGACGGTAACTGGAAGGAAGATGGCGGTCCTTTCCAGGTTTAAGAATGGGTATGATGGTGGCCTCCCGCCACTTGTCTGGAAAAATGCCATCAACCCAGACACGATTATAGACCTCGAGTAGGAAATCTTTGCCATCAGGAGAGAGATGTTGCAACATTTGGACGTGGATACCATCTGGACCTGGTGCTGAGTGTCGTGAAGAGGAGAGTGCATTGTCTAGCTCTGCCAGGGTGAAAAGGCGATTATAATCCTCAAGGTTGCCAGAAAGAAACGAGAATTCTTGAGATTCCACCTGGTTCTTAACTGTAAGAAACTCAGGGGAATAGTTGCCTGAGCTAGACACCTCAGCGAAAGCACTGCCTAAAGTATTCGCCACGTCAAATGTATCAACAACAGCTCCGGTAGGTGTTTTGAGACCGGCGATGGGCATATGGTTCGGTTTCCCAGCCACACGTCTTAACTTATCCCATACGACAGAGGAAGGTGTATGTCGATTAAAGGAACCCACGAATTTATTCCATGACATCTTTTTGCTATCCTTAATAACCCGCCTAGAATGTGCACGCATCCGTTTATAGTGTATCAGGTTATCCAGTGTAGGAAAACGCTGGAAAACCCGTAGAGCTCGTCTGCGAGCGCGAATAGCATCCCGACAGTCAGCGGTCCACCAAGGTACCGGAAATCGACGGCTGTAGCCAGTCGAACGCGGAATGGATTGCTCAGCAGCAGAAAGAATGGTCCCTGTAAGATGTTCGACCAAGTGGTTCACAGAGTCGTGCTCTTCGTAGCTAAATTCAGCCAAGTGGGAGTACAGTTCCCAGCTGGCGTGGTCTAGGCGCCAACTAGGCAAACGGGTGGAACATACAACGGGTGTCAAGACACTAATACGACAAGGAAAGTGGTCACTAGAATGCAAATCCGAGATGATATTCCAGCATAAGGTGACTGCCAGCTGAGGGGAACAAATTGCAATGTCAATGTGTGAAAAACTATGAAATGCGTCAGATAGAAAGGTGGGCTCTCCGGTGTTCAAGAGAGCAAGATTCTGACTATCCAAGAAGTCTTTAAGTAGCGTACCTCTCGCACAAGCCCGAGGAGAGCCCCAAAGAGGGTGATGGGCATTGACGTCGCCTACCAATAAAAAGGGTGGTGGCAACTGCGAAATGAGGTGTTCTAAGTCGCTGTGCGAGAGGTCCGCAGATGGAGGCAAATAGATACTGCAAATGGTGAATGAAGCGGAGGGTAGCTTAATGCTGACAGCAACGGACTGGATTGCAGATTGTATGGGTACGGAGTTGGCAAAAATATCATCTCGAATAAGCATCATAGTGCCCCCATGTGCCGGGACACCGTCCTCCGGGGATAAATCACATCGTACGGAGGAGTACTGCCTGATGGTAATGGTGTCCTGTGGACGGAGCTTCGTCTCTTGTAAACATACAGCCAAGGGTTCATGCTGGCGCAGCAACAAGTCAAGCTCTGGTCGATGTGGTCGAATTCCGCGTATGTTCCAATGGAGGATAGCCATTGAGTATATTATGGGATAAGTTTCAAATCGAAAGACGCTTCTGCAGATTGGGATTAGCTGGTCGGTTCAATTTGTTCTTCTTAGGCGTTGGGCTAGTACTATTTTCAGGAGCACGATCCTGCCGTTTCCGCACTGTCCCTCTGGCAGTGGCGGCAGAATCCTCCTGGTCCATCTCCTCCACAAGGGAGGTCCCTTTTTCAAGAGCAGTTTTAGGTCCAAGTAGTTCGAACCGATTGGATGTGCTGATCGGCGAAGACGGCCGTCGCCGATTCACGCCCTCCTCCCCAGATGACCCTTCAGAGGAGGATACACGTGTGGAGTTGCGTGAACTTTTCTTACCTTTAGATGACTTGGTAATAGATTGCACATTCTCTTTCAAGAAGTCTTGTCGTACATACTTGGTCTTAAACTGTTTTTCCGGGGCAGAAGACGTCGTGAATTTACCAACTTTAGTTCCAGAGGTCGAGGCTTTCGGTGACAACTGTGCAGGACTATTCTGTAAGCTAGCGGATTTGGCAGATGTTGATACCAACTTGGGTGTAGGTGCCGAAGGCTTTGGCAGCGCTTGGGCTAAAATAACCTTTTCCGCAATTGTAGCCCCGTTCATATCGCCGGTCTGTGTTGCGATTTCCCGACGCGGTACCGGTTTAGCTGCAACTGAGCTATAGGTACCGGACCTCGGGGCAGAGGGTTGGCGGAGTCGCAGGAGCTTCCGGGCTTCCAAGAAGGACACCTTCTCTTTCACCCGTATCTCCTGGATCGCTCGTTCCTCTGCAAAACGGGGGCAGTCTCGGGAACTAGATGGGTGTTCCCCGTTACAGTTCACACACGATGGAGCTGAAGCACAAGCCCCATCGTGGGAGATGTCACCGCAGTGGACGCAGGTGGACTTGCCGGTACACAACTCACTAGTGTGACCAAAACGTTGGCATTTAAAGCACCTCAGCGGATTGGGTATATAAGGCCTAACTTCGATGGCTTCATACCCTGCCCTAATCTTTTGAGGCAGATCAACCCGATCAAAAGTAAGAAACAGGGTACGAGTAGGCAGGAATTCACCGTTGATCTTACGTTGTACCCGATAAACAGCTGAGACACCCTGAGTCGCAAGATTTTCTTGGATCTCCTCAATTGACAAACCGTCCAACGCGCGGGTTGTTATTACACCGCGGGAGGAGTTCAGCGACTTGTGCACCTCGACCTTCACTGGATAGCTGGCTAACATGGTGGCTTTAAGTATTCTTGCAGCTTGCGAGGCGGAGTTGGCTTCGACAAGAAGTGTACCATTGCGAGCTCGAACGCAGGATTTAACAGGACCAGCAATGGCACCCCCCAGGGGCCTACTGCGGTAGGTACGGGTTAGGCGCACCCGGGGTCCCGAGCCACCTTGACTCCCTCTGTGGGCAACCTCAGAGTGGTGAGGGAGCCAGAAGGTCAAAATGTCCACCCACGTGTAGGCCGTGCGTGGAGACCCGTGTCGGTGAAGAGGAATATCCTGGTTGGTTGAGGGTTGCGTACCTGAGCCTGGGCTTCTGTCTTTCAGTAACTGGGGAGGGTGCGCAGCCTAATACACCGCTTTGGTTTCTGATTTGCCTAAACGGGAGGCTAGGGACTAACCCACCCCTAGTCAATCGGCCAGGACTAGGTATTACACCGAACTCCAGGGTGAGTGGGACGGCGAGCCCGCTATATCCCCTGTGTAGCCCTGTCACCCCAGTGGGGTGACCCCTCGTTGGGCTCCGTGGTGGGTGGGGAGCACTGGGGGATGAATTTATACCATTTTTTCTATGGCACCAAAACAAAAACCCCTTAATAAAGAAGTTGGAAAGGAAGTAGTCGAGTCATGTGGTCCTCGCTACTTGGTCATTCATAGGACAGAGGAAGGTAAGAAGTTCCTTACGGTGAGCCCTTTTACTATCCAAAAGGGTCTCGATGCCATTGCTGGTCCTGTTAAATCCTGCGTTCGAGCTCGCAATGGTACACTTCTTGTCGAAGCCAACTCCGCCTCGCAAGCTGCAAGAATACTTAAAGCCACCATGTTAGCCAGCTATCCAGTGAAGGTCGAGGTGCACAAGTCGCTGAACTCCTCCCGCGGTGTAATAACAACCCGCGCGTTGGACGGTTTGTCAATTGAGGAGATCCAAGAAAATCTTGCGACTCAGGGTGTCTCAGCTGTTTATCGGGTACAACGTAAGATCAACGGTGAATTCCTGCCTACTCGTACCCTGTTTCTTACTTTTGATCGGGTTGATCTGCCTCAAAAGATTAGGGCAGGGTATGAAGCCATCGAAGTTAGGCCTTATATACCCAATCCGCTGAGGTGCTTTAAATGCCAACGTTTTGGTCACACTAGTGAGTTGTGTACCGGCAAGTCCACCTGCGTCCACTGCGGTGACATCTCCCACGATGGGGCTTGTGCTTCAGCTCCATCGTGTGTGAACTGTAACGGGGAACACCCATCTAGTTCCCGAGACTGCCCCCGTTTTGCAGAGGAACGAGCGATCCAGGAGATACGGGTGAAAGAGAAGGTGTCCTTCTTGGAAGCCCGGAAGCTCCTGCGACTCCGCCAACCCTCTGCCCCGAGGTCCGGTACCTATAGCTCAGTTGCAGCTAAACCGGTACCGCGTCGGGAAATCGCAACACAGACCGGCGATATGAACGGGGCTACAATTGCGGAAAAGGTTATTTTAGCCCAAGCGCTGCCAAAGCCTTCGGCACCTACACCCAAGTTGGTATCAACATCTGCCAAATCCGCTAGCTTACAGAATAGTCCTGCACAGTTGTCACCGAAAGCCTCGACCTCTGGAACTAAAGTTGGTAAATTCACGACGTCTTCTGCCCCGGAAAAACAGTTTAAGACCAAGTATGTACGACAAGACTTCTTGAAAGAGAATGTGCAATCTATTACCAAGTCATCTAAAGGTAAGAAAAGTTCACGCAACTCCACACGTGTATCCTCCTCTGAAGGGTCATCTGGGGAGGAGGGCGTGAATCGGCGACGGCCGTCTTCGCCGATCAGCACATCCAATCGGTTCGAACTACTTGGACCTAAAACTGCTCTTGAAAAAGGGACCTCCCTTGTGGAGGAGATGGACCAGGAGGATTCTGCCGCCACTGCCAGAGGGACAGTGCGGAAACGGCAGGATCGTGCTCCTGAAAATAGTACTAGCCCAACGCCTAAGAAGAACAAATTGAACCGACCAGCTAATCCCAATCTGCAGAAGCGTCTTTCGATTTGAAACTTATCCCATAATATACTCAATGGCTATCCTCCATTGGACCATACGCGGAATTCGACCACATCGACCAGAGCTTGACTTGTTGCTGCGCCAGCATGAACCCTTGGCTGTATGTTTACAAGAGTCGAAGCTCCGTCCACAGGACACCGTTACCATCAGGCAGTACTCCTCCGTACGATGTGATTTATCCCCGGAGGACGGTGTCCCGGCACATGGGGGCACTATGATGCTTATTCGAGATGATATTTTTGCCAACTCCGTACCCATACAATCTGCAATCCAGTCCGTTGCTGTCAGCATTAAGCTACCCTCCGCTTCATTCACCATTTGCAGTATCTATTTGCCTCCATCTGCGGACCTCTCGCACAGCGACTTAGAACACCTCATTTCGCAGTTGCCACCACCCTTTTTATTGGTAGGCGACGTCAATGCCCATCACCCTCTTTGGGGCTCTCCTCGGGCTTGTGCGAGAGGTACGCTATTTAAAGACTTCTTGGATAGTCAGAATCTTGCTCTCTTGAACACCGGAGAGCCCACCTTTCTATCTGACGCATTTCATAGTTTTCCACACATTGACATTGCAATTTGTTCCCCTCAGCTGGCAGTCACCTTATGCTGGAATATCATCTCGGATTTGCATTCTAGTGACCACTTTCCTTGTCGTATTAGTGTCTTGACACCCGTTGTATGTTCCACCCGTTTACCTAGTTGGCGCCTAGACCACGCCAGCTGGGAACTGTACTCCCACTTGGCTGAATTTAGCTACGAAGAGCACGACTCTGTGAACCACTTGGTCGAACATCTTACAGGGACCATTCTTTCTGCTGCTGAGCAATCCATTCCGCGTTCGACTGGCTACAGCCGTCGATTTCCGGTACCTTGGTGGACCGCTGACTGTCGGGATGCTATTCGCGCTCGCAGACGAGCTCTACGGGTTTTCCAGCGTTTTCCTACACTGGATAACCTGATACACTATAAACGGATGCGTGCACATTCTAGGCGGGTTATTAAGGATAGCAAAAAGATGTCATGGAATAAATTCGTGGGTTCCTTTAATCGACATACACCTTCCTCTGTCGTATGGGATAAGTTAAGACGTGTGGCTGGGAAACCGAACCATATGCCCATCGCCGGTCTCAAAACACCTACCGGAGCTGTTGTTGATACATTTGACGTGGCGAATACTTTAGGCAGTGCTTTCGCTGAGGTGTCTAGCTCAGGCAACTATTCCCCTGAGTTTCTTACAGTTAAGAACCAGGTGGAATCTCAAGAATTCTCGTTTCTTTCTGGCAACCTTGAGGATTATAATCGCCTTTTCACCCTGGCAGAGCTAGACAATGCACTCTCCTCTTCACGACACTCAGCACCAGGTCCAGATGGTATCCCCGTCCAAATGTTGCAACATCTCTCTCCTGATGGCAAAGATTTCCTACTCGAGGTCTATAATCGTGTCTGGGTTGATGGCATTTTTCCAGACAAGTGGCGGGAGGCCACCATCATACCCATTCTTAAACCTGGAAAGGACCGCCATCTTCCTTCCAGTTACCGTCCTATTTCCCTCACCAGTTGCGTTTGCAAGGTGATGGAACGCATGATCAATGGACGGTTGGTGTGGTGGCTGGAATCCCACAATCTTCTGACGAACATCCAGTGTGGCTTTCGACGACGACGTTCAACTGCTGACCACCTTGTCTCTCTGTCAACTCAGATTATGGACGGGTTTCTTAAGAACAGCCCCACAGTTGGGATATTTTTTGACAGCGAGAAGGCCTACGACACGTGTTGGCGGGCGGGAATATTGCGTTCTCTGCACAACTGGAACATACGTGGACGCCTACCGTTGGTCATTCAGGAGTTTATGCGGGACCGCGTTTTTCGAGTGAGGGTGGGTTCGGTTTTTTCTAACCATTTTATTCAAGAGAACGGAGTGCCGCAGGGCTCGGTACTCAGCGTGACTCTATTTGCTATTGCGATAAATTCCATATCACTATGTGTGCCTCAAGGTGTCTCTTCCTGTTTATTCGTGGACGACTTTGCCATCTTCTGTACTTCTCAGCGTACACCGTTTTTGGAACGCCGTCTCCAGCGGTGTTTGGACAATCTCTATGCATGGAGCTCGAAACACGGTTTTCGTTTCTCCGCTGAGAAGACAGTCTGCGTTAACTTCTGGCGCCGTAAGTGGCATATGCCGCCGTCTCTTCGACTCGGGCCAGATTTACTTCCTTTCGCAGACGAGGCGAGATTCCTTGGTTTGATCTTCGATCGGAAACTTTGTTGGGCACCACAAATAGCACAGCTTAGAGCACGATGTGACCGTTCTCTAAATCTTTTACGGATACTAAGTGGCAAGTCTTGGGGTGCGGATCGGACGACATTGCTCCGTCTTTATCGTGCTGTTATTCGTTCGAAGTTGGACTATGGCAGCATTGTGTATTCTTCAGCTCGACCTTCAGTGCTCAGAAGGTTAGACACAGTCCATAACCAGGGCATCCGTGTGGCCGTTGGAGCTTTTCCAACGAGCCCAGTTGTTAGCCTCTACGCCGAATCGGGAGAACCTCCTCTGCGTTGTCGGCGTGATGTCCTGCTTGCTAAATATGGCTGTGGGCTGAAGTGTATGCCTGGGCATCCAACTTATCACGCGTTTTTCTCCCCTGAGCTGCACGAGCGATACTGCCTCCGCTCTCTGAGCCCCAGGCCAGCAGGTTTTCGTTTCCGTGAGCTTCTACGCCAGCACCATGTTGACATTCCTCGGCTGTTATCCAAGGGAGAGAGTATACACCCCCCTTGGTTACGCGCTACCTCCCATGTCGATCTCGGGATGACGCTCTACGGGAAATCTGTTACGCCTCTTGATAGTATTCGTCGTTGCTTTTTAGAATTTTTATCCAAATACAGTGGCCGTATTTGTATTTACACCGATGGTAGTAAGAGCCCCGACGGTGTTGGATGTGCCTTTGTAACTGGCACCGCAACTTCTACTTACGGTTTGCCTAGTTGCACATCTATATATTCTGCCGAGCTATATGCTATTTATCAAGCCCTTCTGTATATTCGACGTCGAAAATTAGGTGACTGCCTTATTCTTAGTGATTCCCTTAGTGCCCTTCAGAGCATTCGTGAGCTGTACAATTACCATCCTTTGGTGCAGCGCATCCAGGACGTTCTCCACATTTTGCACGCTTCTGGCTTTAATGTGGAGTGCGCATGGATTCCTGGACACGTTGGCTTGCCAGGGAATGACACGGCGGATTTGGCAGCGAAATCGGCAGTCACAGCGCCCAGTGTTACGATTACCCATTCAACAGCAGAAGATTTTAGAGTGGCTGTACGGAGAGCCGTTTTTTCGACTTGGCATGCGGAGTGGTCGGCTCTCCGTGGTAATAAGCTGCGAGAGGTGAAGGACCTCCCTGTCAACTGGGTAACCTCCTCTCGTTTATTCCGCCGGGAGGAGGTAGTACTAGCTCGGCTAAGAATTGGCCACTGTATTTTTACTCACAGTTACCTTTTTAAACGTGAACCTGCTCCTGTCTGTGCGCTCTGTGGGGAGGCACAGACAGTTCGTCATGTGTTGCTGGAGTGTGGTCACCTGGCACACATTCGGTCATCTATGGGCATGCCGGCCTCTCTTGCCGAGGTCCTGGCAGATGACCCAAGAGCAGTGGACAGGGTTTTTAAATTTTTAGCCAAACTTTCTTTTACCTTGAGGTTTTAGTGTGATAGCGGTTTTTTTTAAACTCTTTTGGTTTTAATGTGTTGATTTTAGATGGAGTTTTATATCCAGCTCTGGTTAGAGGGCTGGACGTTTCTGTTACTTCCGTTTCAACTGTGTTAGCTCTTTTATTTGTGTTTACTTTTTTGTTTGGTATTTTCTTACTGGCTATTGCCAAGTTTTAATCGTAAGGGCGCTTATGACCTCGGCAGTTGAGCGCCCTTAAACACCATCATCATCATCATCATCCCCAGCAATGGCATCGAGACCCTTTTGGATAGTAAAAGGGCTCACCGTAAGGAACTTCTTACCTTCCTCTGTCCTATGAATGACCAAGTAGCGAGGACCACATGACTCGACTACTTCCTTTCCAACTTCTTTATTAAGGGGTTTTTGTTTTGGTGCCATAGAAAAAATGGTATAAATTCATCCCCCAGTGCTCCCCACCCACCACGGAGCCCAACGAGGGGTCACCCCACTGGGGTGACAGGGCTACACAGGGGATATAGCGGGCTCGCCGTCCCACTCACCCTGGAGTTCGGTGTAATACCTAGTCCTGGCCGATTGACTAGGGGTGGGTTAGTCCCTAGCCTCCCGTTTAGGCAAATCAGAAACCAAAGCGGTGTATTAGGCTGCGCACCCTCCCCAGTTACTGAAAGACAGAAGCCCAGGCTCAGGTACGCAACCCTCAACCAACCAGGATATTCCTCTTCACCGACACGGGTCTCCACGCACGGCCTACACGTGGGTGGGCATTTTGACCTTCTGGCTCCCTCACCACTCTGAGGTTGCCCACAGAGGGAGTCAAGGTGGCTCGGGACCCCGGGTGCGCCTAACCCGTACCTACCGTAGTAGGCCCCTGGGGGGCGACACTCCGGACGTGCCCGGGTAGTCTATAAGGTAGATTTTTCCACCACTCGAAAAAAAAAATCGAAGAGGGACTTCGCTTCGAGATCTCAACGAGGCGACACCTACCAGGGAAGCTCCAGTTGAAGAAGAAATCCGCTACAAAGAAGTAGCCACCGCTGGAACGGCTCGGCATTGCCGATGTTTTTAACCAAAGCCTTCGGCTCGGCATTGCCGCGGTTCTAGCAACCATAGCCTAAAGCTGTCAGAGCATTGCACTACCGCAGCTTAGACAGGTAGGGGAATAAGGTTACAGCAAGCAGTCACAACACTAGCTTAAGCGCCTCTCCGAGGTCCGACCCTCTATTTCCCCATGCTTTTTGGCGCTCGCTAACTGTTCTTTCTCTTCTACTATATATTTTCCTCTTTATAATCTTTAAACTTCTCTCTTCATCACCTTAAAGCCTATTAATATTTGCTATTTTCTTCTAGCTATGGCAAAGACAGGTAGGACTACTTCGACCACCAAACCTCTATCTCTCACCATGACCACTAGGACCAAGTCCAAATCCTCGGCTCCTTCCCGTGCTTCTCCACCGGCTTCTAAGACTAAAACCACTACTCCTTCTCCAAAAACAGCTTCGAACCCAAAAACCTTACCTCCTAACGCACCCCCTCCAACCTCTGAACCCGACACCATCACTCCTTCTAGCCCAACACCCCACGATAAACCTAATGAAACCTCTCCTGTGACTCCCTCCCCAGTCGGACCCAACCCATCACCCCCCTCAACCTCAGCACCCACGACACCACCCTCCGCTATGCAGGTAGAGAAGTCAAACTTGGCACCAATATTTATTAGCAGAAACCAGGCCGCGAAATTCCACCAACTAATGAAACAGCTTAACAAACTCCCTCTAACTCACAAACCTCTTGCTGAACAGACGCGTGTCTCCGGTGACTTTGCCATAAAGTCGTTCTGTCTCAGTGATTACCAATTGATGGTGAAATATCTGAAAGACAACGGCGTATAGCATTATCTAATAGCACACTCCGAAGAAAGAACCGCACGTTTTGTGATTAAGGGGCTGTACGCCGAGCTCACCGGAGAAGAGGTAATAGAAGACCTGGCTATGTGCGGTTTCAAGGCCATTAGGGCCGTACAGATGCGAAGGCGCAAAAGAGATGGGACCCCCTGCCCATGTCCTTAATAGAATTGCAGGATACACTAGAGAATAGGAAAATTCTGGACCTCGAGAGTCAGGGTAGAAGCTTATAGGTCGATCGCAGAGCCCAAGCAGTGCTCACGATGCCAGTAGCTCTGGCACGTGAAGCTAGAATGTAGGTCCACAACCCCGATCTGCGCTAAGTGTACAGGACCCCACTACTCAGGTACATGCACAGTTCCACCTATGGAACGTACATGCGTTTTATGTGGCGCTAAGGGCCATGGAGCAACTTGCCGCGGTTGCTCCACATATAACGCAGCATGTGGAAAATCCACGCGAGAGCAGCCTCCTAGACCTCCAAGAGTAGGAAGAACGCCAGCTCCCCCCGAGGCTGCTTCACATACAAGGTCAGAATGGTTCACCAGGAATAGCAAAGGCCGAAAACGCGCAGCCCCCATAGAGAACCACTCTGCGGTTGGGGAACCTCAGCCACGCGCTGAGGTGGAACCAATCAGGGAAGAGCGACCCCCCTCCGTAAACAACCACAAAAACAGAAAGCAGGTCCCTTAAAACAGGCTGCTGGGTCTCCCCCAGCAGCAAAGTCGCTCGCCGAATCGGTAAATCCAGTAGACGAAGCTGAAGCCTTCAGCGTGGTATCGGCACAACTCATAAGCACATTGGGCGTGCCAGTAAATAAAACATCAATGCATATAACACAAACACTACTGGTAAGGCAGAGTTCTGCGGTTAGAGGTATGGCGAATAGCATCACAGCACTCAACCTTACCCACGTCCTGTTACACCTGGTAGATTTGCTCGATAAACACGTTCATGGCTAATTTAGACACATTGAGAACAATCACATGGAATTGCAACGGCATACGCAAAAAGGTTAAGGATTTAACGGATATATTACAAACACACTCAATTCACATTGCATTATTAACGGAAACCCATATAAATCACAAAGACCGTCTGTACATCCCCGGATACCGTGTATCCAGAAATGATCGAGACCGTAGGGGAGGGGGGACTGCGGTAGCCATCACACAAGCGCAGAACACAACCAGATTAATTCCCCAATATTGACTCACGCTGAAGCAACAGCAATAACAATTTTTATTCGAAACACTGAAATTGTCATAGTGTCAGTATACAATCCCCCAGGGGAGGTAGACACAGATGACATTGACAAAATCATGCAACTAGGGCATAGAGTAATTGCAGCAGGAGATTACAATTGTAAACACTAAATTTGGAACAGCGCAAATACTAATGCACAAGGAACTAAGTTACTTAACCACATAAATAACACAAATTATCTAATCACAGGCCCAGACGAGCCAACATTCGTACCACATATGCCCAATCAAACACCAGACATTCTGGACATTGCACTATTAAATAATATCCCCTTTGACCTGGATGTAAACGTATTGCAGGAGCTGACATCAGACCATCTACCGGTACTCTTGACAGTCAATTCTCCCTTCAGGCCAAAACCAGAACCCTTAAGATACAACTTCAATAAGGTGGACTGGGAAGAGTTCAAGGTTACGGTAGATCTCTGCCTACCAGAACTACAAATTAACACGA
The DNA here is from genome assembly GCA_030762935.1 of Hymenopus coronatus. Taxonomy (NCBI): domain Eukaryota; kingdom Metazoa; phylum Arthropoda; class Insecta; order Mantodea; family Hymenopodidae; genus Hymenopus; species Hymenopus coronatus. Next base: position 59,700,883 of record CM060880.1, on the reverse strand, counting down.
ACGAAGAACAGGACGAAGCGATCCAAAAACTAGAACTGGCCATAAACACAACCATTAATACATGCGTACCCTTAAAAAGGCAATTCACGATTAATGCCAGATATCCCCAAAATGTAAAAGAGATGCAAAAAGCTCAAAATAAAGCCAGGCGTAAATGACAGAAAACTAGAAATCTAACACATCGAACAGAATATTATCATGCGCGCGAACTAGCAATTAACAAGGCCAGGACCTACATTAGAAATCAATGGAACGACACACTCGAAAATCTCAACCCCCAACAAAACTCAGTATGGCGAATTGCGAAATGCTTAACGCGTACACGCACACATATACCGCCACTACAAATTAATATCACCGTAGCAGAGACCCCCCAGGCTAAGGCCGAAGCGTTTGCGGTCACTTTAGAGGAGGTATTCTGTCCCAATCCCGCGAACGGGCAAAACGATTTCATTCAAGAAGTCGAAGATGAAGCCCAAATCTTAGGTCAGAGAAGAGCACACAACAAATTGCGAAAAACAAATGCAGGAGAAATAAGCTGGATTATAAAACACCTGCCAGCAAGAAAAGCACCAGCCCCAGACAAGATACCAAATGTGGTACTAAAGAATTTACCCAAAAGGGCAGTAACATTGCTTGCCAAAATATTCAACTACACGCTCGAACATGGCAGGTTTCCACCTGCATGGAAAGAGGCAAACACCCTACTTTTCCCAAAAGTAAACATAAATCTAGCACTACCGATCAACTACAGGCCGATCAGGCTATTAAATATGATGTGCAAGGTATTAGAAAAAGTGATACTGAAGCGAATAAATTCACACCTGCACAAACAAAATATACTTATACCCGAACAGTTCGGATTTCGAGCTCACCATTCTACTACACTACAACTGTTAAGAATGACGGAGCAAATCACCAAAGGGTTCAACACAAACAAATCGACAGGTGCCCTCTATTTAGATATTGAACGTGACTTCGATAAAGTATGGCATGCAGGGCTACTCAGAAAACTGAAAGTCTACGAATTTCCTGACACTGCTATAGCCCTAATTAGGGACTACCTCTATGAACGACGATTTCACACCTCAGTAGAGGACGCAGTCTCAAGCTCCAAACAAATCCGAGCAGGAGTTCCACAAAGAAGTATCGTGGGACCAACATTGTTCAATTTATACATAAACGACATGCCAGAATTGGTAAGAACCAACAAGTACATATAGACGCAGATGAGACACTGCTATAACCACACAATCCACTCAGCCACGAATTTTACACTTACGCCTACAAAATGCTTTAGACTCACTTGAACCATGGTTCAAGAAGTGGAGAATTAAAGTAAACGCGAAGAAGACACAGGCTATAGTCTTCACTAAAAGAATACAGCACCGTAAAGGCAGAAACTTGCTACAACCACTTAACTACTAAGGCGAAATTATCGAGTGGAAAGACCAAGTGACCTACTTAGGTCTTGTCATGGACCAAGGCCTAACCTGGAGTAGGCATATAGCTAAGGTCAGAGCCAAGGCTAATGGTCAACGAAACAGACTATATCCCATCATCAATCTCAACAGCCAATTAAAATTAAACATGGGAATAACCCTATATAAACCGCTAATAAGAACGATCATTACGTACGCATCCCCTGTATGGGGCTACGCTGCAAAAACGCACATACATAAATTACAAACACTCCAGAATAGAATAATTAGAATAATTGCCAAACAACCCCCAGTAGCGCCGGCTTATCTCCTTCATGAGGAGCTAAAACTGCATTCAATTGAGCAGTTCATAAAAAGCCAAAGTTACAACCTGTATAAGCGTACAGCAAGAAACAACAATGAACTAATACAAGAACTAGGCACCTATGAAGCAGAAAATAACAAACACAAGAGACCGCTCTCTCTATTTGACAGAACCCTCGGCCTGGGGGAACCCGATTTAAATATACAAGAATATCTAGAATCGCTAGTAAGAATTCCATAATAAAATTACCCATGAATATGTCTACGACATTAGTTTGGTGGTCCTTGAAGTCCTTACTTTCTGAGTCAAGGCGGATCCGGGGGTTTGAGGTACCCCCACTCTACAGCGACCTGGCAGACCACTAACGGACCTTCTCTGGTATTTAGATAATAGGATGTAACTAATAAGAATAAGTGTTTTATTACAGGTAAAGCAGCATTGGGCATGACCATCACTTGGATGGGTAACCACTAAAGCCATGAGAAACCAATGATGTCTCTGCTAAATGACTACGCCCTCTCTAGTTAAAGGGCTGAACACAACTAATAACTAATGACTTCGCCAGACAGGGCAGCAGTAGTTGTAAAAATATAACTAGCTTAGAATTTATACCAAAATGAAATATCTAAATGACTATGTCCTTATGTTACAGGTCTGCAGACATACAAAATATACCAACGAATTTACCCGCAAGGGAAGAAAATGTTATACTGACTACATCCTTTTGTTACAGGGCTGCAGATATATACACATGCAATATGTATTTATTCCTCACCACAAATCTTCCAAGGGCGCAATCAGGGCCCCGGTCATGTTTGCGTCCTGGCCCTCACTCTCTCCTGGCTATGGCCTCTGACCAGCCATAACACCCGCTCCTTGAAGCCGCAGGTGCAACAAGCGGTACTGCAGCATTCCTACACCCGAATTCTCTCCGGTGGAGTGGTTTTTAGTGGGTATTGCCAGTTTAGGGCGACCCCCACACTTGGCACAGCTATCTCCTCTGTCGCCTGTAGATTGGGTTTTTCCACTCCACTCGAAAAAAAAAATCGAAGAGGGAGGCGAGAAGAGCCGTCAGTTGGGAGCCACGGCAGCCAGTTAACCAGCAGCCAGCGACCTCAAAACTTCATCTAAAATCGTGAAGGAAGCACCGCGCACCCCACAGCTTCCATGATCGGCCGCCAGATCATCAACCGCCGGATCCTTTGCCAGCCCTTGCCGGCAACTCAGCGGCAGCCCGAAGGCTCATACGGCTGCTCTAGCGGCCAGCGCTAGACTACTAGCACCAACGGTCTAGACTAGTAGAGTGGCACGACCATAGCCAACAGTTACTAACTGGCTTCAAGGCTCCCCTTTCTGGGGTTCGGTCCTCTGCCACTCGCGCCTTTGTGCGCCTACTAGCCGCTCTTTCTCTCTCTCTCTCTTCTGTCTTCTTCTCTTTCCTCTCCTCTATTAATATTTAAGCTTCTTGTTAGGGACCCTCTCACAGCCAAAGCAGCAATAAAGCTCTCAGTTGGCACCTTACTCTCCTTTTTAGCCTTCCACCACTCATCCGAACTTATGACGAAGTTCGGTCGAGCGATAACTCACTCACCGACCAGCCTGATGACCGCAGGTGGCATTGTTGCCCAGGACCTCATGGCCGAGGCCGCGGCCAACAGACCGGCATCTCCCGATGACCCAATCGACCTCTTCCTTCTTCCCTCTAACTCTTCCACTCCCCCTACCACCCTCTCTTATTCCGAATCCTTTTGCTCACCTCACCAACCCTCCTCTCCCTCCTCCTCCATAACCCCCCTCCACATGATCCCATCTCTTCTGACTCCTCTCCCCCTATGCACCCATCCACCTCTCTCCCACCTCCGTCACCTCCCCGGACCCCTACGCCTGTTCTGTCCACTCCTCTCTCCAACTCTCCTTCTCCCCCCCCCACATCACCAGACCCATATGTCCCTCTAAATCAGCCACCACTGCTCTTCCCACCCCTTCCAGGAATTCTAGATCCACCACCAACTCCAGATCCCTACAATCCACTCGCGCAAGACCCTCGAGACCAATTGATCCCCGCCTCCGCGGTAAACCTTTAACCACCTTTGCTTCCTTTTCCCACCCACCCTCACCTCCCTCCTGCTCCACACCCACACGGCACTCTCTTTCCACCCACCTCCAGCAGCCGCTCACCCATCCCACTTGCACCTGTCCCTGCTTCTCCCACCCATACATTCTGCAGTAATCCAGCACCTGCTCTCCCCCCTTCTCTTTCCTCTTCCACCCACAACCTCAATTCCACTCCCAACTTACCCCCACCTCGCTGTCTAGCACCCCTGCTCCCTCTTTCCGTCTCCCAAACCACTGCTCCCCACCCAACCGCACCACCCCCACCATCCAACTCCTCAACCACTTCCTTGATTTCTCACACAAACCCCTCCTCTCCCACAATCACACCAAACCCTCTCTCTCCCTCACTCCTTCCAAGGACGACGACACAGACCACCACTTCCAATCCACCTCCGAACCACCAGGGAAACTCCGTCTCCCCTTCCACAGCCCATACTACACCTCTTCCGCCCACCACCGACGGACACAGACAAGCACAACCTCGTCGGACATTTGCAGAGGCGGCGATGACTACCTTACCCCCACCCATATACGTCAGACACAGGTACTCTGCAACCCTCAGTGCAGTACTGAGGCGGTTCGACCAGCAGCTCCGCCCAGAGTACTACACGGTGCGACAAGCGGCGCATACGCACGACTTTGCCTTGCGAATGCGTAACGCGGCAGACTACAGAAACGTGGTGCTGTTCCTCCGGGAACAGAGAATCGAGTTTCACGTCACAACTCCCGCAGAGGAGAGGACCTACAGGGTAGCGATCAAACGCCTCCCTTTAGACGGCGCAGACAAAGAAGTCAAGGAGGAGCTATTATCCTCCGGCTTCTCTGTCGGCCGTGTGACACAACTAAGACGATTCGACAGAAACCGCACTCCCCTCTCTATATACCTTGCAAAGTTCCGCACCGAGGACGACTACCAACGGTGCTTTACTCACCTGAAAACTTCTGCATTTCAGGGTACAGGTGGAAGACTACTACCGGCCACCTATCCCACTGCAATGCGGGAAGTGCCAGCTGCTAGGGCATCACGTCAGCCACTGTAGGGCGCCAACGCTAACCTGCTCCAAGTGCGCCGCTCACCACAAGTCGACCACTTGCCGGACATGAGGCACTGTGCCCTAAGTAACGGCAGGGGACACGGGGCGCGCTACAGGGGCTGTCCGGCCTATCTGGACTTCACCGATAGGCTACGGGCCACATCCCAGGTCCAGCAGCACCGCCATCATAACCAACAGGCGGGTCCCAGGATGATGATAATGGTGTTTAAGGGCGCTCAACTGCCGAGGTCATAATCGCCCTTATGATTAAAACTTGGCAATAGGCAGTAAGAAAATACCATTGCAAGAAAAAAAAAAAGTAAACACAAGTAAAGACGCTAACAGAGTTGAAACACAAGTAACAGAACTGTCCAGCCCTCTAACCAGAGCTGGGTATAAAACTCCTTCTAAAACCAACACATTAAAACCAAAAGAGTTTAAAAAACTGCTATCACACTAAAACTTCAAGGTAAAAGAAACTTTTGCTAAAAATATAAAAACCCTGTCCACTGCTCTTGGGTCATCTGCCAGGACCTCAGCAAGAGAGGCCGGCATGCCCATAGATGACCGAATGTGTGCCAGGTGACCACACTCCAGCAACACATGACGAACTGTCTGTGCCTCCCCACAGGGCGCACAGACAGGAGCAGGTTCTCTTTAAAAAGGTAACTGTGAGTAAAAATACAGTGGACAATTCTTAGCCGAGCGAGTACTACCTCCTCCCGGCGGAATAAACGAGAGGAGGTTACCCAGTTGACAGGGCGGTCCTTCACCTCTCGCAGCTTATTACCACGGAGAGCCGACCACTCCGCATGCCAAGTCGAAAAAACGGCTCTCCGTACAGCCACTCTAAAATCTTCTGCTGTTGAATGGGTAATCGTAACACTGGGCGCTGTGACTGCCGATTTCGCTGCCAAATCCGCCGTGTCATTCCCCGGCAAGCCAACGTGTCCATGAATCCATGCGCACTCCACATTAAAACCAGAAGCGTGCAAAATGTGGAGAACGTCCTGGATGTGCTGCACCAAAGGATGGTAATTGTACAGCTCACGAATGCTCTGAAGGGCACTAAGGGAATCACTAAGAATAAGGCAGTCACCTAATTTTCGACGTCGAATATACAGCTATACATATAGCTCGGCAGAATATATAGATGTGCAACTAGGCAAACCGTAAGTAGAAGTTGCGGTGCCAGTAACAAAGGCACATCCAACACCGTCGGGGCTCTTACTACCATTGGTGAAAATACAAATACGGCCACTGTATTTGGATAAAAATTCTAAAAAAAAAAAAAAAAACAACGACGAATGCTATCAAGAGGCGTAACAGATTTCCCGTAAAGCGTCATCCCGAGATCGACATGGGAGGTAGCGCGTAACCATGGGGGGTATATACTCTCTCCCTTGGATAACAGCCGAGGAATGTCAACATGGTGCTGGCGTAGAAGCTCACGGAAACGAAAACCTGCTGGCCTGGGGCTCAGAGAGCGGAGGAAGTATCGCTCGTACAGCTCTGGGGAGAAAAACGCGTGATAAGTTGGATGCCCAGGCATACACTTCAGCAAAAAGCCATAATTAGCAAGCAGGACATCACGCCAACAACGCAGAGGAGGTTCTCCCGATTCGGCGTAGAGGCTAACAACTGGGCTCAATGGGAAAGCTCCAACAGCCACACCGATGCCCTGGTTATGGACTGTGTCTAACCTTCTGGGCACTGAAGGTCGGGCTGAAGAATACACTATGCTGCCATAGTCCAAATTCGAACGAATCACAGCACGATAAAGACGGAGCAATGCCGTCCGATCCGCACCCCAAGATTTGCCACTTAGTATCCGTAAAAGATTTAGAGAACGGTCAAATCGTGCTCTAAGCTGTGCTATTTGTGGTGCCCAACAAAGTTTCCGATCGAAGATCAAACCAAGGAATCTCGCCTCATCTGCGAAAGGAAGTAAACCTGGCCCGAGTCGAACAGACGGTGGCATTTGCCACTTACGGCGCCAGAAGTTAACGCACACTGTCTTCTCAGCGGAGAAACGAAAACCGTGTTTCGAGCTCCAAGCATAGAGATTGTCCAAACACCGCTGGAGACGGCGTTCCAAAAACGGTGTACGCTGAGAAGTACAGAAGATGGCAAAGTCGTCCACGAATAAACAGGAAGACACCTTGATGCACACATAGTGATATGGAATTTATCGCAATAGCAAATAGAGTCACGCTGAGTACCGAGCCCTGCGGCACTGCGTTCTCTTGAATAAAATGGTTAGAAAAAACCGAGCCGACCCTCACTCGAAAAACGCGGTCCCGCAAAAACTCTTGAATAACTAACGTATGTTCCAGTTGTGGAGAGAACGCAATATTCCCGCCCGTCAACACGTGTCGTAGGCCTTCTCGAGGTCAAAAAATATCCCAACTTGTGGGCTGTTCTTAAGAAACCCGGCCATAATCTGAGTTGACAGAGAGACAAGGTGGTCGGTTGTTGAACGTCGTCATCGAAAGCCACACTTGATGTTCGTCAGAAGATTGTGGGATTCCAGCCACCACACCAACCGTCCATTGATCATGCGTTCCATCACCTTGCACACGCAACTGGTGAGGGAAATAGGACGGTAACTGGAAGGAAGATGGCGGTCCTTTCCAGGTTTAACAATGGGTATGATGGTGGCCTCCCGCCACTTTTCTGGAAAAATGCCATCAACCCAGATGATGATGATGATGATGATGATGGTGTTTAAGGGCGCTCAACTGCCGAGGTCATAAGCGCCCTTATGATTAAAACTTGGCAATAGCCAGTAAGAAAATACCAAACAAAAAAGTAAACACAAATAAAAGAGCTAACACAGTTGAAACGGAAGTAACAGAAACGTCCAGCCCTCTAACCAGAGCTGGATATAAAACTCCATCTAAAATCAACACATTAAAACCAAAAGAGTTTAAAAAACCGCTATCACACTAAAACGTCAAGCTAAAAGAAAGTTTTGCTAAAAATTTAAAAACCCTGTCCACTGCTCTTGGGTCATCTGCCAGGACCTCAGCAAGAGAGGCCGGCATGCCCATAGATGACCGAATGTGTGCCAGGTGACCACACTCCAGCAACACATGACGAACTGTCTGTGCCTCCCCACAGAGCGCACAGACAGGAGCAGGTTCACGTTTAAAAAGGTAACTGTGTGTAAAAATACAGTGGCCAATTCTTAGACGAGCTAGTACTACCTCCTCCCGGCGGAATAAACGAGAGGAGGTTACCCAGTTGACAGGGAGGTCCTTCACCTCTCGCAGCTTATTACCACGGAGAGCCGACCACTCCGCATGCCAAGTCGAAAAAACGGCTCTCCGTACAGCCACTCTAAAATCTTCTGCTGTTGAATGGGTAATCGTAACACTGGGCGCTGTGACTGCCGATTTCGCTGCCAAATCCGCCGTGTCATTCCCTGGCAAGCCAACGTGTCCAGGAATCCATGCGCACTCCACATTAAAACCAGAAGCGTGCAAAATGTGGAGAACGTCCTGGATGCGCTGCACCAAAGGATGGTAATTGTACAGCTCACGAATGCTCTGGAGGGCACTAAGGGAATCACTAAGAATAAGGCAGTCACCTAATTTTCGACGTCGAATATACAGAAGGGCTTGATAAATAGCATATAGCTCGGCAGAATATATAGATGTGCAACTAGGCAAACCGTAAGTAGAAGTTGCGGTGCCAGTTACAAAGGCACATCCAACACCGTCGGGGCTCTTACTACCATCGGTGTAAATACAAATACGGCCACTGTATTTGGATAAAAATTCTAAAAAGCAACGACGAATACTATCAAGAGGCGTAACAGATTTCCCGTAGAGCGTCATCCCGAGATGGACATGGGAGGTAGCGCGTAACCAAGGGGGGTGTATACTCTCTCCCTTGGATAACAGCCGAGGAATGTCAACATGGTGCTGGCGTAGAAGCTCACGGAAACGAAAACCTGCTGGCCTGGGGCTCAGAGAGCGGAGGCAGTATCGCTCGTGCAGCTCAGGGGAGAAAAACGCGTGATAAGTTGGATGCCCAGGCATACACTTCAGCCCACAGCCATAATTAGCAAGCAGGACATCACGCCGACAACGCAGAGGAGGTTCTCCCGATTCGGCGTAGAGGCTAACAACTGGGCTCGTTGGAAAAGCTCCAACGGCCACACGGATGCCCTGGTTATGGACTGTGTCTAACCTTCTGAGCACTGAAGGTCGAGCTGAAGAATACACAATGCTGCCATAGTCCAACTTCGAACGAATCACAGCACGATAAAGACTGAGCAATGTCGTCCGATCCGCACCCCAAGACTTGCCACTTAGTATCCGTAAAAGATTTAGAGAACGGTCACATCGTGCTCTAAGCTGTGCTATTTGTGGTGCCCAACAAAGTTTCCGATCGAAGATCAAACCAAGGAATCTCGCCTCGTCTGCGAAAGGAAGTAAATCTGGCCCGAGTCGAAGAGACGGCGGCATATGCCACTTACGGCGCCAGAAGTTAACGCAGACTGTCTTCTCAGCGGAGAAACGAAAACCGTGTTTCGAGCTCCATGCATAGAGATTGTCCAAACACCGCTGGAGACGGCGTTCCAAAAACGGTGTACGCTGAGAAGTACAGAAGATGGCAAAGTCGTCCACGAATAAACAGGAAGAGACACCTTGAGGCACACATAGTGATATGGAATTTATCGCAATAGCAAATAGAGTCACGCTGAGTACCGAGCCCTGCGGCACTCCGTTCTCTTGAATAAAATGGTTAGAAAAAACCGAACCCACCCTCACTCGAAAAACGCGGTCCCGCATAAACTCCTGAATGACCAACGGTAGGCGTCCACGTATGTTCCAGTTGTGCAGAGAACGCAATATTCCCGCCCGCCAACACGTGTCGTAGGCCTTCTCGAGGTCAAAAAATATCCCAACTGTGGGGCTGTTCTTAAGAAACCCGTCCATAATCTGAGTTGACAGAGCGACAAGGTGGTCAGCAGTTGAACGTCGTCGTCGAAAGCCACACTGGATGTTCGTCAGAAGATTGTGGGATTCCAGCCACCACACCAACCGTCCATTGATCATGCGTTCCATCACCTTGCAAACGCAACTGGTGAGGGAAATAGGACGGTAACTGGAAGGAAGATGGCGGTCCTTTCCAGGTTTAAGAATGGGTATGATGGTGGCCTCCCGCCACTTGTCTGGAAAAATGCCATCCACCCAGACACGATTATAGACCTCGAGTAGGAAATCTTTGCCATCAGGAGAGAGATGTTGCAACATTTGGACGTGGATACCATCTGGACCTGGTGCTGAGTGTCGTGAAGAGGAGAGTGCATTGTCTAGCTCTGCCAGGGTGAAAAGGCGATTATAATCCTCAAGGTTGCCAGAAAGAAACGAGAATTCTTGAGATTCCACCTGGTTCTTAACTGTAAGAAACTCAGGGGAATAGTTGCCTGAGCTAGACACCTCAGCGAAAGCACTGCCTAAAGTATTCGCCACGTCAAATGTATCAACAACAGCTCCGGTAGGTGTTTTGAGACCGGCGATGGGCATATGGTTCGGTTTCCCAGCCACACGTCTTAACTTATCCCATACGACAGAGGAAGGTGTATGTCGATTAAAGGAACCCACGAATTTATTCCATGACATCTTTTTGCTATCCTTAATAACCCGCCTAGAATGTGCACGCATCCGTTTATAGTGTATCAGGTTATCCAGTGTAGGAAAACGCTGGATAACCCGTAGAGCTCGTCTGCGAGCGCGAATAGCATCCCGACAGTCAGCGGTCCACCAAGGTACCGGAAATCGACGGCTGTAGCCAGTCGAACGCGGAATGGATTGCTCAGCAGCAGAAAGAATGGTCCCTGTAAGATGTTCGACCAAGTGGTTCACAGAGTCGTGCTCTTCGTAGCTAAATTTAGCCAAGTGGGAGTACAGTTCCCAGCTGGCGTGGTCTAGGCGCCAACTAGGTAAACGGGTGGAACATACAACGGGTGTCAAGACACTAATACGACAAGGAAAGTGGTCACTAGAATGCAAATCCGAGATGATATTCCAGCATAAGGTGACTGCCAGCTGAGGGGAACAAATTGCAATGTCAATGTGTGAAAAACTATGAAATGCGTCAGATAGAAAGGTGGGCTCTCCGGTGTTCAAGAGAGCAAGATTCTGACTATCCAAGAAGTCTTTAAGTAGCGTACCTCTCGCACAAGCCCGAGGAGAGCCCCAAAGAGGGTGATGGGCATTCACGTCGCCTACCAATAAAAAGGGTGGTGGCAACTGTGAAATGAGGTGTTCTAAGTCGCTGTGCGAGAGGTCCGCAGATGGAGGCAAATAGATACTGCAAATGGTGAATGAAGCGGAGGGTAGCTTAATGCTGACAGCAACGGACTGGATTGCAGATTGTATGGGCACGGAGTTGGCAAAAATATCATCTCGAATAAGCATCATAGTGCCCCCATGTGCCGGGACACCGTCCTCCGGGGATAAATCACATCGTACGGAGGAGTACTGCCTGATGGTAACGGTGTCCTGTGGACGGAGCTTCGTCTCTTGTAAACATATAGCCAAGGGTTCATGCTGGCGCAGCAACAAGTCAAGCTCTGGTCGATGTGGTCGAATTCCGCGTATGTTCCAATGGAGGATAGCCATTGAGTATATTATGGGATAAGTTTCAAATCGAAAGACGCTTCTGCAGATTGGGATTAGCTGGTCGGTTCAATTTGTTCTTCTTAGGCGTTGGGCTAGTACTATTTTCAGGAGCACGATCCTGCCGTTTCCGCACTGTCCCTCTGGCAGTGGCGGCAGAATCCTCCTGGTCCATCTCCTCCACAAGGGAGGTCCCTTTTTCAAGAGCAGTTTTAGGTCCAAGTAGTTCGAACCGATTGGATGTGCTGATCGGCGAAGACGGCCGTCGCCGATTCACGCCCTCCTCCCCAGATGACCCTTCAGAGGAGGATACACGTGTGGAGTTGCGTGAACTTTTCTTACCTTTAGATGACTTGGTAATAGATTGCACATTCTCTTTCAAAAAGTCTTGTCGTACATACTTGGTCTTAAACTGTTTTTCTGGGGCAGAAGACGTCGTGAATTTAATAGCTTTAGTTCCGGAGGTCGAGGCTTTAGGTGACAAGTGTGCAGGACTATTCTGTAAGTTGGCGGATTTGGCAGATGTTGATACCAACTTCGGTGTAGGTGCCGAAGGCTTTGGCAGCGCTTGGGCTAAAATAACCTTTTCCGCAATTGTAGCCCGGTTCATATCGCCGGTCTGTGTTGCGATTTCCCGACGCGGTACCGGTTTAGCTGCAACTGAGCTATAGGTACCGGACCTCGGGGCAGAGGGTTGGCGGAGTCGCAGGAGCTTCCGGGCTTCCAAGAAGGACACCTTCTCTTTCACCCGTATCTCCTGGATCGCTCGTTCCTCTGCAAAACGGGGGCAGTCTCGGGAACTAGATGGGTGTTCCCCGTTACAGTTCACACACGATGGAGCTGAAGCACAGGCCCCATCGTGGGAGATGTCACCGCAGTGGACGCAGGTGGACTTGCCGGTACACAACTCACTTGTGTGACCAAAACGTTGGCATTTAAAGCACCTCAGCGGATTGGGTATATAAGGCCTAACTTCGATGGCTTCATACCCTGCTCTAATCTTTTGAGGCAGATCAACCCGATCAAAAGTAAGAAACAGGGTACGAGTAGGCAGGAATTCACCGTTGATCTTACGTTGTACCCGATAAACAGCTGAGACACCCTGAGTCGCAAGATTTTCTTTGATCTCCTCAATGGACAAACCGTCCAACGCGCGGGTTGTTATTACACCGCGGGAGGAGTTCAGCGACTTGTGCACCTCGACCTTCACTGGATAGCTGGCTAACATGGTGGCTTTAAGTATTCTTGCAGCTTGCGAGGCGGAGTTGGCTTCGACAAGAAGTGTACCATTGCGAGCTCGAACGCAGGATTTAACAGGACCAGCAATGGCATCGAGACCCTTTTGGATAGTAAAAGGGCTCACCGTAAGAAACTTCTTACCTTCCTCTGTCCTATGCATGACCAAGTAGCGAGGACCACATGACTCGACTACTTCCTTTCCAACGTCTTTATTAAGGGGTTTTTGTTTTGGTGCCATAGAAAAAATGGTATAAATTCATCCCCCAGTGCTCCCCACCCACCACGGAGCCCAACGAGGGGTCACCCCACTGGGATGACAGGGCTACACAGGGGATATAGCGGGCTCGCCGTCCCACTCACCCTGGAGTTCGGTGTAATACCTAGTCCTGGCCGATTGACTAGGGGTGGGTTAGTCCCTAGCCTCCCGTTTAGGCAAATCAGAAACCAAAGCGGTGTATTAGGCTGCGCACCCTCCCCAGTTACTGAAAGACAGAAGCCCAGGCTCAGGTACGCAACCCTCAACCAACCAGGATATTCCTCTTCACCGACACGGGTCTCCACGCACGGCCTACACGTGGGTGGGCATTTTGACCTTCTGGCTCCCTCACCACTCTGAGGTTGCCCACAGAGGGAGTCAAGGTGGCTCGGGACCCCGGGTGCGCCTAACCCGTACCTACCGTAGTAGGCCCCTGGGGGGTGCCATCAACCCAGACACGATTATAGACCTCGAGTAGGAAAGCTTTGCCATCAGGAGAGAGATGTTGCAACATTTGGACGTGGATACCATCTGGCCCTGTTGCTGAGCGTCGTGAAGAGGAAAGTGCATTGTCTAGCTCTGCCAGGGTGAAAAGGCGATTATAATCCTCAAGGTTGCCAGAAAGAAATGAGCATTGTTGAGATTCCACCTGATTCTTAACTGTAAGAAACTCAGGGGAATAATTGCCTGAGCTAGACACCTGAACGAATGCAATGCCTAAAGTATTCGCCACGTCAAATGTATCAACAACAGCTCCGGTAGGTGTTTTGAGACCGGCGATGGGCATATGGTTCGGTTTCCCAGCCACACGTCTTAACTTATCCCATACGACAGAGGAAGGTGTACGTCGATTAAAGGAACCCACGAATTTATTCCATGACATCTTTTTGCTATCCTTAATAACCCGCCTAGAATGTGCACGCATTCGTTTATAGTGCATCAGGTTATCCAGTGTAGGATAACGCTGTAAAACCCGTAGAGCTCGTCTGCGAGCGCGAATAGCATCCCGACAGTCAACGGTCCACCAAGGTACCGGAAATCGACGGCTGTAGCCAGTCGAACGCGGAATGGATTGCTCAGCAGCAGAAAGAATGGTCCCTGTAAGATGTTCGACCAAGTGGTTCACAGAGTCGTGCTCTTCGTAGCTAAATTCAGCCAAGTGGGAGTACAGTTCCCAGCTGGCGTGGTCTAAGCGCCAACTAGGTAAACGGGTGGAACATACAACGGGTGTCAAGACACTAATACGACAAGGAAAGTGGTCACTAGAATGCAAGTCCGAGATGATATTCCAGCATAAGGTGACTGCCAGCTGAGGGGAACAAATTGCAATGTCAATGTGTGAAAAACTATGAAATGCGTCCGGTGTTCAAGAGAGCAAGATTCTGACTATCCAAGAAGTCTTTAAGTAGCGTACCTCTCCCACAAGCCCGAGGAGAGCCCCAAAGAGGGTGATGGGCATTCACGTCGCCTACCAATAAAAAGGGTGGTGGCAACTGCGAAATGAGGTGTTCTAAGTCGCTGTGCGAGAGGTCCGCAGATGGAGGCAAATAGATACTGCAAATGGTGAATGAAGCGGAGGGTAGCTTAATGCTGACAGCAACGGACTGGATTGCAGATTGTATGGGTACGGAGTTGGCAAAAATATCATCTCGAATAAGCATCATAGTACCCCCATGTGCCGGGACACCGTCCTCCGGGGATAAATCACATCGTACGGAGGAGTACTGCCTGATGGTAACGGTGTCCTGTGGACGGAGCTTCGTCTCTTGTAAACATACAGCCAAGGGTTCATGCTGGCGCAGCAACAAGTCAAGCTCTGGTCGATGTGGTCGAATTCCGCGTATGTTCCAATGGAGGATAGCCATTGAGTATATTATGGGATAAGTTTCAAATCGAAAGACGCTTCTGCAGATTGGGATTAGCTGGTCGGTTCAATTTGTTCTTCTTAGGCGTTGGGCTAGTACTATTTTCAGGAGCACGATCCTGCCGTTTCCGCACTGTCCCTCTGGCAGTGGCGGCAGAATCCTCCTGGTCCATCTCCTCCACAATGGAGGTCCCTTTTTCAAGAGCAGTTTTCGTTCCAAGTAGTTCGAACCGATTGGATGTGCTGATCGGCGAAGACGGCCGTCGCCGATTCACGCCCTCCTCCCCAGATGACCCTTCAGAGGAGGATACACGTGTGTAGTTGCGTGAACTTTTCTTACCTTTAGATGACTTGGTAATAGATTGCACATTCCCCTTCAAAAAGTCTTGTCGTACATACTTGGTCTTAAACTGTTTTTCTGGGGCAGAAGACGTCGTGAATTTAATAGCTTTAGTTCCGGAGGTCGAGGCTTTCGGTGTCAAGTGTGCAGGACTATTCTGTAAGCTGGCGGCTTTGGCAGATGTTGATACCAACTTGGGTGTAGGTGCCGAAGGCTTTGGCAGCGCTTGGGCTAAAATAACCTTTTCCGCAATTGTAGCCCCGTTCATATCGCCGGTCTGTGTTGCGATTTCCCGACGCGGTACCGGTTTAGCTGCAACTGAGCTATAGGTACCGGACCTCGGGGCAGAGGGTTGGCGGAGTCGCAGTTGCTTCCGGGCTTCCAAGAAGGACACCTTCTCTTTCACCCGTATCTCCTGGATCGCTCGTTCCTCTGCAAAACGGGGGCAGTCTCGGGAACTAGATGGGTGTTCCCCGTTACAGTTCACACACGATGGAGGTGAAACACAAGCCCCATGGTGGGAGGTGTCACCGCAGTGGACGCAGGTGGACTTGCCGGTACACAACTCACTAGTGTGACCAAAACGTTGGCATTTAAAGCACCTCAGCGGATTGGGTATATAAGGCCTAACTTCGATGGCTTCATACCCTGCTCTAATCTTTTGAGGCAGATCAACCCGATCAAAAGTAAGAAACAGGGTACGAGTAGGCAGGAATTCACCGTTGATCTTACGTTGTACCCGATAAACAGCTGAGACACCCTGAGTCGCAAGATTTTCTTGGATCTCCTCAATGGACAAACCGTCCAACGCGCGGGTTGTTACTACACCGCGGGAGGAGTTCAGCGACTTGTGCACCTCGACCTTCACTGGATAGCTGGCTAACGTGGTGGCTTTAAGTATCCTTGCAGCTTGCGAGGCGGAGTTGGCTTCGACAAGAAGTGTACCATTGCGAGCTCGAACGCAGGATTTAACCGGACCAGCAATACCATCGAGACCCTTTTGGATAGTAAAAGGGCTCACCGTAAGGAACTTCTTACCTTCCTCTGTCCTATGAATAACCAAGTAGCGAGGACCACATGACTCGACTACTTCCTTTCCAACGTCTTTATTTGCATTAAGGGGTTTTAGTTTTGGTGCCAGAGAAAAAATGGTATAAATTCATCCCCCAGTGCTCCCCACCCACCACGGAGCCCAACGAGGGGTCACCCCACTGGGGTGACAGGCCTCACAGGGGATATAGCGGGCTCGCCGTCCCACTCACCCTGGAGTTCGGTGAAATACCTAGTCCTGGCCGATTGACTAGGGGTGGGTTAGTCCCTAGCCTCCCGTTTAGGCAAATCAGAAACCAAAGCGGTGTATTAGGCTGCGCACCCTCCCCAGTTACTGAAGGACAGAAGCCCAGGCTCAGGTACGCAACCCTCAACCAACCAGGATATTCCTTTTCACCAACACGGGTCTCCACGCACGGCCTACACGTGGGTGGGCATTTTGACCTACTGACTCCCTCACCACTCTGAGGTTGCCCACAGAGGGAGTCAAGGTGGCTCGGGACCCCGGGTGCGCCTAACCCGTACCTACCGTAGTACGCCCCTGGGGGGGGGGGGAGGAGCAGGTTCACGTTTAAAAAGGTAACTGTGAGTAAAAATACAGTGGCCAATTTTTAGCCGAGCTAGTACTACCTCCTCCCGGCGGAATAAACGAGAGGAGGTTACCCAGTTGACAGGGAGGTCCTTCACCTCTCGCAGCTTATTACCACGGAGAGCTGACCACTCCGCATGCCAAGTCGAAAAAACGGCTCTCCGTACAGCCACTCTAAAATCTTCTGCTGTTGAATGGGTAATCGTAACATTGGGCGCTGTGACTGCCGATTTCGCTGCCAAATCCGCCGTGTCATTCCCTGGCAAGCCAACGTGTCCAGGAATCCATGCGCACTCCACATTAAAACCAGAAGCGTGCAAAATGTGAAGAACGTCCTGGATGCGCTGCACCAAAGGATGGTAATTGTACAGCTCAAGAATGCTCTGAAGGGCACTAAGGGAATCACTAAGAATAAGGCAGTCACCTAATTTTCGACGTCGAATATACAGAAGGGCTTGATAAATAGCATATAGCTCGGCAGAATATATGGATGTGCAACTAGGCAAACCGTAAGTAGAAGTTGCGGTGCCAGTGACAAAGGCACATCCAACACCGTCGGGGCTCTTACTACCATCGGTGTAAATACAAATACGGCCACTGTATTTGGATAAAAATTCTAAAAAACAACGACGAATACTATCAAGAGGCGTGACAGATTTCCCGTAGAGCGTCATCCCTAGATCAACATGGAGATAGCGCGTAACCAAGGAGGGTGTATACTCTCTCCCTTGGATAACAGCTGAGGAATCTCAACATGGTGCTGGCGTAGAAGCTCACGGAAACGAAAACCTGCTGGCCTGGGGCTCAGAGAGCGGAGGTAGTATCGCTCGTGCAGCTCAGGGGAGGAAAACGCGTGATAAGTTGGATGCCCAGGCATACACTTCAGGCCACAGCCATAATTAGCAAGAAGGACATCACTCCGACAACGCAGAGGAGGTTCTCCCGATTCGGCGTAGAGGCTTACAACTGGGCTCGTTGGAAAAGCTCCAACGGCCACACGGATGCCCTGGTTATGGACTGTGTCTAACCTTCTGAGCACTGAAGGTCGAGCTGAAGAATACACAATGCAGCCATAGTCCAACTTCGAACGAATCACAGCACGATAAAGACGGAGCAATGCCGTCCGATCCGCACCCCAAGATTTGCCACTTAGTATCCGTAAAAGATTTAGAGAACGGTCACATCGTGCTCTAAGCTGTGCTATTTGTGGTGCCCAACAAAGTTTTCGATCGAAGATCAAACCAAGGAATCTCGCCTCGTCTGCGAAAGGAAGTAAATCTGGCCCGAGTCGAAGATGATGATGATGATAATGGTGTTTAAGGGCGCTCAACTGCCGAGGTCATAAGCGCCCTTACGATTAAAACTTGGCAATAGGCAGTAAGAAAATACCAAAAAAGGAAAAAAACACAAGTAAAAGAGCCAACACAGTTGAAAAGTAAGTAACAGAAAGGTCCAGCCCTCTAAACAGAGCTGGATATAAAACTCCATCTAAAATCAACACATTAAAATTTAAAAGTGTTTAAAAAGAACTGCTATCACACTAAAACGTCAAGGTAAAAGAAAGTTTTGCTAAAAATTTAAAAACCCTGTCCACTGCTCTTGGGTCATCTGCCAGGACCTCAGCAAGAGAGGCCGGCATGCCCATACATGACCGAATGTGTGCCAGGTGACCACACTCCAGCAACACATGACGAACTGTCTGTGCCTCCCCACAGAGCGCACAGACAGGAGCAGGTTCACGTTTAAAAAGGTAACTGTGAGTAAAAATACAGTGGCCAATTCTTAGCCGAGCTAGTACTACCTCCTCCCGGCGGAATAAACGAGAGGAGGTTACCCAGTTGACAGGGAGGTCCTTCACCTCTCGCAGCTTATTACCACGGAGAGCCGACCACTCCGCATGCCAAGTCGAAAAAACGGCTCTCCGTACAGCCACTCTAAAATCTTCTGCTGTTGAATGGGTAATCGTAACACTGGGCGCTGTGACTGCCGATTTCGCTGCCAAATCCGCCGTGTCATTCCCTGGCAAGCCAACGTGTCCAGGAATCCATGCGCACTCCACATTAAGACCAGAAGCGTGCAAAATGCGGAGAACGTCCTGGATGCGCTGCACCAAAGGATGGTAATTGTACAGCTCACGAATGCTCTGAAGGGCACTAAGGGAATCACTAAGAATAAGGCAGTCACCTAATTTTCGACGTCGAATATACAGAAGGGCTTGATAAATAGCATATAGCTCGGCAGAATATATAGATGTGCAACTAGGCAAACCGTAAGTAGAAGTTGTGGTGCCAGTTACAAAGGCACATCCAACACCGTCGGGGCTCTTACTACCATCGGTGTAAATACAAATACGGCCACTGTATTTGGATAAAAATTCTAAAAAGCATCGACGAATATTATCAAGAGGCGTAACAGATTTCCCGTAGAGCGTCATCCCGAGATCGACATAGGAGGTAGCGCGTAACCAAGGGGGGTGTATACTCTCTCCCTTGTGTAACAGCCGAGGAATGTCAACATGGTGCTGGCGTAGAAGCTCACGGAAACGAAAACCTGCTGGCCTGGGGCTCAGAGAGCGGAGGCAGTATCGCTCGTGCAGCTCAGGGGAGAAAAAAGCGTGATAAGTTGGATGCCCTGGCATACACTTCAGCCCACAGCCATAATTAGCAAGCAGGACATCACGCCGACAACGCAGAGGAGGTTCTCCCGATTCGGCGTAGAGGCTAACAACTGGGCTCGTTGGAAAAGCTCCAACGGCCACACGGATGCCCTGGTTATGGACTGTGTCTAACCTTCTGAGCACTGAAGGTCGAGCTGAAGAATACACAATGCTGCCATAGTCCAACTTCGAACGAATCACAGCACGATAAAGACGGAGCAATGCCGTCCGATCCGCACCCCAAGACTTGCCACTTAGTATCCGTAAAAGATTTAGAGAACGGTCACATCGTGCTCTAAGCTGTGCTATTTGTGGTGCCCAACAAAGTTTCCGATCGAAGATCAAACCAAGGAATCTCGCCTCGTCTGCGAAAGGAAGTAAATCTGGCCCGAGTCGAAGAGACGGCGGCATTTGCCACTTACGGCGCCAGAAGTTAACGCAGACTGTCTTCTCAGCGGAGAAACGAAAACCGTGTTTCGAGCTCCATGCATAGAGATTGTCCAAACACCGCTGGAGACGGCGTTCCAAAAACGGTGTACGCTGAGAAGTACAGAAGATGGCAAAGTCGTCCACGAATAAACAGGAAGAGACACCTTGAGGCACACATAGTGATATGGAATTTATCGCAATAGCAAATAGAGTCACGCTGAGTACCGAGCCCTGCGGCACTCCGTTCTCTTGAATAAAATGGTTAGATAAAACCGAACCCACCCTCACTCGAAAAACGCGGTCCCGCATAAACTCCTGAATGACCAACGGTAGGCGTCCACGTATGTTCCAGTTGTGCAGAGAACGCAATATTCCCGCCCGCCAACACGTGTCGTAGGCCTTCTCGAGGTCAAAAAATATCCCAACTGTGGGGCTGTTCTTAAGAAACCCGTCCATAATCTGAGTTGACAGAGAGACAAGGTGGTCAGCAGTTGAACGTCGTCGTCGAAAGCCACACTGGATGTTCGTCAGAAGATTGTGGGATTCCAGCCACCACACCAACCGTCCATTGATCATGCGTTCCATCACCTTGCACACGCAACTGGTGAGGGAAATAGGACGGTAACTGGAAGGAAGATGGCGGTCCTTTCCAGGTTTAAGAATGGGTATGATGGTGGCCTCCCGCCACTTGTCTGGAAAAAAGCCATCAACCCAGACACGATTATAGACCTCGAGTAGGAAATCTTTGCCATCAGGAGAGAGATGTTGCAACATTTGGACGTGGATACCATCTGGACCTGGTGCTGAGTGTCGTGAAGAGGAGAGTGCATTGTCTAGCTCTGCCAGGGTGAAAAGGCGATTATAATCCTCAAGGTTGCCAGAAAGAAACGAGAATTCTTGAGATTCCACCTGGTTCTTAACTGTAAGAAACTCAGGGGAATAGTTGCCTGAGCTAGACACCTGAGCGAAAGCACTGCCTAAAGTATTCGCCACGTCAAATGTATCAACAACAGCTCCGGTAGGTGTTTTGAGACCGGCGATGGGCATATGGTTCGGTTTCCCAGCCACACGTCTTAACTTATCCCATACGACAGAGGAAGGTGTATGTCGATTAAAGGAACCCACGAATTTATTCCATGACATCTTTTTGCTATCCTTAATAACCCGCCTAGAATGTGCACGCATCCGTTTATAGTATATCAGGTTATCCAGTGTGGGATAACGCTGGAAAACCCGTAGAGCTCGTCTGCGAGCGCGAATAGCATCCCGACAGTCAGCGGTCCACCAAGGTACCGGAAATCGACGGCTGTAGCCAGTCGAACGCGGAATGGATTGCTCAGAAGCAGCAAGAATGGTCTCTGTAAGATGTTCGACCAAGTGGTTCACAGAGTCGTGCTCTTCGTAGCTAAATTCAGCCAAGTGGGAGTACAGTTCCCAGCTGGCGTGGTCTAGGCGCCAACTAGGTAAACGGGTGGAACATACAACGGGTGTCAAGACACTAATACGACAAGGAAAGTGGTCACTAGAATGCAAATCCGAGATGATATTCCAGCATAAGGTGACTGCCAGCTGAGGGGAACAAATTGCAATGTCAATGTGTGAAAAACTATGAAATGCGTCAGATAGAAAGGTGGGCTCTCCGGTGTTCAAGAGAGCAAGATTCTGACTATCCAAGAAGTCTTTAAGTAGCGTACCTCTCGCACAAGCCCGAGGAGAGCCCCAAAGAGGGTGATGGGCATTCACGTCGCCTACCAATAAAAAGGGTGGTGGCAACTGCGAAATGAGGTGTTCTAAGTCGCTGTGCGAGAGGTCCGCAGATGGAGGCAAATAGATACTGCAAATGGTGAATGAAGCGGAGGGTAGCTTAATGCTGACAGCAACGGACTGGATTGCAGATTGTATGGGTACGGAGTTGGCAAAAATATCATCTCGAATAAGCATCATAGTGCCCCCATGTGCCGGGACACCGTCCTCCGGGGATAAATCACATCGTACGGAGGAGTACTGCCTGATGGTAACGGTGTCCTGTGGACGGAGCTTCGTCTCTTGTAAACATACAGCCAAGGGTTCATGCTGGCGCAGCAACAAGTCAAGCTCTGGTCGATGTGGTCGAATTCCGCGTATGTTCCAATGGAGGATAGCCATTGAGTATATTATGGGATAAGTTTCAAATCGAAAGACGCTTCTGCAGATTGGGATTGGCTGGTCGGTTCAATTTGTTCTTCTTAGGCGTTGGGCTAGTACTATTTTCAGGAGCACGATCCTGCCGTTTCCGCACTGTCCCTCTGGCAGTGGCGGCAGAATCCTCCTGGTCCATCTCCTCCACAAGGGAGGTCCCTTTTTCAAGAGCAGTTTTCGGTCCAAGTAGTTCGAACCGATTGAATGTGCTGATCGGCGAAGACGGCCGTCGCCGATTCACGCCCTCCTCCCCAGATGACCCTTCAGAGGAGGATACACGTGTGGAGTTGCGTGAACTTTTCTTACCTTTAGATGACTTGGTAATAGATTGCACATTCTCTTTCAAAAAGTCTTGTCGTACATACTTGGTCTTAAACTGTTTTTCTGGGGCAGAAGACGTCGTGAATTTAATAGCTTTAGTTCCGGAGGTCGAGGCTTTCGGTGACAAATGTGCAGGACTATTCTGTAAGCTGGCGGATTTGGCAGATGTTGATACCAACTTGGGTGTAGGTGCCGAAGGCTTTGGCAGCGCTTGGGCTAAAATTACCTTTTCCGCAATTGTAGCCCCGTTCATATCGCCGGTCTGTGTTGCGATTTCCCGACGCGGTACCGGTTTAGCTGCAACTGAGCTATAGGTACCGGACCTCGGGGCAGAGGGTTGGCGGAGTCGCAGGAGCTTCCGGGCTTCCAAGAAGGACACCTTCTCTTTCACCCGTATCTCCTGGATCGCTCGTTCCTCTGCAAAACGGGGGCAGTCTCGGGAACTAGATGGGTGTTCCCCGTTACAGTTCACACACGATGGAGCTGAAGCACAAGCCCCATCGTGGGAGGTGTCACCGCAGTGGACGCAGGTGGACTTGCCGGTACACAACTCACTAGTGTGACCAAAACGTTGGCATTTAAAGCACCTCAGCGGATTGGGTATATAAGGCCTAACTTCGATGGCTTCATACCCTGCTCTAATCTTTTGAGGCAGATCAACCCGATCAAAAGTAAGAAACAGGGTACGAGTAGGCAGGAATTCACCGTTGATCTTACGTTGTACCCGATAAACAGCTGAGACACCCTGAGTCGCAAGATTTTCTTTGATCTCCTCAATGGACAAACCGTCCAACGCGCGGGTTGTTATTACACCGCGGGAGGAGTTCAGCGACTTGTGCACCTCGACATTCACTGGATAGCTGGCTAACATGGTGGCTTTAAGTATTCTTGCAGCTTGCGAGGCGGAGTTGGCTTCGACAAGAAGTGTACCATTGCGAGCTCGAACGCAGGATTTAACAGGACCAGCAATGGCATCGAGACCCTTTTGGATAGTAAAAGGGCTCACCGTAAGGAACTTCTTACCTTCCTCTGTCCTATGAATGACCAAGTAGCGAGGACCACATGACTCGACTACTTCCTTTCCAACTTCTTTATTGAGGGGTTTTTGTTTTGGTGCCATAGAAAAAATGGTATAAATTCATCCCCCAGTGCTCCCCACCCACCACGGAGCCCAACGAGGGGTCACCCCACTGGGGTGACAGGGCTACACAGGGGATATAGCGGGCTCGCCGTCCCACTCACCCTGGAGTTCGGTGTAATACCTAGTCCTGGCCGATTGACTAGGGGTGGGTTAGTCCCTAGCCTCCCGTTTAGGCAAATCAGAAACCAAAGCGGTGTATTAGGCTGCGCACCCTCCCCAGTTACTGAAAGACAGAAGCCCAGGCTCAGGTACGCAACCCTCAACCAACCAGGATGTTCCTCTTCACCGACACGGGTCTCCACGCACGGCCTACACGTGGGTGGGCATTTTCACCTACTGACTCCCTCACCACTCTGAGGTTGCCCACAGAGGGAGTCAAGGTGGCTCGGGACCCCGGGTGCGCCTAACCCGTACCTACCGTAGTAGGCCCCTGGGGGGGCGAGTCGAAGAGACGGCGGCATTTGCCACTTACGGCGCCAGAAGTTAACGCAGACTGTCTTCTCAGTGGAGAAACGAAAACCGTGTTTCGAGCTCCAAGCATAGAGATTGTCCAAACACCACTGGAGACGGCGTTCCAAAAACGGTGTACGCTGAGAAGTACTGAAGATGGCAAAGTCGTCCACGAATAAACAGGAAGAGACACCTTGAGGCACACATAGTGATATGGAATTTATCGCAATAGCAAATAGAGTCACGCTGAGTACCGAGCCCTGCGGCACTGCGTTCTCTTGAATAAAATGGTTAGAAAAAACCGAGCCCACCCTCACTCGAAAAACGCGGTCCCGCATAAACTCCTGAATGACCAACGGTAGGCGTCCACGTATGTTCCAGTTGTGCAGAGTACGCAATATTCCCGCCCGCCAACACGTGTCGTAGGCCTTCTCGAGGTCAAAAAATATCCCAACTGTGGGGCTGTTCTTAGGAAAGCCGTCCATAATCTGAGTTGACAGAGAGACAAGGTGGTCAGCAGTTGAACGTCGTCGTCGAAAGCCACACTGGATGTTCGTCAGAAGATTGTGGGATTCCAGCCACCACACCAACCGTCCATTGATCATGCGTTCCATTACCTTGCACACGCAACTGGTGAGGGAAATAGGACGGTAACTGGAAGGAAGATGGCGGTCCTTTCCAGGTTTAAGAACGGGTATGATGGTGGCCTCCCGCCACTTGTCTGGAAAAATGCCATCAACCCAGACACGATTATAGACCTCGAGTAGGAAATCTTTGCCATCAGGAGAGAGATGTTGCAACATTTGGACGTGGATACCATCTGGACCTGGTGCTGAGTGTCGTGAAGAGGAGAGTGCATTGTCTAGCTCTGCCAGGGTGAAAAGGCGATTATAATCCTCAAGGTTGCCAGAAAGAAACGAGAATTCTTGCGATTCCACCTGATTCTTCACTGTAAGAAACTCAGGGGAATAATTGCCTGAGCTAGACACCTGAGCGAAAGCACTGCCTAAAGCATTCGCCACGTCAAATGTATCAACAACAGCTCCGGTAGGTGTTTTGAGACCGGCGGTGGGCATATGGTTGGATTTCCCAGCCACACGTCTTAACTTATCCCATACGACAGAGGAAGGTGTATGTCGATTAAAGGAACCCACGAATTTATTCCATGACATCTTTTTGCTATCCTTAATAACCCGCCTAGAATGTGCACGCATCCGTTTATAGTGT
This sequence comes from Hymenopus coronatus, assembly GCA_030762935.1. Taxonomy (NCBI): domain Eukaryota; kingdom Metazoa; phylum Arthropoda; class Insecta; order Mantodea; family Hymenopodidae; genus Hymenopus; species Hymenopus coronatus. The sequence goes on along the minus strand of CM060880.1, from coordinate 59,675,613 downwards.
ATCAGGTTATCCAGTGTAGGCAAACGCTAGAAAACCCGTAGAGCTCGACATCGAGCGCGAATAGCATCCCGGCAGTCATCGGTCCACCAAGGTACCGGAAATCGACGGCTGTAGCCAGTCTAACGCGGAATGGATTGCTCAGCAGCAGAAAGAATGGTCCCTGTGAGATGTTCGACGAAGTGGTTGACAGAGTCGTGCTCTTCGTAGCTAAATTCAGCCAAGTGGGAGTACAGTTCCCAGCTGGCGTGGTCTAGGCGCCAACTAGGTAAACGGGTGGAACATACAACGGGTGTCAAGACACTAATACGACAAGGAAAGTGGTCACTAGAATGCAAATCCGAGATGATATTCCAGCATAAGGTGACTGCTAGCTGAGGGGAACAAATTGCAATGTCAATGTGTGAAAAACTATGAAATGCGTCAGAAAGAAAGGTGGGCTCTCCGGTGTTCAAGAGAGCAAGATTCTGACTATCCAAGAAGTCTTTAAGTAGCGTACCCCTCGCACAAGCCCGAGGAGAGCCCCAAAGAGGGTGATGGGCATTCACGTCGCCTACCAATAAAAAGGGTGGTGGCAACTGCGAAATGAGGTGTTCTAAGTCGCTCTGCAAGAGGTTCTCAGATGGAGGCAAATAGATACTGCAAATGGTGAATAAAGCGGAGGGTAGCTTAATGCTGACAGCAACGGACTGGATTGCAGATTGTATGGGTACGGAGTTGGCAAAAATATCATCTCGAATAAGCCTCATAGTGCCCCCATGTGCCGGGACACCGTCCTCCGGGGATAAATCACATCGCACGGAGGAGTACTGTCTGATGGTAACGGTGTCCTGTGGACGGAGCTTCGTCTCTTGTAAGCATACGGCCAAGGGTTCATGCTGGCGTAGCAACAAGTCAAGCTCTGGTCGATGTGGTCGAATTCCGCGTATGTTCCAATGGAGGATAGCCATTGGGTATATTATGGGATAAGTTTCAAATCGAAAGACGCTTCTGCAGATTGGGATTAGCTGGTCGGTTCAATTTGTTCTTCTTAGGCGTTGGGCTAGTACTATTTTCAGGAGCACGATCCTGCCGTTTCCGCACTGTCCCTCTGGCAGTGGCGGCAGAATCCTCCTGGTCCATCTCCTCCACAAGGGAGGTCCCTTTTTCAACAGCAAATTTCGGTCCGAGAAGTTCGAACCGATTGGATGTGCTGATCGGCGAAGGCGGCCGTCGCCGATTCACGCCCTCCTCCCCAGATGACCTTTCAGAGGAGGATACACGTGTGGAGTTGCGTGTACTTTTCTTACCCTTAGATGATTTGGTAGAAGATTGCACATTCTCTTTCAAGAAGTCTTGTCGTACATACTTGGTCTTAAACTGTTTTTCCGGGGCAGAAGACGTCGTGAATTTACCAGCTTTAGTTCCCGAGGTCGATGCTTTCGGTGACAGGTGTGCAGGACTATTCTGTAAGCTGGCGGATTTGGCAGATGTTGATACCAACTTAGTGGTAGGTGTCGAAGGCTTTGGCAGAGCTTGGGCTAAAATAACCTTTTCCGCAATTGTAACCCCGTTCATATCAGCGGTCTGTGTTGCGATTTCCCGACGCGGTACCGGTTTACCTGCAACTGAGCTATAGGTACCGGACCTCGGGGCAGAGGGTTGGCGGAGTCGCAGGAGCTTCCGGGCTTCCAAGAAGGAAACCTTCTCTTTCACCCGTATCTCCTGGATCGCTCGTTCCTCTGCAAAACGGGGGCAGTCTCGGGAACTAGATGGGTGTTCCCCGTTACAGTTCACACACGATGGAGCTGAAGCACAAGCCCCATCGTGGGAGATGTCACCGCAGTGGACGCAGGTGGACTTGCCGGTACACAACTCACTAGTGTGACCAAAACGTTGGCATTTAAAGTACCTCAGCGGATTGGGTATATAAGGCCTAACTTCGATGGCTTCATACCCTGCCCTAATCTTTTGAGGGAGGTCAATCCGATAAAAAGTAAGAAACAGGGTACGAGTAGGCAGGAATTCACCGTTGATCTTGACGTTGTACCCGATAAACAGATGAGACACCCTGAGTCGCTAGATTTTCTTGGATCTCCTCAATGGACAAACCGTCCAACGCGCGGGTTGTTACTACACCGCGGGAGGAGTTTAGCGACTTGTGCACCTCGACCTTCATTGAATAGCTGGCTAACGTGGTGGCTTTAAGTATTCTTGCAGCTTGCGAGGCGGAGTTGGCTTCGACAAGAAGTGTACCGTTGCGAGCTCGAACGCAAGATTTGACCGGACCAGCAATGGCATCGAGACCCTTTTGGATAGTAAAAGGGCTCACCGTAAGGAACTTCTTACCTTCCTCTGTCCTATGAATAACCAAGTAGCGAGGACCACATGACTCGACTACCTACTTTCCAACGTTTGCATTTAAATTAAGGGGTTTTGGTGCCATAAAAATGGTATAAATTCATCCCCCAGTGCTCCCCACCCACCACGGAGCCCAACGAGGGGTCACCCCACTGTGGTGACAGGGCTACACAGGGGATATAGCGGGCTCGCCGTCCCACTCACCCTGGAGTTCGGTGTAATACCTAGTCCTGGCCGATTGACTAGAGGTGGGTTAGTCCCTAGCCTCCCGTTTAGGCAAATCAGAAACCAAAGCGGTGTATTAGGTTGCGCACCCTCCCCAGTTATTGAAAGACAGAAGCCCAGGCTCACGTACGCAACCCTCAACCAACCAGGATATTCCTTTTCACCGACACGGGACTCCACGCACGGCCTACACGTGGGTGGGCATTTTGACCTACTGACTCCCTCACCACTCTGAGGTCTCCCACAGAGGGAGTTAAGGTGGCTCGGGACCCCGGGTGCGCCTAACCCGTACCTACCGTAGTAGGCCCATTGGGGGGAACTGATCGGCGAAGACGGCCGTCGCCGATTCACGCCCTCCTCCCCATGATGATGATGATAATGGTGTTTAAGGGCGCTCAACTGCCGAGGTCATAAGCGCCCTTACGATTAAAACTTGGCAATAGGCAGTAAGAAAAATACCAAAAAAAGGAAAAAACACAAGTAAAAGAGCTAACACAGTTGAAACGGAAGTAACAGAACGGCCCAGCCCTCTAAACAGAGCTGGATATAAAACACCATCTAAAATCAACACATTAAAATTAAAAGAGTTTAAAAAAAAACTGCTATCACACTAAAACGTCAAGGTAAAAGAAAGTTTTGCTAAAAATTTAAAAACCCTGTCCACTGCTCTTGGGTCATCTGCCAGGACCTCAGCAAGAGAGGCCGGCATGCCCATAGATGACCGAATGTGTGCCAGGTGATCACACTCCAGCAACACATGACGAACTGTCTGTGCCTCCCCACAGAGCGCACAGACAGGAGCAGGTTCACGTTTAAAAAGGTAACTGTGCGTAAAAATACAGTGGCCAATTCTTAGATGATGATGATAATGGTGTTTAAGGGCGCTCAACTGCCGAGGTCATAAGCGCCCTTACGATTAAAACTTGGCAATAGGCAGTAAGAAAATACAAAAAACACACAAGTAAAAGAGCTAACACAGTTGAAATGGAAGTAACAGAACACTCCAGCGCTCTAAACAGAGCTGGATATAAAACTCCATCTAAAATCAACGCATTAAAATTAAAAGATATTAAAAAAAAAAACTGCTATCACACTAAAACGTCAAGGTAAAAGAAAGTTTTGCTAAAAATTTAAAAACCCTGTCCACTGCTCTTGGGTCATCTGCCAGGAAGGCCAATTCTTAGCCGAGCTAGTACTACCTCCTCCCGGCGGAATAAACGAGAGGAGGTTACCCAGTTGATAGGGAGGTCCTTCACCTCTCGCAGCTTATTACCACGGAGAGCCGACCACTCCGCATGCCAAGTCGAAAAAACGGCTCTCCGTACAGCCACTCTAAAATCTTCTGCTGTTGATTGGGTAATCGTAACACTGGGCGCTGTGACTGCCGATTTCGCTGCCAAATCCGCCGTGTCATTCCCTGGCAAGCCAACGTGTCCAGGAATCCATGCGCACTCCACATTAAAACCAGAAGCGTGCTAAATGTGGAGAATGTCCTGGATGCGCTGCACCAAAGGATGGTAATTGTACAGCTCACGAATGCTCTGAAGGGTACTAAGGGAATCACTAAGAATAAGGCAGTCACCTAATTTTCGACGTCGAATATACAGAAGGGCTTGATAAATAGCATATAGCTCGGCAGAATATATAGATGTGCAACTAGGCAAGCCGTAAGTAGAAGTTGCGGTGCCAGTTACAAAGGCACATCCAACACCGTCGGGGCTCTTACTACCATCGGTGTAAATACAAATACGGCCACTGTATTTGGATAAAAATTCTAAAAAGCAACGACGAATACTATCAAGAGGCGTAACAGATTTCCCGTAGAGCGTCATCCCGAGATCGACATGGGAGGTAGCGCGTAACCAAGGGGGGTGTATACTCTCTCCCTTGGATAACAGCCGAGGAATGTCAACATGGTGCTGGCGTAGAACCTCACGGAAACGAAAACCTGCCGGCCTGGGGCTCAGAGAGCGGAGGCAGTATCGCTCGTGCAGCTCAGGGGAGAAAAAAGCGTGATAAGTTGGATGCCCAGGCATACACTTCAGCCCACAGCCATAATTAGCAAGCAGGACATCACGCCGACAACGCAGAGGAAATTCTCCCGATTCGGCGTAGAGGCTAACAACTGGGCTCGTTGGAAAAGCTCCAACGGCCACACGGATATGATAATGGTGTTTAATGGCGCTCAACTGCCGAGGTCATAAGCGCCCTTACGATTAAAACTTGGCAATAGGCAGTATGAAAATACCAATAAAGGAAAAAAACACAAGTAAAAGAGCTAACACAGTTGAAAAGTAAGTAACAGAACGGTCCAGCCCTCTAAACAGAGCTGGATATAAAACTCCATCTATAATCAACACATTAAAATTAAAAGTGTTTAAAAAGAACTGCTATCACACTAAAACGTCAAGGTAAAAGAAAGTTTTGCTAAAAATTTAAAAACCCTGTCCACTGCTCTTGGGTCATCTGCCAGGACCTCAGCAAGAGAGGCCGGCATGCCCATACATGACCGAATGTGTGCCAGGTGACCACACTCCAGCAACACATGACGAACTGTCTGTGCCTCCCCACAGAGCGCACAGACAGGAGCAGGTTCACGTTTAAAAAGGTAACTGTGAGTAAAAATACAGTGGCCAATTCTTAGCCGAGCTAGTACTACCTCCTCCCGGCGGAATAAACGAGAGGAGGTTACCCAGTTGACAGGGAGGTCCTTCACCTCTCGCAGCTTATTACCACGGAGAGCCGACCACTCCGCATGCCAAGTCGAAAAAACGGCTCTCCGTACAGCCACTCTAAAATCTTCTGCTGTTGAATGGGTAATCGTAACACTGGGCGCTGTGACTGCCGATTTCGCTGCCAAATCCGCCGTGTCATTCCCTGGCAAGCCAACGTGTCCAGGAATCCATGCGCACTCCACATTAAAACCAGAAGCGTGCAAAATGCGGAGAACGTCCTGGATGCGCTGCACCAAAGGATGGTAATTGTACAGCTCACGAATGCTCTGAAGGGCACTAAGGGAATCACTAAGAATAAGGCAGTCACCCAATTTTCGACGTCGAATATACAGAAGGGCTTGATAAATAGCATATAGCTTGGCAGAATATATAGATGTGCAACTAGGCAAACCGTAAGTAGAAGTTGTGGTGCCAGTTACAAAGGCACATCCAACACCGTCGGGGCTCTTACTACCATCGGTGTAAATACAAATACGGCCACTGTATTTGGATAAAAATTCTAAAAAGCATCGACGAATACTATCAAGAGGCGTAACAGATTTCCCGTAGAGCGTCATCCCGAGATCGACATGGGAGGTAGCGCGTAACCAAGGGGGGTGTATACTCTCTCCCTTGGGTAACAGCCGAGGAATGTCAACATGGTGCTGGCGTAGAAGCTCACGGAAACGAAAACCTGCTGGCCTGGGGCTCAGAGAGCGGAGGCAGTATCGCTCGTGCAGCTCAGGGGAGAAAAAAGCGTGATAAGTTGGATGCCCTGGCATACACTTCAGCCCACAGCCATAATTAGCAAGCAGGACATCACGCCGACAACGCAGAGTAGGTTCTCCCGATTCGGCGTAGAGGCTAACAACTGGGCTCGTTGGAAAAGCTCCAACGGCCACACGGATGCCCTGGTTATGGACTGTGTCTAACCTTCTGAGCACTGAAGGTCGAGCTGAAGAATACACAATGCTGCCATAGTCCAACTTCGAACGAATCACAGCACGATAAAGACGGAGCAATGCCGTCCGATCCGCACCCCAAGATTTGCCACTTAGCATCCGTAAAAGATTTAGAGAACGGTCACATCGTGCTCTAAGCTGTGCTATTTGTGGTGCCCAACAAAGTTTCCGATCGAAGATCAAACCAAGGAATCTCGCCTCGTCTGCGAAAGGAAGTAAATCTGGCCCAAGTCGAAGAGACGGCGGCATTTGCCACTTACGGCGCCAGAAGTTAACGCAGACTGTCTTCTCAGCGGAGAAACGAAACCCGTGTTTCGAGCTCCAAGCATAGAGATTGTCCAAACACCGCTGGAGACGGCGTTCCAAAAACGGTCTACGCTGAGAAGTACCGAAGATGGCAAAGTCGTCCACGAATAAACAGGAAGAGACACCTTGAGGCACACATAGTGATATGGAATTTATCGCAATAGCAAATAGAGTCACGCTGAGTACCGAGCCCTGCGGCACTCCGTTCTCTTGAATAAAATGGTTAGAAAAAACCGAGCCCACCCTCACTCGAAAAACGCGGTCCCGCATAAACTCCTGAATGACCAACGGTAGGCGTCCACGTATGTTCCAGTTGTGCAGAGAACGCAATATTCCCGCCCGCCAACACGTGTCGTAGGCCTTCTCGAGGTCAAAAAATATCCCAACTGTGGGGCTGTTCTTAAGAAACCCGTCCATAATCTGAGTTGACAGAGAGACAAGGTGGTCAGCAGTTGAACGTCGTCGTCGAAAGCCACACTGGATGTTCGTCAGAAGATTGTGGGATTCCAGCCACCACACCAACCGTCCATTGATCATGCGTTCCATCACCTTGCACACGCAACTGGTGAGGGAAATAGGACGGTAACTGGAAGGAAGATGGCGGTCCTTTCCAGGTTTAAGAATGGGTATGATGGTGGCCTCCCGCCACTTGTCTGGAAAAATGCCATCAACCCAGACACGATTATAGACCTCGAGTAGGAAATCTTTGCCATCAGGAGAGAGATGTTGCAACATTTGGACGTGGATACCATCTGGACCTGGTGCTGAGTGTCGTGAAGAGGAGAGTGCATTGTCTAGCTCTGCCAGGGTGAAAAGGCGATTATAATCCTCAAGGTTGCCAGAAAGAAACGAGAATTCTTGAGATTCCACCTGGTTCTTAACTGTAAGAAACTCAGGGGAATAGTTGCCTGAGCTAGACAGCTGAGCGAAAGCACTGCCTAAAGTATTCGCCACGTCAAATGTATCAACAACAGCTCCGGTAGGTGTTTTGAGACCGCCGATGGGCATATGGTTCGGTTTCCCAGCCACACGTCTTAACTTATCCCATACGACAGAGGAAGGTGTATGTCGATTAAAGGAACCCACGAATTTATTCCATGACATCTTTTTGCTATCCTTAATAACCCGCCTAGAATGTGCACGCATCCGTTTATAGTGTATCAGGTTATCCAGTGTAGGAAAACGCTGGAAAACCCGTAGAGCTCGTCTGCGAGCGCGAATAGCATCCCGACAGTCAGCGGTCCACCAAGGTACCGGAAATCGACGGCTGTAGCCAGTCGAACGCGGAATGGATTGCTCAGCAGCAGAAAGAATGGTCCCTGTAAGATGTTCGACCAAGTGGTTCACAGAGTCGTGCTCTTCGTAGCTAAATTCAGCCAAGTGGGAGTACAGTTCCCAGCTGGCGTGGTCTAGGCGCCAACTAGGTAAACGGGTGGAACATACAACGGGTGTCAAGACACTAATACGACATGGAAAGTGGTCACTAGAATGCAAATCCGAGATGATATTCCAGCATAAGGTGACTGCCAGCTGAGGGGAACAAATTGCAATGTCAATGTGTGAAAAACTATGAAATGCGTCAGATAGAAAGGTGGGCTCTCCGGTGTTCAAGAGAGCAAGATTCTGACTATCCAAGAAGTCTTTAAGTAGCGTACCTCTCGCACAAGCCCGAGGAGAGCCCCAAAGAGGGTGATGGGCATTCACGTCGCCTACCAATAAAAGGGTGGTGGCAACTGCGAAATGAGGTGTTCTAAGTCGCTGTGCGAGAGGTTCGCAGATGGAGGCAAATAGATACTGCAAATGGTGAATGAAGCGGAGGGTAGCTTAATGCTGACAGCAACGGACTGGATTGCAGATTGTATGGGTACGGAGTTGGCAAAAATATCATCTCGAATAAGCATCATAGTGCCCCCATGTGCCGGGACACCCTCCTCCGGGGATAAATCACACCGTACGGAGAAGTACTGCCTGATGGTAACGGTGTCCTGTGGACGGAGCTTCGTCTCTTGTAAACATACAGCCAAGGGTTCATGCTGGCGCAGCAACAAGTCAAGCTCTGGTCGATGTGGTCGAATTCCGCGTATGTTCCAATGGAGGATAGCCATTGAGTATATTATGGGATAAGTTTCAAATCGAAAGACGCTTCTGCAGATTGGGATTAGCTGGTCGGTTCAATTTGTTCTTCTTAGGCGTTGGGCTAGTACTATTTTCAGGAGCACGATCCTGCCGTTTCCGCACTGTCCCTCTGGCAGTGGCGGCAGAATCCTCCTGGTCCATCTCCTCCACAAGGGAGGTCCCTTTTTCAAGAGCAGTTTTCGGTCCAAGTAGTTCGAACCGATTGGATGTGCTGATCGGCGAAGACGGCCGTCGCCGATTCACGCCCTCCTCCCCAGATGACCCTTCAGAGGAGGATACACGTGTGGAGTTGCGTGAACTTTTCTTACCTTTAGATGACTTGGTAATAGATTGCACATTTTCTTTCAAAAAGTCTTGTCGTACATACTTGGTCTTAAACTGTTTTTCTGGGGCAGAAGACGTCGTGAATTTAATAGCTTAAATTCCGGAGGTCGAGGCTTTAGGTGACAAGTGTGCAGGACTATTCTGTAAGCTGGCGGATTTGGCAGATGTTGATACCAACTTCGGTGTAGGTGCCGAAGGCTTTGGCAGCGCTTGGGCTAAAATAACCTTTTCCGCAATTGTAGCCCCGTTCATATCGCCGGTCTGTGTTGCGATTTCCCGACGCGGTACCGGTTTAGCTGCAACTGAGCTATAGGTACCGGACCTCGGGGCAGAGGGTTGGCGGAGTCGCAGGCGCTTCCAGGCTTCCAAGAAGGACACCCTCTCTTTCACCCGTATCTCCTGGATCGCTCGTTCCGCTGCAAAACGGGGGCAGTCTCGGGAACTAGATGGGTGTTCCCCGCTACAGTTCACACACGATGGAGCTGAAGCACAAGCCCCATCGTGGGAGATGTCACCGCAGTGGACGCAGGTGGACTTGCCGGTACACAACTCACTAGTGTGACCAAAACGTTGGCATTTAAAGCACCTCAGCGGATTGGGTATATAAGGCCTAACTTCGATGGCTTCATACCCTGCCCTAAACTTATGAGGCAGATCAACCCGATCAAAAGTAGGAAACAGGGTACGAGTAGGCAGGAATTCACCGTTGATCTTACGTTGTACCCGATAAACAGCTGAGACACCCTGAGTCGCAAGATTTTCTTGGATCTCCTCAATGGACAAACCGTCCAACGCGCGGGTTGTTACCACACCGCGGGAGGAGTTCAGCGACTTGTGCACCTCGACCTTCACTGGATAGCTGGCTAACATGGTGGCTTTAAGTATCCTTGCAGCTTGCGAGGCGGAGTTGGCTTCGACAAGAAGTGTACCATTGCGAGCTCGAACGCAGGATTTAACCGGACCAGCAATGGCATCGGGACCCTTTTGGATAGTAAAAGGGCTCACCGTAAGGAACTTCTTACCTTCCTCTGTCCTATGAATAACCAAGTAGCGAGGACCACATGACTCGACTACTTCCTTTCCAACGTCTTTATTAAGGGGTTTTAGTTTTGGTGCCATAGAAAAAATGGTATAAATTCATCCCCCAGTGTTCCCCACCCACCACGGAGCCCAACGAGGGGTCACCCTACTGGGGTGACAGGGCTACACAGGGGATATAGCGGGCTCGCCGTCCCACTCACCCTGGAGTTCGGTGTAATACCTAGTCCTGGCCGATTGACTAGGGGTGGGTTAGTCCCTAGCCTCCCGTTTAGGCAAATCAGAAACCAAAGCGGTGTATTAGGCTGCGCACCCTCCCCAGTTACTGAAAGACAGAAGCCCAGGCTCAGGTACGCAACCCTCAACCAACCAGGATATTCCTTTTCACCGACACGGGTCTCCACGCACGGCATACACGTGGGTGGGCATTTTGACCTCCTGACTCCCTCACAACTCTGAGGTTGCCCACAGAGGGAGTCAAGGTGGCTCGGGACCCCGGGTGCGCCTAACCCGTACCTACCGTAGTAGGCCCCTGGGGGGTGTGCCTCTGAAGTTGTAAACTGAGATGCAGATTGAGCACGTAAAGGAGCGGCTTCGCTCAAGTCAGTTTGCGTCGACGCATCCGCGACAGGCACAGTCTGTAAACCGACGGATTGGACAAGCTTACGCCGAACGGCTGAGGAGTATCCTGTGGTGTTGGCCGGCTTTAGCTGCTCAAAGCGCCGTCTCGCCTCAGGAAAAGTAAGATGTTCCTTCACACGTATTTGTATGCTTTTCTCTGCCAAGTACATGGGACACTGTCGAGAGCTAGACGGATGACTGCCTTCACAGTTTACACAGCACGGTGCGCACGTACAGACGGTATCAACGTGTGCCACTAGACCACAACGATCGCCGGTTACGGGTCGGGCACAGGAGGCTTGGGTATGCCCGAAGCGCTGGCACTTGAAGCACCGCATAGGGTTCGGCATATACGGGCGGACGGCAGCACGTTCGTAACCACAGTATATGAACTCCGGTACACTAGTACCCTTGAACGTGAGAAAGATCGTACGCAATGGGTACTCCTTGCCCTCACGTTTACCATGTAGACGGTACGCCTGACAAACTCGCTGTTCTGAAAGATGGGTGGCAATATCTTCATTGGAGAGGTCGTCTAAGCTAGAGGTGGTCACAACTCCTCTACAGGTGTTCCTGGACTTGTGGGGGTAAACTTTGATGCTGTACGATCCCAACAGAGTAGCACGAAGTAGTTTGTCCGATTGGTCTTTATTGTGGAGCTCTACCAATAGCGTACCGTCTCGCAGCCTTGTCGCGTTTTTAACCTTGCCGCAGATCCTGTCAACTTCCCTTTGCACGTAGAATGGACTTATGTCTGAAAATTTCTTGGTCTCGTTCAACATAGCCATAATAATAAACTGGTCAAAATAAGAAGGTGGTGCGCGGTTTGACATATTGAAAAGACCCCCTTCCGGAAGCGTCGGCGTCAGCCTGCCATCCGGAGGTTAAAGAAGAAAAGACACCAAATCTCCAGGGTCTGTGCCGTCACGGGAACCATCCCGTGACCGATACCCAAGGCCTACGTCACAAGGGTTACCCTCCAAACACCACTGCTGGTCCATATGCGTATACCGTTCACCATGCACGGCCCGGTTTTAAGCCCCTACCACAGGAATAACCGCCTGTGGCTCCCCTCTCTAGACCGTGCAGCGACAGAACACATGCACGGATTCAGGGGACTTGTGGTTGATTACGCCGGGGCAACGTCAGCGGTAACACGTCCGGCCCGTGAAACTATCCCAACGACGTAACGCGGTCGTCGGGACACCAGAACAGGCCGAGCTTACTAACAAGCTACGTGAATGTACATGACGGTATGGACGGGCTCCGCACCTAAGGCTACAGATAGGGGCAGTGGGGAAGGTGCACCCAACCTTCAAGCCTGGGACCTCCGTAGAGCACACAAATTGGGAGCCGCGCTGGAACCGTGGGACAGGAACCACGGGGATAGTGAAAGATCCCTGAAAGCTAGTGCCTTACAAATTACTAAGTTCCATAAGCCTAGAAGAGGAAGAGGGTGATAAAGTAAACGAACGAAACAAACAAATGCAGAACAAAAGACGTGGCAACAGTGAATGGCGATTGGTAGGGTGAAGTGGCGGTGAGCGGCTCGGGAACCCCCGGGTGCGCCAAACCCGTACCTACCGTAGTAGGCCCCTGGGGAGGGGCGGACCATGGAGACGCCTTCCGCCCCACCTACCGTTATGGAGCAGACAGCACACATCGCCCCCGCGCTGGTACCCAATAGGAAACCGGCCCGGCCTCATCCGACAGCCTCCGGCACCGTGCCGGCACCCAACCGAGAACCGGCCCGGCCCAAACCGCCGTGCCGGAACCCAACCGGGAACCGGCCCGGCCCCAACCGCCGAACGCCTCCACCGCCTACCGGAACCCAAACGGGAATCGGTCCGGCCTTCTTCGCCGCCTTCAACCTCAGTCTCCGCCGTGCTTGTTGCTCCTTTGAAGCAGGGCACCACTCCAACACCAAGACACCATGATGGCCATTTTATAGTGGTCGTCATAGGGGTCCCGAAGGACCTTCCATCCCGCTTCGTGCTGGATGCCGCACGCCGCCTTTGGCCCTCTGCAGTAAAAGCCAACCGCATCTTATCACCTCGGGGACCCACATCGCTGGTCCGCCTCCACCTGGGGTCCGCGCCTGAAGCCGAAGCTGCCTTGACATCACGCCTGCCTCTGTTAGGGCAACAGCTATGTGTCGAGGCCAGCAGAAGCGAACGTGCGGTCCCCTGCCGAAGCATCTGCAGCTACGGACATCGTTCGGAGGATTGCCACACCGCACCTAGGTGCCACTAATGTGGGGCAAGCTCGCTTACAGCCGCTTGCTCCAACCACGATCTCCGACGTCGACGCCGTTACTGCGCTACCGGCTCCGGGAATTCGCACTACACAGGGCAAGCCACGTGCCCCCTGTATCCCCGGAGTAGGCCTTCACCTCTAAAAAAGTCACAGCAGCACCACAAACCATCACAATCACCAGACTCTACACCGAACACTTCACCAGTCAACCCTTCACCGACGGACACCTTCCTAAAAGACGCCGTGGACTCCATACAGCAGAATATCGCCGCCATCCAGGCGGCTACACAGCAACTAGGCCTCCTTCTCGAGGAACTTCAGAGGGAAACCAACGAATGACTCGCAGCATTGGAGGTAAAACACCAGGACTCTGATCGTGTTGCAGATGATAATGGCGCGGTGCTTGCGTCTGGACCGCATAGAGAGTCACCTCGTCCATCCACCTGCCGAGGACAGCGACGACCAGTGCCCGAAGCTGGAGTCTCTTGAGGCTTCGGTCGTGGGTGTCCGAGAGCTGCAGCACCACTACATCAATCCATATCCAAACAACTACACGACCTTCAGACAGGACGTACCACTGACATTCTCGCCTACATCGTTACCGGTCCAGCCCCCAGGGGAAGGAAGAACTGGTAGTACCGACATCATTACCTCAGGGAGAGAGTAGCAGCTCTCTCTGCACTACCAATCCCATGTTTCACCAACAATTCCCAACCAGCCACAATTTCCTAAACTCCGCACCTGTAATTCGTTACGGGGGCCAGCTGGGCCTCGGTCAAGCCGGTCTACTAGCACAACCCTCTCCCCTGGCGGCCGCACAGCGGGCCAGTTCACCTTTACCTTTGACTGCGCGGGTGCAACAGCGGTACCGCAGCATCCTTACCTTCTAATACCGTGGAGGGGTTTTTTAGTCGGTAGGCCCACTCTGGGAGACCCCGACACTCCGGGCATGCCAGCCCGGTTAGTCCTTAAGGTGGACCTTTCCCCTCCACTTGAAACTAAAAAAAAAATAATCGAAGACATCAAAAACAGAAGAGCCCGACTAGCCTTAACAGGCGTGAAGGGATCCGAGCCTGCTCTGCGAGAAACTCTCTTCGTGAGAAAGCCGTCGTCGATCAATCAGAACCGGCCAGCGGCATTTCCACTCGCCGGCACTCAACCCATTGAGCGCCGTCTCAGCACTAGAAGCTCCACCTCTCCGCTAGCTCAGGCCTGAGTTAGCACCAACAAAGAAGTGGTAGCCCAAGGATTTTACAAGGCTGCTCTAGCTGCCATCGCTAGCCTGCTAGCTTTTACGGATAAGACGGGTAGAGTGGTAAGACCACAGCGAACAGTTTAACACAACTGGTACCAAGGCGCCCCTCTTGAGGGCTCGGTCCCTTACCACTCATGCCACTGTGCGCCCGCTAGCCGCTCTTTTCTCTCTTTTCTGTCTCTCTTCCTTCCTCTATCCTATTAGTAACTAAGCTACCCCCTCCACTAACTTAGGGACATACCAAACTTAAAACAAATAAATAAACAGAACCTCTCCCTCCTTCGTCCCCCACTCTCCTGAACTAGAATGACTTAAGTTCGGCCGAGTGGTAACCCACTCACCGACTAGCCTGCAGATCGCGGGCACGGTTGTAGTTGTCCGTGACCTCATGGGCGAGGCCGCGGTCGACGGGCCTGGATCGGATGAGCTCATCGACCTATCCCTTTCTCCTTCCAACCCTTCCACCCCATCTGCCACCCTCTCTTCCTCCGAATCCTTCTGCTCTCCCCTCCAACCCTTTTCTTCCTCCTCCTCCTCTGTCGAGACCCTTCCAACTGATCCACCTTATTCTCTAAACCCGCCTACCTCTCTCCCACTACCCCAAACCCCCACCTCTGATCCCTGCACTCAGTCCAACTCCTCCGCCTCTCACCCATTCACTTCCAATTCTCCCTCAACTCCCACCACCCCCTTCACTTCCATACATGCCACACCCTCTCAACCCTCGAGACCCACTGATCCCCGTCTCCGAGCCAAATCTGCATCAGCCTCCTCCCACTCTCCCACACAGCCTTCCCGTACCCTAATTCCCAACTCCTTCCAGTATTTCCCCTCCCATTCCTCTTCCACCACACCCCTCCCGCACCACCTCGGCCAACACCAAGCCACCTGCTCCTACTCTCCTCTCTCTTCCACCCAACCTCACCTCCTCACCTGTCCCACCCATATCTCCCCCTTCCGCTCTGGTTCTCCCTTCCTCCTACTTCCACAATCCTGCTGCACCTTCTCCCGCACCTGCTAACCTTGCCAGCGTCCCTGGCTACTCCCAGCCCCCACACCCAAACCTTGCTCCTTCCACTACTCCAACTCCCCTCCCTTCCTCAAACCCTCCTCAACCTCAACGTCCACTCTCGTAAGCCCAAGCGTCGGCGCAGAGAGCGCCCATTTACGTTCACAGGAGCCCGGCCACGCTGGGATCCCTGGTCACGGAATTTGATACGCGCTACGGACACATGGAGTATCTAGTAGCCACGGCGCCCGTGTCGGTGGATGCGATGCTGCGCACCTCCTCCCAGGAAAGCTACACCAATTGGTGTCAGTTTCCCGAGGAGAGTGGCGAAGCATAGTCCCTGACAAGGAGTCTCGATTCCCAGTTTTGTAGGCTGGTCGTCAAACATCTTCGCCTGGACGGAGTCCAGGAGGAGCTGAAAAGAGAACTCCAGGGTGCCAGGGTTCGGGTGATCCGGGGGACGCAGCTCAGGCGCTTCACGCGAGGGTGTCCCCTTCTACCTATATACCTGGTTGAGGTCCATACACAGGAGGATCGAACCACTCTCCTAACCCAAAGAACCCTGTGTCATTGCCGTATAGTGGTAGAAGACTACAGGCCTCTTCTCACTCTTCAGCAGTGCGGACGATGCCAACGTCTCGGACACTGCGAGCGAGGCTGCACCGCTTACCAGCAGGTGTGCTCCAAGTGCACCCTGCATCACGACTCAAGAACCTGCAACGTTCCTCCCCAGGGCCGTAAATGCGCGCACTGCACCCGTGAGGGACATGGAGCCCGGTGGAAATCTGTCCTGTGTACAGGCGACAACTAGACCGGCTCAGGGCGGCCGACGCCACTCGACGTCCCCGCCAAGAGCTCGGTACCGGCATTCGAGATGCGCGGGCCCACCCAAGCCGAGCACAGCAGCATGCCTCTCAATGGCAGCCCAGGGAGGCTCTAGACACCCGTCCTGTCCCTCCCCCTGCTAGAGACCTCCTGCCTTCCCATCCGCCCTCCTCTGCATCCAACCTAAACCAAACTGCACCTTCGACCCGAAATCCCAACACCAGAAACCCAGCTGCACACACCAATGCGAATCCTCCACCCCATCCTGCTCAACCTAACCTACCCGGTTACCCAAATCCCTGCTCCTACCCACACCCCGGCAGAACTCTGTAACACCCTTCTCCCACCAACTTCCGCTACCCAGCTCCAGCAATCCCTCCTGTTCCCAAGGATGACCTGGTACCAGGCACGTCACGAGGCTGTGAACATCCCCATCCAGCTCCTCACCGAACCCCAAAACACCCACACTCTCCTCTCCACTTACTCCGGTTTCTTCGCCCTCTTCATTGACCCGGAAGCCAACCTTTTTGACCCTGAACATGACCACTGATGGATAACGCAAACCCAAAAATACTGACGTGGAATGCCAATGGACTTTACAGACGAAAAGCCGAACTCACAGACTTCATCAACAGGCACCAAATAGACATACTCCTCAAACAGGAAACTCGACTTGCAAAAACCTCCAGATACTCCATACCAGACCATAACATTTACCGCACCGACAGACAGAAGAGGCGGAGGCACAGCGATCATTATCAGAAACACAATAGATCACGAAACTGCCCCTCTGCCTGCCCTCAGCAGGATAGACTGAGTGAAGGAGTGAGTAGTGTTTAAGGGCCCGTCGACAACTAGGTCATTTGGGCCCGAAGTTATGAAAAGAAACACACATTAAAAACTATTCTAAAGAAGAAAAGTTAAAATGTGCTAAAAACCCTTACAAAGGCACACACGAGAAAAGGCACGGGTGATAAAAAACCAAGACTAAAAGGTTAAAAAACTAAAAAACACACAAAAAGTGGTCCTATATGGTAAAAGAGTCTAAAAAGTTAAAAATGCTAAAATTGCACACACGAATGAAACAGGTCAGATGTCTTTGCTGAGGCCAATAGAGGCAACAAAGCGTAGCACCATATCGACGGAATTGGCGTCGTCGCATAAAATGGCAGGTAAGGAGGTACCCAGGCCGATGGATTGCCGTTCGCGATGAAATTTCGGACAATCAAGCAACACATGTGCCACAGACAGACGAACATCGCAGGTCTGACATATAGGAGCTGGCTCAGCGCGTAGAAGGTAGCCATGTGTTAGCCGCGTGTGACCGATACGCAGAAGCGTAAGGATAACCTCGCGGCCCCGGTTTGGCTGGCAAGATGTGAGCCATGGCTGTACCGTGTTTTTGAGGATGCGAAGCTGTGTACCTGCTAAGTTTTGCCAAGATTGCTGCCAAGCTAAAAGAAGAGACTTGCGTAACGTGAAGCATCCCCTGAGGGCACAGCCCCTTCCGAATAATCCTGCAAGGAGCAGGCAGCCTTGGCAGACCTATCCGCTACCTCATTACCTTCAATACCGAAATGACCTGGAACCCACGTGAAGATGAACTGGTAGCTGCAAGCAATCAATTCAGAAAGGCGAGATTGAATGCACATAACGAGTGATGAGGAGCCAGTATACTACTGCAGAGCCTGTAGGGCACTCAAGGAATCGCTGCAAACAAGAAAACTACCAGGTGCTAAAAGCGAGATAAAATCTAGAAAGTAAAAGATAGCGTACAGTTCGGCGGTGAATACCGAACTGGCGTCCGCAAGTCGATAATTCTGTGTTACTCCATTGAAATAAAAGGCACAACCTGTAGCTCCTGCCAGCTGGGAGCCGTCAGTGAATACCGGTGCATATGCCCGGTAATTGCTTAAAAGTTCGTAAAACAGTCGCTGAAATACTTCCGGAGCGGTCGAACGTTTCACAAGGTTGGAGAGGGTCAGGTCGAAACTGGGACGCCTCAGTTGCCACTCAGGTTCCGGATAAACAAAAACACGCTCCACAGGAGGCAATCTGAGACATCAATCGGAGAGCAGTTCACGAAACCGAATACCACAGGGGCGCGAAGCAGTGGCGTGAATAATCAGATAGCGGTGTGAATAATCCGGGCGTAACACAGGGTTAAAACAAGGATGGCGGGGGTTCGCAGACAACTTAGCAGAATACGAACAAAGTAAAAATGAGCGACGCACTGCCAGTGGGGGTTCACCAGCATCGGCATACAAGCATTCCACACGACTAGTGCGGAAGGCTCCTGTAGCAAGACGTAAACCCATATAATGAACGGTGTCTAAAAGGCAAAGTTTAGAGGCGGTCGCTGCGCCGTAAATAAAACAACCGTAGTCTAGTTTTGAGCGAACGAGTGAACGGTACAAACGCAGCATCACTGAACGATCGCCGCCCCACGACGCACCAGAAAGCAGTTTGAGGATCCGCAGCGATCGGTCACAGGAGGCACGAAGGTATCGGATGTGGGGTACCCAAGAAAGTTCACGGTCTAGTTGGAGACCTAAGAACTTCCAGGACGGAACGAAAGGCAGTGGCACACCGTTCAATTGGAGGTCAGGAGGAGGGTGTAGTCCGCGGAGACGATGGAAAATTATGCACTAAGTTTTCGTATGGGAAAAACGAAAACCATTGCGAAGCGCCCAACCAACGATGGAGTTTATGGAGAGCTGGAGTTGTCGTTCGAGATGTTCAGTGCTGTAGGAGCGATAGTACAGCGCAAAGTCATCCACATACAGTGACGATGATATCCCACTACGAATGACAGTAGTAATGCCGTTGATGGCCACGGCAAAAAGCATAACACTAAGAACGGAACCTTGGGGTACACCGTTCTCCTGAAACTTCTCCCGCGAGAGAGTATTGCCGATACGGACACGAAAGCGGCGCAGCTGGAGATAGTTGCACAGAAATAGGGCCAGATGGGCGCGTAACCCTGAACTGTGCAAATTACGCAGAATACCATATCGCCAAGTAGTGTCGTAAGCACTCTCGAGGTCAAAAAAGACACTCGCAACTTGCTGCCTTAGAAGGAAAGCATTCCATACATAAGCTGCCATACGCGGCAGGTTATCAACGCTTGAACGACCGCGAAGAAATCCGCACCGCTCGGAACAGAGCACTTCGTTCGCCTCCAACCACCAAGTAAACCGAATACTGATTATGCGTTCCAAGGTGTTGCAAACGACGCTCGTGAGGCAAATCGGCCGGTAAGAGGATGGGAGGGTCCGGTCTTTGCCAGGACGAGGGATAGGAATGACAATACCCTCTCGCCACACAGGCGGAAAAACCTGTTCGCGCCAAATGTGGTTATAGAGATCCAGAAGGAATGTATCTTCTGCAGGAGGGAGGTGAAGCAACATTTGTCGGTGAATATCATCGGGACCAGGAGAAGAGTCCCTCGCAGCGTGTAAAGCATGAGTTAGTTCCGCAAGGGTGAAGGGTGCATTGTACGGCTCAGTAGAGTCACTAGTAAAATCAAGGCGAAATCTCTCAGCAGCTTCCTTAATGGGAAGAAATGCATTGTCCTAATTGTCCGTTGCACTTGTCGCAGAGAAGGAGGTGGCTAGGGCGTCGGCAACATCCCGTTCGCTGGTGAAGGTGGAGCCCTGAACGGTAAGGCCAGGGATGTATGTCCTGAGACATTTGCCGGTCATGCGGCGCACCGAAGTCCACACTCTCTGTGAGGAGCTCCTGAGAGAAAGCGAGGAGACATATGCTGTCCACGAATTCCGCTTCGCATTACGAACGATATAGCGCGCCTTAGCCCGGGCGCGTTTGAAAGCAACAAAGTTCTCCGCCGTCGGGTGTAGGTGGAAAAGACGAAGAGCTTTTTCACGTGCCTTTAATGCCAAGTTGCAGTCTTCGGTCCACCACGGCACTGGAATACGCCGAGGGTTAGAAGAGCTCAGTGGAATACTAGATTCTGCGGCGAGCAAAACCGAGCAACTATAATATTCCACCATGTCTTCTATGGAGGTACAGCCATCGTAATTGAGATTGAGCAGAGAGGAAAACTTTTCCCAATCAGCTTTGGAGATAATCCAGCGGGGATGTTGAGTGGGTAAGGGATATTGTCCCGAAAAACGAATGTCAATGGGGAAATGATCAGTGCCGTGAACGGAAAATACCGACCAATCCAGGAAGGGTAGTAAAGCAGGGCTGCAGAAAGTTACATCTAGGGCGGATAGGGTGCCATATGCAGAAGATAAGAATGTGGGTGCACCGGAGTTTAAGAGTAATAAACCAGACCTGTCTTAAACGTTGCTATTATTGTACCTCGAGCATCGTCAGCAGAAGAACCCCAAAGAACATTGCAAGCATTGACATCGCCCAAAAAGATCAGCGGCGGGGGAATTTGTGCTAACAATGCCCGAAGCTCAGTGTCTGAGATCACATCGTGCGGCGGCAAATAGACATTGCAAACAGAAAAGGAGATGGAAGGCAATGTTACGCGCACAGCTACCGCTTGTAGCGGGCTGTTGAGTGTAATACTGGCGGCAAGTATGGTAGGAGCCACGAGAGTAACAACACCGTTACAAGCACGCTGGCCACCAACAAAGTCGTGTCTGAAGGATTGAAAATGACGAAGTGGAAGGGTATGGTGGGGATGTAAGTGGGTTTCCTGGAGACAGAGGATTGAGGGTGAACGCTTGTTGATTATATGTTGAAGGTCTGGTAGACGGGCCCTGATCCCATGGATTATATCCATGGTGAGATAGAAATTAAGGTGGTGTAATTTCTTTCTTTCTCACCTTAGCAGATTTGGCTCCAACTAACCTAAAATCCGTGTCTTCCTCAGACTCCACTGGTGGTCGGGAGTCAGAAGAAGTCTTTCGGTTTGCAGAACGAGAGCGGGACGTTGCCGAAGTTCGACTCATCGGTCTACTACGTTGACGGGAACGATCTCCGGCGAAGGATGAACTAGGTACACATGGGTTAGTCGACGGCTGAGATGGCTGCTGTGCATCAGAAGTTGTACACTGAGATGCAGATTGAGCACGTAAAGGAGCGGCTTCGCACAAGTCAGTTTGCGTCGACGCATCCGCGACAGGCACAGTCTGTAAACCGACGGATTGGACAAGCTAACGGCGAACGGCTGAGGAGTATCCTGTGGTGTTGGCCGGCTTTAGCTGCTCAAAGCGCGGTCTCGCCTCAGGAAAAGTAAGATGTTCCTTCACACGTATTTCTTGTATGCTTTTCTCTGCCAAGTACATGGGACACTGTCGAGAATTAGACGGATGACTGCCTTCACAGTTTACACAGCACGGTGCGCGTGTACAGACGGTGTCAACGTGTGCCACTAGACCACAACGATCGCAGGTTGCGGGTCGGGTACAGGCGGCTTGGGTATGCCCGAAGCGCTGGCACTTGAAGCACCGCATAGGGTTCGGCACATACGTTCGTAACCACAGTATATGAACTCCGGACAACTAGTACCCTTGAACGTGAGAAAGATCGTACGTAATGGGTACTCCTTGCCCTCACGCTTAGCCTGTAGACAAACTCGCTGTTCGGAAAGATGGGTGGCAATATCTTCATTGGAGAGGTCGTCTAAGTTAGAGGTGGTCACAACTTCTCTACAGGTGTTCCTGGACTTGTGGGGGTAAACTTTGATGCTGTACGATCCCAACAGAGTAGCGCGAAGTAGTTTGTCCCATTGGTCTTTGTTATGGACCTCTATCAATAGCGTACCGTCTCGCAGCCTTGTCGCGTTTTTAACCTTGCCGCAGATCCTGTCAACTTCCCTTTGCACGTAGAATGGACTTATGTCTGAAAATTTCTTGGTCTCGTTCAACATAGCCATAACAATAAACTGGTCAAAATAAGAAGGTGGTGCGCGGTTTGACATATTGAAAAGACCCCCTTCCGGAACCGTCGGCGTCAGCCTGCCATCCCGGGGTTAAAGAAGAAAAGACACCAAATCTCCACGATCTGTGCCGTCACGGGAACCATCCCGTGACCGATACCCAAGGCCTACGTCACAAGGGTTACCCTCCAAACACCACTGCTGGTCCATATGCGTATACCGTTCACCATGCACGCCCCGGTTTTAAGCCCCTACCACAGGAATAACCGCCTGTGGCTCCCCGCTCTAGGCCGTGCAGCGACAGAACACATGCACGGATTCAGGGGACTTGTGGTTGATTACGCCGGGGCAACGTCAGCGGTAACACGTCCGGCCCGTGAAACTATCCCAACGACGTAACGCGGTCGTCGGGACACCAGCACAGGCCGGGCTTACTAACAAGCTACGTGAATGTACATGACGGTATGGACGGGCTCCGCACCTAAGACTACACATATGGGCAGTGGGGAGGGTGCACCCAACCTTCAAGCCTGGGACCTCCGTAGAGCACACAAATTGGGAGCCGCACTGGAACCGTGGGACAGGAACCACGGGGATAGTGAAAGATCCCTGCTGGTGAGACAGGAGTTAATAAACCTAATGCCTTACAAACTACTAAGTTCCATAAGCCTAGAAGAGGAAGAGGGTAATAAAGTGAACAAACGAAACAAACAAATGCAGAACAAAAGACGTGGCAACAGTGAATGGCGATGGATAGGGTGAAGTGGCGGTGAGCGGCTCGGGAACCCCCGGGTGCGCCAAACCCGTACCTACCGTAATAGGCCCCTGGGGGTAGCAGGATAGAATCCACGGGGATATATGTTAACCAAAATCGGACCAGAACACTAATATCAGCATACAACCCTCCAGACAACCTAATTACTGCGGACTTAGATGCCCTTCTGGCACCAAATCACACTATCATCATTGCAGGAGATCTGAATGCGAAGCACCAAATTTGGAATTCTCGCGTAATAAGTCAACAGGGTACCGTTCTCCTCCGACACGAAAACCACTCAGACTATGTAATACATGCCCCAGAAGAGCACACGGTTATCCCCAACAACAGACAACTGAAACCAAGCGTACTGGACATATCACTCACCCGCGGTCTTAACTACCGTTTCAACCTCACTGTTGCCAATGAACTTTCCTCCGATCACTTGCCAGTTATCATCACCATTCAAGGCACACTAGCTCCTAAGGTGCTCCCACCTCGGCGCAACTACAACAAGGCCAACTGGACTCAATTTGAAGCCACAATGACTGCGGAAATCACACATGAGCCCATCACATCGATGGCAGAACTAAATCAGGCAGTAGTAAACCTCGAAAACTGCATCAAATTTGCGACAATAAACGCAGTCCCACTCACTGTTCCATCCTACAGGGACACCCAACTACCACGAGACATTCAGAATCTAACGAGACTCCGAAACCGCGCTAGACGTAAGTGGCAGCAGACAAGACAGTCCAGAGACATAGCTGAGCTACATCACGCTCAATACCTTCTTAGGCGTAACACAACAGAGGTCATTCACAACCAATGAGCCCACACACTCGAAAACCTGGACTCCAATCACGCCAATGTGTGGCGCATTTCCAGATATCTCACCAGGGAGAAAACCACTGTCTCTCCCCTGGAAATCAACCAACTTGTAGCAACCTCAGAACGAGACAAAGCTGAAATGCTCGCGGATGCATTACAAGATACTCTAACCCCGAATATGGTGCCCTCAAATGCACATTTCATACATGATAGGGAAATTCTTACCCGCGAACTGCACATTGCTCGCACGCATAGAAGATATGGAAAACCTGCACTTCTGAAATAAAATGGATATCCGGCACCTACCCAATTGTAAAGCTCCAGGAGTTGATGGCATACCTAACATCATACTCAAAAAACTTCCTGATACAGCACTGGAAAAATCACCCAAATCTTCAATTTCTCTCTTGAGAACGGGTTCTTCCCAGAAGCCTGGAAAACAGCCAAAATTCTTCACTTCCCGAAAAAGAATAAAAACTTAACTAACCCTAAAAACTATCGACCCATCAGCTTACTAAAGACACTGAGCAAGCTCTTTGAGAAAATTATCCTAAAACGACTAAACGCATTCCTGATAAGACACTATATTCTCATTAATGAGAAGTTCGGCTTCCGTGCCAAACATTCTAGCACGCTTCAACTACTACGTAATACTGAACATATAACACACGGATTCAACATAAAAAAATCCACAGGAGCAGTATTGCTCGACATAGAGAAAGCGTTTGATCGAGTGTGGCATAGTGGACTGCTGCGGAAATTAATTAACATCCGCCTACCAGACACTATGATCAAACTGATTGCAAACTATCTCCGAGATAGGCAATTCGTTTCAACCGTGGACGACACCATGTCCAACCCACATATAATGCGAGCGGGAGTCCCCCAGGGCAGCCTACTTGGACCCGTATTGTTCAACATCTATATAAACGACATCCCTAAAACCCTCAACACCCAACTATCCCTATATGCTGACGATGCCTGCATCACAGCCCAATCTGGCAAACCCAAGTTAATTCGTAGCAGACTCCAAATTGTACTGACCACACTACAGCCTTGGCTTGGAAATGGCGTATAAAGGCAAACAACCGAAAGTCCCAAGCCATCATCTTCACAAAAAGAAACAAACACAGATATCCTACACACGCACTCCGACCGTTGCACCTATTTGGCGAAGCCATCTCCTGGTTGCTTCAGGTAAAAAACTTGGGCCTCACAATGGACCAAAGTCTAACCTGGAAAGCCCACGTAGCCGACATTCGACACAAAGCTTAGGCTCAACTACGCAAACAACATCCTCTCATTAACCTCCACAGTGCCCTCAGTCCTAAACTTGGTCTCACACTGTATAAAACTCTAATCCGACCCTTACTAACCTATGCCTGCCCTGTATGGGGATACGCTGCTCCAACACATATCACATCACTAAATAAATTCCAAAATAAAATCCTACGACTGACCACCAAACTACCAAATTTCGCACCGGCAAGAAAGCTACATGAGGAACTTAAGATGCACACACTTGAAGAGTTCATTAAACTAACTGGCCTCCAACCTCTATGACCGCATCAAACTACATCACAACCCACTTACACAACAAATAGGCAACTACACAACTGATGACAATAAACATCACAGACCACTCCGCCTGTTTGATAGATCCCTATCATGTAACACCTCAGCCATAGATATAGCTGTACACCTATACAGACTCATGAACCCGACTAATTAAACAAATTCTGCTTCTCTTTCTACCTGTATAGCAACCAATACGACGCATCCCGATGAACGGTCAGGAGACCAACACAAGAATAGCCATCGCTGTCAAAAGCATCAACAAACTCAAAGGTAACAGTGCCCAGATGACGGCAAACAGGTACTCACACACACAAACACACACACACACACACCCGTCAACCAAACCTAAACCCACCCTCACCAAGGCATTCCCGTACTTCAACACATGAGCTGCATTAATGTCAAGTCCGTCCGTCTCACGTAGCCAAGAGCATGTATAAATTCCAAGTATTATTGTGTGCATGATAGCTTCAAGAATGACGTCAAGTCAGTCCGTCTGTAATGTCACCAACTAACCTAATACTATAACCACCTCAAACACACTAACAACCCAGTACTCCTGGGAGCTGCTCAGACCTAGGTAGAGCTGCTAAGTAGAGCTCGGGAAAGAAGAAGCGTCGAAATGGTAGCAACTCCAACGCAGCAGCACTTTCTCCTGCCATAAATGAAACGCCGGTGTCATCACCGGAGCGCGGCAGTGCTTTCTGGACGGTGTCTCCAATGATTGCATTGGCGGAGACCGGGCCACAACCACACCAGTCACCGATGATGCTACATTCCACCGCCGCCAGCATAGCGCATTTGACTGAAAAACCCAAAACAGCCGACGGCGCCGCAGACGAACCGCCGGCCATACCAGCTGGCACCTCGGTCACCCAACCGCCCCTAGCCACCGCAGATTGCCGGCCGCTTCAACCGCAGCTTCCGCCCCACAATCCAGTCGCCACAGCAGAAGCCCGGCAACTGCACTTGCAGTCTCCGACCTCAATAGTCATTTCTCCATCACACCTCCAGTAGCCACCACAGCCAGCGCAGCACCAGCTCCCGAGAGTCAGCCGGCCATATCTTAAATGTAAGCATGGCCACCCTACCGCCTCTCGCCTCAGCCGAGTAACCGGCAGTTGCAACTGCAGCTGCCGGCAACTCATTCTGCCACCGCCGAAGAAGCCGGGCAATTGCACCCGCAATTGGCGGCTTCTGCACCTTCGTCGCTTTTAAATACCAGCGCAGCACCTACTGCACCACAGCCTTTACCACCACAGTCGACACCGCTACTTCACAAAAAACACTGTGTGGTAATCAGAGGGGTGCCAAGAGATCTCACGACCAGGCTAATCACCGCTTCCGCACGCCTATGCTGGCCCTAAGCAATGAGGGACACAAGAATGTCTTCTACAGGTTGTCACCTCTAGTGAGACTGGAGTTCGCCGTTGTCGGGGACCTCAAGGCCGCCTTGCGCGAGGGCCTGCCCATGTTTGGGCGGCGCCTAAGCATTGAGACTAGCCGAGAACCCCGGCCTACTCCATGCCGCCGCTGCTGCCAATTCGACCACTACAGTGAAACATGCTCCAACAATCCACGGTGCCACTACTGTGACGCTCCAACATCCACCGCCTCATGTAGAGTACATTATTTGAGGCTCCGACGCAGGTACTGCGCCACCTGTGATGGCTTCGGCCATTATACAGGACAGGCGCAGTGCCCCCTTTATCCTCGTAGCCGCCGCCTGCAACGTTCTACGCTAGCCACCGCCGCTCAACCTGCAGCAGAGAACACGAGGACTCCAAAAGCTGCCATCGTCGTTCCAGAGACGCAAACCTTCAGAACTCCACAGACACCAAACGCCATCACTCCGTTGACACCAGCACCAGCAGCGTCAACAATTGATACCTTGAAGGACGCCGTGCAGGACCTCCACTACGAGGTCTTGCACATCAGCACCCGATTGGCTCTATTGGAGGAGGCGCTGACTGCCATCACCCAGACCCAAACCAACCCACCACGCAGACTGCACGACATTGAGGCCGGAATCCAGGATTTACAGCAGACAACCACCGTAACAGCAACACGACTAACGCAGCCGCCACACAAGTATCCCTGGACGAAAGCCTCTCTAGACTGACTACCTTGATAAATGCCCAACGCCTGACCGACACAAACGACAACAACCACAGCACACGTACTAACAGACAACAAACATTAATATCCAGACAGCACTGACATTCTCCCCGTTCATATCACCAACACTCATGCAACTTCTCACACCACTTGACCACACGACTTCCCTACAAACAAACGACCTGGACATACTGGACGCAGACTTTCGTCCCCTAGGACAAAATACTACAACCAACAAGCCTTCGTCCGGGCTGACAAAGAAACACACAAAATAGTCTCAAAATAAAGTAACCCGGAACTCCTTTATACCCTTCCTTAACTCCCCGGGTGGGTGACAGGGCCTCGGCCATGTCTGTCACCCGGAACCCCCTTCTTGCACTTCTGCTGGGCTCCCGCTTAGTTCTGCCAGCAGTAAACTCCCGCACTAACGAGGGTGCTCAGCGGAACCTCACCATCCCGATCTATCTTGACTCTAACACTTCCCAACCCATTCCCGAACTTCACCCAATGGCGAGATAAGCCATTCTTTTAACCTTCCAATTCTCTTTCTGTCTCCCCTTTCCAAAAAAAAAAAAATCAAGACAGCTCTTTTTTTTTTTTTTTTTTTTTTTTGTGAATAGTGTTGTTTCTGTGCTTCGTTAACTTTGGATATCTACATTGTATAGGAGTACAACAGGAACATCAAAGTCCAAGCAAAAACGAATGGATGTGGTTGAAGACGGGGAAAATGTGTGTTTGAACCGAAATCCGCCTGCCAGCATGGATATGAGAACGTCATATGCAGACAGGACGTCATTCAACATCCTTACGAGAGAAGTAACAGCTGACGAAGTAGTGACGTCAACAGAGGAAGCAACAGCAGGAGGAGCCACCGGAGTGACGTCACCCAAGAAAATAGTGTCACCGAGAAGAGGGGAAGTAATAGCAGCACGTAATTTGGCTTCGAAGGGAAAGAAGGCGTGGCAACAGAGTAGCGGGGAGAATTCAGAAGGGGAAGAAGACAGCATTATATCATCCGAACATGGCAGTATTCTAGTTTTAGACAGAAATAAACCGATTCATTCGAGAGAAGGGATACAATTAAGGAGTAAAAGAACACTAGAAACATTTAGATTTAGATCAGGCTCACAATAGGGAAGGGAGAATATAAGGAGGCTTGGATTCTGGAATTGTGAGGGAGTTAAAAACAAAATATATGCGGGGAGTTTAAATCAATTATTGACGAAACTTGATTATCTCGCGGTAGCTGAAACATGGTTAAAAGAGGACCAGGTTTACCTAAAGGATTTTGATTTTGTAGGGATAAAAGGAGATAAGGTAGCAAGAAACGGGAGGGCATCTGGAGGCATAGGTTTTTTTGTAAAGAAGACGTTAAGTAAAGGAGTTAAAGAAACTTGGTCAAGGAGAAAAGAAATAGGATGGATTGTATTAGAGGAGAATCAATTAGTTGAAAATGCTATATGTATAGGTATAGTATACAAGCCTCCTCTTCCTTCGCGCTTTCATAATCCGGACCTCCTTAAACACCTAGAGATAGAAATAGAAAATTTAAATGAGATAATGACGATAATGGTGTTTAAGGGAGCTCAACTGCCGAGGTCATTAGCGCTCTAATGATTAAAACTTGGCAATAGACTAAGAAAATGCCATGGCAAAAAAGTATACACAAGTAAAAGAGCTAAAAGCGTTGAAGCAGAAGGAACAGACCTGTCCAGCCCTCTAACCAGAGCTGGATATGAAACTCTATTTAAAACCAACACATTAAAACCAAAAGAGTTTAAAAAAACTGCTATCACACTAAAACTTCAAGGTAAAAGATACTTTTGCTAAAAATTTAAAAATCCTGTCCACTGCATTTGGGTCATCTGCCAGGACCTCAGCAAGAGAGGCCGGCATGCCCATAGATGACCGAATGTGTGCCAGGTGACCACACTCCAGCAACACATGACGAACTGTCTGTGCCTCCCCACAGGGCGCACAGACAGGAGCAGGTTCACGTTTAAAAAGGTAACATTGAGTAAAAATACAGTGGCCAATTCTTAGCCGAGCTAGTACTACCTCCTCCCGGCGGAATAAACGAGAGGAGGTTACCCAGTTGACAGGGATGTCCTTCACCTCTCGCAGCTTATTACCACGGAGAGCCGACCACTCCGCATGCCAAGCCGAAAAAACGGCTCTCCGTACAGCCACTCTAAAATCTTCTGCTGTTGAATGGGTAATTGTAACACTGGGCGCTGTGACTGCCGATTTCGCTGCCAAATCCGCCTTGTCATTCCCTGGCAAGCCAACGTGTCCAGGAATCCATGCGCACTCCACATTAAAACCAGAAGCGTGCAAAATGTGGAGAACGTCCTGGATGCGCTGCACCAAAGGATGGTAATTGTACAGCTCACGAATGCTCTGAAGGGCACTAAGGGAATCACTAAGAATAAGGCAGTCACCTAATTTTCGACGTCGGATATACAGAAGGGCTTGATAAATAGCATATAGCTCGGCAGAATATATAGATGTGCAACTAGGCAAACCGTAAGTAGAAGTTGCGGTGTCAGTGACAAAGCCACATCCAACACCGTCGGGGCTCTTACTACC
This sequence comes from Hymenopus coronatus, assembly GCA_030762935.1. NCBI lineage: Eukaryota > Metazoa > Arthropoda > Insecta > Mantodea > Hymenopodidae > Hymenopus > Hymenopus coronatus. Next base: position 59,645,875 of record CM060880.1, on the reverse strand, counting down.
ATCGGTGTAAATACAAATACGGCCACTGTATTTGGATAAAAATTCTAAAAAAACAACGACGAATACTATCAAGAGGCGTAACAGATTTCCCGTAGAGCGTCATCCCGAGCTCGACATGGGAGGTAGCGCGTAACCAAGGAGGGTGTATACTCTCTCCCTTGGATAACAGCCGAGGAATGTCAACATGGTGCTGGCGTAGAAGCTCACGGAAACGAAAACCTGCTGGCCTGGGGCTCAGAGAGCGGAGGCAGTATCGCTCGTGCAGCTCAGGGGAGAAAAACGCGTGATAAGTTGGATGCCCAGGCATACACTTCAGCCCACAGCCATAATTAGCAAGCAGGACATCACGCCGACAACGCAGAGGAGGTTCTCCCGATTCGGCGTAGAGGCTAACAACTGGGCTCGTTGGAAAAGCTCCAACGGCCACACGGATGCCCTGGTTATGGACTGTGTCTAACCTTCTGAACACTGAAGGTCGAGCTGAAGAATACACAATGCTGCCATAGTCCAACATCGAACGAATCACAGCACGATAAAGACGGAGCAATGCCGTCCGATCCGCACCCCAAGATTTGCCACTTAGTATCCGTAAAAGATTTAGAGAACGGTCACATCGTGCTCTAAGCTGTGCTATTTGTGGTGCCCAACAAAGTTTCCGATCGAAGATCAAACCAAGGAATCTCGCCTCGTCTGCGAAAGGAAGCAAATCTGGCCCAAGTCGAAGAGACGGCGGCATTTGCCACTTACGGCGCCAGAAGTTAACGCAGACTGTCTTCTCAGCGGAGAAACGAAACCCGTGTTTCGAGCTCCAAGCATAGAGATTGTCCAAACACCGCTGGAGACGGCGTTCCAAAAACGGTCTACGCTGAGAAGTACCGAAGATGGCAAAGTCGTCCACGAATAAACAGGAAGAGACACCTTGAGGCACACATAGTGATATGGAATTTATCGCAATAGCAAATAGAGTCACGCTGAGTACCGAGCCCTGCGGCACTCCGTTCTCTTGAATAAAATGGTTAGAAAAAACCGAGCCCACCCTCACTCGAAAAACGCGGTCCCGCATAAACTCCTGAATGACCAACGGTAGGCGTCCACGTATGTTCCAGTTGTGCAGAGAACGCAATATTCCCGCCCGCCAACACGTGTCGTAGGCCTTCTCGAGGTCAAAAAATATCCCAACTGTGGGGCTGTTCTTAAGAAACCCGTCCATAATCTGAGTTGACAGAGAGACAAGGTGGTCAGCAGTTGAACGTCGTCGTCGAAAGCCACACTGGATGTTCGTCAGAAGATTGCGGGATTCCAGCCACCACACCAACCGTCCATTGATCATGCGTTCCATCACCTTGCACACGCAACTGGTGAGGGAAATAGGACGGTAACTAGAAGGAAGATGGCGGTCCTTTCCAGGTTTAAGAATGGGTATGATGGTGGCCTCCCGCCACTTGTCTGGAAAAATGCCATCAACCCAGACACGATTATAGACCTCGAGTAGGAAATCTTTGCCATCAGGAGAGAGATGTTGCAACATTTGGACGTGGATACCATCTGGACCTGGTGCTGAGTGTCGTGAAGAGGAGAGTGCATTGTCTAGCTCTGCCAGGGTGAAAAGGCGATTATAATCCTCAAGGTTGCCAGAAAGAAACGAGAATTCTTGAGATTCCACCTGGTTCTTAACTGTAAGAAACTCAGGGGAATAGTTGCCTGAGCTAGACACCTGAGCGAAAGCACTGCCTAAAGTATTCGCCACGTCAAATGTATCAACAACAGCTCCGGTAGGTGTTTTGAGACCGGCGATGGGCATATGGTTCGGTTTCCCAGCCACACGTCTTAACTTATCCCATACGACAGAGGAAGGTGTATGTCGATTAAAGGAACCCACGAATTTATTCCATGACATCTTTTTGCTATCCTTAATAACCCGCCTAGAATGTGCACGCATCCGTTTATAGTGTATCAGGTTATCCAGTGTAGGAAAACGCTGGAAAACCCGTAGAGCTCGTCTGCGAGCGCGAATAGCATCCCGACAGTCATCGGTCCACCAAGGTACCGGAAATCGACGGCTGTAGCCAGTCGAACGCGGAATGGATTGCTCAGCAGCAGAAAGAATGGTCCCTGTGAGATGTTCGATCAAGTGGTTCACAGAGTCGTGCTCTTCGTAGCTAAATTCAGACAAGTGGGAGTACAGTTCCCGGTTGGCGTGATCTAGGCGCCAACTAGGTAAACGGTTGGAACATACAACAGGTGCCAAGACATTAATACAAGGAAAGTGGTCACTAGAATGCAAATCCGAGATGATATTCCAGCATAACGTGACTGCTAGCTGAGGGGAACAAATTCCAATGTCAATGTGTGAAAAACTATGAAAGGCGTAAGAAAGGAAGGTGGGCTCTCCGGTGTTCAAGAGAGCAAGATTCTGACTATCCAAGAAGTCTTTAAGTAGCGTGCCTCTCGCACAAGCCCGAGGAGAGTCCCAAAGAGGGTGATGGGCATTCACGTCGCCTACCAATAAAAAGGGTGGTGGCAACTGCGAAATGAGGTGTTCTAAGTCGCTGTGCGAGAGGTCCGCAGATGGAGGCTAATACATACTGCAAATGGTGAATAAAGCGGAGGGTAGCTTAATGCTGACAGCAATGCACTGGATTGCAGATTTTATGGGTACGGAGTTGGCAAAAATATCATCTCGAATAAGCATCATAGTCCCCCATGTGCCGGGACACCGTCCTCCAGGGATAAATCACATCGTACGGAGGAGTACTGCCTGATGGTAACGGTGTCCTGTGGACGGAGCTTCGTCTCTTGTAAACATACAGCCAAGGGTTCATGCTGGCGCAGCAACAAGTCAAGCTCTGGTCGATGTGGTCGAATTCCGCGTATGTTCCAATGGAGGATAGCCATTGAGTATATTATGGGACAAGTATCAAGTATTAGCTATTTTGAGGGTAATTGCTACGGCTTCTAGTCTTTGGAGTGGGGGAATGTACGTCTGGTGATGAGGAATATGATTGGCTATTACTATGGCAACGCCCCCTCACCGGCGGTTCCAATCGTTACGGCAAGTTTTAAAACCTGGGAAGTGTAGACGGTCGTTTATGACAAGATGTGTTTCAGAAAGTGCAAATATTGGGTAATTGTATTCGTAGTGGAGCTGTTTGAGTTCTCCTCTACGTGTGCGGATACCATTAGCATTCCAGGTGAAAATCTTTGTCCTTTGTTCAGCCATGGTGGTCGTCTAAAATATGCGCAATCGTCCTGAAATATTCATGGTGAATTGCCAGGATTGTTGGCAAGTCGCATTCGCCAGTACTAATGGCTGGTGCTACCACTGCCGACTGTTCGGCGAGGTTTCGAACAGTCTCATCGTGTTCCTGGAATGTGCGGACCATATGTTGCCTGCGATTTTCAGTTTCCATGTGTGGATGTGGACTTCCAAGTGTGAGGAGCTTTCTCAGGGGTGCGTCACGTCGATATTCAGGACTTGAGCGAGGGCCAATTTCTGGTATAGGTCTGTCTCTTGTCCCGAACTGGCGCCATTCTGTGGCATTATTTGTGGTAGTGGCCCCAGGGCTGGGAGAGGTGCTGGCCCTTGCTAATGGGGGTTTCGCGTGATTGGCGCAAGGGGCTGGTGCGTGGGTCTTGTGTTTGTATGGGCGTTGTGTTGTAGTTCTGCCCTGTGATATGGATTTGAGTGGGCGTGGAACCGGTTTAGCCTGAGTTCCACAGCCCGCCGATATTCCTGGCAGCCGCGCTACCTGGATCCGTGGGCTGCATTGTGGCAGAGCGCGCAGCGGCATTCGGAGTCAGCCACAGTGCAAGCACGAAAGGAGTGCTGTCCCGCGCATCTAGAGCAGGTCTCCGACACTGCCTGTGGCATTGGCGTACGTGGTTGGTGAGTTGTTGGCACCTGTTGCATTGCTTGGGTACCATGGGTCGTTTGTACGGCTCTACGCGTACCGTCATGTGCTGAAGTTGGCGTATACCTAGAGCCTTTTCGTAGTCCTCCCTATGTCGTACCTGCACATGTACATAGGGAGTAGCGTTCTTTCTCTATTGAAATTTCTTAGCTGTACTACTCGTAGTGGGGTTATATCATGCCTTAGGATGAGCTCTTGTCGATGATGATGATGATAATGGTGTTCAAGGGCGCTCAACTGCCGAGGTCATAAGCGCCCTTACGATTAAAACTTGGCAATTGGCAGTAAGAAAAATACCAAAAAAGGGGAAAAAAAAAACACAAGTAAAAGAGCTAACAAAGTTGAAACAGAAGTAGCAGAACGGTCCAGCCCTCTAAACAGAGCTGGATATAAAACTCCATCTAAAATCAACACATTAAAATTAAGAGTTTAAAAAAAAAAAAACTGCTATCACACTAAAACGTCAAGGTAAAAGAAAGTTTTGCTAAAAATTTAAAAACCCTGTCCACTGCTCTTGGGTCATCTGCCAGGACCTCAGCAAGAGAGGCCGGCATGCCCATAGATGACCGAATGAGTGCCAGGTGACCACACTCCAGCAACACATGACGAACTGTCTGTGCCTCCCCACAGAGCGCACAGACAGGAGCAGGTTCACGTTTAAAAAGGTAACTGTGAGTAAAAATACAGTGGCCAATTCTTAGCCGAGCTAGTACTACCTCCTCCCGGCGGAATAAACGAGAGGAGGTTACCCAGTTGACAGGGAGGTACTTCACCTCTCGCAGCTTATTACCACGGAGAGCCGACCACTCCGCATGCCAAGTCGAAAAAACGGCTCTCCGTACAGCCACTCTAAAATCTTCTGCTGTTGAATGGGTAATCGTAACATTGGGCGCTGTGACTGCCAATTTCGCTGCCAAATCCGCCGTGTCATTCCCTGGCAAGCCAACGTGTCCAGGAATCCATGCGCACTCCACATTAAAACCAGAAGCGTGCAAAAAGTGGAGAACGTCCTGGATGCGCTGCACCAAAGGATGGTAATTGCACAGCTCACGAATGCTCTGAAGGGCACTAAGTGAATCACTAAGAATAAGGCAGTCACCTAATTTTCGACGTCGAATATACAGAAGGGCTTGATAAATAGCATATAGCTCGGCAGAATATATAGATGTGCAACTAGGCAAACCGTAAGTATAAGTTGCGGTGCCAGTGACAAAGGCACATCCAACACCGTCGGGGCTCTTACTACCATCGGTGTAAATACAAATATGGCCACTGTATTTGGATAAAAATTCTAAAAATCAACGACGAATACTATCAAGATGCGTAACAGATTTCCCGTAGAGCGTCATCCCGAGATCGACATGGGAGGTAGCGCGTAGCCAAGGGGGGTGTATACTCTCTCCCTTGGTTAACAGCCGAGGAAAGTCAACATGGTGCTGGCGTAGAAGCTCACGGAAACGAAAACCTGCTGGCCTGGGGCTCAGAGAGCGGAGGCAGTATCGCTCGCGCAGCTCAGGGGAGAAAAACGCGTGATAAGTTGGATGCCCAGGCATACACTTTAGCCCACAGCCATAATTAGCAAGCAGGACATCACGCCGACAACGCAGAGGAGGTTCTCCCGATTCGGCGTAGAGGCTAACGACTGGACTCGTTGGAAAAGCTCCAACGGCCACACGGATGCCCTGGTTATGGACTGTGTCTAACCTTCTGAGCACTGAAGGTCGAGCTGAAGAATTCACAATGCTGCCATAGTCCAACTTCGAACGAATCACAGCACGATAAAGACGGAGCAATGCCGTCCGATCCGCACCCCAAGACTTGCCACTTAGTATCCGTAAAAGATTTAGAGAACGGTCACATCGTGCTCTAAGCTGTGCTATTTGTGGTGCCCAACAAAGTTTCCGATCGAAGATCAAACCAAGGAATCTCGCCTCGTCTGCGAAAGGAAGTAAATCTGGCCCGAGTCGAAGAGACGGCGGCATTTGCCACTTACGGCGCCAGAAGTTAACGCAGACTGTCTTCTCAGCGGAGAAACGAAAACCGTGTTTCGAGCTCCAAGCATAGAGATTGTCCAAACACCGCTGGAGACGGCGTTCCAAAAACGGTGTACGCTGAGAAGTACAGAAGATGGCAAAGTCGTCCACGAATAAACAGGAAGAGACACCTTGAGGCACACATAGTGATATGGAATTTATCGCAATAGCAAATAGAGTCACGCTGAGTACCGAGCCCTGCGGCACTCCGTTCTCTTGAATAAAATGTTTAGAAAAAACCGAGCCCACCCTCACTCGAAAAACGCGGTCCCGCATAAACTCCTGAATGACCAACGGTAGGCGTCCACGTATGTTCCAGTTGTGCATAGAAGGCAATATTCCCGCCCGCCAACACGTGTCGTAAGCCTTCTCGAGGTCAAAAAATATCGCAATTGTGGGGCTGATCTTAAGAAACCCGTCCATAATCTGAGTTGACCGAGAGACAAGGTGGTCAGCAGTTGAACGTCGTAGTCGAAAGCCACACTGGATGTTCGTCAGAAGATTGTGGGATTCCAGCCACCACACCAACCGTCCTTTGATCATGCGTTCCTCACCTTGCACACGCAACTGATCGGGGAAATAGGACGGTAACTGGAAGGAAGATGGCGGTCCTTTCCAGGTTTAAGAATGGGTATGATGGTGGCCTCCCGCCACTTGTCTGGAAAAATGCCATCAACCCAGACACGATTATAGACCTCGAGTAGGAAATCTTTGCCATCAGGAGAGAGATGTTGCAACATTTGGACGTGGATACCATCTGGACCTGGTGCTGAGTGTCGTGAAGAGGAGAGTGCATTGTCTAGCTCTGCCAGGCTGAAAAGGCGATTATAATCCTCAAGGTTGCCAGAAAGAAACGAGAATTCTTGAGATTCCACCTGATTCTTAACTGTAAGAAACTCAGGGGAATAATTGCCTGAGCTAGACACCTGAGCGAAAGCACTGCCTAAAGTATTCGCCATGTCAAATGTATCAACAACAGCTCCGGTAGGTGTTTTGAGACCGGCGATGGGCATATGGTTTGGTTTCCCAGCCACACGTCTTAACTTATCCCATACGACAGAGGAAGGTGTATGTCGATTAAAGGAACCCACGAATTTATTCCATGACATCTTTTTGCTATCCTTAATAACCCGCCTAGAATGTGCACGCTTCCGTTTATAGTGTATCAGGTTATCCAGTGTAGGAAAACGCTGGAAAACCCGTAGAGCTCGTCTGCGAGCGCGAATAGCATCCCGGCAGTCATCGGTCCACCAAGGTACCGGAAATCGACGGCTGTAGCCAGTCGAACGCGGAATGGATTGCTCAGCAGCAGAAAGAATGGTCCCTGTGAGATGTACGACCAAGTGGTTCACAGAGTCGTGCTCTTCGTAGCTAAATTCAGCCAAGTGGCAGTACAGTTCCCAGCTGGCGTGCTCTAGGCGCCAACTAGGTAAACGGGTGGAACATACAACGGGTGCCAAGACAATAATACGACAAGGAAAGTGGTCACTAGAATGCAAATCCGAGATGATATTCCAGCATAAGGTGACTGCCAGCTGAGGGGAACAAATTGCAATGTCAATGTGTGAAAAACTATGAAATGCGTCAGATAGAAACGTGGGCTCTCCGGTGTTCAAAGGAACAAGATTCTGACTACCCAAGAAGTCTTTAAGTAGCCTCCCTCTCGCACAAGCCCGAGGAGAGCCCCAAAGAGAGTGATGGGCATTCACGTCGCCTACCAATAAAAAGGGTGGTGGCAACTGCGAAATGAGGTGTTCTAAGTCGCTGTGCGAGAGGTCCGCAGATGGAGGCAAATAGATACTGCAAATGGTGAATGAAGCGGAGGGTAGCTTAATGCTGACAGCAACGGACTGGATTGCAGATTGTATGGGTAAGGAGTTGGCAAAAATATCATCTCGAATAAGCATCATAGTGCCCCCATGTGCCGGGACACCTTCCTCCGGGGATAAATCACATCGTATGGAGGAGCACTGCCTGATGGTAACGGTGTCCTGTGGACGGAGCTTCGTCTCTTGTAAGCATACAGCCAAGGGTTCATGTTGGCGCAGCAACAAGTCAAGCTCTGGTCGATGTGGTCGAATTCCGCGTATGTTCTAATGGAGGATAGCCATTGAGTATATTATGGGATAAGTTTCAAATCGAAAGACGCTTCTGCAGATTGGGATTAGCTGGTCGGTTAAATTTGTTCTTCTTAGGCGTTGGGCTAGTACTATTTTCAGGAGCACGATCCTGCCGTTTCCGCACTGTCCCTCTGGCAGTGGCGGCAGAATCCTCCTGGTCCATCTCCTCCACAAGGGAGGTACCTTTTTCAAGAGCAAATTTCGGTCCGAGTAGTTCGAACCGATTGGATGTGCTAATCGGCGAAGACGGCCGTCGCCGATTCACGCCCTCCTCCCCAGATGACCCTTCAGAGGATGATGATGATGATGATGGTGTTTAAGGGCGCTCAACTGCCGAGGTCATAAGCGCCCTTATGATTAAAACTTGGCAATAGCCAGTAAGAAAATACCAAACAAAAAAGTAAACACAAATAAAAGAGCTAACACAGTTGAAACGGAAGTAACAGAAACGTCCAGCCCTCTAACCAGAGCTGGATATAAAACTCCATCTAAAATCAACACATTAAAACCAAAAGAGTTTAAAAAACCGCTATCACACTAAAACGTCAAGGTAAAAGAAAGTTTTGCTAAAAATTTAAAAACCCTGTCCACTGCTCTTGGGTCATCTGCCAGGACCTCAGCAAGAGAGGCCGGCATGCCCATAGATGACCGAATGTGTGCCAGGTGACCACACTCCAGCAACACATGACGAACTGTCTGTGCCTCCCCACAGAGCGCACAGACAGGAGCAGGTTCACGTTTAAAAAGGTAACTGTGTGTAAAAATACAGTGGCCAATTCTTAGACGAGCTAGTACTACCTCCTCCCGGCGGAATAAACGAGAGGAGGTTACCCAGTTGACAGGGAGGTCCTTCACCTCTCGCAGCTTATTACCACGGAGAGCCGACCACTCCGCATGCCAAGTCGAAAAAACGGCTCTCCGTACAGCCACTCTAAAATCTTCTGCTGTTGAATGGGTAATCGTAACACTGGGCGCTGTGACTGCCGATTTCGCTGCCAAATCCGCCGTGTCATTCCCTGGCAAGCCAACGTGTCCAGGAATCCATGCGCACTCCACATTAAAACCAGAAGCGTGCAAAATGTGGAGAACGTCCTGGATGCGCTGCACCAAAGGATGGTAATTGTACAGCTCACGAATGCTCTGGAGGGCACTAAGGGAATCACTAAGAATAAGGCAGTCACCTAATTTTCGACGTCGAATATACAGAAGGGCTTGATAAATAGCATATAGCTCGGCAGAATATATAGATGTGCAACTAGGCAAACCGTAAGTAGAAGTTGCGGTGCCAGTTACAAAGGCACATCCAACACCGTCGGGGCTCTTACTACCATCGGTGTAAATACAAATACGGCCACTGTATTTGGATAAAAATTCTAAAAAGCAACGACGAATACTATCAAGAGGCGTAACAGATTTCCCGTAGAGCGTCATCCCGAGATCGACATGGGAGGTAGCGCGTAACCAAGGGGGGTGTATACTCTCTCCCTTGGATAACAGCCGAGGAATGTCAACATGGTGCTGGCGTAGAAGCTCACGGAAACGAAAACCTGCTGGCCTGGGGCTCAGAGAGCGGAGGCAGTATCGCTCGTGCAGCTCAGGGGAGAAAAACGCGTGATAAGTTGGATGCCCAGGCATACACTTCAGCCCACAGCCATAATTAGCAAGCAGGACATCACGCCGACAACGCAGAGGAGGTTCTCCCGATTCGGCGTAGAGGCTAACAACTGGGCTCGTTGGAAAAGCTCCAACGGCCACACGGATGCCCTGGTTATGGACTGTGTCTAACCTTCTGAGCACTGAAGGTCGAGCTGAAGAATACACAATGCTGCCATAGTCCAACTTCGAACGAATCACAGCACGATAAAGACTGAGCAATGTCGTCCGATCCGCACCCCAAGACTTGCCACTTAGTATCCGTAAAAGATTTAGAGAACGGTCACATCGTGCTCTAAGCTGTGCTATTTGTGGTGCCCAACAAAGTTTCCGATCGAAGATCAAACCAAGGAATCTCGCCTCGTCTGCGAAAGGAAGTAAATCTGGCCCGAGTCGAAGAGACGGCGGCATATGCCACTTACGGCGCCAGAAGTTAACGCAGACTGTCTTCTCAGCGGAGAAACGAAAACCGTGTTTCGAGCTCCATGCATAGAGATTGTCCAAACACCGCTGGAGACGGCGTTCCAAAAACGGTGTACGCTGAGAAGTACAGAAGATGGCAAAGTCGTCCACGAATAAACAGGAAGAGACACCTTGAGGCACACATAGTGATATGGAATTTATCGCAATAGCAAATAGAGTCACGCTGAGTACCGAGCCCTGCGGCACTCCGTTCTCTTGAATAAAATGGTTAGAAAAAACCGAACCCACCCTCACTCGAAAAACGCGGTCCCGCATAAACTCCTGAATGACCAACGGTAGGCGTCCACGTATGTTCCAGTTGTGCAGAGAACGCAATATTCCCGCCCGCCAACACGTGTCGTAGGCCTTCTCGAGGTCAAAAAATATCCCAACTGTGGGGCTGTTCTTAAGAAACCCGTCCATAATCTGAGTTGACAGAGCGACAAGGTGGTCAGCAGTTGAACGTCGTCGTCGAAAGCCACACTGGATGTTCGTCAGAAGATTGTGGGATTCCAGCCACCACACCAACCGTCCATTGATCATGCGTTCCATCACCTTGCAAACGCAACTGGTGAGGGAAATAGGACGGTAACTGGAAGGAAGATGGCGGTCCTTTCCAGGTTTAAGAATGGGTATGATGGTGGCCTCCCGCCACTTGTCTGGAAAAATGCCATCCACCCAGACACGATTATAGACCTCGAGTAGGAAATCTTTGCCATCAGGAGAGAGATGTTGCAACATTTGGACGTGGATACCATCTGGACCTGGTGCTGAGTGTCGTGAAGAGGAGAGTGCATTGTCTAGCTCTGCCAGGGTGAAAAGGCGATTATAATCCTCAAGGTTGCCAGAAAGAAACGAGAATTCTTGAGATTCCACCTGGTTCTTAACTGTAAGAAACTCAGGGGAATAGTTGCCTGAGCTAGACACCTCAGCGAAAGCACTGCCTAAAGTATTCGCCACGTCAAATGTATCAACAACAGCTCCGGTAGGTGTTTTGAGACCGGCGATGGGCATATGGTTCGGTTTCCCAGCCACACGTCTTAACTTATCCCATACGACAGAGGAAGGTGTATGTCGATTAAAGGAACCCACGAATTTATTCCATGACATCTTTTTGCTATCCTTAATAACCCGCCTAGAATGTGCACGCATCCGTTTATAGTGTATCAGGTTATCCAGTGTAGGAAAACGCTGGAAAACCCGTAGAGCTCGTCTGCGAGCGCGAATAGCATCCCGACAGTCAGCGGTCCACCAAGGTACCGGAAATCGACGGCTGTAGCCAGTCGAACGCGGAATGGATTGCTCAGCAGCAGAAAGAATGGTCCCTGTAAGATGTTCGACCAAGTGGTTCACAGAGTCGTGCTCTTCGTAGCTAAATTTAGCCAAGTGGGAGTACAGTTCCCAGCTGGCGTGGTCTAGGCGCCAACTAGGTAAACGGGTGGAACATACAACGGGTGTCAAGACACTAATACGACAAGGAAAGTGGTCACTAGAATGCAAATCCGAGATGATATTCCAGCATAAGGTGACTGCCAGCTGAGGGGAACAAATTGCAATGTCAATGTGTGAAAAACTATGAAATGCGTCAGATAGAAAGGTGGGCTCTCCGGTGTTCAAGAGAGCAAGATTCTGACTATCCAAGAAGTCTTTAAGTAGCGTACCTCTCGCACAAGCCCGAGGAGAGCCCCAAAGAGGGTGATGGGCATTCACGTCGCCTACCAATAAAAAGGGTGGTGGCAACTGTGAAATGAGGTGTTCTAAGTCGCTGTGCGAGAGGTCCGCAGATGGAGGCAAATAGATACTGCAAATGGTGAATGAAGCGGAGGGTAGCTTAATGCTGACAGCAACGGACTGGATTGCAGATTGTATGGGTACGGAGTTGGCAAAAATATCATCTCGAATAAGCATCATAGTGCCCCCATGTGCCGGGACACCGTCCTCCGGGGATAAATCACATCGTACGGAGGAGTACTGCCTGATGGTAACGGTGTCCTGTGGACGGAGCTTCGTCTCTTGTAAACATACAGCCAAGGGTTCATGCTGGCGCAGCAACAAGTCAAGCTCTGGTCGATGTGGTCGAATTCCGCGTATGTTCCAATGGAGGATAGCCATTGAGTATATTATGGGATAAGTTTCAAATCGAAAGACGCTTCTGCAGATTGGGATTAGCTGGTCGGTTCAATTTGTTCTTCTTAGGCGTTGGGCTAGTACTATTTTCAGGAGCACGATCCTGCCGTTTCCGCACTGTCCCTCTGGCAGTGGCGGCAGAATCCTCCTGGTCCATCTCCTCCACAAGGGAGGTCCCTTTTTCAAGAGCAGTTTTAGGTCCAAGTAGTTCGAACCGATTGGATGTGCTGATCGGCGAAGACGGCCGTCGCCGATTCACGCCCTCCTCCCCAGATGACCCTTCAGAGGAGGATACACGTGTGGAGTTGCGTGAACTTTTCTTACCTTTAGATGACTTGGTAATAGATTGCACATTCTCTTTCAAAAAGTCTTGTCGTACATACTTGGTCTTAAACTGTTTTTCTGGGGCAGAAGACGTCGTGAATTTAATAGCTTTAGTTCCGGAGGTCGAGGCTTTAGGTGACAAGTGTGCAGGACTATTCTGTAAGTTGGCGGATTTGGCAGATGTTGATACCAACTTCGGTGTAGGTGCCGAAGGCTTTGGCAGCGCTTGGGCTAAAATAACCTTTTCCGCAATTGTAGCCCCGTTCATATCGCCGGTCTGTGTTGCGATTTCCCGACGCGGTACCGGTTTAGCTGCAACTGAGCTATAGGTACCGGACCTCGGGGCAGAGGGTTGGCGGAGTCGCAGGAGCTTCCGGGCTTCCAAGAAGGACACCTTCTCTTTCACCCGTATCTCCTGGATCGCTCGTTTCTCTGCAAAACGGGGGCAGTCTCGGAAACTAGATGGGTGTTCCCCGTTACAGTTCACACACGATGGAGCTGAAGCACAAGCCCCATCGTGGGAGATGTCACCGCAGTGGACGCAGGTGGACTTGCCGGTACACAACTCACAAGTATGACCAAAACGTTGGCATTTAAAGCACCTCAGCGGATTGGGTATATAAGGCCTAACTTCGACGGCTTCATACCCTGCTCTAATCTTTTGAGGCAGATCAACCCGATCAAAAGTAAGAAACAGGGTACGAGTAGGCAGGAATTCACCGTTGATCTTACGTTGTACCCGATAAACAGCTGAGACACCCTGAGTCGCAAGATTTTCTTGGATCTCCTCAATGGACAAACCGTCCAACGCGCGGGTTGTTACTACACCGCGGGAGGAGTTCAGCGACTTGTGCACCTCGACCTTCACTGGATAGCTGGCTAACATGGTGGCTTTAAGTATCCTTGCAGCTTGCGAGGCGGAGTTGGCTTCGACAAGAAGTGTACCATTGCGAGCTCGAACGCAGGATTTAACCGGACCAGCAATGGCATCGAGACCCTTTTGGATAGTAAAAGGTCTCACCGTAAGGAACTTCTTACCTTCCTCTGTCCTATGAATAACCAAGTAGCGAGGACCACATGACTCGACTACTTCCTTTCCAACGTCTTTATTAAGGGGTTTTAGTTTTGGTGCCATAGAAAAAATGGTATAAATTCATCCCCCAGTGCTCCCCACCCACTACGGAGCCCAAGGAGGGGTCACCCCACTGGGGTGACAGGGCTACACAGGGGATATAGCGGGCTCGCCGTCCCACTCACCCTGGAGTTCGGTGTAATACCTAGTCCTGGCCGATTGACTAGGGGTGGGTTAGTCCCTAGCCTCCCGTTCAGGCAAATCAGAAACCAAAGCGGTGTATTAGGCTGCGCACCCTCCCCAGTTACTGAAAGACAGAAGCCCAGGCTCAGGTACGCAACCGTCAACCAATCAGGATATTCCTTTTCACCGACACGGGTCTCCACGTACGGCCTACACGTGGGTGGGCATTTTGACCTGCTGACTCCCTCACCACTCTGAGGTTGCCCACAGAGGGAGTCAAGGTGGCTCGGGACCCCGGGTTGGCCTAACCCGTACCTACCGTAGTAGGCCCCTGGGGGGGCCTCTTCCCAAGGATGACCTGGTACCAGGCACGTCACGAGGCTGTGAACATCCTCATCCAACTCCTTACCAAACCTCAAAACACCCACACTCTCCTCTGCACTTATTCCGACCTTTTCGCCCTCTTCACCGACCCGCAAGCCAACCTTTTTGACCCTGAATATGACTATTGATGGAGTGAGTGAGTGAGTGAGTAGTGTTTAAGGGCCCGTCGACAACTTGGTCATTTGGGCCCGAAGTTAAGAAAAGTAAAAACACATTAAAAACAAATCTAGAGAAGAAAAGTTAAAATGTGCTAAAAACCCTTACAAAGGCACACACGAGAAAAGGCCCGGGTGATAAAACCAAGGCTAAAAGGTTAAAAAACTAAAAACACGCCCACAAAAAGTTGTCCCATATGGTAAAAGTCAGAGACTAAAAAGTTAAAAAGGCTAAAATTGCACACACGCATGAAACAGGTCCGATGTCTTTGCTGAGGCCAATACAGGCAACAAAGCGTAGCACCATATCGACGGAATTGGCGTCGTCGCATAAAATAGCAGGTAAGGAGGTAACCAGGCCGATGGATTGCCGTTCACGATGAAATTTCGGACAATCAAGCAACACATGTGCCACAGACAGACAAACATCGCAGGTCTGACATATAGGAGCTGGCTCAGCGCGTAGAAGATAGCTATGTGTTAGCCTCGTGTGACCGATACGCAGACGCGTAAGGATAACCTCGCGGCGCCGGTTTGGCTGGCAAGATGTGAGCCATGGCTGTACAGTGTCTTTGAGTGTGCGAAGCTATGTACCTGCTAAGTTTTGCCAAGATTGCTGCCAAGCTAAAAGAAGAGACCTGCGAAAGTAACATGAAACATCCCCTGAGGGCACAGCCGCTTCCGAATAATCCTGCAAGGAGCAGGCAGCCTTGGCAGACCTGTCCGCTACCTTATTGCCTGCAATACCGACATGACCTGGAACCCACGTGAAGATGAACTGGTAGCTGCAAGCAATCAATTCAGAAAGGCGAGATTGAATACGCATAACGAGTGATGAGGAGCCAGTATACTGCTGCAGAGCCTGTAGGGCACTCAAGGAATCGCTGCAAACAACAAAACTACCAGGTGCTAAAAGCGAGATAAAATCTAGAAAGTAAAAAATAGCGTACAGTTCGGCGGTGAACACCGAACTGGCGTCCGCAAGGCGATAATTGTGTTACTCCATTGAAATAAAAGGCTCAACCTGTAGCTCCTGCCAGCTGGGAGCCGTCAGTGAATACCGGTGCATATGCCCGGTAATTGGTTAAAAGTTCGTAAAACAGTCGCTGAAATACCTCCGGAGCAGTCGAACGTTTCACAAGGTTGGAGAGGGTCAGGTCGAAAGTGGGACGCCTCAGTTGCCGAGTAACCAAAAACACGCTCCACAGGAGGCAATCTGAGAACCCAATGGGAGAGCAGTTCACGAAACCGAATACCACAGGGGGGTGAAGCAGTGGCGTTCCTCAGATAGCGGTGTGAATAATCCGGGCGTAACACAGGGTTAAAACAAGGATGGCGGGGGTTCGCAGACAACTTAGCAGCATACGAACAAAGTAAAAATGAGCGACGCACTGCCAGTGGGGGTTCATCAGCATCGGCATACAACCATTCCACACGACTAGTGCGGAAGGCTCCTGTAGCAAGACGTAAACCGATATGATGAACCGTGTCTAAAAGGCGAAGTTTAGAGGCGGTCGCTACGCCGTAAATAAAACAACCGTAGTCTAGCTTTGAGCGAACAAGTGAACGGTACAAACGCAGCATCACTGAACGATCGCCGCCCCACGACGCACCAGAAAGCAGTTTGAGGATCCGCAGCGATCGATCACAGGAGGCAAGAAGGTATCCGATGTGGGGTACCCAAGAAAGTTCACGGTCTAGGTGGAGACCTAAGAACTTCAAGGACGGAACACAAGGCAGTGGCACACCGTTCAATTGGAGGTCAGGAGGAGGGTGTACTCCGCGAAGACGGTGGAAGTGTATGCACTGAGTTTTCGTAGGGGAAAAACCAAACCATTGCGAAGCGCCCAACCAGCGATTGGGTTTATGGAGAGCTGGAGTTGTCGTTCGAGATGTTCAGTGCTGTAGGAGCGATAGTACAGCGCAAAGTCATCCACATACAGTGACGATGATATCCCACTACGAATCAGGCTAGTAATGCCGTTGATGGCCACGGCAAAAAGCATGACACTAAGAACGGAACCTTGGGGTACACGGTTCTCCTGTATCTTCTCCCGCGAGAGAGTATTGCCAATACGGACACGAAAGCGGCGCAGCTGGAGAAAGTTGCACAGAAATAGGGCCAGATGGCCGCGGAACCCTGAACTGTGCAAATTACGCAGAATACCATATCGGCAAGTAGTATCGTAAGCCCTCTCTAGGTCAGAAAAAGACACTCACGACTTGCTGCTTCAGAAGGAAAGCATTCCGTACATAAGCTTCAATACGCGCCAGGTTATCAACGCTTGAACGACCGCGACGAAATCCGCACTGCTCGGAACAGAGCACTTCGTTCGCCTCCAACCACCAAGTAAACCGAAAACTGATCATGCGTTCCAAGGTCTTGCAAATGACGCTCGTGAGGCAAATCGGCCGGTAAGAGGATGGCAGGTCCGGTCTTTGCCAGGACGAGGGATAGGAATGACAATACCCTCTCGCCAAAAATGCGGGAAAACCTGTTCGTGCCAAATGCGGTTATACAGGTCCAGAAGGAATGTAACGGCTGCAGGTGTGAGGTGAAGGAACATTTCTCGGTGAATATCATCGGGACCAGGAGAAGAGTCCCTCGCAGCGTGTAAAGCATGAGTTAGTTCCGCAAGGGTGAAGGGTGCATTGTACGGCTCACTACAGTCACTAGTAAAATCAAGGAAAAATCTCTCAGCAGCTTCCTTAATGGGAAGGAATGCATTGTCGTAATTGCCCGTTGCACTTGTCACAGCGAAGGAGGTGGCTAGAGCGTCGGCAACATCCCGTTCGCTAGTGAAGGTGGAGCCGTGAACGGTAAGGCCAGGGATGTATGTCCTGAGACATTTGCCGGTCATGCGGCGCACCGAAGTCCACACTCTGTGTGAGGAGCTCCTGCGAGAAAGCGAGGAGACATATGCTTTCCACGAATTCCGCTTGGCATTACGAACGATATAGCGCGCCTTATCCCGGGCGCGTTTTAAAGCAAATAATTCTCCGCCGTCGGGTGTAGGTGGAAAAGACGAAGAGCTTTTTTACGTGCCTTTAATGCCAAGTTGCAGTCTTCGGTCTACCACGGCACTGGAATACGCAGAGAGGAAAACTTTTCCCAATCAGCTTTGGAGACAATCCAGCGGGGATGTTCAGTGGGTAAGGGATATTGTCCCGAAAAACGAATGTCAATGGGGAAATGTACATTGCCGTGAAGATCGGAAAATACCGACCAATCCAGGAAGGGTAGTAAAGCAGGGCTGCAGAAAGTTACATCTAGGTCGGATAGGGTGCCATATGCAGAAGATAAGAATGTGGGTGCACCGGAGTTTAGGAGTAATAAACCAGACCTGTCGCAAACGACTGCTATTATTGTACCTCGAGCATCCTCAGCAGAGGAACCCCAAAGAACATTGCAAGCATTGATATCGCCCAAAAAGATCAGCGGCGGGGGAATTTGTGTTAACAATGCCCGAAGCTCAGTGTCTGATATCACATCGTGCGGAGGAAAATAGACATTGCAAACAGAAAAGGAGATGGAAGGCAATGTTACGCGCACAGCTACCGCTGGTAGCCGCGTGCTGAGTGTAATACTGGCGGCAAGGATGGTAGGAGCCACGAGAGTAACAACACCGTTGCAAGCACGCTGGCCACCAACAAAGTCGTGTCTGAAGGATTGAAAATGACGAAGTAGAAGGGTATAGTGGGGATGTAAGTGGGTTTCCTGGAGACAGAGGATTGAGGGTGAACGCTTGTTGATTATATGTTGAAGGTCTGGTAGACGGGCCCTGATCCCATTGACATTCCACTGGATTATATCCATGGTGAGATAGAAATTAAGGTGGTGTAATTTCTTTCTTTCTCACCTTAGCAGATTTAGCTCCAACTAACCTAAAATCCGTGTCTTCCTCAGCCTCCACTGGTGGTCGGGTGTCAGAAGAAGGCTTTCGGTTCGCAGAACGAGAGCGGGACGTTGCCGAGGTTCGGCTCATCGGTCTACTACGTTGACGGGAACATTCTCCGGCGAAGGATGAACTAGGAGCACATGGGTGAGTCGACGGCTGAGATTGCTGCTGTGCATCAGAAGTTGTACTCTGAGATGGTGATGATTGAGCACGTAAAGGAGCGGCTTCGCACAAGTCAGTTTGCGTAGACGCATCCGCGACAGGCAGTCTGTAAACCGACGGAGTGAACAAGCTTACGGCGAACGGCTGAGGAGTATCCTGTGGTGTTGGCCGGCTTTAGCTGCTCAAAGCGCCGTCTCGCCTCAGGAAAAGTAAGATGTTCCTTCACACGTATTTCTTGTATGCTTTTCTCTGCCAAGTACATGGGACACTGTCGAGAGCTAGACGGATGACTGCCTTCACAGTTTACACAGCACGGTGCGCGCGTACAGACGGTGTCAACGTGTGCCACTAGACCACAACGATCGCAGGTTGCGGGTCGGGCACAGGCGGCTTGGGTATGCCCGAAGCGCTGGCACTTACAGCACCGCATAGAGTTCGGCACATACGGGCGGACGGCAGCACGTTCGTAACCACAGTATATGAACTCCGGAACACTAGTACCCTTGAACGTGAGAAAGATCGTACGTAATGGGTATTCCTTGCCCTCACGTTTACCATGTAGACGGTACGCCTGACAAACTCGCTGTTCTGAAGGATGGGTGGCAATATCTTCATTGGAGAGGTCGTCTAAGCTAGAGGTGGTCACAACTCCTCTACAGGTGTTCCCGGACTTGTGGGGGTAAACTTTGATGCTGTACGATCCCAACAGAGTAGCACGAAGTAGTTTGTCCGATTGGTCTTTATTGTGGACCTCTACCAATAGCGTACCGTCTCGCAGCCTTGTCGCGTTTTTAACCTTGCCGCAGATCCTGTCAACTTCCCTTTGCACGTAGAATGGACTTATCGCTGAAAATTTCTTCGTCTCGTTTAACATAGCCATAACAATAAACTGATCAAAATAAGGTGGTGCGCGGTTTGACATATTGAAAAGACCCCCTTCCGGAACCGTCGGCGTCAGCCTGCCATCCGGAGGTTAAAGAAGAAAAGACACCGAATCTCCACGGTCTGTGCCGTCACGGGAACCATCCCGTGACCGATACCCAAGGCCTACGTCACAAGGGTTACCCTCCAAACACCACTGCTGGTCCATATGCGTATACCGTTCACCATGCACGCCCCGGTTTTAAGCCCCTACCACAGGAATAACCGCCTGTGGCTCCCTGCTCTAGGCCGTGCAGCGACTAAACATATGCACGGATTCAAGGGACTTGTGGTTGATTACGCCGGGGCAACGTCAGCGGTAACACGTCCGACCCGTGAAACTATCCCAACGACGTAACGCGGTAGTCGGGACAACAGCACAGGCCGGACTTACTAACAAGCTACGTGAATGTACTTGACGGTATGGACGGGCTCCGCACCTAAGGCTCCACATAGGGGCAGTGGGGAGGGTGCACCCAACCTTCAAGCCTGGGTCCTCCGTAGAGCACACAAATTGGGAGCCGCGCTGGAACCGTGGGACAGGAACCACGGGGATAGTGAAAGATCCCTGCTGGTGAGACAGGAGTTAATAAACCTAATTCCTTAAAAACTACTAAGTTCCATAAGCCTAGAAGAGGAAGAGGGTGATAAAGTAAACAAACGGAAGAAACAAAAGACGTGGCAACAGTCAATGGCGATGGGTAGGGTGAAGTGGCGGTGGGCGGCTCGGGAACCCCCTGTGCGCCAAACCCGCACCTACCGTAGTAGGCCTCTGGGGGGGGGGTGGATGAAGGAGTGGACCGATTAAAGGTACCAACAAACGAAGTCCAGGAAGCCCGTTTGCTATCTTGAATAATGCGGCGTGATCTTGCGCGAGCTTGTTTGAAGCGGATCAAGTTATCCAATGTAGGGTGATGGTGAAACACCCTAAGAGCTCTCCTAAGCTCAAGAACAGCCTCGCGGCACTTGGCATTCCACCAAGCAACCCGCAAGCGTCTGGGATGGGAAGACGACCGAGGGATAGACAATTCGGCGGCAGAGAGAACGACAGAATTAAAGTGGTCTACCAAATTGTCGACAGTGGCGAACTCACTGTTGCTGAAGACAGCTTTCTGTGAAAAAAGGGCCCAATTCGCTTTCGCTAGCTGCCAAGTTGCTGCTCGCGGGGAAGAAACGCGGTGTGAGAGCAAAGTCAGGACACACGGGCAATGATCGCTAGAATGGGTGTCATACAAAGTTCCATTGCAACCGAGGAGCAAGCTGCGCTGAGCAGACAGAAAGGTCCAGATGACACAACTTGGCAGAAGAATAAGAAAGAAAAGTTGGTTCACCGGTGTTCAAAACAGCAAGCCCAAATTGGTCAAAAAAAGTCAACAAGGAGCATCCCCCGCTCACATGCCCTAGGGGAACCCCAAAGTGGATGATGTGCATTGAAATCCGCACCAAAAGCAAAGGTGCCGGGAGCTGAGACAGGAGAATGACCATGTGGGCTAAACTGAGGGTAGCTGAAGGAGGAACGTAAACGTTACAAACTGAAAAGGTGAAACCAGGAAGAACCAGATGGACAGCAACAGCTTGCAAGGCAGTGGTAAGCGTGAGTGATTTACAACAGACATCATCGCGCGTGAGTATCATAACATCCCCATGAGCAGAAGAGCCCTCCTCCGTGGTAAGATCGAAACGAACCGGGACGTAATGGTGTATAATGAAAGGATCATGAGGGCGAAGCTTCGTCTCCTGTAAACAGATGGTCAAGGGGTCATACGACCGTAGCTATAGCTGCAGTTCAGCTCTTTGGGAGCGAACACCGCGAGTATTCCACGTCAGCAACGCCATGATAAAAGGATGTTAGAAACCTGAGATAGGCGAGGTGGAAGAAAGCAAACTCTCTAAAAAAGAGTGATGGACAGTTAACGAACACTGCTAAGGTGTCCTGTTAAGTTGCACAGATTTCTGGCATAGAAAAGCACGGCCAGTGTCCCCATCGGAATCCTCAGATGGTCGGGATCCTTTAGATCTCAAACGGGACTTTGCAGGTGTTTTCGACGCCCTGAGCTTCTTACGAGACCGCTCAGGAGAGGCGGCGACAGGGGGTGGACAAGGCCAGGATTGTCGCACTGTTGTCGGAGGCTCAGCTGAAGCGGAAGATGTCGAAGGCCGCGGTTTGGAACACTCGGGCAAGGTGGTCGAGCTCAGGGACAGGCCCCTTTGTGTGGACGCGTCAACAACAGGAGCAGTTCGAAGGGCCACAGAGGGACCAGGAGTGCGACCAACCGCGGAGGCGTACCCTAAGGTAGTCGTAGGCTGAAGCTGCTGATAGCGCCGCCGGACCTCAGGAAATGTTAGGCGTTCCTTGATTCGGAACTCCTGTATGGCCTTTTCCTCAAAAAATCGGGAACGTTGCAATGAACTAGAGGTGTGATTTCCGCGGCAGCGTACGCAGCAAGGGTCATGGGAATAGACAACATCACCATGTGCAGGCTGGCCGCACCGTTCACATGTTGCGTCAAACGTGCACCGAGTTTGTGTATAACCGAACCGCTGGCATCGAAAACAGCGCATTGGGTTCGGTACATACGGCCGAACAGATACGCGTTCATACTTACAATACAAGGTCTCGGATATTGTGGTACCCTTGAAAGTTAGAAATACTGTTCGCAGTGATACTGACTGTCCATCACGTTTGCCAAGAAGACGGTACGCTTGGCACACACCCTGGTCAGATAAATTGGTGACAATATCTGCCTCGGAAAGACCGTCCAAACAAGAGGTAATCACCATGCCTCTACAGGTGTTCAAAGACTTGTGGGGTACCACCTTTATGGGGTAAGAACCCAACAAGCTGGCCTTCAGGAGTTTCTTTGACTGGTCTTCCGTCTTTGTTTCGACGAGCAACGTACCGTCTCCCGTTCTGGTAGCATTGGTCACTTTACCGTAGGTCCTGTCAATCTCGCGTTGTATGTAAAAAGGACTGATATCTTTCATTGTTTTCGTTTCGCATGCCAAGGTCATAACTAAAAAGCGGTCAAAGTAGGTAGGTTTGCGCGGAGAGAGCATGTTGAAAGGACCCCCTTCCGGAACCGTCGGCGTCTGCCTGCCATCCGGGGGTAGAGAAAAAACCAAAAAACCTTCCGGTCTGTGCCGCCTGGTAGACCCCTACCAGACCGCTCTCACGGAGTACTTAGGAGTTACCCTCCAGCCTCCACTGCTGGTCCATACGGGTAGTCCACCATGCACAACCCGGATTTATGCCCCTACCACACGTATAACCTTTGGCCCCCACTTTAGGTCATGGTGTGTAATGACATCCATGGATTCAGGGGACTTGTGGTTGATTACACCGGGTTTCCGATAGCGGTAACACGTACGGCCCGTGGTTCTAACCCGACGACCTGCGTTCGTTGGGAGATTAGCACGGGCCGGGCTGCCAGAGAAGCTACGTGGATGTACATATCGTTGTGGACGACCTCCGCACCTAAGGCTTACACATAGGGGCAGTGTGAAGGGTCCACTCAACCGACACGCAACAGCTTGTAAGGTAGTAGTAAGCGAGACTGGCTGACCGCAGATGTCATTGCGCGTGAGGATCATAACACCCCTCATGAGCAGGAGAGCCCTCCTCCGGTGTAACGTCAAACCGCATGGGAAGGTGTTGGTGCAAGGCAAATGCATATAGCCACCTTCGTCGGCGCTATCCGCTGATGTTCGGGATGCGGAAGATCTCCTACGGCTCGTAGAACGAGAACGGGACTTGGAAGGTTTATCAGTGGCCTTGAAATTCTTGCGAATGCGCCCATGAGCAGCAGCGACAGATGGTGTCGGTCTCACTAGCGGCTTACGTGCAGGTTCGGGAGAAATAGAACTTGTGGCAGTGGTGTGGTGTGAATGTTGAAGTCTGTGAGGTTGTTGTGGTCGGCGTCTGTTCTGTTTGAGTGCACGCGTCGGCTACAGGCACGGTTTGTAGTGCCACTGAGGAAACAGGAGTGCGGCGGAGCGCTGAGGCATAGCCTGAGATGGTCGCAGGCTGCAGATTTTGGAAGCGACGCCTGGCTTCCTGAAAAGTCAGGCGTTCCTTTATTCGCAGCTCCTGGATGGCCTTTTCTTCGAGAAAACGTGGACAGTGCCGGGAGCTAGATGGATGCTTCCCTGTGCAATGGACGCAACAAGGGTCTCGAGCACAAGCAGTTTCTCCGTAGGCAGCTTGTCCGCAACGTTCACTGGTAGCGTTCGAAGGTGCACCGAGTTTGCGTGTGACCGAACCGTTGGCACCAAAAACAGCGCATTGGGTTTGGCAAATATGGGCGCACAGAGACGCGTTCATATCCACAATATAGGGTCTCGGGTATTGTGGTGCCCTTAAAGGTCAGAAATACCGTACGCAGTGCCACTGATTCACCATCTCGTTTGCCCAGCAGACTTTACGCTTGGCATACACCCTGGTCAGATAAATTAGTGACTATATCTGCATCGGAAAGATCGTCTAAACAAGAGCTAGTTACGACGCCTCCACAGGTGTTCAAAGACTTATGGGGGGCCACCTTTACGGGGTAGGAACCCAACAAGCTGGCCTTCAGGAGTTTCTTGGACTGGTCTTACGTCTTCGTTTCAATCAAAAGCGTACCGTCTCGCGTTCGGGTGTTATTGGTCACTTTACCGCATATCCTGTCAATCTCGCGTTGTATGTAAAACGGACTGATATCTCGCATAGTTTTCTTTTCACATGCCAATGTCACAACTATAAAGCGGTCAAAAGAAGAGGTTTTGCGCGGAGATAGCATTATGGAAAGACCCCCTTCCGGAACCGTCGGCGTCAGCCTGCCATCCGGGGGTAGAGAGAAAAGACACCAAAATACTTTACGGTCTGTGTCGCCTGGTAGACTCCTACCACACCGATCTCTAGGAATACCTCAGAAGGAGTTACCCTCCAGCCACCACTGCTGGTCCATGCGGGTAAGCCCTTCACCATGCACAACCCGGCTTTAAGCCCCTACCACAGGTATAACTACCTGTGGCTCCCCACTTTAGGCCATGCTGCGTAATAAAGCAGACATGGATTCAGGAGACTTGTGGTTGATTACACCGGGTTTTCCGTTAGCGGTAACACGACCGGTCCGCAATTCTAACCCAACGAGCAGCGCTCGTCGGGAAATTAAAACGGACCGGGCCCCCAAGGAAGCTACGTGGGTGTACATAACGGTATGGACGGGCTCCGCACCTAAGGCTTACACATAGGGGCAGTAGGAAGGGTCCACTCAACCTTCCCGCCTGAGACCTCCGAAGAGCACACATGTTGGAAGCCGCGCTGGAACCGTGGGACAGGAACCACGGAGATACAATAAAGATCCCTGTTGTTGAGGCAGGAGTTAATCTAAAGCCTTAATACTAACATGTAAAGAATAAGCCTAGAAGGGGAAGAAGATGAGGCGAGTAAATTCGCTCTCACAAAACAAACAAATATGCACACAAACACAAAACGTGGCTCAGTTGGTCGCAATTATGATGATATGGCGGCGAGTGGCTCGAGAATCCCCGGGTGCGCCAAACCCGTACCTACAGTACTAGGCCCCTGGGGGGCCCAATATAACACATTATATTAAAGAAATGGCACAGCTAGCCAGGGAAATGCACAAAAGTCAGAATGTCTGTGTCTGGCGTCATGTAAGCACCCTCTAGATATACCAATCCTAAAAACACCACTTTTAAGTATCAAATACAAACAGTAGAAGCACTAGCCTCAGGTCACCTAGTAATACAGATGCAGATTGAAGACATACCAATACATGGGGCCATCACCTCATTTCAGAAAATTATAACGCCACGAGCTAGGATAAATTCTCACAGCATCTTGATCGCGGCCTTCCCCCTCCCTCCCGTTCCCCCCTCACCCAAGAGGAAGCCGATCAAGCAACCTCGAACCTGGAAGGAGCCATACAGACCGCCAAAGCGGCTGCTGTCACAGATAGAGCCCCATCCCGGCACGGAATCACCTACCCACCGGACTACCTAGCCCTTATGAGGGAAAGGGACCACGAAATACAAATACGCAAGTGGCAACGCACTAGAAATCTCGTCCACAAAGTAAACAGAGCAACCCTCAACAGTCAAGTAAAAACGCGTCTCTCAGAAATTGCGAAACATAAATGAGATCAAACATTAGAACAACTGAGACCGGGAAGGCAAGCAATTTGGCTATTGACAAAAAGACTAATCAAGGAACCTCCAAACATCCCCCCACTTGCTCTTTTCGGAAGCAAATCCTGAGAAAGCAAACACGCCGACAGCCACAATAGAAATGATGTGCATGCCTAACCCCAGGATAGGCTAACGGGATCACGATGCCGACCTCGTAACAAACATGCGTAAAGTACTAACTCAGGTAGCGCACAACAAAAACCGCAAAACAAACCCACCCGAGCTGCGGTGGATAACTAAGCATCTACCAGACGCAAAAGCCCCCGGTCCCGAAGACAACCTAATTTGGTACTGAAGCACCTGACCGACGATGCACTGCAACAATTAACTAACATATGCAACTACTGCTTGCAGGATGATTATTTCCCGACACCCTGCAAAATTGCCAATGTTTTTATGTTCCCGAAACCAGGAAAACACAGGGAAAATCCAAATAATTACAGGCCTATATGCCTCCTGAAAACTATCAGCAAAGTTGCGGAAAAAGTTGTACTCAAACTAATAACGTCGCACATAAAGCGACACGACATAGTAATACATGAACAGTTTGGCTTTAGGGCCCACTTTCCAGCACACTGCAACTCACCAGAACAGTTGAACACATTACGCAGGGCTTCAATCAGAAAAATGATGATGATAATAGTGTTTAAGGGCGCTCAACTGCCGAGGTCATAAACGCCCTTTTGATTAAAACTTGGCAATAGGCAGTAAGAAAATACCAAACAAAAAAGTAAACACAAGTAAAAGAGCTAAAACAGTTGAAACGGAAGTAACAGAACTGTCCAGCCCTCTAACCAGAGCTGGATATAAAACTCCATCTAAAATCAACACATTAAAACCAAAAGAGTTTAAAAAACCGCTATCACACTAAAACGTCAAGGTAAAAGAAACTTTTGCTAAAAATTTAAAAACCCTGTCCACTGCTCTTGGGTCATCTGCCAGGACCTCAGCAAGAGAGGCCGGCATACCCATAGATGATCGAATGTGTGCAGGGTGACCACACTCCAGCAACACATGACGAACTGTCTGTGCCTCCCCACAGAGCACACAGACAGGAGCAGGTTCACGTTTAAAAAGGTAACTGTGAGTAAAAATACAGTGGCCAATTCTTAGCCGAGCTAGTACTACCTCCTCCCGGCGGAATAAACGAGAGGAGGTTACCCAGTTGACAGGGAGGTCCTTCACCTCTCGCAGCTTATTACCACGGAGAGCCGACCCCACTCTAAAATCTTCTGCTGTTGAATGGGTAATCGTAACACTGGGCGCTGTGACTGCCGATTTCGCTGCCAAATCCGCCGTGTCATTCCCTGGCAAGCCAACGTGTCCAGGAATCCATGCGCACTCCACATTAAAACCAGAAGCGTGCAAAATGTGGAGAACGTCCTGGATGCGCTGCACCAAAAAATGGTAATTGTACAGCTCACGAATGCTCTGAAGGGCACTAAGGGAATCACTAAGAATAAGGCAGTCACCTAATTTTCGACGTCGAATATACAGAAGGGCTTGATAAATAGCATATAGCTCGGCAGAATATATAGATGTGCAACTAGGTAAACCGTAAGTAGACGTTGCGGTGCCAGTTACAAAGGCACATCCAACACCGTCGGGGCTCTTACTACCATCGGTGTAAATACAAATACGGCCACTGTATTTGGAAAAAAATTCTAAAAAGCAACGACGAATACTATCAAGAGGCGTAACAGATTTCCCGTAGAGCGTCATCCCGAGATCGACATGGGAGGTAGCGCGTAACCAAGGGGTTTTTTTTCTCTCTCCCTTGGATAACAGCCGAGGAATGTAAACATGGTGCTGGCGTAGAAGCTCACGGAAACGAAAACCTGCTGGCCTGGGGCTCAGAGAGCGGAGGCAGTATCGCTCGTGCAGCTCAGCGGAGATAAAGGCGTGATAAGTTGGATACCCAGGCATACACTTCAGCCCACAGCCATAATTAGCAAGCAGGACATCACGCCGACAACGCAGAGGTTCTCCCGATTCGGCGTAGAGGCTAACAACTGGGCTCGTTGGAAAAGCTCCAACGGCCACACGGATGCCCTGGTTATAGACTGTGGCTAACCTTCTGAGTACTGAAGGTCGAGCTGAAGAATACACAATGCTGCCATAGACCAACTTCGAACGAATCACAGCACGATAAGGACGGAGCAATGCCGTCCGATCCGCACCCCAAGATTTGCCACTTAGTATCCGTAAAAGATTTAGAGAACGGTCACATCGTGCTCTAAGCTGTACTATTTGTGGTGCACAACAAAGTTTCCGATCGAAGATCAAACCAAGGAATCTCGCCTCGTCTGCAAAAGGAAGTAAATCTGGCCCAAGTCGAAGAGACCGCGGCATTTGCCACTTACGGCGCCAGAAGTTAACGCAGACTGTCTTCTCAGCGGAGAAACGAAAACCGTGTTTCGAGCTCCAAGCATAGACATTGTCCAAACACCGCTGGAGACGGCGTTCCAAAAACGGTGTACGCTGAGAAGTACAGAAGATGGCAAAGTCGTCCACGAATAAACAGGAAGAGACACCTTGAGGCACACATAGTGATATGGAATTTATCGCAATAGCAAATAGAGTCACGCTGAGTACCGAGCCCTGCGGCACTCCGTTCTCTTGAATAAAATGGTTAGAAAAAACCGAGTCCACCCTCACTCGAAAAACGCAGTCCCGCATAAACTCCTGAATGACCAACGGTAGGCATCCACGTATGTTCCAGTTGTGCAAAGAACGCAATATTCCAGCCCGCCAACACGTGTCGTAGGCCTTCTCGAGGTCAAAAAATATCCCAACTGTGGGGCTGTTCTTAAGAAACACGTCCATAATCTGAGTTGACAGAGAGACAAGGTGGTCAGCAGTTGAACGTCGTCGTCGAAAGCCACACTGGATGTTCGTCAGAAGATTGTGGGATTCCAGCCAAGTAGTTATAATCCCAGATTAAGCAAGTGGATTAACGTTAATCCTGCCGCTAGGGGCGCTAGTGTCGCTCTTAATCCGCGGATTAGGTTGGATTAAGATTGACACTAGCGCCACCTAGAGGGAGGATTATGGAAAATCCGGATGCTTAATCTGTGATTATCCCTTTTTTTTGTTTTATTTATTGTTTTATTTGCATACAGGATGTGTTACAGGTATTTTTATGAATGCTAAGACTATGGCTTATGGGATATGGATGGAGAGGAAGGTGAATAAAAAAATACAAAGCAGGTGGATTAACGATAATCCTGAAGTGGCGTTTTGTTGAAAAAGTTGGCGTCATGGAGGATTATGGTTAATCCGGTGCATAATGCGGGTGACTGTTTTTTAAAAAATATTTATTTATTGTAATATGGATTACATTAGAAGATATGATAATATGAATAATGCGTTATAGACATGAAGCACAGAAACTTGACTTATACACTATACGTTATAAACAGAGAAAAAATGACTTATACACTTCATGACACACAGAATGTTTTTTATAGCTTCACTGAACACCTGCACAGTTTATGTTTGAGGTGAGATAAAGGGTTGGGTTGATCAGTAAACTTTAAAATGCGTATGGATTGGCAGAATAGGCACTTGGGTTGAAATATAAGAGATTCATCTTGGAAAAAGAATTTAAGGTTATAAGGCTCACAGATATACTTATTAGCTTTTGGATGACTAGACACGTAATAAGGTCTGTACTGGCAATATATGTTACATTTTGCACTATAGATTCTGTGTTTACAGACGCTGCATTGAAATGGAACACGAGGTGGCATTGTGTTGGCCTATTCTTTTTTGTATGGAGTGAAAGAGACGATGAAGCGTTTGTACCCGCTTCTAAGCTTCTCTTCGCCATCGTAGACGATGCAGAATGAAGTGGAGTTGAGTTTTTGATGAGATCTGACGAGGCTTTGCCAAATCTGGTAGGCAGAAACACTGCTGTCTGGTTGTCTAATTTGGCCACGAGTTTGGTGCCGTGAATAGTGTCAAGACTGCAAACACTGATGACACGGTATGGCACGTTTTTTTCGAGCGAAGATACGCTGACTGCGTCGGCGGTGTGTGATAGTTCCTGCAGCTGGCTAAGCGCATCCATGTTGACTGTTTTGACACCAAGGGCATTGTTTGACGAACGGGGCTGGTCCGTCGATGTGGGTTCTTTGAGATGGAAGGTTGTAGTGGCGTTTGCACCGTCGGTATGGGGCGCAAACGGGTTGAATGTGGATAGGCAGCTGTTCCCACACGACGTCCACGTCTGCAGGAGGGTAGCGAGAGAAGATGGAGGTACCGTTTTTAAGCAGAGTTTGGCGTTCTTGTGGAAGAAGGACTTCGATGCGTCTTGCGTAGTCTAGGTACTTGCTGAGCACGGAGAGGCAGACGCAAGTCATGAAGGGCGCCTGTTGTACTTGCGGTTAAAATCGTTGATTTGATCGCGAAGTCGGATGAGTTGTAGGTAGCACACCACTTCGCACCTGAAGCACAAGTTTGTGGGACGCGGTGGGACGACTTGGCACTGGCAGTTTAGGCAGCGTTTAGGGTTCCACGATGCGACTGGCATTCCTGGACGTCAATTCCACACTGTGTGAGGGGAGGACATTGGAGTGGCCCTATATAGGCTGTTGGAAACCACATCCGTAGGAAGTGCAGCAAGCGCTGGAAGGAGCTTTTAACGGTTTTGACAGGAAATGGAGGGGAGAAAGGAAATAGCACATCCGTGGGAAAGGGTTTATCTTGACCGCATCCGTGGGAAACAGGATGTTGAGCATCCGGCGGAAATAACGGTTTTTGAGAGGAAGGAGGGAGAAGGGAGGAGGAAAAGTTCGTTGTAGTCAGTTCAAATGTTCAAATTTGAATCCTTGAAATGTGGAGAGGTGGATTTAAGGGGTATTTTGCGAGATGGAAAGTGCAAAATACGGTTTGAGGAAATGATCCACCTCCAGAAATGTTCTAAAATTGGCGCACCGTATGTACCTGGTGAACTGGGTGAAATTGATGAGTTCAAAGGGCATGCCGGAGTCCTGGTTGTGAAGCATGTACTTGTAGTAGGCCGCGATTTGATTTTGCACGTCAATTTCTTGTTTCTTCTTGTGATACATGATGTCGGAGACGATGCGCTGCAGGTTATGCAACGTGTCCCACTCTTGCAGGTTGAGCGTGACGCAGGTGCCTTGAGGGTTTCTGAAGACGATCTTTAGCTTTCCAAACACGGTCTTGGACATGATGGTAACGGTGTTGCAGATGGTATACGGTTGAAGAGGGCCCTCTGGGAGATGCAAGCGGTTGTGAATCACTGGCATGTCTTCGACGAGCTTCTGCCACTCCGTGGAACCAAGGACCGCTGCGCTGCGGGATCCGCATCTGGCAATGGTGACGACCAACTGATGCGGCGGGAGGGGCGAGAATCCCACACACACGAATTTGGTTTGTTGCGGGTTGAGGAAGTAGATGTCGGACAGAGGACCCACTGTACCCCATTGAGGGTTTGCGGGCTTCTGCGCGAGGCGATCGTCATCGAAACGAAGCTTTCTTTTTGAACGGGTGCTGCTTGCTGATGGAGTTTGAAATCGCAAGCCGCTGAAACAAGACGCGAAAACAAATAATATAAGAGATGAACATCAACGCAACGGAAAAAAAAAAAAATAGACGAATAATGACATGTGGCTTACCTGGGCGGCGTAGCTGCATCCGCGTGCTGCATGTCTGACGGTGAATAAGACGAGTGGTGGGGCGACCATGGGTTTTTATATGAGCAAGAGCGTGTTCTGAAATCACAGGCAAGACAGAGTGAAAAAAAAGTCGCTACGAAAAAAAAAATGGGTAGGAGAGTGACGTACATACACCTACTTACCTTCAACGGTTGACAGGTTTGATGAGCGTTAGAGCACTTTGCGCGGCATACGTTTTTGTAGGTTTTGCGAATGACGTCATCATTGTGAGCATAGTGGCTGACGTGAAATTTAGAAAAAAACTTATGCTTAGGGAGACCGGAGCAGCGGTGGGAGAGGTAGTCAATGACGTAATGGCCGCAAGTATTGCTGTCGAAACCTTGCAGCCTTCTGGTGTTGGTTGACCACTTAGCGCAGAGAGAATTTAAGAACCGAGTAAAATGGGGAGAAATAGGGTCCATTCCGTAACTGTCAAAGTATTCTCCGCGCCCGTTTTTATGGACAAAGATGCAAACCCAGTGTTGACCCGGTTTGGTGCTGGGGTCGGTGTTGGCCACTAGGGCCAAGGGAAATGACGGACGTCCGTGAAGTGTGGGTAGTTTATCGCAGGGGTAGACGCCTAAAAAGTGGGGGTGCGTAGAGGAGCATGTGGATAGAAAGCGTTGAATTTGAAAGGTGTTCATGATACCAAAATGGATCTGTTGGCGTCAATTTCCAGGGTGCGATGTATTTCCACCATCACCAGCAGAGTGATGGGTTCTGACAATTTTTCGGCAAAACCGATGCTTATAGATACTGAACCGTGACGTTGGCCCGAGAGGTGAGATTCGTTGGCGCTCATGTCGGCAGTGAGATCGAAAGCCATTATGGTATACCCTTGCGGGTAGGCTTCTCTGAAGATGGAATGCCCCTCGTCTTTGAAATAAATGCCTAGACCGTCCTGCAAGGTTTGAAAGCATTCCATATAGTGACCTTTTGCAAAATCGGGTTGAAGCGGTTGAGAGGGTACGGGTTGTCCGTTCACATAGAGCTGAAAAAAGTTCATTTTAAAGTGTTGCAAATGGTACGGATTTGCCTTAAAATGGCCTGAATAAGCCTGTCGGTGACCATGGCCACGACCACTCTTCTAGGAATTTTTCCTATGAAGACATCGCTGAATGTCATGGCTCTGGACTCTTTGGGAACGCTGAGAGCGTGAAAGCTGACATCCTTGAGATGGTACTTTGCGTTGCTCTTTGCGAGCACGGCCTGGTGTGCAAGCTTGATGGTTGGCGAGGGTCGGACGGCTTTTAAGCGCAGCGTGGCAGACAAGATGTCGACGTAGCCCTTAAAGGTGGCTTGGTCTGAAAACAGGTAAAATTGTGGAGAGGCAGGAGTGAGCTTAATGGTCATGCTGACGTTGTTCAAAAGCAACTTCTCCTGTCTAAACAGGGCATTGGACAGAGGGGCGATGAGTTGAACCACGTTGCTGGCTTTGGTAAACCCGTGACGCCACTGAAATCCCGCATTGACGATAAAAGTATCCATGATGCCTGCCGTGTCTTTTTTCCATAGGCAGGACTCTAGCTTGGTGTTCATGGCATCTTCGGAGTAATTTAGAAGTGTCTCCAGGTAGGTTCTGTAGGGGTAAACGGCCTGAGGCATGGACACGATGACGTTATTCAGGGACACCTCAACTTGTTGAAAGAGGGAATTTAAGGCATTGTTGACCAAAGTGGCGGTAACGTCGTCTGCGATATCGGCTCCCTTGTCATCTACGATGCGAATCATGAGTTCGAGGACGACGTAAGTCAAGTCTAGGTAATCGTCTGCATTACCGGAATAATGAAAGGTGATGGGAGCATTTTTCATCAACGTGTTTTGAAGGTTTAGGAATAGAATGCGGGACTCCTCGATGTTCATTTGAACGGGAACCTCTTTAAAGAGGTCCAGTTCGGAACTCATGTGCACGGTTTGGTCTGTCATTGCGAGAAAACGTCTTGCACCTTACGCCTAGCGCGTTTAAGCTTCGACTGCTTGCTCTTTTTGGGTTTAGTGCGTTTTATTCTCTTGGCGCGCCTCATGCCGGAGCCGAGCATGGCATCCAGCTTTTCGTTGGCCTTTCGTTTTAAATTTGATCCGGCCTCCTTGAGCCTGAATTTGAAGGCCTCCTTAGGCGATCTCCCCGCGGTGGTCACATCGGAGAGCACGTGAGCACTCACCTTGAGCGCCTCCTTACCTACCGCTTTCGCTCCGCTTTTTAGAAATGGCAGCACTCTTCTGAAGAGGCCTCCAAGGGCAGAAAATAGTCCGCTCCCTTTTTGATGATGATGATGATGATGGTGTTTAAGGGCGCTCAACTGCCGAGGTCATAAGCGCCCTTATGATTAAAACTTGGCAATAGCCAGTAGAAAATACCAAACAAAAATGTAAACACAAATAAAAGAGCTAGCACAGTTGAAACGGAAGTAACAGAAACGTCCAGCCCTCTAACCAGAGCTGGATATAAAACTCCATCTAAAATCAACACATTAAAACCAAAAGAGTTTAAAAAACCGTTATCACACTAAAACGTCAAGGTAAAAGAAAGTTTTGCTAAAAATTTAAAAACCCTGTCCACTGCTCTTGGGTCATCTGCCAGGACCTCAGCAAGAGAGGCCGGCATGCCCATAGATGACCGAATGTTTGCCAGGTGACCACACTCCAGCAACACATGACGAACTGTCTGTGCCTCCCCACAGAGCGCACAGACAGGAGCAGGTTCACGTTTAAAAAGGTAACTGTGAGTAAAAATACAGTGGCCAATTCTTAGCCGAGCTAGTACTACCTCCTCCCGGCGGAATAAACGAGAGGAGGTTACCCAGTTGACAGGGAGGTCCTTCACCTCTCGCAGCTTATTACCACGGAGAGCCGACCACTCCGCATGCCAAGTCGAAAAAACGGCTCTCCGTACAGCCACTCTAAAATCTTCTGCTGTTGAATGGGTAATCGTAACACTGGGCGCTGTGACTGCCGATTTCGCTGCCAAATCCGCCGTGTCATTCCCTGGCAAGCCAACGTGTCCAGGAATCCATGCGCACTCCACATTAAAACCACAAGCGTGCAAAATGTGGAGAACGTCCTGGATGCGCTGCACCAAAGGATGGTAATTGTACAGCTCACGAATGCTCTGAAGGGCACTAAGGGAATCACTAAGAATAAGGCAGTCACCTAATTTTCGACGTCGAATATACAGAAGGGCTTGATAAATAGCATATAGCTCGGCAGAATATATAGATGTGCAACTAGGCAAACCGTAAGTAGAAGTTGCGGTGCCAGTTACAAAGGCACATCCAACACCGTCGGGGCTCTTACTACC
This sequence comes from Hymenopus coronatus, assembly GCA_030762935.1. Classification (NCBI taxonomy): domain Eukaryota; kingdom Metazoa; phylum Arthropoda; class Insecta; order Mantodea; family Hymenopodidae; genus Hymenopus; species Hymenopus coronatus. Next base: position 59,611,298 of record CM060880.1, on the reverse strand, counting down.
ATCGGTGTAAATACAAATACGGCCACTGTATTTGGATAAAAATTCTAAAAAGCAACGACGAATACTATCAAGAGGCGTAACAGATTTCCCGTAGAGCGTCATCCCGAGATCGACATGGGAGGTAGCGCGTAACCAAGGGGGGTGTATATTCTCTCCCTTGGATAACAGCCGAGGAATGTCAACATGGTGCTGGCGTAGAAGCTCACGGAAACGAAAACCTGCTGGCCTGGGGCTCAGAGAGCGGAGGCAGTATCGCTCGTGCAGCTCAGGGGAGAAAAACGCGTGATAAGTTGGATGCCAAGGCATACACTTCAGCCCACAGCCATAATTAGCAAGCAGGACATCACGCCGACAACGCAGAGGAGGTTCTCCCGATTCGGCGTAGAGGCTAACAACTGGGCTCGTTGGAAAAGCTCCAACGGCCACACGGATGCCCTGGTTATGGACTGTGTCTAACCTTCTGAGCACTGAAGGTCGAGCTGAAGAATACACAATGCTGCCATAGTCCAACTTCGAACGAATCACAGCACGATAAAGACGGAGCAATGTCGTCCGATCCGCACCCCAAGACTTGCCACTTAGTATCCGTAAAAGATTTAGAGAACGGTCACATCGTGCTCTAAGCTGTGCTATTTGTGGTGCCCAACAAAGTTTCCGATCGAAGATCAAACCAAGGAATCTCGCCTCGTCTGCGAAAGGAAGTAAATCTGGCCCGAGTCGAAGAGACGGCGGCATATGCCACTTACGGCGCCAGAAGTTAACGCAGACTGTCTTCTCAGCGGAGAAACGAAAACCGTGTTTCGAGCTCCATGCATAGAGATTGTCCAAACACCGCTGGAGACGGCGTTCCAAAAACGGTGTACGCTGAGAAGTACAGAAGATGGCAAAGTCGTCCACGAATAAACAGGAAGAGACACCTTGAGGCACACATGGTGATATGGAATTTATCGCAATAGCAAAAAGAGTCACGCTGAGTACCGAGCCCTGCGGCACTCCGTTCTCTTGAATAAAATGGTTAGAAAAAACCGAACCCACCCTCACTCGAAAAACGCGGTCCCGCATAAACTCCTGAATGACCAACGGTAGGCGTCCACGTATGTTCCAGTTGTGCAGAGAACGCAATATTCCCGCCCGCCAACACGTGTCGTAGGCCTTCTCGAGGTCAAAAAATATCCCAACTGTGGGGCTGTTCTTAAGAAACCCGTCCATAATCTGAGTTGACAGAGAGACAAGGTGGTCAGCAGTTGAACGTCGTCGTCGAAAGCCACACTGGATGTTCGTCAGAAGATTGTGGGATTCCAGCCACCACACCAACCGTCCATTGATCATGCGTTCCATCACCTTGCAAACGCAACTGGTGAGGGAAATAGGACGGTAACTGGAAGGAAGATGGCGGTCCTTTCCAGGTTTAAGAATGGGTATGATGGTGGCCTCCCGCCACTTGTCTGGAAAAATGCCATCAATCCAGACACGATTATAGACCTCGAGTAGGAAATCTTTGCCATCAGGAGAGAGATGTTGCAACATTTGGACGTGGATACCATCTGGGCCTGGTGCTGAGTGTCGTGAAGAGGAGAGTGCATTGTCTAACTCTGCCAGGGTGAAAAGGCGATTATAATCCTCAAGGTTGCCAGAAAGAAACGAGAATTCTTGAGATTCCACCTGGTTCTTAACTGTAAGAAACTCAGGGGAATAGTTGCCTGAGCTAGACACCTCAGCGAAAGCACTGCCTAAAGTATTCGCCACGTCAAATGTATCAACAACAGCTCCGGTAGGTGTTTTGAGACCGGCGATGGGCATATGGTTCGGTTTCCCAGCCACACGTCTTAACTTATCCCATACGACAGAGGAAGGTGTATGTCGATTAAAGGAACCCACGAATTTATTCCATGACATCTTTTTGCTATCCTTAATAACCCGCCTAGAATGTGCACGCATCCGTTTATAGTGTATCAGGTTATCCAGTGTAGGAAAACGCTGGAAAACCCGTAGAGCTCGTCTGCGAGCGCGAATAGCATCCCGACAGTCAGCGGTCCACCAAGGTACCGGAAATCGACGGCTGTAGCCAGTCGAACGCGGAATGGATTGCTCAGCAGCAGAAAGAATGGTCCCTGTAAGATGTTCGACCAAGTGGTTCACAGAGTCGTGCTCTTCGTAGCTAAATTCAGCCAATTGGGAGTACAGTTCCCAGCTGGCGTGGTCTAGGCGCCAACTAGGTAAACGGGTGGAACATACAACGGGTGTCAAGACACTAATACGACAAGGAAAGTGGTCACTAGAATGCAAATCCGAGATGATATTCCAGCATAAGGTGACTGCCAGCTGAGGGGAACAAATTGCAATGTCAATGTGTGAAAAACTATGAAATGCGTCAGATAGAAAGGTGGGCTCTCCGGTGTTCAAGAGAGCAAGATTATGACTATCCAAGAAGTCTTTAAGTAGCGTACCTCTCGCACAAGCCCGAGGAGAGCCCCAAAGAGGGTGATGGGCATTCACGTCGCCTACCAATAAAAAGGGTGGTGGCAACTGCGAAATGAGGTGTTCTAAGTCGCTGTGCGAGAGGTCCGCAGATGGAGGCAAATAGATACTGCAAATGGTGAATGAAGCGGAGGGTAGCTTAATGCTGACAGCAACGGACTGGATTGCAGATTGTATGGGTACGGAGTTGGCAAAAATATCATCTCGAATAAGCATCATAGTGCCCCCATGTGCCGGGACACCGTCCTCCGGGGATAAATCACATCGTACGGAGGAGTACTGCCTGATGGTAACGGTGTCCTGTGGACGGAGCTTCGTCTCTTGTAAACATACAGCCAAGGGTTCATGCTGGCGCAGCAACAAGTCAAGCTCTGGTCGATGTGGTCGAATTCCGCGTATGTTCCAATGGAGGATAGCCATTGAGTATATTATGGGATAAGTTTCAAATCGAAAGACGCTTCTGCAGATTGGGATTAGCTGGTCGGTTCAATTTGTTCTTCTTAGGCGTTGGGCTAGTACTATTTTCAGGAGCACGATCCTGCCGTTTCCGCACTGTCCCTCTGGCAGTGGCGGCAGAATCCTCCTGGTCCATCTCCTCCACAAGGGAGGTCCCTTTTTCAAGAGCAGTTTTAGGTCCAAGTAGTTCGAACCGATTGGATGTGCTGATCGGCGAAGACGGCCGTCGCCGATTCACGCCCTCCTCCCCAGATGACCCTTCAGAGGAGGATACACGTGTGGAGTTGCGTGAACTTTTCTTACCTTTAGATGACTTGGTAATAGATTGCACATTCTCTTTCAAGAAGTCTTGTCGTACATACTTGGTCTTAAACTGTTTTTCCGGGGCAGAAGACGTCGTGAATTTACCAACTTTAGTTCCAGAGGTCGAGGCTTTCGGTGACAACTGTGCAGGACTATTCTGTAAGCTAGCGGATTTGGCAGATGTTGATACCAACTTGGGTGTAGGTGCCGAAGGCTTTGGCAGCGCTTGGGCTAAAATAACCTTTTCCGCAATTGTAGCCCCGTTCATATCGCCGGTCTGTGTTGCGATTTCCCGACGCGGTACCGGTTTAGCTGCAACTGAGCTATAGGTACCGGACCTCGGGGCAGAGGGTTGGCGGAGTCGCAGGAGCTTCCGGGCTTCCAAGAAGGACACCTTCTCTTTCACCCGTATCTCCTGGATCGCTCGTTCCTCTGCAAAACGGGGGCAGTCTCGGGAACTAGATGGGTGTTCCCCGTTACAGTTCACACACGATGGAGCTGAAGCACAAGCCCCATCGTGGGAGATGTCACCGCAGTGGACGCAGGTGGACTTGCCGGTACACAACTCACTAGTGTGACCAAAACGTTGGCATTTAAAGCACCTCAGCGGATTGGGTATATAAGGCCTAACTTCGATGGCTTCATACCCTGCTCTAATCTTTTGAGGCAGATCAACCCGATCAAAAGTAAGAAACAGGGTACGAGTAGGCAGGAATTCACCGTTGATCTTACGTTGTACCCGATAAACAGCTGAGACACCCTGAGTCGCTAGATTTTCTTGGATCTCCTCAATAGACAAACCGTCCAACGCGCGGGTTGTTACTACACCGCGGGAGGAGTTCAGCGACTTGTGCACCTCGACCTTCACTGGATAGCTGGCTAACATGGTGGCTTTGAGTATCCTTGCAGCTTGCGAGGCGGAGTTGGCTTCGACAAGAAGTGTACCATTGCGAGCTCGAACGCAGGATTTAACAGGACCAGCAATGGCATCGAGACCCTTTTGGATAGTAAAAGGGCTCACCGTCAGGAACTTCTTACCTTCCTCTGTCCTATGAATAACCAAGTAGCGAGGACCACATGACTCGACTACTTCCTTTCCAACGTCTTTATTTGAAATCAGGGGTTTAAGTTTTGGTGCCATAAAAAAAATTGTATAAATTCATCCCCCAGTGCTCCCCACCCACCACGGAGCCCAACGAGGGGTCACCCCACTGGGGTGACAGGGCTACACAGGGGATATAGCGGGCTCGCCGTCCCACTCACCCTGGAGTTCGGTGTAATGCCTAGTCCTGGCCGATTGACTAGGGGTGGGTTAGTCCCTAGCCTCCCGTTTAGGCAAATCAGAAACCAAAGCGGTGTATTAGGCTGCGCACCCTCCCCAGTTACTGAAAGACAGAAGCCCAGGCTCAGGTACGCAACCCTCAACCAACCAGGATATTCCTCTTCACCGACACGGGTCTCCACGCACGGCCTACACGTGGGTGGGCATTTTCACCTACTGACTCCCTCACCACTCTGAGGTTGCCCACAGAGGGAGTCAAGGTGGCTCGGGACCCCGGGTGCGCCTAACCCGTACCTACCGTAGTAGGCCCCTGGGGGGCCGCTCCCTTTTTGGTAGCGGTTCCCCCTGTAGACGATGAAATCGCGATCGTCGTATGCGCCTCCCGCCTGGTTGAGATAGTACTGCGTGACGGCGTGCACATCCATTATCGCTGTTTGGGTCGGAAGGCGAGAACTATAGTAGAAGAAAATCCATCAGCAAATGGCAACTGATCGCCGTAACCGTTCCTTAAATCTATGTTGACCGTCTTAAAGTCTTGCCGTATCAAGGGAACCCAGTTTTGGGGAAAAAAGGTCTTTTCGTCGCTCATGTAAGTGTTGTTGCTTCTTTCGTATTCTACGGCCACGCTTTCAATGACCTGCACGAAGGTATCGCCCACCACCTGGGGGGCCACTAGATTGCAATAGATGAACATTTCGTACGGAAAGCCCATATACGGATCTACAGGGTGTTTAAGGGTCTTCTGAAGTATGACGTTGGTGTAAGGATCGAAACCTAGCATTTTGGCCATAGCGGGTGTTAAGAGCAGACTGTGTATGAGATGTAGCGGTTCCGGGGGGTCCTCCGAATGATCATTTCCTGAGTTCGAACTCGCGCTCTCCTCCTGGACCGCCGATGCATTGGCTTTCCCAGGTTGCCAACCCTGGCCCTCTTGCCCCTAAGACGTTGCACCGTCGGGTTTAGGTTTTGTGCCAGCGGTCGAAAGAGAAGTAGTGGAGGAGGAGGAGGAGGAGGAGGAGGAGGAGGAAGGTTTTCCGGGGCGAGAGGTTCCCTGGGTGGGCTTTTGTTGATGATGCATCGAAACTGGGGGTTTAGGTTTCGGTTTCGGTTTGGGTTTTTGGTGGGGTGCATCGTTCGCCATTTGGAATCCGCTGATCTCGTAGGGTTTAGCCGTGCGCACTACATGTTCCACAAATCCGTCGAATGGAATGTCGGACAATTGTTCGGGATGCGTGACGGTGGCGTTCACGCTTACTGTTTTCTTGCGCTCGTCAAAGAGAAAAAAATGTTCCACTTGCAGGTGTTCCAGTATGACAGCGTTGACGAGGCTCACCAGGTCTTTAGGATTGTGCACGATGGCTTGAGGCATTTCCAAGCTAAATTTGGAATGTGTGGGGAGGCGCGTCATGGTGTACTTGGTGCCCACGAGATGGGTATCGTCTCGGGAAACGTTATAAAATTTTACCGGATACCAGACCTTTTGCAGAGCGACTTCCCATTCTCCCTGCAGGACGATTCTCTCGGGCAAGATGTTTGAAAATCTGGACGTGGTGTTATCGGTAAAGTGGTCCATCGAAGCATTGCTCACGAGCGTGAGAGAGAAGGGCTTTGTCTTGATCATATCGAATCGACGGTCGAAGCCAGGACCCACGAGTTAAACTTGGGAGGATACCCCTTCCACTTGACCAGCAGCTGTCGGTTGCGCCCGCGTCCTTTTGTCTTCAAGATGCGTTCGATCTTGAAAGTCTTGGGAAGCGCGACCTTTTGCAATTCCTCGGTGTAAAACGTGCCCTCTATGGCTTCTCCGGCTAGATCCTTCAATTTATATACCACGGGCTGACCCCGCACTACCGCGGAAATTTCAAATATTTCGTCCGTCCAATTTTGCTCGTAGCCCTTGTCAAATTTCATTTTTTCTTTAGAAATGCGCACGTGATCGCCTACGGAATATCTGGGGGTTTTTCTCGCGAGGGACATGGGCTTATGACCGTACAAATTGTGGTACACCTGTAAAATGTTAGATGGGTTGACGTCCTTGGGGGCCATTTTTATCGACCTGTGGTACGAACTGTTGTACGATTGGAGGAGCGCCGGAAGAACCTCTACGTATCGGTAGCTATTTTTGTGCGTGAAATATTTCCACATCTTGGTTTTTAAGGTACGGTTAAAGCGTTCCACGACGCTGGCTTTCACATTATTTTTGGTGGTGTAGTGTTGGACATTGTGCTTTTTTAAAAAGCCGCGAAACGTTTTGTTGGTAAACTCCATTCCCTTGTCCGTTTGCAGAATCTTGGGAACGCGTTCAGAAAATATGGAGCGAAAGGCTTGCGCCACCTCGGTACCCTGTTTCGATTTTAGAGCCACTGCCCAGGCATGCTTGCTGAACACGTCTATGACCGTGAGAATGTAGACGTATGGCTGGTTATGTTCCCTAACGCTTTTCATGACATTAAGATCGGCTTCCCAAAGGTCGTCCATATTGGTCACGTGATAGTATTTGGTAGGGAATCGCTTTCTCACCGGTTTATGCAAGGCGTAACTGTCCTGAGTTCGAAGGAAGGATTCGATGTTCGCTCTGGTCGCACCCGTAGCCTTACGAAGGCTCTTGACCGTGCCCAACCCAGCATAGTGTTCGGGTTTTGCATAGGTGCGTCTAAGAACCTTCCATTCCTTCATCGTTTACTTGTATAGAGGTTGCCACAGCCGCCTGCGAAAATAATATCTCGAAGCAGGCGATTTAGGTCTCTTCTTTTTGGGCGATAGAGGATTCACCCTCTTATTTTTTGCAGGGGAAAAGGGGTCGATCTTGACGGTCCGGGGATCGAACTCCTGGTTTATGGATTCCAAGTCTTCGTAATCATCGTCGACGTTGCGGACGGAACCGTCGTGGTCGTCGTCGTGTTTGAGATCGTCAAAGAATGGCTTTCTCACTTGTGCCACGAGATCGAGATAGTGCCCCAATTTATATTTTACGAGACGCCACTTTTCGTCGGCAGAGAGTTTTGCACGCTGACGTGGTCGATTTCTTTAGCGAGTCTAGAAATAGTTTTATCGATGACGTGAAGCTTTTCTACGGTTTTTGGCTGCGGAGCAACGACGATCTGCTTTCCGTACTTCATCCTGTTAATTTCGAGACCAGCGCACTTCCCAGCGTGGCTAGTACGGGAAGGAGAAACGCCGGTAAAAACCCTCCTTTTTGAACCAAGATTTTTTTCTTCGTCTTGAGCGGAACGCGTTTGTCCACCAATTTTCTCCAAGACGCTTTATGGCTCTTTAAGCGGCTCAAGCACTTCTTGGGCAGTTGCACGTGACCTCTGCACACGTTGAGCATGCATTCGCAAATGGCCTTGATGAGATCTCCATCGGCATTTTTTAACAACTTTTTCCGCAGAGCTGCCTTGGCCTTGGCCAACACCGACAGATTGCCCTGCTGTCTCGCTATGCGCGGGCTGCTCAATTTCGCAAGGCTTAACGTGCCTCTAGCCATGTTTGCTCGATAATGACGTCAGCAAACCAAAGAAAGCGATATATAACTTCAACGACCTCACAGGCGGAGAGGTCCGAGTTCGTATCCCTACAAAGATGCCTGTCCAGTGATCGAACCCGCACCCCTCGAAGCAAAATAAAAAAAAAAATACCGGAGGGCTTTATTTATTTATCATTATGTTTTCTGGAAAATGTCCCGTCAGAATTGGGCACAAAAAACGAGCACGTTTCGTTTGGCAGTACGCCGGTTCGATACCTGTATCGGTTAGGCGTATATTGCGTGCAATCCAAGACCAGATACCCGTGCGAATGCTCGATAGCCTTTTCGAAAGCTTCTATAAGAAACCTAGAGTTCCTGGGTTCGATCTGCTGGCACAGCCGGTCGATCTGCATCTTGTCCCTGTTGTTTTTGAACACGATGATGTAATTGGCATTGAGAGAGATGTTTCGATATTTCTGTCCCTGAGGAAACGCGTTTTGCAATATGGTCACGATGCCGAAGCGCTTGTGATGAGAGTCTCTAGTGAAGAAATTGGACACGTCCGTCCCTCCTCCCTCTACCATTAAGTCGTCTAGAATAACGAGATAGTTCTCGCCCACCGTAGCCAGTTCGGTAATGCCTGCATGGGTCTCGAATTTAAGGGGCAGGGCTTCGAGTTTCGGCGAATATTCCGGTGGGTGACACCACAACACTTTTCTGGGGAGCCGGTCGAACATCTCGTCGGCGTGACGTATCAAGTTTTTCACAAAAGTCGATTTTCCGCACCTCGAAGGGCCCGCTACGAGCATCGTGCTAGGGAAGGTGAACTGCCTTAAATCGCGCGGTCCGCGCATGGTGCTTTTGAGAGGACCGAGTTCGAAATGACTTTCCGACCGTGGTTGGCGCGTCATTTATGACTTCCGTTTGTATCCGTAAGGATAGGAGTCAAAGTCGTCGTCAAGTACGCGCTTGTTCACCACCATCCTAAAGTTCTTGACGCTGGGTTCGGCCACCACCGTCCAAGAGGGTTTCCTCGAAATCTGCGTACCCACCAACGTCACCGTCCTATCCCGATCGTGCAACACCATGTCGCGAATGACTTCGGCATTCACCAGCTCTAGATTCCCCGAATTCAGCGTCAACCCCTTCACCTTGCACACCGAGAAGCTCTTGCCGGACTCCGGACACTTGATCTCCATGCAATAACTCTTGGGCCCCGTGGAGGCGAACCGGGAGATGTATGAACCCAGTCCGTACTTCTCCAGCTCGTCGGTCATGTCTCCGAGGAGTCGTCCGACGGACGGCGTCCACGTACGCGGACACGCCACCGCGACGACAGAGTCGGTGTCGAAGTAGTACACCCGGTCTCCCAGTCGCTTCAGGTACGAGTAGAGCACCAGGCGCGCATGGGCCGTGGTGTAAGCCGCGAGGACGGCGTTGCCGGTGGGGTTCACCTTTGGGCTCTCCTCGCAGTACCTCCACACCACGTACATGATGCCGTTGGTCACCGGGACGTAGGACTGCACTTCGACTCCCGGGTCGTTCAGCAAGTCTAGAAGCCGGTCGTACCGGTCCACCAGCTCGCAAGTGGACAGGTTGTTTTTCTGACCTAGCTTACCCCAGAACGCGTTCAACATGAGCTTGGAAAGCTCCCGTCGGCCCGGGTTGGGTTGGATAGCCTGCGGATCTAGACAGACGCCTTCGTGCTCGTAAAATTGCTTCACGTACTGCTGCTTCGCCTCGGGCGTGTCGCAATCCGAGGGCCAGCCGGAGGCCTCGGTCTTGATCTTCAGGAACTGATTCACGTAGTTCTGGAACAGACCCTTGTCTCCGCTGGTCGGGTTGTACTGCACCACGTCGTATTCCCATATCTCGTAGACCTGGAGAAGACGGTAACCCTCCTCCAGGGCGACCTTCAACTCGTCGATGACCCAGGTGCCCGTCAACGAACGCTCGTCGTCCCCGTGACGGCACTCGTGCTGGTTCTCCGTCTCGGCACAAGAGCGACATAGCGGGAACATCAGCTTGCCTAGAATGCGCACCGGCAGCACCGGGTGATACAGGCTTTGCGGCGGTAAAACCCGACACTTCGCCAGACCTCCGCGCACTTCCTCTAAGCGCGGAAAGCGATCCACGTGGACCTTCGGGTGACCCACGGGGTAGGGTTTGGTCTTGTTCACGAACGGGTACAGGCTGCACACGTCGTAGTAGAATATCTTTCGGTCCCCCTTGGCCTCGCAGTAGGTCTTGGTACAATTCGTGCGCCCTCCGTAGAAAGCGTCTCTGGGGTTGAGGGGTTCCGGCATGGGAAAGTGTTTGGCGTGTCGCGCGAGGTCCTCGTTCGCCTTCACCATGGCGTTGAAATCGCACTCCCACATCTCCACCACGGTGTAGCCGGCACTTCTCATCATGCGGGTGATCTTCTCTGAGCTTTCGAATCTCGAGGCCATGGTTTGGTTCCCCGTGCTGTAGATCGCGGTATGTCGGACTCGAAAGCATCGGCGACAGCCGTGGTAGAAGCACCCGTGGAAGAAGTACACGTATTTCACATCTCGTTCCTCTCTGTACCCGTCTATCTTGTGGCCTAGAATTTTAATTTCTCGTCCTCTCATGACATGTTGAATGACGACTCGCTCCTGCAACTCCAGCCAGGTCAGCCATACGCATGCTATGCGAGACTGCCTGTCCGCCATGCGGTACCCTCCCACGGGCAAGACGGCAATTTTATTCGCCGGCATGAACCGCTTTCGATACACGCACATGCATGCTTGTGCGATGGTCACACATTCCCTGAAAGGGTCGATGTCGTTCTCGTTCAAGAATTCCCTCCTAAATTTCGATACTCCCTGGCTCAGCAGAAACACGTCCATTTTGCAATACGTCACCATTTCCGCCTTCATGTCAAAGACGTATTCGGAGGCTACCTTTTCATCGTGCCACTGCTCGAAATCTTTTCGAACCTCTACCGACATGCCCTCAGGGCAATAAAACTTTTTATCGGGAATCGAACCCCGGTACTGCTCGTTTTCCTTCGTGTTAAACAAGTAAGGAAAATAGCCTTTGCATTCCTTCATGCCAAACGTCTTCGAAAATCGAGAGAGTGGCATTGGTATGAAGTTGAGCGAATCGAGAAACGTGACGTTCCCGTGTCTCATTCTGTAGATCTTGGTCCCGTTCATAATGAGCTCCGGCGTCCAGTGCAAGTCGCTGACCATGTACTTCAATAAAAATTGCCCGTCGTACGCCTTAAGATTGTGGGCCACGACAATGACGTCCCACGCTTCGAACCTCGGCTGCATCATGTGCTCAAATAATTGTTGTATGGGGTTCTCCATAAACACCCATTCTTTCACACCACACTCCGTACAGTACGCCATCTTGCGGTTTTCATTCACGCAGAGAAGGCAGGCCTGGTATAACACGCAAAAGTTCGGAACATGCTCGTACGTGTTCGGCTTCCCCGAGTACGGAGTATCTTGCGTGCATTCAAAGTCAATGAACATAAACACGAAATGATTTCTTTTGTTCTTTGACACGTACGGTTGTATGTAACACATGTGACCGTCTTGCACGTGTATCTTGCAATGCCTGCAAAAGGTCTCTCCGCACTGGTGAGGTTTCTTTCTATGCCTCAAATTCACCAGTTTATGACAAGAAGGGCACACTTTCTCGACATCGCAAACCGACAGCGACTTGGGGTAATAGGAGCCCTTTTTGACGTGATTGGCAAAGCATGTAGGGCCCTTAAAGTCGCGAGAACATGCCCTACAGAATAAGTACCCTTCGTACCTCTTGCCGCACTGCTGATGACACTTTGAACAAATGCCATCGCACCTATGGAATTCTTTTTTGTTCGCGGAGGGGTGATGACATTCGCGGCAATACCATTTGCATTTAAAGCACATGTGCAAGTTCACAATGGCATTAAAGTGCCCATCGTGAAGCATGACGTCAATGGGCTTATCGCCTTGTTGTCTTTGTTCTGACGCGTATAGCACGTGCTTCCCCGTATGATCTCCAAAAACAGTCAACGTCAAAATGCCTGACGTCATCGATCGTGAAACCGGACTTCCATCGACCTACACGTTCGCCACGGCCTTCTGCTTTTGCAGATACTCGCTACGCCTTATCGTGTTATAGTTGACGTCATCATCCGCTTTAGCTTGGCCTACCACAATGGCTCTCGGTAAACACAATCCGTCTTTGTTATAAATTTCAACAATGCCTTTATTTCTGTGACACGCGTCGCAAGGTTTGTAACACGAACCCGAGACCTCCTTAGTCCAAACAAATGTGATTTTCAGCGGGCCGCCTAGCAAGAACTGCTCGTTGCTCTGAATGACTTTTTCTATACATTGTATAAAAGCCTCGGCGTTCACCTGATCGATGCGCCTTACACTCATATTAAACGCTTTCGAAGGCTGCTGCTCGTCCGCAATGGATAGGCCTAAATACCCGGGTTCGTTCTCCAACAGGTTCACTTTTGCAAAGCGAACAATGTCGGTAAACAGCAATGTTAACCATTGGTCAGGGTTTGCATCTTTGGCTGCCGGGATCGCGGTAATTTCTGTTTCGGTATAACCAGAGAACAATCTCTTCATGCTTCTCTCTCTATGCGCTACAATGTCGAACCTGGACTGCCAGGATGGGTCTTGACTTACCCCATGTTCCCCCGCCTCCATGTTGCTTCGACAGTTTCGTTAAAACAAAACCTAAACTTTTTTTTTTTTTTATTCTTTTGCCAGTCTTAACAGGTTCACTCCCCACACGCAAAGTGCTCTTCTTCTTCTTCTTCTTCTTTTTACGCTACCTATTCAGTACAATCCACACTACGGCAAGCAAACTCGATAGATGTCATAGACATGTAAATGCTTTATAACGCGCTGCCTGCCATCATCTAATGCTTATATTTTCTCACAAATAAGCTATTTTCAAACACGCGAAAAGTCCTATAAAATAGCATAAGCTAAATAGCAAAATGGCCGACCAGAACACATTTACAAGCGAACACACACTTTCGCGAGTTGCTTATCGCCTCGTGCTTTTAAAGGGACCTTATCGCCACCGCAACTTCCGCCTGCGCAGACCGTTAAACAGCTCATTAAAAAACCCGGCGCACTATCTCGGCTCAATTTCCGGAGTTGTAATCTGGACCTTTAACGGTTTTTTTCGCTCACGCGAGCGAACCACCGCAGCATCCGGTTGAGATATGAACCACGTGCTTAGTTCATCGGCCGTTAAACCACATTTAACGAATTTCGTGCTAATCGGTTTGCGTTCCCACAGCCATTTTTAAACCTAACGATCCTTTTAAACCTTCTTATCACGGCAGCCATATTGCGTGACGCAAGTCCCCACTCCTGCTAAACGGGCCTTTAAAATTCGACCCTTCGGCCTCCTCACTTCATTCTCAGTCTTAATTTAAACGAGAAACCATGCAGCAGCAGCAACCACTGGTGACAACAGTGACCATCACTCGCCACTTGACCTTTGTATCGCCAACCAGCGGTCGAATCTATACGGAGCTTTTGAGCGAGCAGCAGCAGCACTTTCACGCCAGCTACAGTCATCCGCAGGACATTTACCACTGCGTCCACCAGCAGGGGGTGCTCCATCTCATCCCGCCGGCCTACGGGGCTCCATCGGCTCAGCCGATTTACCAAGCCGTGCTACCAGCGTTTCAAGACGCCTTCGCCCACCACGCTGTGGTACCACCGCAGCCGTTTTATGCCGCCCTCCCAGTGCCGGAGGCCTATCCCGATCATCAGTGTCAGTACGGCGGCGAGGACCTCCATCCCATCCATTCGCCGTCTTCTTCCGAGGCTTCGGTCCAGGTCCTTCAAGACCCGGAGGAGTTCCTGACGCTGACTAGCGCCGACAGCGGAGTGTTTTCCAACCAGGCATCCGTCTCTTCTCCTGCAGGAGCTACTCCTCCCCCTCCCCTCCTCTCCTCTTCTGTCTTCTTCAGATTGTCCTTCCACCTCCACCTCTTCCGTCATCATCCTCTCTTCTCTTTCCCCTCGTTACCGTCATCTTCAACGTCTTTCCTAACATTCCCCTTCTTCTTCCGATCTCGATCACACCCAACCACCTCCTCGATTTACCTCTACACCTCTCCATTCTTCCTCCTTTCCCCACCTACCTTCATTGGGCAGCGTATCGTTAAACGATATCAACGTCCAGGTCCACTCTCCCCATTCCCCCGATTGCAGTCCTCCTCCTCTTGCTCCCTCCAATAACCTATTCTCCCTCCCAGACGGCGTAGCACCCCTCACCGCTTCACCAACTCCTCTGCAGCCAAAATTCACCCCCATATCCCCCCAGAAACACATTTGCCCTCCAAAACCTTCTCCTCCCCTAAACCACCCCGATTTTATACCCATTTCCTCTCCTACCGCATCGCTCCTGCAGGTGCTGTCGTGCACCCCCAGCAGGTTTCAGCGCAGGCGAACCCGGAGGAGACTGTTTCCTGAATCGGATGCCGTAGTCGTCCAACATAGCAGAGGTTGGTGCTCGTCGGACCACTGCGCCGATGACGGCTTCGATCGCTGCTTCCATGCCATTGTCCAGCCTGAGGAGGACCAAGCCGCACACCAGGGCTCCCATCTTGCCCTGCCGTTCCTCCTGCCTCTCACCCGGCAATCTCGGCGGAGGATTCTGCACCAGCTGGGGGCGAATTCGATAGTAACACCTCCGCGCCACCCAAGGTACAGACTAAGACGCGTCCATATGGCGTCGTCTTAAGTCAGTGTTTGTGTGTGTGTGTGTATTTTGCATGGGTGTATATATATATATATATATATATATAAGTGTATAGTATTTTTTAAAGTGTCCATTTTTTTTTCAAAGTGGTGTTTTTTTTTAAAAATCTCAAGGTTTGCCCAGTGTTTTTTTTTTTTGTTCCTGTATATTCTCCATCATGCAGTGCTGTGCTGTTAATGAAAAATTGTGTAATTCTTGTTGCGCAGCAAGATATGAAGAAAAGCAAAGACAAGTGCTTCATATATACCCACCTTATACGGTGTGGTACACAACTGTTAAAAATCAATGTCATTGCTATAAACCTCTGTGCTTACAATGCGTGGCACGCCGTATATGTGTGCTTCACAACGTTGCCATCCCTTATAAACATTTGCAAACTAAAGGGCAATATACATGTTCTCGATGTGAAGCAAGTTTTCATTAGAGATTGTTTTTTGTAAATTCATGTTTCCTCAGTACATTTTGTATTATGTGTTTCTTAACATTCAAAAATGTCTGGCTCATATGTGTGTAATACACATATTAAAGTGTTGCAAATGTCCAGCCTTAATGCCTCGTATTGTATATACATATATTTTGTTTTATTTAACTCATATGTTTCCTTGCATTGTTTATATTCTTTAACATTGTGTTCGTTTTGTAAATAGTATAAATATTTAATGTTTTTCTCCCATTTTTTTGGGCAAATGTAACTTTTTTACCATTCCATTGTGTATATTCTTTAACATTTTGTTCAGTTTGTAAATATTATAAATATTTAAAATTTTAGTAAATGTAAGCAATGTTTTTATTCTACCAATTTTTTTAAAATGTAAATAGTATAAATATTTAAAATTTTATTCTCCCAATTTTGTTTTGCAAATGTAACTTTTTTCATTTTATTCATTTCATCAATATATTTCTTTTTATATTTCTTTAGACTCTGTGTGTGTTTTTAATGGATATTTTATTTTTCCCTTAAATCATTTAACCTAAATAGGGTTCCTTTCCTTCTCATCATATTTTCTTAGCTGTCATAAAATAAATGCCCTAAAATCAATTCTAACAAGGCTGCCAAATGAAAAACAATATCAATGAAATATAGCAAAAAAAAAAAAAATAATAAAAATAACATTAATCTTGGTCAGCTAATAGCTAATATTTCTGCTGTCTGCTACTCATAGTGCTATAGTATATATATACTTCTTCAGCAAAGCAAAATACCGCAAGTTAAACTACAGGTTTCAATTCCTTTATAATTCCAATTTTATATTATAAACGTATTTCACCTCCTTCTGCCTTACCCTTTTCATTTCGTTTCAAATTCCACTTCCCCTCCGTTCCCCTCTTCCTCACCATTCTCTTCACCAACCTCCACATCTCCTCCGTCCCCCTCTAAGTCTTCGTCGTACGTTTCTTCATAACTAGGAAATCCCTCCACTCCTCCTCCAGTACATGCATTTTCCAATTTCCCAATCATTCCTTTTAGCGATTCAAATTCATCGTACAGTTTAACCACATTTCCTTTTATTCGGTTCACCAATTCCTGCTCCTTCGACACATTCGCCATCTTTTCCTCCACCTCTCTTCTCACTCGTTCCAGCATCCCCCGTAGTTCTCCATTCCTTCTTTCACATTCTACATTCTGCTTCTTCACCACGTCTATCCCCCTTTTTGCCTCCTTCATCTTACTATCGCATTCCTTTTTCATCTTTTGCTTCATCAAATTCATCACCTTCTTACACCTCTCCGATGCCGCTTTTCTTATACTACTCACCGATACCCTCCCGCCATCCCCTCCATTTCCATCACATTCCGAATTTATTTTCAAGTTCCCCTCCGCAGTCCACCTCGATCCTCTCTTCACCCTTCCCCTCACTTTTCGCCCTCCACCTACGTTTAACTCCCACTCACCATCCCCGCATATACCAAATATATATATATATATATATATATATATATATATATATATATATATATATATATGAAATTATCAGAAAAGTAGGAATTCATCTCATTTACCACACTATACGCCATCACAAGTTCGCTTTCCTCCGGCGTTAATTTCCATTCCAATTCCAACCCTTCCGGCAAATCTACCGTATCCATCAACAAACTACAATCTATCATCTCCACCAGAATCGAACTGTTGTCGCTAGTATACATATTAACCGGTTTTCTATAAAATTTACACCGGTCGTCCTCCCTCCCCTTTCCTTTTTCACAACCACATCTTCCATTTCCAACATAACCCTCCGGACATTCCAGCTGCCCCATCTTTACACCCCCGTAAAACATCCCCGAACATGTCCTCCCCCTCTGACATCTCGTTATCGGTTTTAAACAATTATAAACGTTCTTCAATGTCCCCAGGTTAATAAAGTCAGATCCAAACCTACACCCACTACCCTTTCGATATACGCACGAACAATTAGTTATCAATTCGTGATCCTTATCGCATCTTGTCACATTTTCCAAATGACCCGTCTCATCATTTAGTTCAAATTCACACCTCCCAAAGCTAACGCAGCTCCTCTCCCCACTAACAATTCCTGCTGCTATCAGCACTATCCCCAACACAATCATCATTAACATGTATTCTTTTCCTCCCTCTCTTCCCCATTTATACATCACCTTCATCTCCCACTCTTCACCCTTTTCATTTTTTCAACCAATCATATCTCCTTTTATTTCCACCAATCATCGTAAAGTATTCCATTCCATCCACCAATCACATTCCTCCTTATTTTCACCAATCACAACACGCCACGTCACTTCCTCATCGCATTTTTACCGCATTCTTGCAAAGCATTCCTTCATTCCTCTCCCACATCCCACCCGCATCCCTTCACCCCTCACTTATCAAAGTCACGTGACTATTTTTTTTTAAGAAAAATCTTCCTTAATTTCAGCTTTAATCCAAATCCTCATTATTCTCTCCAATCACAACACGCCACGTCATTTTCCCCCTCCTACCCCTTTTATTACCACCCATCACATTCCTCATTACTCTCTCAAATCACAACACGCCACGTCATTTTTCCCCTTCTGTATATAAACACGTACTTCCATTGTGCTCCACCTTTCCCTCCCAAACTACCGTCCCGATCACTTCCTCAGGATTAAGCTACCCATATCCTTAATCCATCTCATTCCGCTTTCTACAGATTAAGCGGTCGGAGATAATCCTGCCGCTTGGTGGCGCTAGTGTCGCTCTTAATCCGACTTAATCGGCCTTAATCCGCGGATTAAGACGGATTAAGAGCGACACTAGCGCCCCTAGCGGCAGGATTAACGCTAATCCGATTGCTTAATCTGGGTTTATAACTACTCAGCCACCACACCAACCGTCCATTGATCATGCGTTCCATCACCTTGCACACGCAACTGGTCGGGGAAATAGGACGGTAACTGGAAGGAAGATGGCGGTCCTTTCCAGGTTTAAGAATGGGTATGATGGTGGCATCCCGCCACTTGTCTGGAAAAATGCCATCAACCCAGACACGATTATAGACCTCGAGTAGGAAATCTTTGCCATCAGGAGAGAGATGTTGCAACATTTGGACGTGGATACCATCTGGACCTGGTGCTGAGTGTCGTGAAGAGGAGAGTGCATTGTCTAGCTCTGCCAGGCTGAAAAGGCGATTATAATCCTCAAGGTTGCCAGAAAGAAACGAGAATTCTTGAGATTCCACCTGATTCTTAACTGTAAGAAACTCAGGGGAATAATTGCCTGAGCTAGACACCTGAGCGAAAGCACTGCCTAAAGTATTCGCCACGTCAAATGTATCAACAACAGCTCCGGTAGGTGTTTTGAGACCGGCGATGGGCATATGGTTCGGTTTCCCAGCCACACGTCTTAACTTATCCCATACGACAGAGGAAGGTGTGTGTCGATTAAAGGAACCCACGAATTTATTCCATGACATCTTTTTGCTATCCTTAATAACCCGCCTAGAATGTGCACGCATCCGTTTATAGGTTATCAGGTTATCCAGTGTAGGAAAACGCTGGAAAACCCGTAGAGCTCGTCTGCGAGCGCGAATAGCATCCCGACAGTCATCGGTCCACCAAGGTACCGGAAATCGACGGCTGTAGCCAGTCGAACGCGGAATGGATTGCTCAGCAGCAGAAGAAGTGGCTCACAGATTCGTGCCCTTCGTAGCTAAATTCAGCCAAGTGGGAGTACAAATCCCAGCTGGCGTGATCTAGGCGCCAATTAGGTAAACGGGTGGAACATACAACGGGTGCCAAGACACTAATACAAGGAAAGTGGTCACTAGAATGCAAATCCGAGATGATATTCCAGCATAACGTGACTGCTAGCTGAGGGGAACAAATTGCAATGTTAATGTGTGAAAAACTATGAAATGCGTCAGAAAGAAAGGTGGGCTATCCGGTGTTCAAGAGAGCAAGGTTCTCACTATCCAAGAAGTCTTTAAGTAGCGTACCTCTCGCACAAGCCCGAGGAGAGCCCCAAAGAGGGTGATGGGCATTCACGTCGCCTACCAATAAAAAGGGTGGTGGCAACTGCGAAATGAGGTGTTCTAAGTCGCTGTGCGAGAGGTTCGTAGATGGAGGCAAATAGATACTGCAAATGGTGAATGAAGCGGAGGGTAGCTTAATGCTGACAGCAACGGACTGGATTGCAGATTGTATGGGTACGGAGTTGGCAAAAATATCATCTCGAATAAGCATCATAGTGCCCCCATGTGCCGGGACACCGTCCTCCGGGGATAAATCACATCGTACGGAGGAGTACTGCCTGATGGTAACGGTGTCCTGTGGACGGAGCTTCGTCTCTTGTAAACATACAGCCAAGGGTTCATGCTGGCGCAGCAACAAGTCAAGCTCTGGTCGATGTGGTCGTATTCCGCGTATGTTCCAATGGAGGATAGCCATTGAGTATATTATGGGATAAGTTTCAAATCGAAAGACGCTTCTGCAGATTGGGATTAGCTGGTCGGTTCAATTTGTTCTTCTTAGGCGTTGGGCTAGTACTATTTTCAGGAGCACGATCCTGCCGTTTCCGCACTGTCCCTCTGGCAGTGGCGGCAGAATCCTCCTGGTCCATCTCCTCCACAAGGGAGGTCCCTTTTTCAAGAGCAGTTTTCGGTCCAAGTAGTTCGAACCGATTGGATGTGCTGATCGGCGAAGACGGCCGTCGCCGATTCACGCCCTCCTCCCCAGATGACCCTTCAGAGGAGGATACACGTGTGGAGTTGCGTGAACTTTTCTTACCTTTAGATGACTTGGTAATAGATTGCACATTCTCTTTCAAAAAGTCTTGTCGTACATACTTGGTCTTAAACTGTTTTTCTGGGGCAGAAGACGTCGTGAATTTAATAGCTTTAGTTCCGGAGGTCGAGGCTTTAGGTGAAAAGTGTGCAGGACTATTCTGTAAGCTGGCGGATTTGGCAGATGGTGATACCAACTTCGGTGTAGGTGCCGAAGGCTTTGGCAGCGCTTGGGCTAAAATAACCTTTTCCGCAATTGTAGCCCCGTTCATATCGCCGGTCTGTGTTGCGATTTCCCGACGCGGTACCGGTTTAGCTGCAACTGAGCTATAGGTACCGGACCTCGGGGCAGAGGGTTGGCGGAGTCGCAGGAGCTTCCGGGCTTCCAAGAAGGACACCTTCTCTTTCACCCGTATCTCCTGGATCGCTCGTTCCTCTGCAAAACGGGGGCAGTCTCGGGAACTAGATGGGTGTTCCCCGTTACAGTCCACACACGATGGAGCTGAAGCACAGGCCCCATCGTGGGAGATGTCACCGCAGTGGACGCAGGTGGACTTGCCGGTACACAACTCACTAGTGTGACCAAAACGTTGGCATTTAAAGCACCTCAGCGGATTGGGTATATAAGGCCTAACTTCGATGGCTTCATACCCTGCTCTAATCTTTTGAGGCAGATCAACCCGATCAAAAGTAAGAAACAGGGTACGAGTAGGCAGGAATTCACCGTTGATCTTACGTTGTACCCGATAAACAGCTGAGACACCCTGAGTCGCAAGATTTTCTTTGATCTCCTCAATGGACAAACCGTCCAACGCGCGGGTTGTTATTACACCGCGGGAGGAGTTCAGCGACTTATGCACCTCGACCTTCACTGGATAGCTGGCTAACATGGTGGCTTTAAGTATTCTTGCAGCTTGCGAGGCGGAGTTGGCTTCGACAAGAAGTGTACCATTGCGAGCTCGAACGCAGGATTTAACAGGACCAGCAATGGCATCGAGACCCTTTTGGATAGTAAAAGGGCTCACCGTAAGGAACTTCTTACCTTCCTCTGTCCTATGAATGACCAAGTAGCGAGGACCACATGACTCGACTACTTCCTTTCCAACGTCTTTATTAAGGGGTTTTTGTTTTGGTGCCATAGAAAAAATGGTATAAATTCATCCCCCAGTGCTCCCCACCCACCACGGAGCCCAACGAGGGGTCACCCCACTGGGGTGACAGGGCTACACAGGGGATATAGCGGGCTCGCCGTCCCACTCACCCTGGAGTTCGGTGTAATACCTAGTCCTGGCCGATTGACTAGGGGTGGGTTAGTCCCTAGCCTCCCGTTTAGGCAAATCAGAAACCAAAGCGGTGTATTAGGCTGCGCACCCTCCCCAGTTACTGAAAGACAGAAGCCCAGGCTCAGGTACGCAACCCTCAACCAACCAGGACATTCCTCTTCACCGGCACGGGTCTCCACGCACGCCCTACACGTGGGTGGGCATTTTGACCTTCTGGCTCCCTCACCACTCTGAGGTTGCCCACAGAGGGAGTCAAGGTGGCTCGGGACCCCGGGTGCGCCTAACCCGTACCTACCGTAGTAGCCCCACTGGGGTGACAGGGCTACACAGGGGATATAGCGGGCTCGCCGTGCCACTCACCCTGGAGTTCGGTGTAATACCTAGTCCTGGCCGATTGACTAGGGCTGGGTTAGTCCCTAGCCTCCCGTTTAGGCAAATCAGAAACCAAAGCGGTGTATTAGGCTGCGCACCCTTCCCAGTTACTGAAAGACAGAAGCCCAGGCTCAGGTACTCAACCCTCAACCAACCAGGATATTCCTTTTCCCCGATACGGGTCTCCACGTACGGCCTACACGTGGGTGGGCATTTTGACCTTCTGACTCCCTCACCACTCTGAGGTTGCCCACAGAGGGAGTCAAGGTGGCTCGGGACCCCGGGTGCGCCTAACCCGTACCTACCGTAGTAGGCCCCTGGGGGGGGGGGCGAGGAAATAGATTTCACTGCTTGCGAACGAGATGAATTTATTGATCTTTGCGCTGATTCCACACTCAAAGGTAAGTTCACCAAGAGTGAGGCGTCGGTGGCTGGTTTTTGGTTTCAACGGAGAGAGGAGTACCCTAACCTAATGAAGAAAGCAATTAACGAACTTTTGCCCTTTTCAATATCCTATCTATGCGAGCAAGCCTTCTCTGCTATGGTGACAAAATGCAAAGCAAGAAATAGACTGAATACCCTTGAGGATGATTTGCGTTTTTCACTGTTAACTGTAAGACCGGACATCACATATCTGTGCTCTAAGCATCAATCACAAGTTTCACATTAATCCTTAATCGAACAAAATTTATTGATGTATTTTTACTAAGTGATTGTAGTAAAGTCTAGTGTATTATGTTATGGTGTACGTTATTATTATATAATATTTCAATAAACTAACATATTAAGCTTAATTTTTTTTTAATTCAAGGAAGGGTGCCCCTGGTGTTATTCCCAAGGGTGCCGTGAACTTCAAAAGGTTGGGAAACACTGATCTAGATTCTATGTTTTAACTATGGCTGTTCGGCCCCCTCCTCAAACCCACGAGGTTGGTTGGCTCCTTTGGAACGCCAATGGGCTTCGGCGGCATCGCGCCGAAATGGCCACTTATCTCCGTCATAACCGCATCGACGTGCCTGTGTCACAGACTAAACTCCGCAGATCTGTCCCATTTGTGATTACAGACTTTATGTCTTCCGCACGGACAGACCCGGGGGTCGCCTAGGGGGGTGGCACAGCTGTTATACTCCGCCGGTCCGTTACCTTTGTTCTTCCTCCTCCTCGACCTTTGGAATATATCGAATGCACTGTGGTCAGCTTTCCCATTAACCGTCAGTTTGTCACTCTTGTGGCTGCTTATCGTCGCCCA
The DNA here is from genome assembly GCA_030762935.1 of Hymenopus coronatus. Lineage (NCBI taxonomy): Eukaryota > Metazoa > Arthropoda > Insecta > Mantodea > Hymenopodidae > Hymenopus > Hymenopus coronatus. Next base: position 59,588,431 of record CM060880.1, on the reverse strand, counting down.
GACACTTCCCGGATGGGTTGGTACGGGATCTTACCCGTCTTTCTTCTTTCCCCAGGCCGGGTGTTGGTGGCCGGGGACAAACTCTAAACAACCCACATGGAACTGTCGCTCTTCTAATTACGCCGGGACTGTGCTTCTTGACTTTCTGCTCTTTCGGCCGGATGTACATGTACATGCCCCAGAGGACTGCACTTATTGGCCTCCTGTGGAGGGACGGCAGCCTGATGTCCTCGGCATTTTCCTCGCTCGGTCTGTGGCGCTGTCGTCGGACTTCACTGTTACCCACTCGGACCACTGTCCGGTGTACTTCGCCCTACCTGGTCGTTTGTCCTCCCCTGTTGTCCCTCATTGGTTGGAGCGAGTCACGGATTGGTTCGCCTTTCGGGCGACGATTCACTCCTTGATTGACCCTCGCCTCCGATGTGCTTCCCCGTCAGACATTGATTCTGCCGTGGCCTCTTTTACGGCCTCCCTTCGCACGGCTACCACGCGTGCTACTGCCTCCATCTTCGCCATTTTGCCCGCCACCTCTTCCCAGTGGTTGATAATTTGGTCGCATGTTGCCGTCGTCTGTTTCGCCTCTGGCGGCAGACTCGCCAACCCAATTATAGACGTCTGGTCATCGTCCTTCGCAGCACCATCAAGGACACTTGGCTTGTCTGTGCTGATGCTGCCTGGGAGGAGCGTATGCTTGCCACATCCACTGTGACGGCTCTCTTTGGAAGGTCCTCAAGGGATTTCGCTCCTCCACGCCCATTTGCTTGCAGTCAGGCGCCCTTCATACCCCAGCGGGCCCGGTCGGCTCCCCAGAAAGAAAGGTGGAGTTATTTGCTTCCTGCCTAGAAGCTCGCTTCCAGGACAACCAGATGATGATGATGATGATAATGGTGTTGAAGGGCCGACGACCGAGGAGGAAAGCAAACCTGGTCTTCTACGAGATCTTGATTGGAACAGTACCTGCAAGCACCTCCGAGGTAACGCCTGCGTGATGGCAGACTACAGTGGAAGTACCACGCATCAGCGCCCCTAGCGAGACTGGCAGTGGGCAGCGCCCCTCTTCTAGCGTTGTCTCGCTCCGGCCGTATCCGCCGGAGATTCCCCACAGCTGGAGACCAACACTTGCACTTCAGGGAGGACCGCAGTGGGCATTGGCCCCCTTCTAGCGTGCCTCCTGGTGGAAGCGCGTCGAGCTTATCCACCAGCGCCTTCCCCCAAACTGCTGCCGACACCAACTCGAACGGCCGCAGCCTGCCCGGAAGAGAGCGAAGGCTTCCTCTTCCCGTGCCTCCTGAGCTGAACTACTAGCATCAGACGTACTCGGGACCGACAAACGCACTGACGTTACCGCGGGCTCACAAGGCCACAGCCAAGGGTCCGGGCTTAGGCTTGGACCCGGGGTTCGCCCCAATCGGCGCGTCGCAAGACGTCCGGCCCTCTGTGGGGAGGCAGATGGTACCTGCACAAGACCTAGACAAGCCAAATATAATCGCACAAGTCAAACCTGACGTAATGAGCACTACTGGCCCATCAACCTCCTCCTTCTCTAAACCAAACCCCGGCCCACGGGCTTTAGCCCTTAAGGGCAGAACAAAGAAGACTTCTGGAAGGAAGAAGTCTTCCTCCCACCTTGTTAACCAAGGGACTGCGGTCCCTCTCACCCCGGAAGTGGCGCAACCCTTTCACACCAGTCGCTCCCTCCGCCCCCTCCCAGGCCCAGTCTACCCTGGTGCCTGAGGGCACAGCAGACAACGAAGGCTTTATCACGGTGGTCCACAGGCGCCGTAAGACCTCCGGTTCAAAGCCGGAGGGGCACGCCTCTCCCACTCCTGCAGCAGCAACTATCACTGAGAGCCATCGCTCATAACGGGCGGGAAGAATACCGCTAATTGTGGCCGACCCGTTTCCCAACCATGTAAAAGTCATGAGGTAATTACGGGCAGCGCTCTCAGAACCACCAGGGCACCCGCTACCCCAAAAGTGTCGTCATCCGAACCAGGAACCCCGACGATCACGAGAAGGCGAGAGAGGTTCTGAGGAAATGTGAAATTCAGTTTCACACGTATTCCCTCCAGAAACCAAACTTAATCCGACGAGTGATCAGACACCGACCCCGAGGACATCCGTGTTGGCCTGGCGGAGGAACACGGAATCATTCCGCGGACCGACATATCCAATTGACCAAAACCTCCCGACCCGAGGGTGCTGAGCCCACTAAGGTCAAGATGCCCTTATTTTTGGTCATTGTAGGCAAAGATGGGGAGGGAATTCCCAAGATAGACACGGTGACCACTCTGTACAGCACGATAGTGCGAGTCGAGCCACACCACGACAGAGAGGGGCCAGCGTAGTGCTATCCATACCTGCGCTTCCACCACTCTAGCCACGCGTGTGTGCGGAACACCGCTTGCTTGCGCTCTGCAGGTGAGCACCACGTCAAAGACTGCCCTCACGCCAGAGAGGCTACAAAGTGTGCAAAATGAGGGGCGCCATATTGGCATCTATTGCGGTTGCCCCCCCAAAAACTGGAGCTAATCCAGGCAAGGCAGGGCAGAGCCATCACCCACCCTGCGAATGTGCGTCCAGGCACTAGCTTTGCCAACGCTATGTCGAGGCCGGAAGAAGTGCTTCGACTGGCTGAGGCAACGCTGGCGGTACCAACAAATCAGACCGAGAGCTCGGAAACTCAGGTCACCACCCCCCTGCGCCCCCCAGGGAGCAGAGACCCAAGAAGCAGCAGAAGAAGAAACAGGCACGGCCTCCCAAGAAGCCCGTGGCTCAGACCGCCGCTGCGGCAAACTCAACCCCGGCACCTGCGGCCGCAACAGCCGAGCCAGCTGCCCCACTCATCGCGGGCGGCCAGCCCAGCTAAGCGGCCACGCAGCTTCCCCCTCCACAGCAGCAAGCAGCTCCTATTGGCTCGACCAATGAGAGCGAAGTCGCTGTTTCTCCTTACAACAACCTCTGCGTGCCTATGGATGATATGACCGAGTTTTCCGAGCTCTCAGCCTGAATTGCCGACATCATATCGCGATCCCTCCCCATACTAAAGCGCTGCAGGGAACAACTGACAAGCCCCCACATCCCCGCCCTCCAGAAGGTCACCAGCATGCATGAGACGGCCCGACTGCTCTTCCCTGATTTCAGCTCGTAATGGCTGCGCTTAGAAACCGTAGAGCTTTGTGAGTTGCGTTCTGGAACGCAAACGGAGTCCGGGAACAGCGCCCAGGCGTCTTGGAGTTTATAGATGACCACGGGATTGATATCCTAATGGTCTGCGAGACACAACTTCACGCTGGTATTCCATTCTATCTGCCAAGTTACGTCGCCCATCGGACGGATCGACCTGGCCGTCAGGGCGGTGGTACGGCTATATTTATTAAAAATCACCTTACGAACACTCCTCTCACCATTCCTCCGCTACAGCACTTGGAGTCGACCGCCATAAGGATCTCCTTGGCCGGATCGGAAATAGTGCTAGTAGCGGCCTCTTCTATTAAGCGGACCTGAAGGCAGGTTGTGGTCGACTCCGACGTTTCACTTACAGCTCTGGCCACACCAGACTGGATAGAAAAAGTCGACTAGGATGCTGCTGTGGAATCCCTACAAAACTCTGTGGACGCTAACCCTCGAATAGACTCAATAGAGGCTCTCGAGGCGGCGGCCGCCGGGGTGTCAACCACAGTCCTAAATGCGGTCCGTGCTCCCACACACCGCATTCCCTTCGAAATACCTCAACCTTCCGATCTTCCTACAGATCTACGACAGCTGATTAATGCAAAAATGCTGTCAAAAAGCTATGGCAGAGATTTCCCCATCCCTGGATAGGAGACATACACCAGAAATTTAAATCCCTGGCCCCTCGTCTCTTTAGAGCACACCGTCGAGAGGTGTGGGTGCATACGTTAAGGCATGTAAACCTCCATGAGAGGAAACCTTGGCGAATAGTCCGTGGCCTGCGGAAAGACAGATTGGAATACCGGCATCCTATCCATGGCACCCGGGGCTATCTTGCCTTCGAGCCCCGGGATAAAGCAGATGCATTTGCAGACTACCCGGAAAATCAATTCCAGCCCAGAGAAGAGCCCCAGGACGAAGACCAAACTGAACTCGTCGAGCGGGCGGTAGAGGACTTCCTAGAGGCCCCACCCGCCCGTAAACGACGAGGAGTTTCACGTCCCTCTAGCTACCCCACAGGAGGTAGCCACCCAAATCCATTCCTTAAAAACTAAAAAATCCCCTGGACAGGACCGTGTAACAGCGGAAATGCTCCAGAACCTTCCACGAAAAGCCGTTCTTCATTTGACACGGATTTATAACGCATGCTTACATATGCGCCACTTTCCCGCTAAGTGGAAGGAGGCCAGGAAAAGGCCTTCGCCACTACGTGGCTTGGTGGGCTCATCTATAAACGCATAGAGCATGAAATTACCTCTCCATACATTTGCTTGGTAGCTTCCTTTCTTAAGAATCGAAGCTTCGGTGTAAAGGTGGGGGGGGGGGTACCTTCTACAGATCGGCCCATTGGCGCGGGACTGCCGGAAGGTAACGTGTTGTCTCCGGCGCTCTTTGCACCTTACATGGCCGAAATCCCCACGCGGCCTAGCTCACGGGCAGATGCGACTTGGCCGTCAAGAAGGACAGAACTCTTCGGCACTTCTTGGGCAGCAGCAGCTACACTGGGTTACGGCAGAACCACAACCAGCCAACACCTCTACGGCCAGACTTCGGATGGTACACGCCGGCACATCATAGCGGCAACGCAGTGGGCTTAGCACCCCCTAATAACTTGCCTTCACCACCCCCACCGACGGGCAGTGGACTTAGATCCCCTGCTAGCCCGTTAGAAAAAGGCCCTTCCTGGCAACAAGAGCGGTAGTTCAGGAATAGGTCTCCCCTATTTCTTACTACTCTCTCACCATCATCTATCTTTGCACTTACTGTGACCTTAAGACCGACTGACCACGAGACAGCGGGTCTACAAGACCACAGCCAAGGGTTAGGGCCTCCGGCCCCACAACTCGAGCCAATAATTGCTCGCACAGGCGCCTCCGTAAAAGATGTCCGGTCCGCTGTAGAACGCCGGAGGGCACCCGCGCCACTGGACCCAAAAGTCGGGCAAACACCTGGTCCTTCCACCTCACCTGAGGCAGAACCTACCAGGAAAAGGAGGAAAAACACTCCTCATAAAGTGTCAGGCACCATTCCTTGGGATAACCCCTCCATTCCCCCTCTGCCAGAATCGGCGGACGAGGACGAGTTATCCCTAGAACCCCCTATGGACGGATTCACCGTCGTGGGGAGAAACGGTAGGGCCTCTCCGGGTCCTGCCGCCTCGGCTCAGACAGCTGCTGCACCCCCACAGGGGACCCAAGCACCCCTAACCAATAGGGGCACAAGGCTGCCGCCAATCATCGGGGACTCCTTCAAGGATCATGTTGGAGTCATGCGACGCTTGGCGTCAAAGATAAAAGCCAGCTTCGAAGCAAAATGGAAGCCCAGAAAAGTCCATATCCAGACCAACACCCCTGAGGATTTTGAAGCGGCCAAACAGACGCTTCGAGATCTTCAGATACGCTTCTATTCCTACTCCCCTTAGCGCCCCCATTTGGAGCGTCGCATAATAAGAGGCTTGGGCTCTATGTGCACCCCTGAGAAGGTGAAACAGGCGCTTCACCAGGAGCACGGCATTGCCGCCGCTTCAGTAGCTCAGCTAAGAAAGACAGTACAGACAGACGAGGGCGCCGTCAAAGTGCCGATGCCGCTCTTCATGGTCGTCGTGGACAAGGTGCCAGGCGGCGAGATCCAACAATTAGACACCATCCGAGTGCTGTTCCACACGGTCGTAAAGGTGGAACGCTTTTACGGCCAAGGTGGACCAGTACAATGCCATCGCTGTATGGGTTTCCACCGTTCCAGCCAGGTGTGAGAGCGTAAGCTTGCGTGCCTGCGCTGTGCAGGAGACCACATTGTGCAATTCTGCCCGAGCCTTCCTGAGAAGAGCAAATGTGCTAACTGTGGGCAGGCACACTCAAGCGTATATGAGGGCTGCCGTACCCGGCAAAGTCATAGACAACCGCCGTCAAGGAGGCCGTGGGGCGGAGCCAATCCCACCCGGGGCCCCCTTCTCGGCCGCTCTCACAAGAGCGCAGACGACGCTACAGTGGGCAGAGACAACGACGGAGGAGGCACCACCGACGGCGACTGAGGCGGCGCCCACGACGCAGACGACCGAGCCCACTAAGAACGTAAAGACCGAGACACAGGCGCAGGAAAGGGGTACACCAAGACCGAAGAGGAAGTCCAAGTCTCAAAGGAAAAACAATAAGAGCAGGGCCCAGCCTACCGCTCGGCCGGGCCAATCACAGGTCCCGACCGAGCAGCAGACACAAGCCACGCCCTCAACGGCGCAACAAAACCAGCCGCCCGCCGAGCAGCTTGTCACTGCCACGGCGGACACTGGCAGCACAGCGGCGACGCTCCAAGATCCCGCATACTTTCGCCTGCCGACCCATGTCGAGGCAGTCTCCCCGTCCGATATGGACGAATTCAGGACCCTAAACCTGTGCTTTGGGGATTACATTAACAGGGCTCTTCCAACTCTCCGGAAATGTAAGCAGCAACTGTCCGAACCGAGGCTTAGTCCCTTGGTTAAGCACAAAATCCTGTTTGACACGCTGAAGTGCTTTTCCCTAATTCCGCAATGTAATGGCCTCCAGACTCGTCAGGAGACCATTACGAGCCGCGTTTTGGAACGCAAACGGAATTAGGGAACATTACCCAAGCCCACTTGAGTTTGTAGAATCCCACGGCATTGACGTCTTACTAGTCTGCGAAACACACCTGCATGCTGGTATAAATTTCTCGTTGCCAAGTTACACCACCCATCGGTCGGATAGAATCGGCCGACAGGGTGGGGGTACCGATATATTCAAACACCGCATTACCTACACCCCCTTTTCTTCTCCCACAGCTTCAGCACGTGGAGGCGTGCGCCATTCGGCTTGCCATTGGTGGACTCGACACGCTGCTGATAGCTGCTTACGACCCTCTTGACGCCCGCTATTACGAGGTGGATTACACCGCCTTGTTAAATCTGCATCTTGTAGTCTGCATTGCAGGCGGCTTAAACGCAAGGCACGGGCACTGGTATAGCCGTGTTTCTAACCAGAGGGGCCGCGGACTCTACCGCCTCATTAGCGGAGATCCCAGCCTCCATGCGCACGGACCGAGAAGGCCTACATTCTACCCGGCCCGCGGCAGGCCGGACGCACTCGACATCATGATCACCAAAAACATTCAATTCCATCTAGACCTCTCAGTGGTAAACGAACTGGATTCCGACCACGACCCAGTCCTGGTTGACTCCAATGATCACATACCAGCCCTGGCAATCCCAGACTGGTTTAACGAAGTCGACTGGGATGCAGCAGTCCCAGAACTCACCCAGACCATCGACCCGCGGCCACGCATCGACTGTCGAGGCGCTGGAAGCGGCGGTGAGGGTATTCTCCCAACAGATCCTGAAGGCGGTACGCGCTCACACACCGCATCCCGTCTGAATCCTCTAACCCTCGGACCATCCCTGATGAACTCCGGCGGCTTATAAAAGCCAAAGCGACTGCCCGGAAGCTATGGCAACGCTTCCGCCACCCCAGGATAGGGGCAGTATACCAGAGGTTCAAAACCCTGGCAAGGCGACTGCTCCGAGCTCACAGGAAACAGGGCTGGGAAAACCTGATGCGGACCGTCAACCTGCAAGAAAAGAAACCGTGGCAGATTATCAAGTCCCTAAGGAAGGACAAGACGCAATACCAGTATCCTCTACATGGCACTCGTGGGGGTCACGCTTTTGAGCCCTGCGAGAACGCCACAGTGTTTGCAGACTAACTAGAGAGTCAATTTGAACCCCGGGAGGACCCCCAGGACAAGGACTTCAGTGACCTTGTGGGGGCGACGGTAGACTACCTCTACGAGGAGACGCCGCCGCCACACGACGGGATCCAACTTCCTATAGTCACCACGAAAGAGGTAACTTCCGAAATTCAAAAACTGCACCCAAGCAAATCCCCGGGGCACGACGGAGTCACGGAGCCCATGCTCCAACATCTACCCCGAAAGGCTGTGATCCACCTGAGCCGGATTTTTAATGCATGTCTCCAATTCCGTCACTTTCCAACTTGTTGGAAGGAGGCGCGTATGGTATGCATTCTAAAGCTCGGCAAGGACTCGTTCTTCCCATGCAATTACCGATCCATCAGTTTACTCCCGACCGTCTCAAAAGTTTTTGAGCGGTTGCTCCTGCCCCGCCTCGCCCCTCTTTTCGAGGAAAGGCACCTCCTACCGGATCACCAGTTTGGTTTTCGTCGAGGGCACTCCACGACTTTGCAGCTATTGCGCCTCGCCCGAGAAGGCTGCCCTGGGCTTCCAGGGCAACCTCAAGACGATCCGGTACTGCTGGACCTGGAGAAGGCATTCGCCACTACCTGGCATCAGGGGCTCCTCTACAAACTCAAACAAGCAGGCGTCCCTCACCCCTATCTCACCCTGATAAGCAGCTTCCTTCGGGAACACTCATTCCGGGTGAGAGTGGACTGAAGACTCTCCACCGTCAGACCCATAGCAGTGGGAGTGCCGGAAGGCAGTGTACTGTCCCCATTACTCTTCGCCGCCTATATGTCTGACATCCCGACGGAACCCCGAACTTTCCTGTGCCAATATGCCGACAACGTCCTCATAATGGCACAGAATAGCGCCCGTTACTGTTTCCCCCCACTACAGCGACTGCTCCGTGCCATTGGCCGGTGGAGCGAAAAGTGGAGGATGGCCATCAGTCCGGGGAAGAGCTCGGCTGTTCTCCTGGCGAAGGTCCGTCGCTGGCGGCCGAAGCGTACCCTGAGGCTGAGGCGGCGGCTGATCCCGTGGGTCACAGCCGCCAAATATTTTGGGGTCCTCCTCGACCGCGGGCTCACTTTCGCGCCACATGTAAGGGGAGAGGTGGGGCTAGGCCACGCCGCCCTCAGGCAGTTATACCCGGTTTTTAAATCCGCCATGCCTAAACACCTCAAACTGCGCCTGTATCAGGCGATAATTCCACTCCTGATCCAATACGGCTGCGAGGTCTGGGGAACAGTGGCGCCGACCACAATCCGCAGACTTCAAGTCGTCCAGAACAGGGCGTTAAGGATGATCGATACTGGGCACATATTCCCATCTCACATCCTACATACCTACTCCGGATTCCCGTATATCATCGACTTCGTGAGGTAACGAGCCCGCACGTTGTATGATAAACTCCCCTTTCACCCTAACCCTCTGGTGCGCACTTTGGGCGACTACGACCATAGGGCGCCAAGAAGGAGAAAATCCTACCCCCTGCCAAGGGACGCTCTTGGTCCACTGGCCTGAGACTGCCATCCCTTAATCCAAACAAGCTCCCAGGTTATACAGCAACGGAAGGGGTGGCAGCCGGTTGGGAGACCGCTCGGCTGAAACCCTGCCCCCTCCGACTAACCTGCAACACATCACCCACCCAAATCCATAATCATACCAACTTTCCTCCCACCTGGCCTGCTTAACCCGGCACGTCGAGTTAAGCAGCATCGAGCGTGGTCACCACTTGGATGGGTGACCACCCAAGTAAACGACTACACTTAGCCCTAAGGCTGCGGAGGAATTTTAACACCCCCCGGCGGACGTAGACACAAAAGCTTGTGAACAAAACCTTTTTCCCCTATATCGCACAGGTAAAACCGCATTTAGCGGTTAGGTACTGTGGCGATCTTACACTACGTCCAGGTAAACCTGGACAACCTGTTCTTGGACGCTGGACATCCCCATCCAGCCCAGCACACATACATGTCAGTGTGCGGACGATCTCATGATCGTCGCTGTGAACCGGAACACCGGATACAGCTTTCGGCAAATCCAAGCCCACCTCCATGCCATTGGCAGGTGGAGTGAGATGGCGAATGGCCATTAGCCCGGAGAAAAGCTCTGCGATTCTCCTGGCGAAAACCATTAGAAATCGGCTTCAGCAAAACTTTGTTTTACGGCACCGTAGAATCCCTTGGGTGAACACGGTAAAGTATCTCGGAATGACACCGGACCGACGGCTGACTTTCACTCCGCATGTCAGGGGCAAGGTGAACCTAGGGCACGCTTTTCTCAGGCACCTTTACCCCATGCTCAGTTCACAGAGCATGCCCCTTACCCTAAAGCTTCAGCTGTACCGGGCCATGATTCCGCCTCTGGTTCTGTACGGCTGCGAGATCTGGGGGACCGTAGCTAACTACGTGCTCCTCAGGGTCCAGACGCTGCAGAACCGGGCACTGCGGTTCAACTACCGTACCGGCTGGAGATTTCCCGCCCACATCCTTCATGAACATTCCGTACATTGTCGACCTCATCAGAACGAGGACCTGTTCATTGTACGACAAAATTCCAACCCACCCTAATCAACTTGTGAATTCTCTAGGAAATTATGATCCCAGAGAAGTACGTCGCCTGCCCTCATTCCGCCTGCCCTCATTCCGCCTGCCGAGAGACGCCATTGGCCCTCTCGGTTAGCTACGCCCCCTGCCCTGAGACACGTTTAAATTCAACCTGAAAAGGGCAAAGCGACGCAAACCCGTAATCAAAACGGGGCAAAACTAATATAGCGTGTCGTCCTCGTAACGGGTGAACGCTTAATCCAAATTAAAACAGTCAATTCTGCTCCAGGCGGGAGAAAACTGTGCGGCCTCCTGACTGGCCCGCGCAAGCGCACGTGGGCATGTCCTCTCCCTACAAAATTCCCTGTACCAATCTCTACACACATGGCGGCAGACTCCAGTCTGCTGTTGCTTCAGCGGGTACAGAATAGATGTCTCCGGGCTATCTATTCTGTGCCTCAAGGCTTTCCAACGAGACTCCTGCACGAAGCCTCTGGTCTACCATACCTGGAGGACGAGATTAGGCGTCGGGCAACAAAATTCAACGAAGGGTTACCATTCCATCGGAGCGCCCTCGTTAGGTCTCTTGGGGATTACGATCCCACAAAGCGCCGCTTCAGGCGATACCGGCTTCCCCGCATGGCTTGCGGGCACCCCCGATAACGAAGGAGCACCACCAACAGCTGCTACGGCTAAGCTCCTTATTATCCTTCAAGAGTTGCTTGGATTCAAAATTTAACCGCAAGAAACATTTTGATAAAAACACACCAGCGGTGCACAAGGGCCGTTGCACCATCAAGGCAACCGTCGAGGAGCATTATTCGCCTCCTCCTGTCACTCCACAACCCCAATACACACCCGCCATCCTACAAAACCCACAATCCCGTCAGAACGTGGTTAAGTTCTCTCTGAGAACAGGGACACGTCTAACACACCTCGGGCTGCCCTCAGCCTGCCAATCACACTGGACTGGACTACACACATAACGCATTATGCTCTTCAAGGCCATCTCTGGCATTCCAGGCGCTTTTTAGCGCCACATGCAGAAGCCTGCCTTCGCCGCTACCACCCAGAGAAGCATCAGCTGACAAACATCACCAGCTTAACACCGAGGACCCTGATTGGCCGGCCACCACCACTGGAAGAAACCCTATTGGGCTGCTTCAGGTGATCCGGAAAACCACTCCAATAAGTGCGGGTAGCCGAAACAAGGCCACAGCCACCCAACCTCTTAGGTTCAGGTAAGGCGCGCTAAACAAAGCGTCCGGTCCTCTGATTCGGCCTGCTTCTTAGCCCCTGCTGCCTGCAGGTGAGGGTAAACCAAGGTGTGTTTTTGTGTGCACTGCACCCTAGGGTGCAGGGCAAGTATCCCTGTCCTCGTCCTCTTCCACCATGACCAGGAGCAAATCAAAACCATCCAAAGGCAAAGCCCCAAGCGGGCCTGCCTATGATGAAGCAACGGCCGTTGCCAGCACCAGCACTGGTGCAGCCACCCTGCCCTCCAGTGGCCCTGCTACTGTAGAGGGCAAAAAGAGATCTAGCCAGGAACGCCAAGGCGGTAAAGGCAAGATTATCTGTTTGGACTCATCCAAGCAAGACACCAATGAGGGCCTCCCGCGCGAACCAATTTCACGTGCAGGCCAAATTCCGGAGCACGACTCCGACGACGACTGTGCCAGCGTGTGCAGTAATATTTCACACCGCAGCGGCAGGACCTCGGTCCTGTCGTACCACTCATCCTCCATGATGGTAGATCATGAGGAGTCCTCTTCCGGCCTCTCCACAGACGGAGAGGACGATTTTCGCGTAGTGGCCTCGAGGAAGGAGAAGAGGCAAACCCGATTGGCTGCAGAGGGCGTGCCCTCTGGCCAATCCCAGGCAACATCCCGCCCCGGAGATTCTGGGCCCGCTACGTCTTCCAGGCGAAGATTATAGAGGATTATAACCTCATCCTGCAAGCCCTCAAGAGGAAAAGTGTTCCCCATTTTACCTTTGGACTGGATAAGTCCCGTGACTTCCGCAGGGTCATTCGTGGCCTACCAGTCGACACCTCGGTGGAGGATATCTCGACAGACCTCATCCGCCAGGGCATCACCCCAAGACTGGTGAAGCAGCTCACCAGGTCCGCTCCAGATGGGCAAGGCCCCAAATCTCCCCTCCCCCTCTTCCTCGTAGTAGTGGAGCGGGCCAATGACCCTGAGGCCAAGATAGATGGCGTCACCGCCATCTGTTACCTCAGCGTCAAAATTGAACTTTCCAAGGGCTCTGGCGGACCCCCTCAATGTCACCGGTGCCTGGGGTTTAACCACTCCAGTCACTTTTGCTTCCGTAACCTGCGCTGCTTAAGGTGCGGAGGCGCCCACCCTAAAGAGGTCTGCAAGATATCTCCCACCGCGAAGCCGATTTGCGCAAACTGTGGTGGCGAACATATTGTTCCTCACCCAGGAACATAACCACCACCACTCCTCCTGTCCTGCAGATGTCGGATGTGATGGCGTGGATACAGCAGCTTCTGCTGAACCACGGCCGAAGCATCTATGATCTGCTGGTCAGATTCCTATATGCCACAGACCCAGCCGCAAAGATGGCTGTCGCCATGGAGGGACTTGCCCTCCTGACCGTGATCGTCCAGACCGCCCAGAATGGCGGGTCGAAATAGGTCTCGTACCTCTTTTCGATTCGCGTTCTGGAACGCGTGTGGCCTGAACGGTGAGGGGAGTGAGCTCCAGCATTTTGCCGGCTCATTTGCCCTAGACCTTGTGCTAGTCAGCGAAACACATCTCCGTCCAGATACCTCTTTCCGACTTCCGGGCTACAACTGCCTCAGAGTGGATCGTGTGGGCCGCCGAGGAGGTGGGACAGCGATCTTCGTGAGAAACAGGGTAGTCCACAAACCCACCCAGCTCCCGCCTCTTCAAACCATGGAAGCCACGGCTGTCTGTGTTGATCTAGGCGGTATGGAAGTTTTACTGGTGTCTGTATACCATCCACCCCATAGGCAGTTCGTACTAAACGATTACCTTTCCATCCTAGCCCTTCATCCTAATGTCATCCTTGACGGGGACTTCAATGCCAAACATCCGCTTTGGCATTGCGGCCCCCGGGCGGACGCCCGAGGCAATGATATCATACGCATGATAGATGCGGACCCTCAACTCAGAGTAGAGGGCCCCTGGCAACCCACACACCATCCACGAGGTCAAGGACGGGCATCCGTTATTGACTTCTCGATCATCAAACAATTCCCTTTTCATACATCACTCATATCGATCAACGCACTTCATTCCGATCATAATCCCGTGTTAGCTGAGGTTAACACACGGGTTGCCAGTCACGACGTCTCGGTTCAAAACCGCGACGTTGACTGGGAATGCGTCAGGGTTTGCCTCAACGACTCCATCCCGCCGAACCCTAGGATCACAGACATCCCATCCCTAGAGGCTGCGGTCCAATCCTTTACCTCCATCGTGGTGCCAACTGCCCACAACCTAACTGTTCACACCCCAGCTCCTCTACACCCAGATGTCCTACCGCTAGAACTCCATCTGCTTGTACGCCGTTCCTGGGCTGCCCGCAGACTATACCAGCGTCACCGCACGCCACATAACCGAGCACTCCTGAGGCGTTTACGCCGAGAGGTCCGGACCAGACTACGCGAGCACAGGGTGCGAGCGTGGGAGGAGACTATGACCCGCTTGAGGCTCGAGGATGGCGACGTATGGAGGATTGCCAAAGCTCTCCGTCACCGCGGAGGTCAAATCACCTCCCCAATCAAAGGCACCCAAGGCCTGGCTTATGAACCCCGAGCCAAAGCCGATGTGTTCGCTGACTACCTCGAAAGGTCTATGAGGCCACGAGAAGACCTCCAGTACGAAGACTTCTCGGACCGAGCTCGGCGGGAGGTGCGTCGATACCTTCGGCACCCCCCCCTGACGAGGCGGACCGACTTCCCGTCATCCGACCCAGTGAACTCCAGGGCGCACTCCGGCGCCTGAACCCCAAAAAGGCAGCGGGTCCTAACGGACTAACCCCCGCCATGCTCCGATGCCTTCCCATCAAGGCGGTACTCTTTCTAACCAAGGTTTTCAGCATGTGCCTCACCTTGTGCCACTTTTCACGCGAGTGGAGGGAGGCCCGGGTGATATGCATCTTGAAGCCGGGGAAAGACCCGTTACACCCATCCAATTACCGATCCATCAGTCTCCTATAAGTTCTCTCGAAGATTCTCGAGAGGCTAATACTAGCCCGCTTGTCCCCTCTCTTGGGCGACATTCATGCCATCCCAGATCACCAATTTGGTTTTCGTCCTGGGCATTCTACACCCCAGCAACTACTGAGAGTGTTGGAGGCCGCTGCACTGGGCTTCCAGGACAGAGCCTACACTGCGGCGGTGTCGCTGGACGTGGAGAAAGCCTTCTCTACGACCTGGCACGCGGGTCTGCTCCTCAAACTCATCCGACTGGAGCTCCCGACACACATCATACACCTACTACACTCATATCTTAAACACAGATTTTTTGTAGTTTCAGTTACCGGACACAAATCAACACCTAGGCCAGTAAGAGGCGGAGTCCCCGAAGGCTCTGTACTTTCCCCTACGCTCTTTAGCGTCTACATGGCCGACCTACCAACAGTGCAGCAAGTCAACATAGCTCAGTATGCTGATGACGTGCTGTTATACTGTACAAACACCCATGCAGAGCCTTCAACCCTATCCAGAGACACATCTGCCTCATCCAACAGTGGTGCGAGCGTTGGCGATTGTCCATAAATCCGGAGAAAAGCCACGATTTTCTCTTCACCAAGCGCCGCTTTCCCGCAAACTTCCCCACATTCACGTACCTCAGACGAAGGATACAATGGACCAACACCATCACCTACTTGGGGGTGAAGCTTGACAGGGGCGTCACTTTTAGGGAGTACGTCCGGGGGCTGTGGTGCCGGGGCAATGGGTCTGCGGCCTCACTGTACCCGATGCTGAGGTCCTCGATGACGGTTCCCCTTAGGTTGCCCCTTTTGAGGGCTCTCCTTATCCCCTTATTAATCTACGCCTGCGAGATCTGGGGCATGGCGGCAGACTCCAGTCTGCTGTTGCTTCAGCGGGTACAGAATAGGTGTCTCCGTGCTATCTATTCTGTGCCTCGAGGCTTTCCAACGAGACCCCTGCACGAAGCCTCTGGTCTACCATACCTGGAGGACGAGATTAGGCGTCGGGCAACAAAATTCAACGAAGGGTTACCATTCCATCGGAGCGCCCTCGTTAGGTCTCTTGGGGATTACGATCCCACAAACCGCCGCTTCAGGCGATACCGGCTTCCCCGCATGGCTTGCGGGCATCCCCGGTAATGAAGGAGCACCACCAGCAGCTGCTACGGCTAAGCTCCTTACTATCCTTCAAGAGTTGCTTGGATTCAAAATTTAATCTCAAGAAACATTTTGATAAAAACACACCAGCGGTGCACAAGGGCCGTTGCACCATCAAGGCAACCGTCGAGGAGCAATATTCGCCTCCTCCTGTCACTCCACAACCCCAATACACACCCGCCATCCTACAAAACCCACAATCCCGTCAAAACGTGGTTAAGTTCTCTCTGAGAACAGGGACACGTCTAACACACCTCGGGCTGCTCTCAGCCTGCCAATCACACTGGACTGGACTGGAAGGCCAGAGCCATCCAACTTCCTAGGTTCGGGTAAGGCACGCTAATAAAGCGTCCGGTCCTCTATTTCGGCCTGCTTCTTAGCCCCTGCTGTCTGCAGGTGAGGGTAAACCAAGTTGTGTTTTGTGCACTGCATCCTAGGGTGCAGGGCAAGTATCCCTGTCCTCTACCACCATGACAAGAAGCAAATCCAAACCATCCAAAGGCAAAGCCCCAAGCGGGCCCGCCTATGATGAAGCAACGGCCGTTGCCGGCACCAGCACTGGTGCAGCCACCCAGCCCTCCAATGGCACTGCTACTGTAGAGGGCAAAGATGGCTGTCGCCATGGAGGGACTTGCCCTCCTGACCGTGATCGTCCAAACCGCCCAGAATGGCGAATCGAAATAGGTCTCGTATCTCTTTCCGATTCGCGTTCTGGTACGCCTGTGGCCTGAACGGTCAGGGGAGTGAGCTCCAGCATTTTGCCGGCTCATTTGCCCTAGACCTCGTGCTAGTCAGCGAAACTCATCTCCGTCCAGACACCTTATTCCGACTTCCGGGCTACAACTGCCTCAGAGTGGATCGTGTGGGCCGCCGCGGAGGTGGCACAGCGATCTTCGTGAGAAACAGGGTAGTCCACAAACCCATCCAGCTCCCGCCTCTTCAAACCATGGAAGCCACGGCTGTCTGTGTTCACCTAGGCGGTACGGAAGTTTTACTGGTGTCTGTTTACCACCCACCCCATAGGCAGTTCGTACTAAACGATTACCTTTCCATCCTAGCCCTTCATCCTAATGTCATCCTTGACGGGGACTTCAATGCCAAACATCCGCGTTCGCATTGCGGCCCCCGGGCGGACGCCCGAGGCAATGATATCATACGCATGATAGATGCGGACCCTCAACTCAGAGTAGAGGGCCCCTGGCAACCCACACACCATCCACGAGGTCCAGGACGGGCATCCGTTGACTTCACGATCATCAAACAATTTTCCCTTTTCATACATCTCACATCGATCAACGCACTTCATTCCGATCATAATCCCGTATTAGCTGAGGTTAACACACAGGTTGCCAGTCATGACGTCTCGGTTCATAACCGCGACGTTGACTGGGAATGCGTCAGGGTTTGCCTCAAGGACTCCACCCCGCCGAACCCGAGGATCACAGACATCCCATTCCTAGAGGCTGCGGTCCAATCCTATACATCCATCGTGGTGCGAACTGCCCAGAACCTAACCGTTCACACACCAGCACCTCTACACCCGGATGTCCTTCCCCTTGAACTCCATCTGCTCGTACGCCGTTCCTGGGGTGCCCGGAGACTTTATCAGCGTCACCGCAAGCCACATAACCGAGCACTCCTGCGGCGTTTACGCCGAGAGGTCCAGACCCGACTACGCGAGCACAGGGTGCGAGCTTGGGAGGAGACGATGACCCGCTTGAAGCTCGAGGATGGCAACGTGTGGAGGTTTGCCAAAGCTCTCCGACACCGCGGAGGTCAAATCACCTCCCCAATCCAAGGCACCCAAGGCCTGGCTATTGAACCCCGAGCCAAAGCCGATGTGTTCGCTGACTACCTCGAAAGGACTATGAGGCCACGAGAAGACCCTCAGGACGAAGACTTCTCGGACCGTGCTCGAGGGGAGGTGCGTCGATACCTTCGACGCCCCCCCCCGACGAGGCGGACCGACTTCCCGTCATCCGACCCAGTGAACTCCAGGGCTCACTCCGGCATCTCAACCCCAAAAAGGCAGCGGGTCCTTACGGACTAACCCCCGCCATGCTCCGATGCCTTCCCATCAAGGCGGTACTCACACTTAGGCGGCTTCGGCTGTGACACAACACCAATCGTGCCTATGCGCAGTTACTCCTTGCTGAAACTAACCTATTCTAGCAATGCCTAAATGCCAATCCAGTAGTTCCCAAAAAGCATCCACTTCAAGAGGAAAACCACCTGAGCCCCCCACCAAGACAGCAGTGAGGACGAAGATGACAGTCATAATACCAGCACGGACTCATTCATCACCGACACGGCAAAGAAGATCAACGAAAACCTCTTACAAGAAAACAACGCTCCTCGCACGCCACGTGATCCTCGCTTGCAGCGTCAAAGGATGGGTGACCCACACGGCAGTCATGCAGTGTACGTCGTAAACTGCGAAGAACAATACCGAGACGCCTTCTATGTTACCAAGCTTATGGAAGCGCATAAGCAGGACCCAAACAGCATTCTCCTCAAAACCAGAATCAACAACTCACCAAACACATACAAACTACTGTTTAATAACGCGCAAAACGCCGTTACATTTACACAGGCCAACAAAGGGAAGTTTGGACCAAGGTCAACATTCACAACCACAACACCACAACCCACATACGGAAAGAACACCGGGGTGAGAGCCCGCCAAACGCTAACCGCGGTGGTAAAAGGGATTCCAACACACATTGGAGAGCAGCAGTTGCTATCCAGCATAAACAAGACCTATCCCGAAATCACCAAACTCTCCAGAATTGTCAACAACGGGAGGACCACTACGCTGGTAAGAATTTTCACACAAGAAGCCGACACAATAAGAATGGTATTACAGGAAGGCACCTGTATTGAAGGCCAGTATTATTACACTGAACCCTCACGCCACACGGAAAAACACACACCATGCAAAAGGTGCCAAATATATGGTCACAGTGTAGACGACTGCAAAGATGACCCCCGCTGCCTCTACTGCGGAGACAAGAGACCTACATGGCAGTGCGATCATAGGAAATTTCCCCGCAACGAAGCCTAGTGCGCTACGTGTGACACCACAGGCCACTATACCGGGCAAGTAAAGTGCGCCAACTACCCAAAAGAAGCTCCATCACAGATCCACCAGGTGGCGCCAACGAAGATCTACCCACATGACAAGCCGCCCGCACCTGTTAAAGTGTGTGAACAAAGCTGGCCACCACTACAGATCAGCCAAATTCCGGAGGACAAAAAGAAGCTCTCATCGGAAGAAACTACACAAAAGCTGAGAGACATCACGAAAAACACCGAGGAAAGCCTACAGAAGATCCAACACAAGATCGGAAAAATGCAGGCAGACACCTTAAACTACATCGAAACGCTGGTAGACAGCATCACTGAACAACTTCTTAAAACAATAACCATGGCAGTGTACGAGGTTAGTCCCCCACGATACCGACAGAAGATGCTAAAACAACTTGCTGACACCACCAAACAAACGCTACAACGAAGCCTAAACACCTACAGAGTAGGCGGTCAGCTAGCTGTAGTAGTGGCCAAAATCGCCACCGACAACAAAGTGGTGGAGACGTAACAATTGGAAACCAATAGACTGGACCGTAATCATAATGGCAGGCGTTACTTGCATCCAACACCACAACATTAAGTTGGTTCAACTTAATGTGTGCGGACTCGGAAACAAACGAGAGGAGCTACAAACTCTGGTTGATAATCTCAAACCAGATATATTAACACTAAATGAGACAAAGCTGAAACCGCACCGAAAGTTTGAGCTTCGACCATACACCTGCTACCGGAAGGACCGCCCGCAAACCCCCGGAGGAGTGGCTATCCTAGTGCGCCCAGAGCTAAACCCAGAAGTCATTGCCGTACCACCAACGTACCAACATGAGGAGGCGCTGGTAGTGAAAATAACCATCCAAAAATTCATTATGCATGTGGCTACTATTTACTCCAGCGGGGAACTCAACACAAACCTTCTGACGCACATGTACCAGAACTACAAAAACCTAATAGTCACCGGGGACCTCAACGCCAACCACACTGGCCTACTAGATGAAATAACGAACACCAATGGGAAGCTACTTCGAGCCTTGCACAACCAAATACCACTGAGAAACATATTCCTACCCGGGCCGACACGACTTGGCTGGACAGACCGAGAGCAACCTACGTCACCCGACAAAGTTCTGGTAGACCCAGCCCTGATGAACAAAATAATACACACCGCAATAGACCCCCCAGGGGCCTACTACGGTAGGTACGGGATAGGCGCACCCGGGGTCCCGAGCCACCTTGACTCCATCTGTGGGCAACCTCAGAGTGGTGAGGGAGTCAGTAGGTCAAAATGCCCACCCACGTGTAGGCCGTGCGTGGAGAGCCGTGTCGGTGAAAAGGAATATCCTGGTTGGTTGAGGGTTGCGTACCTGAGCCTGGGCTTCTGTCTTTCAGTAACTGGGGAGGGTGCGCAGCCTAATACACCGCTTTGGTTTCTGATTTGCCTAAACGGGAGGCTAGGGACTAACCCACCCCTAGTCAATCGGCCAGGACTAGGTATTACACCGAACTCCAGGGTGAGTGGGACGGCGAGCCCGCTATATCCCCTGTGTAGCCCTGTCACTCCAGTGGGGTGACCCCTCGTTGGGCTCCGTGGTGGGTGGGGAGCACTAGGGGATGAATTTATACCATTTTTTTATGGCACCAAAACCAAAACCCCTTATTTTAAATGCAAACGTTGGAAAGGAAGAAGTCGAGTCATGTGGTCCTCGCTACTTGGTTATTCATAGGACAGAGGAAGGTAAGAAGTTCCTTACGGTGAGCCCTTTTACTATCCAAAAGGGTCTCGATGCCATTGCTGGTCCGGTCAAATCTTGCGTTGGAGCTCGCAACGGTACACTTCTTGTCGAAGCCAACTCCGCCTCGCAAGCTGCAAGGATACTTAAAGCCACCACGTTAGCCAGCTATCCAGTGAAGGTCGAGGTGCACAAGTCGCTGAACTCCTCCCGCGGTGTAGTAACAACCCGCGCGTTGGACGGTTTGTCCATTGAGGAGATCCAAGAAAATCTTGCGACTCAGGGTGTCTCAGCTGTTTATCGGGTACAACGTAAGATCAACGGTGAATTCCTGCCTACTCGTACCCTGTTTCTTACTTTTGATCGGGTTGATCTGCCTCAAAAGATTAGAGCAGGGTATGAAGC
This sequence comes from Hymenopus coronatus, assembly GCA_030762935.1. Taxonomy (NCBI): domain Eukaryota; kingdom Metazoa; phylum Arthropoda; class Insecta; order Mantodea; family Hymenopodidae; genus Hymenopus; species Hymenopus coronatus. The sequence continues at coordinate 59,567,415 of CM060880.1, read as the reverse complement.
CATCGAAGTTAGGCCTTATATACCCAATCCGCTGAGGTGCTTTAAATGCCAACGTTTTGGTCACACTAGTGAGTTGTGTACCGGCAAGTCCACCTGCGTCCACTGCGGTGACACCTCCCACGATGGGGCTTGTGCTTCAGCTCCATCGTGTGTGAACTGTAACGGGGAACACCCATCTAGTTCCCGAGACTGCCCCCGTTTTGCAGAGGAACGAGCGATCCAGGAGATACGGGTGAAAGAGAAGGTGTCCTTCTTGGAAGCCCGGAAGCTCCTGCGACTCCGCCAACCCTCTGCCCCGAGGTCCGGTACCTATAGCTCAGTTGCAGCTAAACCGGTACCGCGTCGGGAAATCGCAACACAGACCGGCGATATGAACGGGGCTACAATTGCGGAAAAGGTTATTTTAGCCCAAGCGCTGCCAAAGCCTTCGGCACCCACACCCAAGTTGGTATCAACATCTGCCAAATCCGCCAGCTTACAGAATAGTCCTGCACACTTGTCACCTAAAGCCTCGACCTCCGGAACTAAAGCTATTAAATTTACGACGTCTTCTGCCCCGGAAAAACAGTTTAAGACCAAGTATGACCGACAAGACTTTTTGAAAGAGAATGTGCAATCTATTACCAAGTCATCTAAAGGTAAGAAAAGTACACGCAACTCCACACGTGTATCCTCCTCTGAAGGGTCATCTGGGGAGGAGGGCGTGAATCGGCGACGGCCGTCTTCGCCGATCAGCACATCCAATCGGTTCGAACTACTTGGACCGAAAACTGCTCTTGAAAAAGGGACCTCCCTTGTGGAGGAGATGGACCAGGAGGATTCTGCCGCCACTGCCAGAGGGACAGTGCGGAAACGGCAGGATCGTGCTCCTGAAAATAGTACTAGCCCAACGCCTAAGAAGAACAAATTGAACCGACCAGCTAATCCCAATCTGCAGAAGCGTCTTTCGATTTGAAACTTATCCCATAATATACTAAATGGCTATCCTCCATTGGAACATACGCGGAATTCGACCACATCGACCAGAGCTTGACTTGTTGCTGCGCCAGCATGAACCCTTGGCTGTATGTTTACAAGAGACGAAGCTCCGTCCACAGGACACCGTTACCATCAGGCAGTACTCCTCCGTACGATGTGATTTATCCCCGGAGGACGGTGTCCCGGCACATGGGGGCACTATGATGCTTATTCGAGATGATATTTTTGCCAACTCCGTACCCATACAATCTGCAATCCAGTCCGTTGCTGTCAGCATTAAGCTACCTTCCGCTTCATTCACCATTTGCAGTATCTATTTGCCTCCATCTGCGGACCTCTCGCACAGCGACTTAGAACACCTCATTTCGCAGTTGCCACCACCCTTTTTATTGGTAGGCGACGTGAATGCCCATCACCCTCTTTGGGGCTCTCCTCGGGCTTGTGCGAGAGGTACGCTACTTAAAGACTTCTTGGATAGTCAGAATCTTGCTCTCTTGAACACCGGAGAGCCCACCTTTCTATCTGACGCATTTCATAGTTTTTCACACATTGACATTGCAATTTGTTCCCCTCAGCTGGCAGTCACCTTATGCTGGAATATCATCTCGGATTTGCATTCTAGTGACCACTTTCCTTGTCGTATTAGTGTCTTGACACCCGTTGTATGTTCCACCCGTTTACCTAGTTGGCGCCTAGACCACGCCAGCTGGGAACTGTACTCCCACTTGGCTGAATTTAGCTACGAAGAGCACCACTCTGTGAACCACTTGGTCGAACATCTCACAGGGACCATTCTTTCTGCTGCTGAGCAATCCATTCCGCGTTCGACTGGCTACAGCCGTCGATTTCCGGTACCTTGGTGGACCGATGACTGTCGGGATGCTATTCGCGCTCGCAGACGAGCTCTACGGGTTTTCCAGCGTTTTCCTACACTGGATAACCTGATACACTATAAACGGATGCGTGCACATTCTAGGCGGGTTATTAAGGATAGCAAAAAGATGTCATGGAATAAATTCGTGGGTTCCTTTAATCGACATACACCTTCCTCTGTCGTATGGGATAAGTTAAGAAGTGTGGCTGGGAAACCGAACCATATGCCCATCGCCGGTCTCAAAACACCTGCCGGAGCTGTTGTTGATACATTTGACGTGGCGAATACTTTAGGCAGTGCTTTCGCTCAGGTGTCTAGCTCAGGCAACTATTCCCCTGAGTTTCTTACAGTTAAGAACCAGGTGGAATCTCAAGAATTCTCGTTTCTTTCTGGCAACCTTGAGGATTATAATCGCCTTTTCACCCTGGCAGAGCTAGACAATGCACTCTCCTCTTCACGACACTCAGCACCAGGTCCAGATGGTATCCACGTCCAAATGTTGCAACATCTCTCACCTGATGGCAAAGATTTCCTACTCGAGGTCTATAATCGTGTCTGGGTTGATGGCATTTTTCCAGACAAGTGGCGGGAGGCCACCATCATACCCATTCTTAAACCTGGAAAGGACCGCCATCTTCCTTCAGTTACCGTCCTATTTCCCTCACCAGTTGCGTGTGCAAGGTGATGGAACGCATTATCAATGGACGATTGGTGTGGTGGCTGGAATCCCACAATCTTCTGACGAACATCCAGTGTGGCTTTCGACGACGACGTTCAACTGCTGACCACCTTGTCTCTCTGTCAACTCAGATTATGGACGGGTTTCTTAAGAACAGCCCCACAGTTGGGATATTTTTTGACCTCGAGAAGGCCTACGACACGTGTTGGCGGGCGGGAATATTGCGTTCTCTGCACAACTGGAACATACGTGGACGCCTACCGTTGGTCATTCAGGAGTTTATGCGGGACCGCGTTTTTCGAGTGAGGGTGGGCTCGGTTTTTTCTAACCATTTTATTCAAGAGAACGGAGTGCCGCAGGGCTCGGCACTCAGCGTGACTCTATTTGCTATTGCGATAAATTCCATATCACTATGTGTGCCTCAAGGTGTCTCTTCCTGTTTATTCGTGGACGACTTTGCCATCTTCTGTACTTCTCAGCGTACACCGTTTTTGGAACGCCGTCTCCAGCGGTGTTTGGACAATCTCTATGCTTGGAGCTCGAAACACGGTTTTCGTTTCTCCGCTGAGAAGACAGTCTGCGTTAACTTCTGGCGCCGTAAGTGGCAAATGCCGCCGTCTCTTCGACTCGGGCCAGATTTACTTCCTTTCGCAGACGAGGCGAGATTCCTTGGTTTGATCTTCGATCGGAAACTTTGTTGGGCACCACAAATAGCGCAGCTTAGAGCACGATGTGACCGTTTTCTAAATCTTTTACGGATACTAAGTGGCAAATCTTGGGGTGCGGATCGGACTTCACTGCTCCGTCTTTATCGTGCTGCGATTCGTTCGAAGTTGGACTATGGCAGCATTGTGTATTCTTCAGCTCCACCTTCAGTGCTCAGAAGGTTAGACACAGTCCATAACCAGGGCATCCGTGTGGCCGTTGGAGCTTTTCCAACGAGCCCAGTTGTTAGCCTCTACGCCGAATCGGGAGAACCTCCACTGCGTTGTCGGCGTGAGGTCCTGCTTGCTAATTATGGCTGTGGGCTGAAGTGTATGCCTGGGCATCCAACTTATCACGCGTTTTTCTCCCCTGAGCTGCACGAGCGATACTGCCTGCGCTCTCTGAGCCCCAGGCCAGCAGGTTTTCGTTTCCGTGAGCTTCTACGCCAGCACCATGTTGACATTCCTCGGCTGTTATCCAAGGGAGAGAGTATACACCCCCCTTGGTTACGCGCTACCTCCCATGTCGATCTCGGGATGACGCTCTACGGGAAATCTGTTACGCCTCTTGATAGTATTCGTCGTTGCTTTTTAGAATTTTTATCCAAATACAGTGGCCGTATTTGTATTTACACCGATGGTAGTAAGAGCCCCGACGGTGTTGGATGTGCCTTTGTCACTGGCACCGCAACTTCTACTTACGGTTTGCCTAGTTGCACATCTATATATTCTGCCGAGCTATATGCTATTTATCAAGCCCTTCTGTATATTCGACGTCGAAAATTAGGTGACTGACTTATTCTTAGTGATTCCCTTAGTTCCCTTCAGAGCATTCCTGAGCTGTACAATTACCATCCTTTGGTGCAGCGCATCCAAGACGTTCTCCACATTTTGCACGCTTCTGGTTTTAATGTGGAGTGCGCATGGATTCCTGGACACGTTGGCTTGCCAGGGAATGACACGGCGGATTTGGCAGCGAAATCGGCAGTCACAGCGCCCAGTGTTACGATTACCCATTCAACAGCAGAAGATTTTAGAGTGGCTGTACGGAGAGCCGTTTTTTCGACTTGGCATGCGGAGTGGTCGGCTCTCCGTGGTAATAAGCTGCGAGAGGTGAAGGACCTCCCTGTCAACTGGGTAACCTCCTCTCGTTTATTCCGCCGGGAGGAGGTAGTACTAGCTCGGCTAAGAATTGGCCACTGTATTTTTACTCACAGTTACCTTTTTAAACGTGAACCTGCTCCTGTCTGTGCGCTCTGTGGGGAGGTACAGACAGTTCGTCATGTGTTGCTGGAGTGTGGTCACCTGGCACACATTCGGTCATCTATGGGCATGCCGGCCTCTCTTGCTGAGGTCCTGGCAGATGACCCAAGAGCAGTGGACAGGGTTTTTAAATTTTTATCAAAACTTTCTTTTACCTTGACGTTTTAGTGTGATAGCAGTTTTTTAACTCTTTTAATTTTAATGTGTTGATTTTAGATGGAGTTTTATATCCAGCTCTGTTTAGAGGGCTGGACCGTTCTGTTACTTCAGTTTCAACTGTGTTAGCTCTTTTACTTGTGTTTTTTTTCCTTTTTTTGGTATTTTTCTTACTGCCTATTGCCAAGTTTTAATCGTAAGGGCGCTTATGACCTCGGCAGTTGAGCGCCCTTAAACACCATTATCATCATCATCATCATCAACCTAAACAAAGGATTTACGACCATAGGAGCATTCCTTGACATACAGGCCGCATTCTACCGCTGCTGGACGGATGGGTTATTGTATAAACTAACAAGAATGGGTATCCCTCAACGGATGTGCAGATGGGTGGCCAGCTTCCTCCACAATAGAACTGCCAGAATTAAGATTAACAACACGCTTAGCGCACCATTAACTCTACAAGCAGGAACACCGCAGGGGAGCGCAGTCTCCGGACTACTGTACAGTCTGTTCACACACGACACCCCTCAGCCAATCCACCCAAGCATCACCCTAGCTCAATATGCGGACGATACCGCATACTTCTGCAGTGCACCCAAAATAGAGCACGCAAAACCGAGGCTCAATCGCCAACTTGGAAACTTCCACCGATGGGCGTCTAAATGGAGACTGGCGGTGAACACGGAAAAAACACAAATGATAGTGTTCAGAAAGTCACTGAAGCGGAAACACCGAGAGGCAACAATCCGGTACAACATGAAAGAAATCCGAATGACAACCACCGGGAAAAACATTAAGACCCAACCTGTGTATGACAGCCCACATCAAGAAGAAGATACAAGACGCAAAGATAGCCATTTCCACGCTGTGGAATTTATCTAAAATAGGAAAAGTCGGACTCTCTACAGACATACTTAACCAACTGTACAAGACCATCATCCGCCCTTATTTTACATTTGCAGCAATAGCCACAATACCACTCACGACACCATCCATGCTCAACAGAATACACCAAGTGGAGAGAAAATGTCTGCGAATAGCAAACAAGCTCCCACTGTAGTACAAAACTTCAGAAATCTATGACACGACCAACACAACGCCCATAGGCGACCACATCAAACGCCAAATGGTAAATTTTATAACAAAAGCAGTAGACAGACCTCATAGACAACAACTCATCCTAAACGCAGCAACGTTCAAGCAAGCAGTTACACCAGCGCCCCCGATCGTTTCACTCATCCAGCTGCACGACACCATCAAGCAAGAGGAAGATGCGGCATTAGAGGAGCACATGAGAGCGCTTCTAGAACAGCAGATGGACTATGACATCCAAGGAACCTGAAGAATCCGACACCTCGGAGCACAAGTAAATTAGAAATTTAGAATAAATAGTACACAAACTATATCATGGCAACTCACAAAAATGAAGTATTCCGATAAATTAAGATAATGTAACTAACTGACAATTGCTTATAAATAGCACACTATATGTAAATAGCTTAAACTCATAACAAATTGAAAAAATGCAAAAACGTAATGACACCAAATATGTCCAACAAAAAAAAAAAACAACAAAAAAAAAACAAAAAAAACAAACAAAGAAACAAAGAAACAACCAAACAAAAAAAAATAATATATATATATACTTGAGAAAATAAACTAAAATAAAAAAAAAGAGCCTGCCTGCCCCGCCTCAAATCAATTAAAAACAATACGTGGCTGAAGAGCGAACACCCCTGAAGCAGCCATAGGGCGAAATAAGCCCAGGGTGAGATAAACCCTTGGGCAAAAGTGCCCTAAAATCCCAGTAGTTAGTTAGTCCCGACGCTGCAGAACCGGGCACTACGGATGATCTACCGTACCGGTTGGAGATTTCCCGCCCATATCCGTCATGAACATTCCGGTATCCCGTACATTGTCGACCTCATCAGAACGAGGACCCGTTCATTGTACAACAAAATTCCAACCCACCTAATCAACTGGTGAATTATCTGGGAAATTATGATCCCACAGAAGTACGTCACCTGCCGAGAGACGCCATTGACCCTCTCGGTTAGCCACGCCCCCTCCCCTGAGACACACTTAAATTCAACCTGAAAAGGGCAAAGCGACGCAAACCCGTAATCAATACGGGGCAAAAATAATATAGCGTGTCGTCCTCGTAACGGGTGAACGCTTAATCCAAATTAAAACAGTCAATTCTACTCCAGGAGGGAGAAAACTGTGCGGCCTCCTGATTGGCCCGGGCAAGCGCCCGTGGGCAGGTCCTCTCCTTACAAAATTCCCTGTACCAATCTCTACACGGAGGCACGCAGACTCGTCGATTGACCGAGGAGGAAATCAGACCTGGCCTTCTACCAGATCTTATTTGGAAGAGCAACTGCATGCGCCTGCGAGGTCACGCCTGTGAGCCAGCTGAATTCTGTGGAAGTACCACACACCAGCGCCCCTAGCGGAGACTGGCAGTGGGCAGTGCCCCTCTTCTAGCCTTGTCTCCCTCCGGCCGTATCCGCCGGAGATTCCCTTACAACTGGAGGACAACTCTTGCGCTTCAGGGAGGACCGCAGTGGGCATTGGCCCTCTTCTAGCGTGCCTCTTGGAGGAAGCTCGTCGAGCTTCTCCACCAGCGCCATCCCTTAAATTGCTGCCGACACCAGCTCGACCGGCCGGAACCTGCACTGGAAGAGAGCGACGACTTTCTCTTCCCTCGCCTCCTGAGCTGCACTACATACAGACGTACTTGGAACCGACTAACGTACTGACGTTACCGCGGGCTCACAAGGCCACAGCCAAGGGTCCGGGCTTAGGCTTGGACCCGGGGTTCGCCCCAATCGGCGCGTCGCAAGTCGTCCGGCCCTCTGTGAGGAGCCGAATGGCACCCGCACACGACACCGACAAGCCGAGTACCAACGTCAAGGTAATACCTGACAAAATGAGCACTCCCGGCCCAAGCTCCTCCTCCTCAAAATAAAACCCCGGCCCACGGGCTTAGACCCCTAAGGGCAAAACAAAGACTTCTGGTAAGAAGAAGTCTTCCCGCCTAATCAACCAAGGGACCGCGGTCCCTCTCACCCCGGAAGTGGCACAACCCACTTCCACACCAGTTGCTCCCTCCGTCCCCTCCAAGGCCCAGTCTACCCTGGTGCCTGAGGGCAAAAGTGATCAAGAAGGCTTTACCACGGTGGTCCACAGACGCCGAAAGACCTCCGGTTCAAAGCCGGAGGAGCGCGCCTCCCCCGCCCTGCAGCATCAACAATTCCTGAGAGCCATCGCTCACAACGGGCGGCAAGAATACCGCCTATTGTGGCCGACCCTTTTCCCAACCATGTGAAAGTCATGAGGGAATTACGGGCAGCGCTCTCAGAAGAGTACCAGGCCACCCGATACCCCAAAAGGGTCGTAATCAGAACCAACAACCCCGACGATCACGAGAAGACGAGGGATGATGATGATGATGATGATGATGGTGTTTAAGGGCGCTCAACTGCCGAGGTCATAAGCGCCCTTACGATTAAAACTTGGCAATAGCCAGTAAGAAAATACCAAACAAAAAAGTAAACACAAATAAAAGAGCTAACACAGTTGAAACGGAAGTAACAGAAACGTCCAGCCCTCTAACCAGAGCTGGATATAAAACTCCATCTAAAATCAACACATTAAAACCAAAAGAGTTTAAAAAAACCGCTATCACACTAAAACCTCAAGGTAAAAGAAAGTTTTGCTAAAAATTTAAAAACCCTCTCCACTGCTCTTGGGTCATCTGCCAGGACCTCGGCAAGAGAGGCCGGCATGCCCATAGATGACCGAATGTGTGCCAGGTGACCACACTCCAGCAACACATGACGAACTGTCTGTGCCTCCCCACAGAGCGCACAGACAGGAGCAGGTTCACGTTTAAAAAGGTAACTGTGAGTAAAAATACAGTGGCCAATTCTTAGCCGAGCTAGTACTACCTCCTCCCGGCGGAATAAACGAGAGGAGGTTACCCAGTTGACAGGGAGGTCCTTCACCTCTCGCAGCTTATTACCACGGAGAGCCGACCACTCCGCATGCCAAGTCGAAAAAACGGCTCTCCGTACAGCCACTCTAAAATCTTCTGCTGTTGAATGGGTAATCGTAACACTGGGCGCTGTGACTGCCGATTTCGCTGCCAAATCCGCCGTGTCATTCCCTGGCAAGCCAACGTGTCCAGGAATCCATGCGCACTCCACATTAAAGCCAGAAGCGTGCAAAATGTGGAGAACGTCCTGGATGCGCTGCACCAAAGGATGGTAATTGTACAGCTCACGAATGCTCTGAAGGGCACTAAGGGAATCACTAAGAATAAGGCAGTCACCTAATTTTCGACGTCGAATATACAGAAGGGCTTGATAAATAGCATATAGCTCGGCAGAATATATAGATGTGCAACTAGGCAAACCGTAAGTAGAAGTTGCGGTGCCAGTTACAAAGGCACATCCAACACCGTCGGGGCTCTTACTACCATCGGTGTAAATACAAATACGGCCACTGTATTTGGATAAAAATTCTAAAAAGCAACGACGAATACTATCAAGAGGCGTAACAGATTTCCCGTAGAGCGTCATCCCGAGATCGACATGGGAGGTAGCGCGTAACCAAGGGGGGTGTATACTCTCTCCCTTGGATAACAGCCGAGGAATGTCAACATGGTGCTGGCGTAGAAGCTCACGGAAACGAAAACCTGCTGGCCTGGGGCTCAGAGAGCGGAGGCAGTATCGCTCGTGCAGCTCAGGGGAGAAAAACGCGTGATAAGTTGGATGCCCAGGCATACACTTCAGCCCACAGCCATAGTTAGCAAGCAGGACATCACGCCGACAACGCAGAGGAGGTTCTCCCGATTCGGCGTAGAGGCTAACAACTGGGCTCGTTGGAAAAGCTCCAACGGCCACACGGATGCCCTGGTTATGGACTGTGTCTAACCTTCTGAGCACTGAAGGTCGAGCTGAAGAATACACAATGCTGCCATAGTCCAACTTCGAACGAATCACAGCACGATAAAGACGGAGCAATGTCGTCCGATCCGCACCCCAAGACTTGCCACTTAGTATCCGTAAAAGATTTAGAGAACGGTCACATCGTGCTCTAAGCTGTGCTATTTGTGGTGCCCAACAAAGTTTCCGATCGAAGATCAAACCAAGGAATCTCGCCTCGTCTGCGAAAGGAAGTAAATCTGGCCCGAGTCGAAGAGACGGCGGCATATGCCACTTACGGCGCCAGAAGTTAACGCAGACTGTCTTCTCAGCGGAGAAACGAAAACCGTGTTTCGAGCTCCATGCATAGAGATTGTCCAAACACCGCTGGAGACGGCGTTCCAAAAACGGTGTACGCTGAGAAGTACAGAAGATGGCAAAGTCGTCCACGAATAAACAGGAAGAGACACCTTGAGGCACACATAGTGATATGGAATTTATCGCAATAGCAAATAGAGTCACGCTGAGTACCGAGCCCTGCGGCACTCCGTTCTCTTGAATAAAATGGTTAGAAAAAACCGAACCCACCCTCACTCGAAAAACGCGGTCCCGCATAAACTCCTGAATGACCGACGGTAGGCGTCCACGTATGTTCCAGTTGTGCAGAGAACGCAATATTCCCGCCCGCCAACACGTGTCGTAGGCCTTCTCGAGGTCAAAAAATATCCCAACTGTGGGGCTGTTCTTAAGAAACCCGTCCATAATCTGAGTTGACAGAGAGACAAGGTGGTCAGCAGTTGAACGTCGTCGTCGAAAGCCACACTGGATGTTCGTCAGAAGATTGTGGGATTCCAGCCACCACACCAACCGTCCATTTATCATGCGTTCCATCACCTTGCAAACGCAACTGGTGAGGGAAATAGGACGGTAACTGGAAGGAAGATGGCGGTCCTTTCCAGGTTTAAGAATGGGTATGATGGTGGCCTCCCGCCACTTGTCTGGAAAAATGCCATCAACCCAGACACGATTATAGACCTCGAGTAGGAAATCTTTGCCATCAGGAGAGAGATGTTGCAACATTTGGACGTGGATACCATCTGGACCTGGTGCTGAGTGTCGTGAAGAGGAGAGTGCATTGTCTAGCTCTGCCAGGGTGAAAAGGCGATTATAATCCTCAAGGTTGCCAGAAAGAAACGAGAATTCTTGAGATTCCACCTGGTTCTTAACTGTAAGAAACTCAGGGGAATAGTTGCCTGAGCTAGACACCTGAGCGAAAGCACTGCCTAAAGTATTCGCCACGTCAAATGTATCAACAACAGCTCCGGTAGGTGTTTTGAGACCGGCGATGGGCATATGGTTCGGTTTCCCAGCCACACGTCTTAACTTATCCCATACGACAGAGGAAGGTGTATGTCGATTAAAGGAACCCACGAATTTATTCCATGACATCTTTTTGCTATCCTTAATAACCCGCCTAGAATGTGCACGCATCCGTTTATAGTGTATCAGGTTATCCAGTGTAGGAAAACGCTGGAAAACCCGTAGAGCTCGTCTGCGAGCGCGAATAGCATCCCGACAGTCATCGGTCCACCAAGGTACCGGAAATCGACGGCTGTAGCCAGTCGAACGCGGAATGGATTGCTCAGCAGCAGAAAGAATGGTGCCTGTAAGATGTTCGACCAAGTGGTTCACAGAGTCGTGCTCTTCGTAGCTAAATTCAGCCAAGTGGGAGTACAGTTCCCAGCTGGCGTGGTCTAGGCGCCAACTAGGTAAACGGGTGGAACATACAACGGGTGTCAAGACACTAATACGACAAGGAAAGTGGTCACTAGAATGCAAATCCGAGATGATATTCCAGCATAAGGTGACTGCCAGCTGAGGGGAACAAATTGCAATGTCAATGTGTGAAAAACTATGAAATGCGTCAGATAGAAAGGTGGGCTCTCCGGTGTTCAAGAGAGCAAGATTCTGATTATCCAAGAAATCTTTAAGTAGCGTACCTCTCGCACAAGCCCGAGGAGAGCCCCAAAGAGGGTGATGGGCATTCACGTCGCCTACCAATAAAAAGGGTGGTGGCAACTGCGAAATGAGGTGTTCTAAGTCGCTGTGCGAGAGGTCCGCAGATGGAGGCAAATAGATACTGCAAATGGTGAATGAAGCGGAGGGTAGCTTAATGCTGACTGCAACGGACTGGATTGCAGATTGTATGGGTACGGAGTTGGCAAAAATATCATCTCGAATAAGCATCATAGTGCCCCCATGTGCCGGGACACCGTCCTCCGGGGATAAATCACATCGTACGGAGGAGTACTGCCTGATGGTAACGGTGTCCTGTGGACGGAGCTTCGTCTCTTGTAAACATACAGCCAAGGGTTCATGCTGGCGCAGCAACAAGTCAAGCTCTGGTCGATGTGGTCGAATTCCGCGTATGTTCCAATGGAGGATAGCCATTGAGTATATTATGGGATAAGTTTCAAATCGAAAGACGCTTCTGCAGATTGGGATTAGCTGGTCGGTTCAATTTGTTCTTCTTAGGCGTTGGGCTGGTACTATTTTCAGGAGCACGATCCTGCCGTTTCCGCACTGTCCCTCTGGCAGTGGCGGCAGAATCCTCCTGGTCCATCTCCTCCACAAGGGAGGTCCCTTTTTCAAGAGCAGTTTTCGGTCCAAGTAGTTCGAACCGATTGGATGTGCTGATCGGCGAAGACGGCCGTCGCCGATTCACGCCCTCCTCCCCAGATGACCCTTCAGAGGAGGATACACGTGTGGAGTTGCGTGAACTTTTCTTACCTTTAGATGACTTGGTAATAGATTGCACATTTTCTTTCAAAAAGTCTTGTCGTACATACTTGGTCTTAAACTGTCTTTCTGGGGCAGAAGACGTCGTGAATTTAATAGCTTTAGTTCCGGAGGTCGAGGCTTTCGGTGACAACTGTGCAGGACTATTCTGTAAGCTGGCGGATTTGGCAGATGTTGATACCAACTTGGGTGTAGGTGCCGAAGGCTTTGGCAGCGCTTGGGCTAAAATAACCTTTTCCGCAATTGTAGCCCCGTTCATATCGCCGGTCTGTGTTGCGATTTCCCGACGCGGTACCGGTTTAGCTGCAACTGAGCTATAGGTACCGGACCTCGGGGCAGAGGGTTGGCGGAGTCGCAGGAGCTTCCGGGCTTCCAAGAAGGACACCTTCTCTTTCACCCGTATCTCCTGGATCGCTCGTTCCTCTGCAAAACGGGGGCAGTCTCGGGAACTAGATGGGTGTTCACCGTTACAGTTCACACACGATGGAGCTGAAGCACAAGCCCCATCGTGGGAGGTGTCACCGCAGTGGACGCAGGTGGACTTGCCGGTACACAACTCACTAGTGTGACCAAAACGTTGGCATTTAAAGCACCTCAGCGGATTGGGTATATAAGGCCTAACTTCGATGGCTTCATACCCTGCTCTAATCTTTTGAGGCAGATCAACCCGATCAAAAGTAAGAAACAGGGTACGAGTAGGCAGGAATTCACCGTTGATCTTACGTTGTACCCGATAAACAGCTGAGACACCCTGAGTCGCAAGATTTTCTTGGATCTCCTCAATGGACAAACCGTCCAACGCGCGTGTTGTTACTACACCGCGGGAGGAGTTCAGCGACTTGTGCACCTCGACCTTCACTGGATAGCTGGCTAACGTGGTGGCTTTAAGTATCCTTGCAGCTTGCGAGGCGGAGTTGGCTTCGACAAGAAGTGTACCGTTACGAGCTCGAACGCAAGATTTGACCGGACCAGCAATGGCATCGAGACCCTTTTGGATAGTAAAAGGGCTCACCGTAAGGAACTTCTTACCTTCCTCTGTCCTATGAATAACCAAGTAGCGAGGACCACATGACTCGACTACTTCCTTTCCAACGTTTGCATTTAAAATAAGGGGTTTTGGTTTTGGTGCCATAAAAAAATGGTATAAATTCATCCCCCAGTGCTCCCCACCCACCACGGAGCCCAACGAGGGGTCACCCCACTGGGGTGACAGGGCTACACAGGGGATATAGCGGGCTCGCCGTCCCACTCACCCTGGAGTTCGGTGTAATACCTAGTCCTGGCCGATTGACTAGGGGTGGGTTAGTCCCTAGCCTCCCGTTTAGGCAAATCAGAAACCAAAGCGGTGTATTAGGTTGCGCACCCTCCCCAGTTACTGAAAGACAGAAGCCCAGGCTCAGGTACGCAACCCTCAACCAACCAGGATATTCCTCTTCACCGACACGGGTCTCCACGCACGGCCTACACGTGGGTGGGCATTTTCACCTACTGACTCCCTCACCACTCTGAGGTTGCCCACAGAGGGAGTCAAGGTGGCTCGGGACCCCGGGTGCGCCTAACCCGTACCTACCGTAGTAGGCCCCTGGGGGGAAGACGAGGGAGGTTCTGAGGAAGTGTGAAATTCACTTTCACACATATTCCCTCCAGAAGCCGAACTTAGTCCGACGAGTGATCAGAGGACTTGACTCTGATACCGACCCCGAGGACATCCGTGTTGGCCTGGCGGAGGAACACGGAATCAATCCGCGGACCGTTATCCAACTGACTAAAACCTCCCGACCAGAGGGTGCTGAGCCCACTAAGGTCAAGATGCCCTTATTTTTGGTCATCGTCGAAAAAGATGGGGAGGGAATTCCAGATATTGACAAAGTGACCACTCTGTACAGCACCAGAGTGCGTGTCGAGCCACACCACGGCAGAGAGGGGCCAGCGCAGTGCTATCAATGCCTGCGCTTCCACCACTCTAGCCACGCGTGTGAGCGGAAGACCGCTTGCTTGCGCTGAGCAGGTGAACACCAAGTAAAAGACTGCCCTCACCCCAGAGAGGCAGCCAAGTGTGCAAATTGTGGGGGGCGCCATATAGGCAACTATGGCGGTTGCCCCAAAAAACTGGAGCTAATCCAGGCAAGGCAGGGCAGAGCCATCAAAAACCCGGCGAATGTGGGTCCAGGCACCAGCTTTGCCAACGCATTGTCGAGGCACGAAGAAGTGCTTCGACAGGCTGAGGCAACGCAGGCTGTACCAGCAAACCAGACCGAGAGCTTGGAAACTCAGGTCACCTCCCCAACTGCGCCCCCCAGGGAGCAGAGACCCAAGCAGAAGAATAAGAAACAGGCACGGCCTCCCAAGAAGCCCGTGGCTCAGACCGCGGCTGCGGCAAAACCAACACCGGCACCTGCGGCCGCAACAGCCGAGCCAGCTGCCCCGCTGATCGCGGGCGGCCAGCCCAGCCAAGCGACCACGCAGCTTCCCCCTCCAAAGCAGCAAGCAGCTCCTATTGGCTCGACCAATGAGAGCGAAGCTGCTGCTCCAGCCACTGCCCAGGCAGTCGCTTCTCCTTGGGAGAACCTCTCCGTGCCTGCTGATGAGATGACTGAGTTTTCCGAGCTCTCAGCCTGATTTGCCGACCTTATATCGCGATCCCTCCCCATACTAAAGCGCTGCAGGATCAACTGACAAGCCCCCACATCCCCGCCCTCCAGAAGGTCACCATCATGCATGAGACGGCCCGACTACTCTTCCCTGACTCCAGCTCGTAATGGCGGCGCTTAGAACCCGTAGATCTTTGCGAGTTGCGTTCTGGAACGCAAACGGAGTCCGGGATCAGCGGCCGGGCGTCTTGGAGTTTGTAGATGATCACGGGATTGATATCCTAATGGTCTGCGAGACACATCTGCACGCTGGTATTCCATTCTATCTGCCAAGTTACATCGCCCATCGGACGAATCGACCCGGCCGACAGGGCGGTGGTACGGCTATATATATATTAAAAATCACCTTACCCACACTCCTATCACCATTCCTCCGCTACAGCACGTGGAGGCGACCGCCATAAGGATCTCCTTTGGGGGGTCGGAAATAGTGCTAGTAGCGGTTTATGACCCGGCAGACGGCCTCTTCTATGAAGCAGACCTGAAGGCACTCCTCAACCTCGACCACAGAGTTTGCATCGCAGGCGACTTCAACGCGAAGCATCCACACTGGAACAGCCGCACCCAGAACAGAAAGGGCCGCGGACTCTGCCGCCTCATCAGCGGAGACCCGGCCCTCTTCGCGCACGGTCCGAGAGGTCCAACGTACTTCCCGCCACGCGGCAGGGCGGACGTCATTGATTTCATGGTCACCAAAAACATTCCATTCCATCTGGATCTCTCGGTTGTGAACGCGCTGGACTCCAACCACAACCCCGTTGTGGTCGACTCCGACGTTTCACTTACAGCTCTGGTCACACCAGACTGGACAAAAGAAGTCGACTGGAATGCTGCTGCGCAATCCCTCCAGAACTCTGTGGACGCTAACCCTCGAATAGATTCGATAGAGGCTCTCGAGGCAGCGGCCGCGCAGTTCTCAACCACAGTCCTAAATGCGGTCCGTGCTCACACACACCGCATTCCCTTCGAAATACCTCAACCTTCCTTTCTTCCTACACATTTACGACAGCTTATTAATAAAGCAAAAAATGCTGTCAGAAAGCTATGGCAGAGATTTAGCCATCCCAGGATAGGAGACATTCACCAGAGGTTCAAATCCCTGGCCCGTCGTCTCCTTAGAGCACACCGTAGAGAGGCCTGGGAGCATACGTTAAGGCATGTTAATCTCCATGAGAGGAAACCTTGGCGAATAGCCCGTGGCCTGCGGAAAGACAGACTGGAATACCGGCATCCTATCCATGGCACCCGGGGCCATCTCGCCTTCGAGCCCCGGGATAAAGCAGATGCATTTGAAGACTACCTGGAAAACCAATTCCAGCCCAGAGAAGAGCCCCAGGACGAAGACCAAACTGAACTCGTCGAGCAGGCGGTAAAGGGCTTCCTAGAGGCCCCGCCCGCAAACGACGAGGAGTTTCACGTCCCTGTAGCTACCCCACAGGAAGTAGCCACCCAAATCCGTTTTTTAAAAACAAAAAAATCCGCTGGACAGGACCGTGTAAGAGCGGAAATGCTCCAGCACCTTCCCCGAAAAGCCGTACTTCATTTGACCCGCATTTATAATGCATGCTTACATGTGCGCCACTTTCCCGCTACGTGGAAAGAGGCCCGTGTGGTATGCGTTCTAAAGCCGGGGAAGAACCCGGTTTTCCCGGCCAGCTACCGCTCCATCAGCCTCCAGCCAGTCATCTCGAAAGTATTCGTGAGACTGCTCCTTGCCCGCCTCGGCCCTCACCTCGAGGAAAGAGGCCTCCTACCAGAGCATAAGTTAGGTTTTCGCCCTGGACACTCCACGACCGTGCAACTACTGCGTGTGGCCGAGAAGGCCTACCTGGCTTTCCAGGAGAGGTCTAAAACGGTTGCGGTATTGCTGGACGTGGAAAAGGCCTTCGCCACTACGTGGCGTGATGGGCTCATCTACAAACTCATAGAGCATGAAATTCCCTCTCCATACATTTCCTTGGTAGCTTCCTTTCTTCAGAATCGAAGCTTCCGAGTAAAGGTGGAGTGGGCACTTTCTACAGAGCGGCCCATTGGCGCGGGAGTGCCGGAAGGTAGCGTGCTGTCTCCGGCGCTCTTTGCAGCTTACATGGCCGACATCCCCACCCACCCCAGCTCACACACATGCCAGTACGCGGACGATCTCATTATCTTCGCTGTGAACAGGAACACCAGGTACAGCTTTCGGCAAATTCAAGCCCACCTCCATGCCATTGGCAGGTGGAGTGAGAGATGGCGAATGGCCATTAGCCCGGAGAAAAGCTCTGCGATTCTCCTGGCGAAAACCATTAGAAATCGACTTCAGCAGAACTTTGTTTTACGGCACCGTAGAATCCCTTGGGTGAACACGGTGAAGTATCTCGGAGTGACGCTGGACCGACGGCTGACTTTCCCTCCGCTTGTCAGGGGCAGGGTGAACCTAGGGCACGCTGTTCTCAGGTAGCTTTACCCCATGCTCAATTCACAGAGCATGCCCCTTACCCTAAAGCTCCAGCTGTACCGGGCGATCATTCCGCCTCTGGTTCTGTACGGCTGCGAAGTCTGGGGGACCGTAGCTAACTACGTGCTCCTCAGAGTTCAGACGCTGCAGAACCGGGCACTACGGATGATCTACCGTACCGACTGGAGATTTCCCGCCCATATCCTTCATGAGCATTCCGGTATCCCGTACATTGTCGACCTCATCAGAACGAGGACCCGTTCATTGTACGACAAAATTCCAACCCACCCTAATCAACTGGTGAATTCTCTGGGAAATTATGATCCCAGAGAAGTACGTCGCCTGCCCTCTTTCCGCCTGCCGAGAGACGCCATTGGCCCTCTCGGTTAGCCACACCCCCTCCCCTGAGATACATTAAATTGAACCTGAAAAGGGCAAAGCGACCTTAACCCGTAACCAAAACGGGGTACAGATAATAAAGCGTGTCGTCCCCATAACGGGTGAACGCAAAATCCAAATTAGAACATTTAATTCTGCTCCAGGCGGGAGAAAACTGCGCGGCCTCCTGATTGACCCGCGCAAGCGCTCGTGGGCGTGTCCTCTCCCTACAAAGTTCCCCGTACCAAAAAATATCCTTCAGTAAGCACATACATCCGCTCCTCAACAACACAAAAACCAGTAGACATATCCACTGCTCATTTCGCAGGTAAAGCCGCGATGCGGCTAGGTACTGCAGCATCGACACACGACCGGGGCATGCCCCGATCGAACAGTTTTGCGTCTGGCGTCTACACGGAGGTTTCAGTTTCGGTTTCGACGGTTTTCGGTTTCACGGCATTATATTCCAGGCACTTTTTAGCGCCACATGCAGAAGCCTGCCTTCCTTACTACCAACCAGAGAAGCATCAGCCAAACATCACCAGCTTAACACCGAGGACCCTGATTGGCCGGCCACCACCACTTGAAGAAACCCTACTGGGTTGCTTCAGGTGATCCGGCCAACCACTCCAATAAGAGCGGAGTGCACTTCCAGACCATCGGAAGTGCAAAGGCAGCGGGTTGCAGAAACAAGGCCACAGCCACCCAACCTCTTAGGTTCGGGTAAGGCGCGCTAACAAAGCGTCCGGACCTCTGTTTCGGCCTGCTTCTTAGCCCCTGCTGCCTGCAGGTGAGGGTAAACCAAGGTGTGATTTTGTGCACTGCACCCTAGGGTGACGGGTAAGTATCCCTGTCCTCTACCTCTATGACCAGAAGCAAATCCAAACCATCCAAAGGCAAAGCCCCAAGCGGGCCTGCCTGTGAAGAAGCAACGGCCGTTGCCAGCACCAGCCCTCCAGTGGCCCTGCTACTGTAGAGGGCAAAAAGAGACCTAGCCAGGAACGCCAAGGCGGTAAAGGCAAGATCTTATGTCTGGATTCATCCAAGCAAGCTACCAATGAGGGCCTCCCGCGCGAAACAGTTTCACGTGCAGACCAAATTCCGGAGCACGACTCCGACGATGACTGTGCCAGTGTGTGCCATAACATTTCACACCATAGCGGCAGGACCTCGGTCCTGTCGTACTACTCATCCTCCATGATGGTAGATCATGAGGAGTCCTCTTCCGGCCTCTCCACAGACGGAGAGGACGATTTTCGTGTAGTGGCCTCGAGGAAGGAGAAGAGGCAAACCCGATTGGCTGCAGAGGGCGTGCCCTCTGGCCAATCCCAGACAACATCCCGCCCCGGAGATTCTGGGCCCGCCCAGAATCCTGGGTCGAGGCACGTTCCACCGACGACTTTAAGGGGGTGGTAGGCTTCCTCAAGGAGGTAATACCATCCCTATCGAGTCAGTGCACGGTTCGGAACAAACACCGCTACCTCTTCCAGGCGAAGATTATAGAGGATTATAACCTCATATTGCAAGCCCTCAAGAGGAAAAGTGTTCCTCATTTTACCTTTGGACTGGATAAGTCCCGTGACCTCCGCAGGGTCATTCGTGGCCTACCAGTCGACACCTCGGTGGAGGATATCTGGACAGACCTCATCCGCCAGGGCATCACCCCAAGACTGGTGAAGCAGCTCACCAGGTCCGCTCCAGATGGGCAAGGCACCAAATCTCCCCTCCCCCTCTTCCTCGTAGTAGTGGAGCGGGCCAATGACCCTGAGGCCAAGATAGATGGCGTCACCGCCATCTGTTACCTAGGGTCAAAATTGAACCTTCCAAGGGCTCTGGCGGGCCCCCTCAATGTCACCGGTGCCTGGGGTTTAACCACTCCAGTCACTTTTGCTTCCGTAACCTGCGCTGCTTAAGGTGGGGAGGCGCCCACCCTAAAGAGGTCTGCGAGATAGCTCCCACCGCGAAGCCGATTTGCGCAAACTGTGGTGGCGATCATATCGCTTTGTTATGGTGGCTGTCCTAAGAGGATCGCTGTCATAGCGGCCAGGAGACCGCCGCCAGAACTACAGCAGGTCACAAGATAAGCACCTGTAGCCAATCAGCGCCAACTACTGCACCTACCCCTCCTACAAGACAGCCGGCGCAACAAAGGATAGCCACCAACACCACTACGGCGCAAATAGCTGAGCGTGGCCCTGCGAAGCCACCGGATGGTAACACAAACCAACCCCCACGCAACAAAGAACCTCCAGCCAAACCCAAACAAAAGCCCCCCACCCAAGCTAAGGTGCGCTGGCCAACCAGGCAGCCTAACTTCTCCCCCAGGGCTGCGCAAGGGAACGGTACTCCCGTACCCGAGCGACAGCAGGGGCAGCAGGCGGCTGGCAGCGTGCCAGCGCCCCGAAGCACTCCTCCCACACCCTCACCCAGAAACATCACCCCCACCACTCCTCCTGTCCTGCAGATGTCGGATGTGATGGCATGGATACAGCAGCTTCTGCTGAACCACGGCCGGCGCATCTGTCATCTGCTGGTCAGATTTCTATATGCCACAGACACAGCCGCAAAGATGGCTGTCGCCATGGAGGGACTTGCCCTCCTGACCGTGATCGTCCAGACAGCCCAGAATGGCGAATCGAAATAGGTCTCGTACCTCTTTCCGATTCGCGTTCTGAAACGCGTGTGGCCTGAATGGTCAGGGGAGTGAGCTCCAGCATGTTGCCGGCTCATTTGCCCTAGACCTCGTGCTAGTCAGCGAGACTCATCTCCGTCCAGACACCTCATTCCGACTTCCGGGCTACAACTGCTTCAGAGTAGATCGTGTGGGCCGCCGAGGAGTTGGCACAGCGGCCCCCGGGCGGACGCCCGAGGCAATGATATCATACGCATGATAGATGCGGACCCTCAACTCAGAGTATAGGGCCCTTGGCAACCGACACACCATCCACGAGGTCAAGGACGGGCATCCGTGATTGACTTCACGAACATCAAACAATTTTCCCTTTTCATACATCTCTCACATCGATCAACGCACTTCATTCCGATCATAATCCCGTGTTAGCTGAGGTTAACACACGGGTCATGACGTCTCGGTTCATAACCGCGATGTTGACTGGGAATGCGTCAGGGTTTGCCTCAAGGACTCCATCCCGCCGAACCCGAGGATCACAGACATCCTATCCCTAGAGGCTGCGGTCCAATCCTTTACCTCCATCGTGGTGCGAACTGCCCATAACCTAACCGTTCACACCCCAGCAGCTCTACACCCGGATGTCCTTCCCCTTGAACTCCATCTGCTCGTACGCCCTTCCCGGGCAGCCCGCAGACTTTATCAGCGTCACCGCAAGCCACATAACCGAGCACTCCTGCGGCGTTTACGCCGAGAGGTCCGGACCCCACTACGCGAGCACAGGGTGCGAGCGTGGGAGGAGACGATGACCCGCTTGAGACTCGAGGATGGCGACGTGTGGAGGTTTGCCAAAGCTCTCCGACACCGCGGAGGTCAAATCACCTCCCCAATCCAAGGCACCCCAGGCCTGGCTTATGAACCCCGAGCCAAAGCCGATGTGTTCGCTGACTACCTCGAAAGGACTATGAGGCCACGAGAAGACCCCCAGTACGAAGACTTCTCGGACCGTGCTCGGCGGGAGGGGCGTCGATACCTTCGACGCCCCCCCCCCCCCCCCCGACGAGGCAGACCGACTTCCCGTCATCCGACCCAGTGAATTCTAGGGCGCACTCCGGCGTCTCAACACCAAAAAGGCAGCGGGTCCTGACGGACTAACCGCCGCCATGCTCCGATGCCTTACCATCAAGGCGGTACTCTTTCTAACCAAGGTTTTCAACATGTGCCTCACCTTGTGCCACTTTCCACGCGAGTGGAGGGAGGCCCGGGTGATATGCATCTTGAAGCCGGGGAAAGACCCGTTACACCCATCCAACTACCGATCCATCAGTCTCCTATCAGTTCGCTCGAAGGTTTTCGAGAGGCTAATATTAGTCCGCTTGTCCCCTGTCTTGGGCGATATTCATGCCATCCCAGATCACCAATTTGGTTTTCGTCCTGGGCATTCTACACCCCAGCAACTACTGAGAGTGGTGGAGGCCGCTGCCCTGGGTTTCCAGGACAGAGCCTACACTGCGGCGGTGTCGCCGGACGTGGAGAAAACCTTCTCTATGACCTGGCACGCGGGTCTGCTCCTCAAACTCATCCGACTGGAGCTCCCGACACACATCATACACCTACTACACTCATACCTTAAACACAGATATTTTGTAGTTTCAGTTGCGGGACTCAAATAACACCTAGGCCAGTAAGAGGCGGAGTCCCCGAAGGCTCTGTACTTTCCCCCACGCTGTTTAGCGTCTACATGGCTGACCTACCCACAGTGCAGCAAGTCAACATAGCTCAGTATGCTGATGCCGTGCTGTTATACTGTACAAACAAACACCCACGCAGAGCCTTCAACCCTACTCAGAGACACCTCTGCCTCATCTAAGAGTGGTGCGAGCGTTGGCGATTGTCCATAAATCCGGAGAAAAGCCACGCTATTCTCTTCACCAAGCGCCGCTTTCCCGCAAAATTTCCCACATTCACGTACCTCAGACGAAGGATAAAATGGACCAACACCATCACCTACTTGGGGGGTGAAGCTTGACAGGGGCGTCACTTTTAAGGAGCACATCAGGGGGCAATGGTGCTGGGGCAATGGGGCTGCGGCCTCACAGAACGTGGCCCAGTGGATGCTGATGGGAAGGATGAAATGGCGGTGAGTGGCTTGGGAACCCCCGGTGCGCCAAACCCGTACTTACTGTAGTAGGGGGGCAGGCGCCCTCTGCTATCCGCGCTTCTTAGCGCTCGCTATCTGCCTCTTTTTCTCTATCTATAACTATCTTCGCTCTTTGTGTCTTAGTATTTAAGCTCCTGTTAGAACCCCTATACATATATTTAGGCTATATTTCTCCTCTCTCTCCAATTTTTTTAGCTTAGCACAGTAAGGAATTAAATAAGTAAATAAAAAACACAATCATAGCATTAAGCCTGCTAACAGCCTTTATAAAGGTATTTAGCTGTCGACTTTTGCTAAGACAGCCTTTATTAAGGCCAATTGCGAGTGAAAATAAATGAATTAGTAGGCAGCTAGCATAACAGTTGCAACTTTTAAATTTCTATATCAGATAAAACCCTGATGATGGGCGGACTGTATCCAAGGCGGAAGAAAGGAGCTGTTAGAGATACAGAAGAAACCCAGGATTTCATGGAGGACACCAGCAGCAATGGCAGCGACACACTGCAAATAGCGCCCCAACCAGAAATGGAGCATGCGGCGATGAATGATGGTGTTAAAGAGCGCTCAACTACTGAGGTCATTAGCGGCCTAAAAAAACAAATTTAAATAAAAACACCTAAGGTAAAAGAACAATATAAAAACCAATGTCACTAAAAACCTGAAGATAAAACTGTTGGCTAAAAGACAAACAGAAATCTAAAATATTTATATAAAAAAAAAAAAAAGCTGTGCGAAAATGATGCAAAATACCTAAAACGTGGTCGACGGGTTAAAACGAATTAAAAACAAACATCAAATCATTAAAATCCATGAATCCCCGCTCCATAAAAAGCGATAGAGATAGACGAAATCCTTATAAACTAAATCCTTATCCTAAACGTCAAATTAGATAAAAAGTTAAAAACTTTATCGGCCGCTCTGTGGTCGTCGGCAAGAACCTCCGCGAGGGAGGCCGGCAGGTTTGACCCTGATCGAAGGGCTGCTAGAGCAATGCTCTAGCAGGACATGGCGTACCGACAATACTGCCCCACAGAGCGGGCAGTTAGGCACAGGACCTCTCTTAAAAACATGACTAAGCGTAAAATTGCAGTGACCGACTCGCAAGCGAGCGAATTGCACTTCCTGCCAACGGCATTTACGAGAGGTCACCCAGGTTAACAGGGGCGTCCTTCATTTCGCAGAGCTTGTTCCCGCGGAGAAACCCCACTCCGCGTGCCAGCCGGAGTGCACCACTCTCCGGACAAGCGGCAAGGCCGCAAGCAAGAGCGGCACTGCGTCGTGTAGCCGCCGTCTTAGCTGCCATATCCGCCAGTTCATTATCCTGTCAGCTGACGTGCTCAGGAATCCAAACACACTCCAAATGAATACAGTCAGTGTGTAAAAAGTGAAGGAGGTCCTGGATGCGCTGCACGAGGGAATGGTGGATATATGACTCTAACGCTCTGAAGGGCACTAAGAGATTCACTTAAAATAGGGCAGTTACCCAAATTGCTGTGGCGAACATACAGAATGGCTCGGTAGATGGCATACAGGTCGGCCGAATAAATGGAGGTGTTAATATGTAACCCGAAAGTATGAGGTTCGGTACCAGTAACAAACACACATCCAACACCGTCGCTGCACTTACTACCATCGGTGTAAAAAACGATTGGTCACTGGAAGAGGATAACAATTCTAAAAAACAAGCACGGATACTAGACGGATGATGATGATAATGGTGTTTAAGTGCGCTCAACTGCCGAGGTCATAAGCGCCCTTATGATTAAAAACTTGGCAATAGGCAGTAAGAAAATACCAAACAAAAAAGTAAACACAAGTAAAAGAGCTAAAACAGTTGAAACGGAAGTAACAGAAACGTCCAGCCCTCTAACCAGAGCTGGATATAAAACTCCATCTAAAATCAACACATTAAAACCAACAGAGTTTAAAAAACCGCTATCACACTAAAACGTCAAGGTAAAAGATACTTTTGCTAAAAATTTAAAAACCCTGTCCACTGCTCTTGGGTCCTCTGCCAGGACCTCAGCAAGAGAGGCCGGCATGCCCATAGATGACCGAATGTGTGCCAGGTGACCACACTCCAGCAACACATGACGAACTGTCTGTGCCTCCCCACAGAGCGCACAGACAGGAGCAGGTTCACGTTTAAAAAGGTAACTGTGAGCAAAAATACAGTGGCCAATTCTTAGCCGAGCTAGTACTACCTTCTCCCGGCGGAATAAACGAGAGGAGGTTACCCAGTTGACAGGGAGCTCCTTCACCTCTCGCAGCTTATTACCACGGAGAGCCGACCACTCCGCATGCCAAGTCGAAAAAACGGCTCTCCGTACAGCCACTCTAAAATCTTCTGCTGTTGAAGGAGTAATCGTAACATTGGGCGCTGTGACTGCCGAATTCGCTGCCAAATCCGCCGTGTCATTCCCTGGCAAGCCAACGTGTCCAGGAATCCATGCGCACTCCACATTAAAACCAGAAGCGTGCAAAATGTGGAGAACGTCCTGGATGCGCTGCATCAAAGGATGGTAATTGTACAGCTCACGAATGCTCTGAAGGGCACTAAGGGAATCACTAAGAATAAGGCAGTCACCTAATTTTCGACGTCGAATATACAGAAGGGCTTGATAAATAGCATATAGCTCGGCAGAATATATAGATGTGCAACTAGGCAAACCGTAAGTAGAAGTTGCGGTGCCAGTGACAAAGGCACATCCAACACCGTCGGGGCTCTTACTACCATCGGTGTAAATACAAATATGGCCACTGTATTTGGATAAAAATTCTAAAAAACAACGACGAATACTATCAAGA
Organism: Hymenopus coronatus; assembly: GCA_030762935.1. NCBI lineage: Eukaryota > Metazoa > Arthropoda > Insecta > Mantodea > Hymenopodidae > Hymenopus > Hymenopus coronatus. The sequence goes on along the minus strand of CM060880.1, from coordinate 59,541,964 downwards.
GGCGTAACAGATTTCCCGTAGAGCGTCATCCCGAGATCGACATGGCAGGTAGCGCGTAACCAAGGGGGGTGTATACTCTCTCCCTTGGATAAGAGTCGAGGAATGTCAACATGGTGCTGGCGTAGAAGCTCACGGAAACGAAAACCTGCTGGCCTGGGGCTCAGAGAGCGGAGGCAGTATCGCTGGTGCACCTCAGGGGAGAAACACGCGTGATAAGTTGGATGCCCAGGCATACACTTCAGCCCACAGCCATAATTAGCAAGCAGGACATCACGCCGACAACGCAGAGGAGGTTCTCCCGATTCGGCGTAGAGGCTAACAACTGGGCTCGTTGGAAAAGCTCCAACGGCCACACGGATACCCTGGTTATGGACTGTGTCTAACCTTCTGAGCACTGAAGTACCAGCTGAAGAATACACAATGCTGCTATAGTCCAACTTCGAACGAATCACAGGACGATAAAGACGGAGCAATGCCGTCCGATCCGCACCCCAAGATTTGCCACTTAGTATCCGTAAAAGATTTAGAGAACGGTCACATCGTGCTCCAAGCTGTGCTATTTGTGGTGCCCAACAAAGTTTCCGATCGAAGATCAAACCAAGGAATCTCGCCTCGTCTGCGAAAGGAAGTAAATCTGGCCCGAGTCGAAGAGACGGCGGCATTTGCCACTTACGGCGCCAGAAGTTAACGCAGACTGTCTTCTCAGCGGAGAAACGAAAACCGTGTTTCGAGCTCCAAGCATAGAGATTGTCCAAACACCGCTGGAGACGGCGTTCCAAAAACGATGTACGCTGAGAAGTACAGAAGATGGCAAAGTCGTCCACGAATAAACAGGAAGAGACACCTTGAGGCAAACATAGTGATATGGAATTTATCGCAATAGCAAACAGAGTCACGCTGAGTACCGAGCCCTTCGGCACTCCGTTCTCTTGAATAAAATGGTTAGAAAAAACCGAGCCCACCCTCACTCGAAAAACGCGGTCCCGCATAAACTCCTGAATGACCAACGGTAGGCGTCCACGTATGTTCCAGTTGTGCAGAGAACGCAATATTCCCGCCCGCCAACACGTGTCGTAGGCCTTCTCGAGGTCAAAAAATATCCCAACTGTGGGGCTGTTCTTAAGAAACCCGTCCATAATCTGAGTTGACAGAGAGACAAGGTGGTCAGCAGTTGAACGTCGTCGTCGAAAGCCACACTGAATGTTCGTCAGAAGATTGTGGGATTCCAGCCACCACACCAACCGTCCATTGATCATGCGTTCCATCACCTTGCACACGCAACTGGTGAGGGAAATAGGACGGTAACTGGAAGGAAGATGGCGGTCCTTTCCAGGTTTAAGAATGGGTATGATGGTGGCCTCCCGCCACTTGTCTGGAAAAATGCCATCAACCCAGACACGATTATAGACCTCGAGTAGGAAATCTTTGCCATCAGGAGAGAGATGTTGCAACATCTGGACCTAGTGCTGAGTGTCGTGAAGAGGAGAGTGCGTTGTCTAGCTCTGCCAGAGTGAAAAGGCGATTATAATCCTCAAGGTTGCCAGAAAGAAACGAGAATTCTTGAGATTCCACCTGATTCTTTACTGTAAGAAACTCAGGGGAATAATTGCCTGAGCTAGACACCTGAGCGAAAGCACTGCCTAAAGTATTCGCCACGTCAAATGTATCAACAACAGCTCCGGTAGGTGTTTTGAGACCGGCGATGGGCATATGGTTCGGTTTCCCAGCCACACGTCTTAACTTATCCCATACGACAGAGGAAGGTGTATGTCGATTAAAGGAACCCACGAATTTATTCCATGACATCTTTTTGCTATCCTTAATAACCCGCCTAGAATGTGCACGCATCCGTTTATAGTGTATCAGGTTATCCAGTGTAGGAAAACGCTGGAAAACCCGTAGAGCTCGTCTGCGAGCGCGAATAGCATCCCGACAGTCATCGGTCCACCAAGGTACCGGAAATCGACGGCTGTAGCCAGTCGAACGCGGAATGGATTGCTCAGCAGCAGAAAGAATGGTCCCTGTGAGATTTTCGACCAAGTGGTTCACAGAGTCGTGCTCTTCGTAGCTAAATTCAGCCAAGTGGGAGTACAGTTCCCAACTGGCATGGTCTAGGCGCCAACTAGGTAAACGGGTGGAACATACAACGGGTGTCAAGACACTAATACGACAAGGAAAGTGGTCACTAGAATGCAAATCCGAGATGATATTCCAGCATAAGGTGACTGCTAGCTGAGGGGAACAAATTGCAATGTTAATGTGTGAAAAACTATGAAATGCGTCAGAAAGAAAGGTGGGCTATCCGGTGTTCAAGAGAGCAAGGTTCTCACTATCCAAGAAGTCTTTAAGTAGCGTACCTCTCGCACAAGCCCGAGGAGAGCCCCAAAGAGGGTGATGGGCATTCACGTCGCCTACCAATAAAAAGGGTGGGGGCCAACTGCGAAATGAGGTGTTCTAAGTCGCTGTGCGAGAAGTCCGCAGATGGAGGCAAATAGATACTGCAAATGGTGAATGAAGCGGAGGGTACCTTAATGCTGACAACGGACTGGATTGCAGATTGTATGGGTACGGAGTTGGCAAAAATATCATCTCGAATAAGCATCATAGTGCCCCCATGTGCCGGGACACCGTCCTCCGGGGATAAATCACATCGTACGGAGGAGTACTGCCTGATGGTAACGGTGTCCTGTGGACGGAGCTTCGTCTCTTGTAAGCATACAGCCAAGGGTTCATGCTGGCGCAGCAACAAGTCAAGATCTGGTCGATGTGGTCGAATTCCGCGTATGTTCCAATGGAGGATAGCCATTGAGTATATTATGGGATAAGTTTCAAATCGAAAGACGCTTCTGCAGATTGGGATTAGCTGGTCGGTTCAATTTGTTCTTCTTAGGCGTTGGGCTATTACTATTTTCAGGAGCACGATCCTGCCGTTTCCGCACTGTCCCTCTGGCAGTGGCGGCAGAATCCTCCTGGTCCATCTCCTCCACAAGGGAGGTCCCTTTTTCAAGAGCTAATTTCGGTCCGAGTAGTTCGAACCGATTGGATGTACTGATCGGCGAAGACGGCCGTCGCCGATTCACGCCCTCCTCCCCAGATGACCCTTCAGAGGAGGATACACGTGTGGAGTTGCGTGTACTTTTCTTACCCTTAGATGACTTGGTAATAGCTTGCACATTCTCTTTCAAGAAGTCTTGTCGTACATACTTGGTCTTAAACTGTTTTTCCGGGGCAGAAGACGTCGTAAATTTACCAGGTTTAGTTCCCGAGGTCGAGGCTTTCGGTGACAAGTGTGCAGGACTATTCTGAAAGCTGGCGGATTTGGCAGATGTTGATACCAACTTGGGTGTAGGTGCCGAAGGCTTGGGCAGCGCTTGGGCTAAAATAACCTTTTCCGCATTTGTAGCCCCGTTCATATCGCCGGTCTGTGTTGCGATTTCCCGACGCGGTACCGGTTTAGCTGCAACTGAGCTATAGGTACCGGACCTCGGAGCAGAGGGTTGGCGGAGTCGCAGGAGCTTCCGGGCTTCCAAGAAGGACACCTTCTCTTTCACCCGTATCTCCTGGATCGCTCGTTCCTCTGCAAAACGGGGACAGTCTTGGGAACTAGATGGGTGTTCCCCGTTACAGTTCACACACGATGGAGCTGAAGCACAAGCCCCATCGTGGGAGATGTCACCGCAGTGGACGCAGGTGGACTTGCCGGTACACAAGTCACTAGTGTGACCAAAACGTTGGCATTTAAAGCACCTCAGCGGATTGGGTATATAAGGCCTAACTTCGATGGCTTCAATCAACCCGATCAAAAGTAAGAAACAGGGTACGAGTAGGCAGGAATTCACCGTTGATCTTAAGTTGTACCCGATAAACAGCTGAGACACCCTGAGTCGCAAGATTTTCTTGGATCTCCTCAATGGACAAACCGTCCAACGCGGGGGTTGTTACTACACCGCGGGAGGAGTTCAGCGACTTGTGCACCTCGACCTTCACTGCATAGCTGGCTAACATGGTGGCTTTAAGTATCCTTGCAGCTTGCGAGGCGGAGTTGGCTTCGACAGGAAGTGTACCATTGCGAGCTCGAACGCAGGATTTAACCGGACCAGCAATGGCATCTACACCCTTTTGGATAGTAAAAGGGCTCACCGTAAGGAACTTCTTACCTTCCTCTGTCCTATGAATAAACAAGTAGCGAGGACCACATGACTCGACTACTTCCTTCCCAACGTCTTTATTAAGGAGTTTTAGTTTTGGTGCCATAGAAAAAATGGTATAAATTCATCCCCCAGTGCTCCCCACCCACCACGGAGCCCAAGGAGCGGTCACCCCACTGGGGTGACAGGGCTTCACAGGGGATATAGCGGGCTCGACGTCCCACTCACCCTGGAGTTCGGTGTAATACCTAGTCCTGGCCGATTGACTAGGGGTGGGTTAGTCCCTAGCCTCCCGTTTAGGCAAATCAGAAACCAAAGCGGTGTATTAGGCTGCGCACCCTCCCCAGTTACTGAAAGACAGAAGCCCAGGCTCAGGTACGCAACCCTCTACCAACCAGGATATTCCTTTTCACCGACACGGGTCTCCACGCACGGCCTACACGTGGGTGGGCATTTTGACCTTCTGACTCCCTCACCACTCTGAGGTTGCCCACGGAGGGAGTCAAGGTGGCTCGGGACCCCGGGTGCGCCTAACCCGTACCTACCGTAGTAGGCCTCTGGGGGGTACTAGACGGAGGCAGTGCAGATTTCCCGAGATCTACATGGGAGGCAGCACGTAACCAAGGTGGGTACATCCGTTCCCCCTGCTAGGTACAGAAGAAAGGGGTAAACGTCGGATGCAAAGACATGCAGTTAATTGAACAGCCATCATTTCCTAACAACACATCACGCCGACAACGCTGAGGGGGTTTAGCCGATTCCGCGTAGACTTAACTGCACTGGTTGGAAAAGCTCCAACAGCAATACGTATGCCATGATTGTGAACAGTGCCTATGCGTTTCAGCACAGATGGTCGTGCTGAAGAATAAACAATGCATCCATAGTCTAACATGGATCGGATCAGTGCACGATAAAGACGCAGCAACACTGTCCGATATGCACCCCAATAAGTACCACGTAGTGTCCGGAAGATATTTAGAAAACAGTCACACCGCGCTTTAAGCTGTGCCATATGTGAAGACCAGCATGAACTTCGATGGAATATTAACCCCAGGAATATTACCTCATCTGCGAAAGGAAGTAAATCTGGCACAAGTGTAACAGTAGGAGCAATTGGCCACCTATGACGCCAGAAGTTAATGCAGACTATCTTCTCAGGCCAGCAACTAAAGCCATTTTTCAAGCTCCCATCGTAGATTATCCAAACATTGTTGGAGACTGCGTTCTAAAGTTTACGCTGAGAAGTACAGAAGATGGCAAAGTCGTCCACGTATAAACAGGAAGACACACCTGAGGGGACACATTGCGATATGGAATTGATCGCTATTGCAAACAGCGTCAGGCTTAGTACCGAGCCCTGCAGCACTCCGTTGTCTTTATTAAAATAGTGAGAAAACACCGAGCCGACTTACTTGAAAAATGCCGTCCCGCTGGATGAACAACAGTAGATGGCCATGTATATTCCAAGTCTAGAGGGCGCGTAAAATCCTGCCCACCAACACGTATCATAAGCCTTCTCGAGGTCAAAAAAATCCCAACCGTCTGACAATTCCGAAGAAAGCCGTTTAGGATCTTCGTCGATAGCCACACAAGGTGGTAAACCGCATATCAACGTATTCGAAAACCACAATGGATGGTGATCAGAAGATTGTGGGATTCCAAACACCCCACCAACCGCCCACTGATTATACGTTACAGCATCTTGCACACACAGCTGCTGATGGAAATTGGACAGTAGCTGGAAGGAAGATGACCGGTCCTTTCCAGGTTTCAAAATAAGTATGATGCTGTAACTTTTCCACTGAGTTGGAAAAGTGGCACCTACCTAGACACGATTATAGGCCTCGTGGAGGAAAACCTCACCCGCAGGAGAGAGATGTTGCAACATTTGTATGTGGATGCCATCTGGACGTGGCGCAGGGTTGAGAAGATGAAAGGCTATTGTCTAGCTCCGCCATGGTGAAAAGGCGGTTGTAGTCCTCAAGGTTTCCAGAGCGGAAGGCAAAATCTTAAGATTCAACCTGGGCCTTAACTGGAAGAATCTCAGGCGCATAATTATATGAGCTAGATATCTTGGTTAAAGTACTGCCCAGAGTGTTGGCCACATCAATCGTGTATGCCACGGCGCCTGCCACTGTTTTTAGACCGGCGATCGGCATATGGGTCGGTTTTCCGGCTGCATGTCTTAACTTATCCCATACGACAGAGGAAGGTGTATATCGGTTAAAGGAGCATACAAACTGGCTCCATGATTGCTTCTTGCTATCCTTAATACCTTGTCTAGATTTGGAGCGCATCTTTTTATATTGTATTAGGTTGTCCAACGTAGGGCGACAGTGGAAAATCCGTAAAGCACGTCTGCGAGCACGAATGACATCCCGGCATTCAGCGGTCCACCAGGGAACAGGAAATCGAATAGATTGGTCAGTCGACCGCGGAATGGACGGTTCAGCAGTAGAAAGAATGGTGGCTATGAGGTGTTCGACTAAAACATCCACTGAGTCGTGCTCGCAACGGTTAAAAACAGCCAAATCGGAATAAAGATTCCAGTTGGCTCGGTCTAGGCGCCATCTAGGTAACCGCGTGGAACATACCTCGTGTTCTAATAGACGTAGAAGAACTGGAAAGTGGTCACTAGAGTATGGATCAGAGCTGATGGTCCACTGTAAGGATACGGCTAACTGCGGAGAACAAACAGCTATGTCGAGGTTGAAATACTATTGAAGGCGGCAGAGAGAAATGTTGGCTCTCCGGTATTCAGGGAGAGAGAGAGAGAGAGAGAGAGAGAGAGAGAGAGATGACTGTCCCCAAGAAATCGGCAATTAGATGACCTCTCGCACAAGCCCGAGGGGAGCCCCAAAGTGGGCGGTGGGCATTCACGTCCCCCAGCAACAGAAATGGCATTAGTAGCTGGGAAACTAGGTCCTCTAAATAAATGCGCGAGAGGTCAGCAGATGGAGGAAGTTAGATACTACAAATTGTGAATTTGGTAGACGCCAGCGTAAAGCTGACAGCAGCGGATTGGAAGCAAAACTGTAAAGGTACGATTCTCCATAGAGACCATCTGACGAGTAGCATAGTGCCCATGTGAAAGAACAACCGCCTCCGGTGATAGTACACACCGTGCAGCAGAATAATGCCTAAATGTGACGATGTCATGGGGACGGAGATTGCTTTCTTGTAAGCTGATGACCAATGGTTGATACTGGTTGAACAACAGGTCTAGATCTGGTCGTCGAGGTTTAATTCGGCGTATTATCCACTGTAGGATAGCCACTTTCTATAATATGGCATAAGGTTCATATCGAAACATTTCTTCAGATTGGGCTGTGCTGGTCGGTTCAATTTGTTCTTTTCCGGGATCGGGCTTGTACTGTTTTCAGGAGCTCGATCCTGTCGTTTCCGCACTGTCCGTCTAGCAATTTGGGCAAAATCCTCCTGTTCCATCTCCTCCACAGGAGAGGACCCCTTTCCAATAGAAAATTTCGGTTAGAGAACCTCAAATGGATTTGAGGTGCTGATCGACGGAGATGTTCGTCGATCTACACTCCCACTAGAAGATTCTCCCGAAGAGGATATACTTGGGGATGAGCGTTGAGTTCTCAATCCCTTCGATGGTTTGGGAGGAGACTTGACATGATCTTGTAAGACGTAACTGGTCTTAAAGTTCTTTCTGGTGTAGAACTGGTGGAGAGTAAGCTGGTCTTGGTGCCCGAGGTTGAAGGATTGGGTGACACTTTCGCTGAAGTACTCTTTAAATGAGCGGATTTGGCCGATGTTGATACCACAGCGTTGGTGCGGTGTAGCCGTCAGAATCTTACCAGAAATTGTGGCCCCATTAATATCGCCAGTTTCAGTTGCGATTTCCCACCCAGGTAAAGATCTAGCTGAAATTGAGCTATACAAACCAGAGCGCGGGAAAGAAGGTTGGCGGGTGCGCAGGAGCTTCTGGGCTTCCGAGATGGACATCTCTTTTCACCCGGATCTCCTGGATCGCTCTTTCCTCTGCATAACGGGGACAGTCGCGGGAACTAGATGAAGGTTTCCCACCGGCGTTAACGCTCGATGTTGCGCTGCGTCGCAACAGATGGCACATCTGGACTGACCAGTACAGAATGCACATGTGTGCCCGAAGCCCTTGTAGCATCTGAGTGGGTTGGGAATGTACGGCATAACCTCGATGGCTTTGCACACTGCCCTAATCTTTTGCGGCAGGTCTACCCCATCAAATGTATGGAACAGGGTACGGCTAGGCAAGAATTCACCATTTACTTTGCGTTGGACCCTATACATAGATGTACGCTTTCTTGTGCCATATTCTCCACCTTAACTGGGTAACTGCCTAACATAGTGGCTCGTATTAATTTAGGGGCCTGGGTTGCTGACAGTGCATCTACCAGTAGTGTACCCTTTCGCGCTCGTATGCAAGATTGAATCAAACCAGGAATTTTATCTAAGCCTTTTTGAATGGCAAAAGTTAAGTTTTTACCTTCCTCCGTTCGAGTGACACCTAAGTAGCGAGGACCACTACTTTTCTCTGGACATTAAAGGTTTGTTTAGGTTTTCCCATACAAAAAGGGTATAAATTCATTACCCAGTGCTCTCCACCCAACACGGAGCGCAACAAGGGGTTACCCCACTGGGGTTGCAGGGCTACACAAGGGATATAGCAGGCTCGCCGTCCCACTCACCCCGGAGTTCGGTATAATACCTAGTCCTGGCCGATTGACTAGGGGTGGGTTAGTCCCTAGCCTCCCGTTTAGGCGAAGCAGAGCACAGCGGTTTTTAAGCTGCGCACCCTCCCCAGTTAGTGAAAGTCAGAAGCCCAGACTCATGTACGCAACCCTCAACCAACCAGGATACTCCTTTCCACTGACGGGTCTCCATGCACGGCCTACACGTGTGTGGGCAGTTTAACCTAATGACTCCCTCACCATTAAGAGGATGCCCACAGAGGGAGTCAAAGGTGGCTCCAGACCCCGGGGGCGCCCAACTCGTACCTACTGTAGTAGGCCCTGGGGGGTGTGCGATGAAGTCACAACTACCCAGGCAACTGCTCCAGTAGCAAAACCAACAGTAACACAGCGGACCAGCCTCCACCCGGAACCAGCAGCGGCATCGGCAGCTATCTTACTCAAGTCAAACTATTTCAACTACCTCAAGTCAAGTCACCACCGCGGGCAGATGTGCACCGGGAACTGCTACACCGCAGAGTACAGAACAAACCAAAGACAATATAGAGGCCGAGGATCAAACAAACTCCAATAACGACAGTCAACTCTGCGCCAACTGCTAACAAAAGAGCATCAAGTACCTTCCTTAAGCAGGTAAGACAAAATATACCTAAAATATTTGTGGCAGATTACTGTTCACGCAGCTGTGCGTCCATTACAAGGGAGTTTGACTCTGTATACAGACCTGCAGAAAAGCAGGTACTCAGATAATTTCTATGGCGTCACTTTCACCATCCTTGCAGACTACAGTAACTATGTTCAAGTGTTATAAGGTGCCATTTCATGTCACGACACCAATAGCTAAGTGCACCCACAAGTTTCGTCGTCGTCGTAGCAGTAGTATGGTTTATGGGCGCACAAATACTAAAGTTATTAGCGCCCTAGGGTTAAAAATTAAAATTGAAGGGGATTAAAAAGCCTAAAACTGGACTAGCACACAAGAGTTAAAACCATGGACACATAAAATGGGACCAAGGTGAGACTAAAACCGAGGGACTGTAATATCAGAGGAGAACGCCACTGAGGGAATATGAAAAGTAACTTAAAAAACGAGTCGGTAAAAATACAAAGCCCCAAGATAAAAGTAAACCCGACTGTACATCCCGAGCGGCGAAGAAAAGTAAAAAGTCCCTCATAAGTACTAGGGGGTTTACCTAGCATTGTGGGAAGATCGGCGGGCAGTAACAAAGATGTGCGCAGCACAGTAAAAAGGCGGCACTCCCATAAAAAAATGTCAATAGCTCATTACATGAAGCACATTGAGGTGCGGGATCCCCATGTAAAAGATGCTGGTGGTTAAAAAGACAATGCCCAATTCGGTCTTGCTAAAATCACTTCTTCGCGGCGACAAGTACGCGAGGAGGTAGCCCAGGGGACAGGAAGGGACTTGATATCTTTAAGTTTATTACCACGCTGCCCGGACCATTCCGTGTACCAGCGCGAAAAGATGGCCCGGCGCAGGTGAGCACTCATATCATCTGGAGAAACCGTAGATCTAAAAACAGTGGGCAATAAAATGGCAGATTTGGCAGCAACATCCGCCTGCTCGTTACCGCTCACAACTACGTGGCCAGGAACCCAAACAAACGACACACTGACGCCAGCGAGGGAATGCAGGTGGTCCTGAATACGCTGTATTAGTGGATGGTATGGATACAGCTCACGAAGGCCCTGTAGTGCGGAATCGCTACAGATTACGAACTGCCTCAAGTCCTGTCCCCGGATAAAATGCAGGGCTTGATAAATACAAAAAGGTTCGGCGGTAAAGATCGAGCACTACCCCAGAAGATGAAAACCAGTACTCCGCGAATGAACGACAAAAGAACATCCCACACCACGGCCATCCTTGGAGCCATCCGTGTAAATGAAACAGCGATTCTGAAATTCGGCTGCCAGTTCCAAAAAGGCGGAGCGAATTGTTGATTTCGGCATGGATGTCAACCCAAAACCCAAGGTGGAAAGGAACAATCCTCCGGTGGCAAAAGAGGCGGTGGACGAGCATCCCAGAGCCCAAGAAGCAGACGAAAACGAACCCATTTGGGAAGCAATGCCAACACTAACCGCATATTGACAGTCAAGAGACTCGTCAAAGAATTACTGCAAATTAGGGTGAACTGATAATGCATGGAGTCGGATAGCATAGCTGCACAAAAGAACGTCACGCATATGGCATAGCGGAGGTTCAGCAGCCTCCGCATACAACCTAACGACTGGGCTAGTCGGAAAGCCGCCAAGCGCCAGCCGAATCCCGCGATGGTGAACTGGGTCCAAACGACGCAAAACCGAAGGCCGAGCAGAAGCGAACACAATGCTCCCGTAATCAAGCTTGGAGTGGACAAGCGAGCGGTGAAGGTGCAATAGCACGGTGCGATCGGCTTCCCAGGATGTAACACATAAAACACGTAACATATTAAGCAATCAATCACATCGAGCTTTCAAGGAAGCGATATTAGACGACCAGCTAAGCTTCCTATCAAATGTTAAGCCGAGAAACTTTACCGCTTCGGCGAAGGGCAGCGATTGCGGCCCGAGACGGAGAGAAGGCGAGTCGTAGCATTTCCGACGCCAGAAGTGGCCACAAACCGTATTTTCAACAGAAAAATGGAAACCATTTTCAATGCTCATACATTCAGAAGGTCGAGACAAGCTTGGAGGCGACGCTCCAAAAGGCATGTGCGCCGAGAGCTGCAATAAATTGCAAAGTCGTCAGCAAATAAAGAGGAAATACGAGCTGGAAGACAATCAACGATAGAATTGATGGTGATAGCGAAGAGAGTGCAACTAAGTACCGACTCTTGAGGTGCTCCATTCTCCTGACTAAAAATACGGGAGCAGACAGGGCCCATACGCACACGAAACCCCCGTTTCTCCATTAACTCTCGGAGGAACACTGAAAGGCGGCCTCGACAGCCCCAATTATGCAATGCACGCAACAAGCCAGCCCTCCAGCAAGTGTCATAAGCTTTCTCTATGTCGAAAAATATGGCCACAGTTTGACACTTTCGTGTCGAGAGGGAGACAAGGTGGTCAGTCGAGGAGCGGTATCGGCGAAAGCAGCATTGGATATTGCAGAGAAGTTTCCCAGACTCAAGCCACCATCGTAACCGTCTATTGATCATGCCCTCCATCACCTTACAAACTACACTGGTAAGGGAGATAGGACGGTAAATGGAAGGAAGTCTACGATCCCTTCCCTGTTTCAATATTGGAACAACGATAGCTTCGAGCCAAGCCGCAGGAAAAACACCCTCATGCCAAATACGATTATAAAGACTCAGGAGATAAAGCTTACAGTCAGAAGAGAGGTGTTGTAGCATTGCGAGATGGATATCATTAGGTCCTGGAGCGGAGTGACGAGAAGATACTAAGGAGGCATCCAGCTCCCACATGCTAAAATACCAGTTGGATATCATTAGGTCCTGGAGCGGAGTGACGAGAAGATACTAAGGAGGCATCCAGCTCCCACATGCTAAAATACCAGTTGTAGCACTCAGTTTCCGAGGATCGGAAAGACAACCCTTGAGATTCAACCTCCGCCTTAATGGCACGAAAGGACGGGTGATAATTGGAGAACTGGACACATTGGCGAATGTGCTGCCAAGGTCGGCGGCAACAACAAATGGGTCAACGAGGGTGTCGGTTCCCACGAGAAGACCCGCTATTGCAGAACTAGCCTGCTTACCGGCAACACCGCGGAGCTTCTCCCACACACCTGATGAAGGTGTTGTGCGATTAAAGGTAGACACAAACGAAGTCCAGGAAGCCCGTTTGTTGTCCTAAATAATATGGCGTACCCGGGCGCGGGTTTGTTTGAAGGTGATCAAATGCTCCAGTTAGGATTATGTTCAAATGCCCTACGAGCCCTCCTGCGAGCACGAATAGAATCGTAGCACTAAGCAGTCCACCACGGGACCGGTACCTTTTAGGGTAGGAAGACGATCGGGGAATTGATTGCTCGGCAGCGGATATCACAACAGAATTCAAGTGCTCGACCATGTGGTCAACCGCGTCGAACTGAATACAGCCAGAGCGGAAAAGAGAGACCAGTCCGACTTAGACAAATGCCAGGTACCTGACCACGATGAGGGAGTGTGGTGTGAAAGCAAGGTGAGAACACAAGGGCAATGATCGCTAGAATGAGTGTCAAATACTACGTTCCATTGGAAGCGGTGAGCGAGGTGTGCTGAGAAAACAAACGTCCCGGTGGGATAGCATGAAAGAATCGAAAATTAAGGTAAGTGCACCGGTGTTTAAACAGAGACTGTATTGATCGGAAAGATCAGTAAGGACACTCCCCGCGCGCAGGCCCTAGGAGAACCCCAAGGGGATGGTCGGCATTGAAATCACCCAGCATAAGAAAAGGTGTCGGGAGCTGAGACCAAAGATGGACTAGGTCAGCGGTGCAGAGGGTAGCCGAGGGCGGAACGTAAACATTACAAAGAGAAAAAGTCAGCTGGACATCAACAGCTTGCAAAATAAGCGAGATTGGCTGACCGCAGATATTATCGCGCTATAGTACAATAAAATCCCCATGAGGATGAGAACCCTCTTCCGGTGTAAGAATAAAACACACTGGAAGGTATAGGTGCAGGGCAAAAGCATCGTGGGGCGAAGCTTCGTCTCCTGCAAACACAGAACAAGAGGGTTATAGGACCGTAATAATAGCTGCAATTCGGCCCTATGCGTACGAACACCACGGATATTCCAGGTCAGGAGAGCCTTGGAGTAAGGGTAGAGGGGTAAGTGTTATCGTCGACTCAGAGAGATACGAGTTTGCAGCTGGAAGGAAAACATATGGCGGCAAACGAAAATACACAGCGTTAAGGTGGATGTTTTTTTGTTCTTTTGCGCTTTTTGGGCCCACAATCGTATAGCCCGTGTCATCGTCAGTATCCGCGGATGTTCGGGAACCTGAAATTTCCCTACGGCTCGTAGAACGAGAACGGGTGAGGGTTTATCAGCGGCCTTCAGTTTTTTTGCGATTGCGCTCCTGAGAGGCAGCGGCAGATGGTGTCGGTTGAACTAAGTGCTTACGAAGGGATTCTGGAGAAATGGCACCGGCGGCAGTGTCCCATATGGATGTTGAAGGCTGCAAAGTCGGTGCGATCGGCAACTGGTCAGTTTGAGTACACGCGTATGAGACTGGCACGGTTCGTAGTGCCACCGAGGTAACAGGAATGCGGCGGGTCGCTGAGGCGTAGCCTGAGAGAGTCGCAGGTTGCAGCTGTTGTAATCGACTTTTTCGAAAGCCAGGCTTTCCTTCACTCGCAACTCCTGTATGGCTTTTTCTTCGAGAAATCGCGGACACTGCCAGGAGCTAGAGTGCTTCCCTTTGCAATTGACGCAGGAAGGATCTCAACTACAAGCAGCTTCACCGTGAGCAGGTTGTCCACAAGGTGCACAAGTAGCGTCGAATGTGCACCGACTGTGGGTGATAATGGTGTTTAAGGGCGCTCAACTGCGAGGCCATTAGCACCCTTATGATTAAAAACTTGGCAATAGGCAGTAAGAAAATGCCATTGCAAAAAAGTAAAAGATAGAAAACTCCATCTTAAACCAACACATTAAAACCAAAAGAGTTAAAAAAACTGCTTTCACACTAAAACTTCAAGGTAATAGAGACTTTTGCTAAAACTTTAAAAACCCCGTCCACTGCTCTTGGGTCATTTGCCAGGATCTCAGCAAGAGAGGCCGGCATGCCCATAGATGACCGAATGTGTGCCAGGTGAACACACTCCAGGAACACATGACGAACTGTCTGTGCCTCCCCACAGAGCGCACAGACAGGAGCACGTTGACGTTTAAAAAGGTAACTGTGAGTAAAAATAGTGCCCAATTCTTAGCCGAGCTAATACTACCTCCTCCCGGCGGAATGAACGAGAGGAGGTTACCCAGTTGACAGGGAGGTCCTTCACCTCTCGCAGCTTATTACCACGGAGAGCCGACCACTCCGCATTCCAAGTCGAAAAAACGGCTATCCGTGCAGCCGCTCTAAAACCTTCTGTTGTTGAATGTGTAATGGTAACACTGGGCGCTGTGGCTGCCGATTTCGCTGCCAAATCCGCCGTGTCATTTACATGGCAAGCCAACGTGTCCAGGAATCCAGGCCCACCACACATTAAAACCAGAAGCGTGCAAAATGTGGAGAACGTCCTGAATGCGCTGTACCAAAGGATGTTAATTGTACAGCTCACGATACTCTGGAGGGCACTAAGGGAATCACTAAGAATAAAGCAGTCACCAAATATTCGACGCCGAATATACAGAAGGGCTAGATAAATAGCATATAGGTAGGCTGAATATATAGATATGATACTAGGCAAACCGTAAATAGAAGTTGCGGTGCCAGTGACAAAGGCACATCCATCACCGTAGGGGATCTTACTACCATCGTTGTAAATACAAATACGGCCACTGTCTTTGGATAAAAATTCTAAAAAACAACGACGAATACTATCAACAGGCGTGACAGATTTCCGATAAAGCGTCATCCCGAGATCGACATGGGAGGTAGCACGTAACCAAAGGGGGTATATATTCCCTCCCTTGGATAACAGCCGAGGCATGTCAACATGGTGCTGCCGTAGCAGCTCACGGAAACGAAAACCTGCTGGCCTGGGGCTCAGAGAGCGGAGGCAGTATCGCTCGTTCAGCTCAGGGGAGAAAAACGCGTGATAAGTTGGATGCCCAGGCATACCCTTCAGCCCACACACATAATCAGCATGCAGGACATCACGCCGGCATCGCAGAGGAGGTTCTCCAGATTCGGTGTAGAGGCTAACAACTGGGCTCGTTGGAAAAGCTCCAACGGCCACACGGATGCCCTGATTATGGACTGTGTCTAATCTTCTAAGCACTGAAGGTGGGGCTGAAGAACACACAATGCTCCCATAGTCCAACTTCGAACGAATCACAGCACTAGCAATGCCGTCCGATCCGCACCCCAAGATTTGCCACTTGGTATCCGTAAAAGATTTAGAGAACGGTCACATCGCGCTTTAAGCTATGCTCTATGTGGTGCCCAACAAAGTTTCCGATCGAAGAACAAACCAAGGAATGTCACCTCATCTGCGATGGGAAAAAATGTTTGCCCGAGTCGAAGAGACGGCGGCAATTGCCATCTACGGCGCCAGAAGTTAACGCAGAAACTAAAACCGTGTTTCGAGCTCCAAGCATAGAGATTGTCCAAACACCGCCGGAGACGGCGTTCCAAAAACAGTGTACGCTTAGAAGTACAGAAGATGGCAAAGTCGTCCACGAATAAACCTGAAGAGATACCTGGAGGCTCACATAGTGATATGGAATTTAGCGCAAGAGCAAATAGCGTCACGCTGAGTACCGAGCCCTGCGCCACTCCGTTCTCTTGAATAAAATGGTTAGAAAAAGCCGAGCCGACCCCCACTCGAAAAACGCGGTCCCGCATAAACTCCTGAATGACCAACGCTAGGCGTCCACGTATGTTCCAGTCGTGGAGAGAACGTAATATTCCTGTCCGTCAACACGTGTCGTAGGCCTTCTCGAGGTCAAAAAATATCCCAAATGTGGGGCTGTTCTTAAGAAACCCGTCCATGATCTGACTTGACAGCTAGACAAGGTGGTCACTTGTTGAACGTCGTCGTCTAAAGCCACACTGGATGTTCGTAAGAAGATTGTGGGATTCCAGCCACCACACTAACCGTCCAATGATTATGCGTTCCATCACCTTGCACACGCAACTGGTGACGGACATAGCACGGTAACTGGAAGGAAGATGGCGGTCCTTTCCAGGTTTAAGAATGGGTATGATGGTGGCCTCCCGCCACTTGTCTGGAAACATGCCATAAACCCAGACACGATTATAGAGCTCGAGTATGAAAGCTTTACCATCAGGAGAGAGATGTTGCAAAATTGGACGTGGATACCACCTGGCCCTGGTGCAGTGTGTCTAGCTCTACCAGGGTAAAAAGGCGATTATTATCCTCAAGGTTGCCAGAAAGAAACGAGAATCCTTGAGATTCTACCTGAGCATTAACTGTAAGAAACACGGGAATATTTGCCTAGACACCTGAGCGAATGCACTACCTAAAGTATTCGCCACGACAAATATATCAACAGCTCCGGTAGGTGTTTTGAGACCGACGATGGGCATATGGGTCAATTTCCCAGCCACACGTTTAAACTTATCCCATACAACAGAGGAAGGTGTATGTCGATTAAAGGAACCCACGAATTTATTCCACATCTGTTTGCTATCCTTAATAACCAGCCTAGAATGTACACGCATCTGTTTATAGTGTATCTGGTTACCCAGTGTAGGAAAACGCTGGAAAACACGTAGAGCTCGTCTGTGAGCGCGAATAGCATCCCGACAGTCACCGGTCCACCAAGGTACCGGAAATCGACGGCTGTGGCCAGTCGAACCCGGGTTGGATTGCTCAGCAGTAAATACTTTCCCTGTGAGATGTTCGACCAAGTGGTTTACAGAATCGTGCTCTTCGTAGTTAAATTCAGCGAACTGGTCTAGGCGCCAGCTAGGTAAACTGGTAGAACATACAAAGGGTGTAAAGAGACTAATTAGACAAGGAAAATGATCACTAGAATGCAAATCCGAGATGATATTCCAGTATAACGTGACTGCTAGCTGAGGGGAACAAATCGCAATGTCAATGTGTGAAAAACTATGAAAGGCGTCAGAAAGAAAGGTGGGCTCTCCGGTGTTCAACAGAGCCAGATTCTGACCATCCAAGAAGTCTTTGAATAGCGTACCTCTCGCACAAGCCCGACGGGAGCCCCAAAGAGGGTAATGGGCATTCACATCGCCTACCAATAAAAAGGGTGGTGGGAACTGCGAAACTAGGTGTTCTAAGTCGCTGTGCCAGAGGTCCGCAGATGGAGGCAAATAGATTCTGCAAATGGTGAATAAAGCGGAGGGTAGCTTATTGCTGACAGCACCGGACTGAATGTCAGATTTTAAGCGTACGGAGTCGGCAAAGATATCGTCTCGAATAAGCATCATAGTGCCCCCATGTGGCGGGACACCTTCCTCCGGTGATAAATCACATCGTACGGAGTACTGCGTGATGGTAACGCTGTCCTGTGGATCGAACTTCGTCTATTGTAAGCATACAGCCAAAGGTTCATGCTGGCGCAGCAACAAGTCAAGCTCTGGTCGATGTGGTCGACTTTCGCGTATGTTCCAATGTAGGATAACCATTGAGTATATTATGGGACAAGTTTCAAATCGAAAGACACTTCCGCAGATTGGGATTAGCTGGTCGGTTCAATTTGTTCTTCTTAGGCGTTTGGCTAGTACTATTTTCAGGAACACGATCCTGCCCATTCCGCACTGTCCCTCTGGCAGTGGCGGCAGAATCCTCCTGGTCCATCTCCTCCACAAGGGACGCCCTTTTTTCAAGACCAAATTTCGGTCCGAGAGGTTCGAACCGTGTGGATGTGCTGATCGGCGAAGACAGCCGTCGCCGATCCACGCCCTCCTCCCTAGATGACCCATCCAAAGAGGATACACGTGGAGAGTTGCGTGTACTTTTTCTTACCCTTAGAAGACTTGGTAGAAGATTGCACATTCTCTTTCAAGAAGTCTTGTACATACTTGGTCTTAAACTGTGTCTCCGGGGCAGAAGACGTCGTGAATTTACCAGCCTTAGTTCCCGAGGTCGAGGCTTTTGGTGACAAGTGTGCAGGACTGCTGTGTAAGCTGGCGGATTTGGCAGATGTCAATACCGACTTGGATATAGGTGTCGAAGGCTGTTGCGATTTCCCCACGCGGTACCGGTTCAGCTGCAACTGAGTTGTAGGTACCTGACCTCCGGACAGAGGGTTGGCGGAGGCGCAGGAGCTTTCGGGCTTCCAAGGACACCTCTTTCACCCGTATCTCCTGGATCCCTCGTTCCTCTGCAAAACGCGGGCAGTCTCGAACTAGTTGGGTGTTCCCAGTTACAGTTCACACACGATGGAGCTGAAGCGCAAGCATCATCGTGGGAGATGTCACTGCAGTGGACGCAGGTGGACTTGCTGGTACACAACTCACTAGTGTGACCAAAACGTTGGCATTTATAGCACCTCAGCGGATTGGGTATCTAAGGCCTAACTTCGACGGGTTCATACCCTGCCCTAATCTTTTGAGGGAGGTCAACCCGATCAAAGGTAAGAAACAGGGTATGAGTAGGCAGGAATTCACCGTTGATCTTACGTTGTACCCAATAAACAGATTGGACACCTTTCTTGGATCTCTTCAATGGACAAACCGTCCAACGCGCGGGTTGTTACTACACCGCGTGAGGAGTTCAGCGACTTGTGCACATCGACCTTCACTGGATAGCTCGCTAATATGCTGGCTTTTAGTATCCTTGCAGCTTGCGTGGCGGAGTTGGCTTCGACAAGAAGTGTACCATTGCGAGCTCGAACGCAGGATTCAACCGGACCAGCAACGGCATCGAGAACCTCTTGGATAGCAAAAGGGCTCACCGTAAGGAACTTCTTACCTTCCTCTGTCCTATGAATAACCAAGTAGCGAGGACCACATGACTCGACTACTTCCTTTCCGTCTTTATTTGGAATCAGATGTTGGAGTTTTGGTGCCATAAAAAGAAAATTGTATAAATTCATCCCTCAGTGCTCCCCAACCACCAGGGGGCCCAACAACAAGGGGTCACACCACTGGGTGACAGGGCTACACAGGGGAT
Organism: Hymenopus coronatus; assembly: GCA_030762935.1. NCBI lineage: Eukaryota > Metazoa > Arthropoda > Insecta > Mantodea > Hymenopodidae > Hymenopus > Hymenopus coronatus. Next base: position 59,522,401 of record CM060880.1, on the reverse strand, counting down.
ATAGCAGGATCGCCGTCCCACTCACCCTGGAGTTCGGTTTAATAGCTGGTCATGGCCAATTGACTAGGAGTGGGTTAGTCCCTAGCCTCCCGTTTAGGCAAAGCGGAAACCAAAGTGGTGTATTAAGTTGCGCACCCTCCCCAGTTGTTGAAAGACAGAATCCCAGCAGCAGCATTAGCAGTGGCAGTAGTAGTAGTAGTAGTAGTAGTAGTAGTAGTAGTAGTAGTAGTAGTAGTAGTAGTAGTAGTAGTAGTATGGCTTTAGGGCGCACAATTGCATTGGTTATTAGCGCCCTAGAGTAGTTAAAAGAGCCAAAAGTTAAAAGGCATAAAAACCACTAAAACAGAATTACCACACAAAGGTTAAAACTTGACAGAATAAAAAGGCTACCTAAGCCAGATTAAAATGAAGGTACTAAAAAAACAAGTCGGGAAAGGATAAAACCAAGATAAAAATTTAAACTCTACTGTACATCCCGCAGCGGCGGAGAAAATTAAAAAGTCCGACACAAAATAGACGATTGTCGCCCAGAAGGGTGGGGATGTCAGTAGGTAGACATAGGGACGCACGCAGCACAGTATAAAAGTGGCACTCCAATAAAAAATGACGCACCGTCAAAGGCTCGTTACACGAAGCACATTGCGGTGCGGCTTCCCCACGTAAAAGGTACTCGTGGCCAAAACGGCCGTGTCCAATACGCAGTCGCGCTAAAATCACTTCATCGCTGTGATATGCACGCGAAGAGGTAGTCCAGGCGACAGTTTGTTCCCACTCACTCCGGACCATTCCGCGAACCAACGCGTAAGAATGGCCCGGCGCAGGACACGAGCATTATTGGGAGGAACAGTGGAGCTACAAACAGTGGATTTAAAATCGCAGACTTGGCAGCTGCGTCCGCTTGCTCATTCCCGCTCACACCTACGTGACCAGGAACCCAAACAAACGACACGCTGACGACAGCATCAGCGAGCGAATGCAGGCGATCCTGAATAAGCTGTATCAAAGGATGGTATAGATACAGCTCAGGCAGGCCCAGTAGTGCACTGAGGGAATCGCTACACTTAACAAACTGCCCAAAATCCTGTCCCCGGATAAAAACAAGAGCTTGATAAATACTGAAAAGTTCGGCGGTAAAAATTGAACACTGCCCCAATAGGTGAAACGCGTAACTGCGCGAATTGAAAACAAAAGCACATCCCACACCACGGTCATCCTTTGAACCATCCGTGAAAATAAAACAATGGTTGGGAAACTCGGCCTGCAACTCTAAAAAAAGCGGAGCGGAAGGCCGAGGGCCGAGTAACTGATTTCGTCATGGATGCCAACCCTAGGTGGACCGGGCTGTCGCAGTGTAACCAAGGAGGGGATGAACATTCCCCCAGTGACAGCAGAACCGGAAGCTGAACATCCAACAAGCGAAGCAGTTTACGAAAGCGAACCCCTGCAGGAAGCAAGGCCAGCGCACTAACAGCATATTGACGGTCAAGAGACTCGTCAAAGAAAAGCATGAAAGACAGGTGATCCGGCATTGCATGGAGGCGGAGGGCATAGCTGCAAAGAAGGACCTCACGTCTATAGCACAGCGGAGGTTCAGCAGCCTCAATTAACAAACTAGTAACTGGGCTCGTCGGAAACTCATCCAGTGCCAGGCGAATCCCTCGATGGTGAACGGGGTTTAAACGACGTAAAACTGAACCACATACCGAAGAGTACACAATGCACCCGTAATCAAGCTTAGAGCGAACAAGCGAACGATATATCTGTAATAGTACAGTGCGATCTGCTCCCCAGGATGTGCCACATAAAACACGTAAAATATTAAGTGCTCGATCACATCGAGCCCTCATGGGAGAAATATGAGACGACCAGCTAAGCTTCCTGTCAAACACTGGACCAAGAAACTTCACAGTTTCGGCAAAGGGCAGCGGTACCGGCCCAAGGTGTAGAGAAGGCGCCGCGTAACGTTTCCGACGCCAGAAGTTGACATAAACGGTTTTCTCGGCAGAAAACGCAAACCATTCGCAACGCTCCAACTATGCAGACGGTCGAGACAGGCCTGAAGGCAACGCTCCAAAACGCATGTTCGCCGAGAGCTGCAATAAATTGCAAAGTCATCAACAAATAAGCACGAGGAAATTCCAGCAGGAAGACAATCAGCGATAGGATTGATGGCGATGGCGAAGAGGGTGCAACTGAGAACCGAATCTTGAGGTACTCCATTCTCCTGACTAAATACGCGGGAGCAAACAGAACCAACACGTACACGAAATATCCGCTTCTCCATAAACTCGCGGAGGAACACTGGAAGGCGACCACGGCAGCCCCACTTATGTAACGTACGCAATAAGCCAGCGGTGTCATATGCTTTCTCGAGATCGAAAAATATGGCCACAGTTTGGCACTTGCGCAGAAATCCATTCAGGATATGAGTCGAGAGGGAGACTAGGTGGTCAGTCGCGGAGCGGTATCAGCGAAAGCCGCACTGGATATTGCAGAGGAGTTTCTCAGACTCGAGCCCATTGATCATGCGCTTCATCACCTTACAAACTGCACTGGTGAGGGAGATAGGACGGTAACTGGAAGGAAGTCTACGATCCTTTCCCGGTTTTAAAATGGGAACAACCGTGGCTTCACGCCAAGCCATAGGAAACACACCCTCTTGCCAAACACGGTTATATAGGCTCAGGAGATAGAGCTTACCATCAGAAGAGAGGTGCTGCGGCATTACAATGTGGATATCATCGGTTCCTGGAGCGAAATGCCGAGAAGTTGCTAGTGAGGCATCCAGCTCTCGCATGCTAAAAGATGTGTTATAGCCCTCAGTGTCAGAGGACCGGAAAGAGAGACTCTGAGACTCCACCTCCGTCTGAATGGCACGGAACGCCCGGTGATAATTGGCGGAACTGGACACATTTGCGAATGTGCTGCCTAGGACGTCTGACACAGCAACCGGATCAACTACGGTGTCGGTGACCAAAAATAGCCCCGGTATGAAGGTACCAGTCTGCTTACCGGCAACACGGCGGAGCTTCTCCCACACAACGGATAAAGGTGTTGTGCGGTTAAAAGTAGACAAACGAATTCCAAGAAGACCTTTCGCTATCTTGAATAATTCGGCGTGCCCGTGCGCGTGTTTGTTTAAAAATGATTAAGTGTTCCAGGAGAACCCCATAGGGGATGGTGGGCATTAAAATCACCCGGGAGAAGAAAAGGTGCTGGGAGCTGTGACAAGAGATGGAACATGTCAGCGGCGCAGAGCATAGATGAAGGCGGAACGTAGACGTTACATACGGTAAAGCAGAAACCAGGAAGGGTAAGTCGGGTAGCAACAGACTGGCTGACCGCAATGTCATTGCGCGTGAGGATCATAACACCCCCATGATCAGGCGAGCCATCCTCCGGTGTAACGTCAAACCGCATGGGAAGGTATTGGTGCAGGGCAAATTCGTCTCATGGGAGACCGTAGTAACAGCTGCAATTCGGCCCAATGGTTACGCACACCGCGGATATTCCACGTCAGGAGAGCCATGGGGCACAGTTAGAGGCGTGAAAGCTTACCGAATAATCATAATATGAGTTTGCAGCTGGGATGCAAACGAAGGGTGGAAACGAAGTAGATGGAGTTAAGGTGGGCGTTTCTTGTGCTTTGCACTCTTTGGACCCATCAGAGTATAGCCACCTTCGTCGGCGCTATCCGCTGATGTTCGGGATGCGAAAGATCCCCTACGGTTCGTAGAACGAGAACGGGACTTGGAAGGTTTATCAGTGGCATTGAGTTTCTTGCGACTGCGCAGTGGGTGGTGTGAATATTGAAGACTGCGAGGTTGTTGTGGTCGGCGTCTGTTCTGTTTGAGTACACGCGTCGGCTACAGGCACGGTTTGTAGTGCCCCTGAGGAAACAGGAGTGCGGCGGAGCGCTGAGGCATAGCCTGAGAGAGTCGCAGGCTGCAGATTTTGGAAGCGACGCCTGGCTTCCAGAAAAGTCAGGCGTTCCTTAACTCGCAGCTCATGGATGGCATTTTCCTCGAGAAAACGTGGACATTGCCGCGAGCTAGATGGATGCTTCCCTGTACAATGGACGCAACAAGGGTCTCGAGCACAAGCAGTTTCTCCGTGGGCAGCTTGTCCGCAACGTTCACAGGTAGCGTCGAAGGTGCACCGAGTTTGCGTGTGACCGAACCGTTGGCACTGAAAACAGCGCATGGGGTTTGGAACATATGGTCGCACAGATACGCGTTCATATCCACAATATAGGGTTTCGGGAATTGTGGTGCCCTTGAAAGACAGAAATACCGTACGCAGTGCAACTGATTCACCATCTCGTTTGCCGAGCAGACGGTACGCTTGGCATACACCCTGGTCAGATAAATTAGTGATTATATCTGCTTCGGAAAGACCGTCTAAACAAGAGGTAGTTACGACGTCTCTTCAGGTGTTCAAAGTCTTGTGAGGGCCACCTTTATGGGGTAGGAACCCAACAAGCTGGCCTTCAGGAGTTTCTAGGACTGGTCTTCGGTCTTCGTTTCAACCAAAAGCGTACCGTCCCGCGTTCGGGTGGCATTGGTCATTTTACCGCATATCCTGTCAATCTTGCGTTGTATGTAAAACGGACTGACATCCCGCATAGTTTTCTTTTCACATGCCAAGGTCACAACTATAAAGCGGTCAAAAGAAGAGGTTTTGCGCGGAGATAGCATTATTGAAAGACCCCCTTCCGGAACCGTCGGCGTCAGCCTGCCATCCGGGGGTAGAGAGAAAAGACCAAAATACGTTCCGGTCTGTGCCACCTGGTAGACCCCTACCAGACCGATCTCAAGGAATACCTCAGGAGTTACCCTCCAGCCACCACTGCTGGTCCATACGGGTTAGCCCTTCACCATGTACAACCCGGCTCCCCACTTTAGGCCATGCTGCGTAATAAAGCAGACATGGATTCAGGGGACTTGTGGTTGATTACACCGGGTTTTCCGTTGCGGTAACACGACCGCTCCGTAATTTTAACCCAACGAGCAGTGCTCGTCGGGAAATTAAAACGGACCGGGCCCCCAAGGAAGCTACGTGGGTGTACATAACGGTATGGACGGGCTCCGCACCTAAGGCTCACATACGGGCAGTAGGAAGGGTCCACTCAACCTTCACGTCTGAGACCTCCAAGGAGCACACATGTTGGAAGCCACGCTGGAACCGTGGGACAGGAACCACGGAGACAGAATAAAGATCCCTGTTGGTGAGGCAGGAGTTAGTAAATCTAAAGCCTTAATACTTAACATGTAAAGAATAAGCCTAGAAGGGGAAGAAGATGAGGCGAGTATATTCGCTCACAAAACAAACAAATATGCACACGAACACAAAACGTGGCTCAGTTTCTGGCGATGATGAGATGGCGGCGAGTGGCTCGGGAACCCCCGGGTGCGTCAAACCCGTACCTACCGTAGTAGGCCCCTGAGGGGGCCCATACTCAGGTACACAACTCTCAACCAAACATGATATTCCTTTTCACCGACACGGGTCTCCACGCACGGCCTACACGTGGGTGGGCATTTTGACCTTCTGACTCCCTCACCACTCTCAGGTTGCCCATAGAGGGAGTCAAGGTGGCTCGGGGCACCGGGTGCGCCTAACCTGTACCTTTCCGTAGTAGGCCCCTGGGGGGGGGGACTGTGGGTGTGACCAAACTTCTGACATCGGAAGCAACGTATAGGGTTTGGCACATACCGCAGCACAGCAGCGCGTTCATAACCACAATAAAGTGCCTCAGTTAAGGTGGCACCCTTGAATGTTAGGAACACCGTAACGCAACCGACTGACCATCACATTTACCTTCAACACGGTACGCCTGGCAGACACCCTGGTCGGAGACATTGGTAACAATTTCTGTCTCAAAGACCGTCTAAATAAGAGGTGGTCACCACGCCCCTATTGGTGTTTTAAGATTTGTGCGGGACCACCGGTATTGGGTAGGAACCCAATAGGACGGCCTTCAGAAGTTTCTTGGACTAGTCTTCGGTCTTGGTTTCCACTAACAGCGCACCGTCTCTGGTCGTGTTGGCATTGGTCACTTTGCCACGGATCCTGTCTATTTCTCGTTGAATATAAAAAGGGTTAATCTCTCGCTTAGTCTTACATTCACAGCCACGGTCATAATCAAAAAGCAGTCAAATATAGAAGATTTTCGCGGAGAGTGCATGTTGAAAGCACCCCCTTCCGGAAGAGTAAGCGTCAGCCTTCCTTCCGGGAGATCTGTGCCGCCTGGTAGACCCCTACCAGACTGATCGCAAAGAGTACGTCAGAAGGAGTTACCCTCCAGCAACCACTGCTGGTCCATACCGGTAAGCCCTTCATCATGTACAACTCGGCTTCAAGCCTCTACCACAGGTATAACCACCTGTGGCTCCCCACTTTAGACCATTCTGCGTAATGACGAAGACATGGATTCAGGGGACTTGTGGTTGATTTCACCTGGTTTCCGTTAGCGGTAACACGACCGATCCGTGATTCTAACCCAACAAACGGCGTTCGTCGGGAGATTAAAACGGACCAGGGTCCCAAAGATACAATGGTGTACATAACGGTATGGACGAACTCCGCACCTAAGGCTTACACATAGGGGCAGTAGGAAAGATCCACTCAACCTTCACGTCTGAGCCTCCGAAGAGCACACATGTTGGAAGCCGCGCTAGAACCGTGGGAAAGGAACCACGGAGATCCCTGTTGGTGAGGGCGGAGTTAATAAATCTAAAGCCTTAAAACTAAATATGTAAAGAGTAAGCCTAGAAGAGGAAGATGAGGCGAAAACACTCGCCCTCATACAAAACAGAAACAAAGGCGCACACACACGCGCGCACACGTACACAAAACGTGGCTCAGTTGGTGGCGATGGTAAAAATGAAAAGATTTGAGTGGCTCGGGAAACCCTGGGTGCGCCAAACCGGTACCTACCGTAGTAGGCCCCTGGGGGCACCCTCAAGGTTGTCATTAAAGGGCTACATCCAAGCATTGATCCCGCAGAAGTCAAGTACGAATTAAACAGGATTAAACTGGAAGCAGCCAATGTCAGTCGGCTGTTTTCAATGCGAATCAGAACGCATGTTCCAAAATACTTAGTTTAGCATGACGACGGCGGTAGATCAATTGCCCTCACCAGCCTAAATGATTTATTGCACTGCAAGGTTAAAATGGAGTCATATAGGCTACCAAACGGCCCATCGGTGCCTCCGGTTCCGAAATTTGACGCGAAACTTTGAGGCACCGAAAGTTTGCTCGCGCTGCGTGGGCCAGCACCATAATAGAGAACGCACCAGCTCAACCCGCAGATGCGCTCTGTGCAACTCGAACCAGCACGAGGCGCGGTAGAGTGCACTGCACAGTACAAGCTCGAAGCAGGCGTACCACAAGGTAGTATACTGGGACCCACCCTTTGTTCACCCTTTACATAAATGACATTCCCAAAACACAGGGTACACATTTGTCCATCTATGCAGACGGCACTACAATTTCAGCACACTCCTGGCATCCGAAAGTGAGCGGTAGAAACCTACGAAATGCGCTAAGGAACCTAGAACGCTGGCTGACTAGGTGACGAATCAAAGTCAACACGGAAAAGTCACAAGAAATACTCTTCACCAAAAGAGCCAAACTTCGCGATAAAACCAGCAGACTAACGTTATAAGGCAACATGACAAAATGGATCAACAAAGATAAATACCTAGGAGTAACACACATACAAAAGAAATTAAACAGAAAGCAAATCAAGCTCTTGTGGCAATCTATCCTTTTCTAAACCGCAAGAGCACCCTATGTCAGCAAATGGGGTTGTCCCTATATAAAAACCTAATACACGGCCCCTTGTTGAGGCTACTGCGCTAAGACACATAAAGAACCTGCAAATTTTACAAAACAAAACACTCAGAATTGTCACTAAGGTTCCCAAAACAGTCCCATTGTATTTGCTACAATCCTGCCTTTCCGGAACTAGGTAAATACGTCACAACCGCAGATAAGCACACTGTCGCTGTTTGACCGGACACTTCCAATAAACAGACATACTACAGACGAAGACGTAACAATACATAACTACCTAGCAGCAGCAGTAGTAGTAGTAGTGGGGCTTTAGGGCGCCAAACTGCCTGGGTTATTTGCGCCAACTAAAAACCACTAGAAACTAAGCACCGCACAAGGGTTAAAACCAAGGGAAAAGCATAAAAGCGCCACCAAGGGCAGGCTAAAGTCACGGGAGTAAACTGACACAAACGACCCCACTGAAGGAAAGGAAAAAGTAACCTAAAACACACGTTGGTTAAAAGATAAAAACCCGAGATAAAATTAAACCCCAAGGTGCATTCCACAGCGGCGAAGAAAAATAAAAAGTCCCTCACAAGCACCAGGGTTGTTGCCCAGCAGGGTGGGAAGGTCAGTGGACAGACATAAGGGACGCACGCAGCACAGTAAAAAGGCGGCACTACAATAAAAGATGACGCACGTCAAAGGCTCGTCACACTATGCACATTGAGGTGCGGGTTCCCAACATAAAAGATACTGGTGGCTAAAAAGGCAGTGCCCTATACGCAGTCGCGCTAAAATCACTCCAACGTCGCGACATGCTCGTGAAGAAGTATGCCAGGGGATGGTAAGGGACTTATCTCAGCTTGTTGCCACGGACGCCCGACTATTTAGGGAAGCAGCGAGAAAGAACGGCCTGGCGCAGGTGAACACCAACATCTCCCAGAGGAACAGTGGAGCTAAAACCATTAGTCAATAAAAGCGCAGACTTTGCAGCGGTGTCCGCTAGTTTGTTACCGCACACACCCACGTGGCCCGAAACCCAAACAAACGACACACTGACGCCAGCGTCAACGAGCGAGACATACGGTCCTGAATGCGCTGTATCAAAGGATGGTAGCAATACAGCTCACGAAGGCGCTGCAGTGTAATGAGGAAATCGCTACACATAACACACTGCCTAAAATCGTGTCCCCAGATAAAAAAGGCTTGATAGTTACTAAAACGTTCTGCGGTAAAAAACCCAACACTGCCCCGAAAGATGAAATGCATAACTCCGCGAATTAAAAATAAAGGAAATCTCACACCACGGTCTTCCTTGGAACAATCTTTGTAAATAAAACAGTAGTTAGAAAACTCGGCCTGCAAAGCTAAAAATGCGGAGCGGAAGACCGAAGACTGTGACTTCGGCAGGGAGGCCAACCCAAGGTGGAGCAGGGAGTGGCAACTTAACCAAGGGGAGAATGAACATTCCCCCAATGAGACACAGGCGGTAGGCGAACATCCAAGAGCCGAAGAAGCAGACGATAACGAACTCCTGCCGGAAGCAAGGCCTCCTGACAGCATATTGACGGTCAAGAGACTCGTCAAAGAATAACTTGAAAGACCGGTGATCTGGCAAGGTAAAGAGGAGCTGCGAAGAAGTACGTTACGCCTATAGCACAGCGGAGGCTCAGCAGCATGTGCAGACAAATTAATAACCGGGCTAGTTGGAAAAGCACCTAGGGCCAGACGAAGCCCTTGATGGTGAACTGGATTTACACGACGTAAAACCGAAGGACATGCCGAAGAATACACAATGCACCCGTATTCAAGTTAAGAGCGGACAAGGGAACGGCAGAGCTGTAACAACACTGTGTGATCTGCTCCCCAGGATGTGCCACATAAAACACGTAAAATATTTAGTGAACGATCGATCACATTTAGCCTTCAAAGAAAAGAACGTTTCCCTTTGAGGCTACTACATGAAGCTTCGGCCCTCCCATATGTGGAAGATGTTATTAGGCGCCGGGCTCAAAAATTCTACGCCAGATTGGGCGAACATGAGAACGCTCTTGTCAGATCACTGGGGGAGTACTTACCCTCTGAACGCCGAAAAAGGCGGTTCCGGGTTCCCCGCATGGCTTGTGGGCACCCCCGGTAACAACGGCTTTAAACCAGCTAACAGCGTAATAGCTGAACAAAGCACTCCCCCTCCCATAGGGACAGGTCTATCAAAATTCACCACCATAATTAAAGAAATAAACACCAGCGGAGCATAGGAAAGGATGCTGCTCCTGAAAATGCAACCGCTCGAGGAGCCTACCAGCGCTACCTCCTTAACACCAACACTCGAAACCTCAAACAAAACCTTAACCATCACCTCATTCCTGTGGTTAAACCCTTACCAGGGTAGGTACACAGCAACAACACGCAGGCTCACCACGAGCCTACCAGACATGCACGCACGCACGCTTTCAGTTCGGCTCACATTCTGCGGCTAGGAGCGATCGGAAGAGGACGTGTCTCCAGTGAGCAGCAAACCCAGGTGCTTATTAGCGCCAAAAGACGGAAGCCTGTGGATCGGTGCTTCTTAGCACCATTAAGCAGCAGAAGTCTACAACCATCATCATCATCATCATCAACTACGAAGACTCCGGTCTTCAGAGATCACCAACCAACAGTCGAACTAACATCTGAGTCCTGATTGGTCGGCCGCCACTTCAGCAAGCGACCCTATTGGGTAGCTTCAGGCCAACCGGCCAATCAGTAAGAACCTACGGACTTCCAGGCTAGAAGAAGTGCAGGCAGCGGGCAGCCGAACAAGGCCACAGCCACCTTTCCTACGGTTAGGTACGGCGCACTTCGGTGTCCGGTCCCCTGTTTCGGCACGCTAAAGAGCACCTGCTGCCTGTAGGTGAGTGGTGAACTAGGCTAGTTGTGTGTGCGCTGCGCAGCGTACGTGTACTCGTGTGCTGCGTACGTGTACCTTCTTTTTCCCTAACACCCAACCCAACATGAAGCCTGCTCCCAGTAGCGAGGCACCCAGCGGTCCTGCCAAGGAGCAGGAACCAACTCCGAGCACCAGCACTGGTGTCACCAGCGGCGCAGCCAAGGCCTCCGGGCCCGGCAGCAGCCGAAAACCAAGGAAGTCCGGACAACGCAAGAGCGGAAAAGGGACTTCACTCCGTTCGGTTTCGACCGACATCACTGACAAGGGCGGATCTCGAGAGAGATCTATCCGATCAGGAAAATCGTCCGACCAGGAATTTTCAGATTGTGACAGTGTAGTCACAAGCATTTCGACCAACTCGGATAAGACTTCGGTCTTTTCCTACCACTCATCCATCATGGGACAGGACGAGGAAAGTCACGCTGCACCTCCCGAGGTCAGTGATAAATTCATTGTTGTGGGTAAAAAGGGGAAACCCGTAAATCCCGCACACCAGACCAGCGCAGGACCCAGCAGCCCCGCCTGCGGAGGACAGAAAAAGCGCCATATTCCACCAATCATCGTGGACTCCTTCGAGGGTGTGGTAGGCTACCTCAGGACAGTTATGCCAACGCTCTGCCAGGAGTGCACGGTGACAGGGAGGAAAAGCCGCTACGTCTTCCAGGCAAGGACGCCGGAGGACTATTCACGCCTACTGAGCTAGCTCAGTAAAAAGAAAATTCCCCATTTTACCTTCGGTCTCTATAAAACCAGAATCCTTAAGAGAGTCATAAGGGGCCTACCGGCGTACACGTCCTTCAAGGAGATCGAGGAGGACCTCATCCGCCAGGGCATAACCTCCAAATTGGTGAAGCAGCTCAGCAAACCCGCTCCAGCTGGACGCACGCCCACAAAAATCCCCCTCCCCCTCTTCCTAGTAAGAGTGGAGCGGGTAAATGATCCGGAGACCAAGATAGATCGGGTTTCCTCGATCTGTTATCTCCGGGTCACCATGGAAGCATCCCGACGATCTGGCGGCACAGCACAATACCACCGTTACTTGGGTTTCAACCATTCAAGCCAATATTGTCACCGGATACTAAGCTGCCTTAGGTGTGGTGACAAGCACCCCAAAGAGCTCTGCCCGCGCTCCTTGACGGTGCGCCAACTGCGGGAAGAAACATATCGCCTGCTATGGAGGGTGCCATGTAAGACTGAAGGTCATCGCGTGGTGGAGGCCCGCCCCCCTGGGGCCTAAACCGGCCAAACCTCCGAGTAGGGAGGAGCGTCAGAAGACATCGACGGACCAGAACAAGCCCAGACCATCGGTGAGGCAGAAGCCTCCAGAACATCAGGAGGCACCAAGACAGGCACCCACACCGGCACCACGGGGCTCCTTATACTCAAATAGGGTCTCCGGAAAAGGGAATCATCACGCCATCATCCTCGTTTTCGATTCACTCTCCCTCCCGAGACTCGAGAAAGCCGACATCTACTCTGCAGCTACGGCACCACCTACCGGCGGATCTGGCAGCAGCGGCAGGAGCCACGGCAGCATTCCCCCAGCGGCAATGCAGTGGGCATTCGTCCCTCTATTAGCTTGCAGCTCCGACGCCTGCGGGTGCTCGGCTTCTATACAGCGCCAACGCAGTGCGCTCTGACCCCCTATTAGCTTGCCGTTCCGCCGCCAGTGTGCGAACGGCCCCACAGACAGTTTGCTGTCATTTTGTAAAGAGCAGGAACACCCCTACTTTCCTACTCCTCTTCTACTGTCATCTTTCTTTTCATTGACCTGACTAGACCGACAGACAACGGAAACAGCGGGTCCGTAAGGAGAGCCAAGGGTGAAGGCCATTGGCCTGAAACCTCGAGCCGATATGGCTCGCACAGGCACCTCCTCTAAGGAGGTCTGGTCCTCTGCGGACAGCCGTAGAGCAACCGCACCGACACTGACCAGTGACGACGGGCAACAGCCAAGCACCAGCACCAGTCTACCTACTCCCTCACCAGAGATGGCCGAACCTTCGCGCAAGCGAAGCATGACGTCTATTGGCGGCAGCAACAGGCGCAAGCCATCTTCGCCTCACCGCCTCGTAGCGGTTGACAATGTACAAACCAGGCAGGACCCCACCAGTCCTTACACCATTCCTATGCCCAACTCCGACATCGACGTCGTACCTGACGGGCCGTGGATAACTGTCCACGCAGGGGGCCGCAGAAGCGGTCGTTCCTCCCCCAACCCAACCGCACCACCACAGGGAATTAACCAACCCCCAACCCAAGGGGGGCGAAAAATCCCGCCTATAGATGCCGACGCTTTCCGCGACCACGTCGTGGTAATGAGAAAGCTGGCAACGAAGCTTAGGGGCCCCTTCGAGGCCCGGTGGAAGCTAAGGAAAGTCCACCTCCATAACTCCTCGGAAAGGGATTTCGAGGCAGCGAAGGCCGTACTACGGGACGAACAAATCCCGTTCTACAGCTACTCGCTGCAGCGGCCCTACGTGAAGCGTACGATAATACGGGGCCTTGACTTCGACTGCACCCCTGAGGATGTCAAGGCGGCTCTTCAGGACGAGTACATCACCCCTACCTCCGTGGTACGTCTCAGTAAGACGGTGGCAACAGACGACGGCACTCAGCGAGTGCCTATGCCCTTATTTGGTCGTGGTACCAAGGGAACGAGCCCAGACAGTTCAGCCGATAGACGCCGTCCGTCGCCGGAACGAGCCCAGACAGTTCAGCCGATAGACGCCGTCCGTCGCCTTATCTTCACCGTCGTGCGTATCGAAAGATACCACGGCAAAGAGGGACCTGTGCAGTGCCATAGGTGCATGGGCTTCAATCACTGTAGCAGCGTGTGCGAGCGCAAGCTCGCATGCCTGCGGTGTGGTGAAGCCCATCTACTGAGGAACTGCACAAAGCCCCATGAAGCTCGCCACTGTGTGAACTGTGGTGAGGCGCACGTGGGCTCATACAAAAGCTGTAAGGTGCGGAAGCCCCTTGTTGAGAGCCGCCGTGGAGGCCCCCAGGAGCCAGCTAATGTGCGCCCTGGGGTGTCCTCCTAGGCACTAAACCGCGCTGAGGGAACGCTGCGCGCCGATGGTTTCGGTTTCGTTTCAGTCGGTTCCGAGTTCTTCAGTTCCTGCTCCTTCAGGCCATCTCTGGCATTCCAGGCACTTTTTAGCGCCACATGCAGAAGCCTGCCTTCGTCGCTACCAAACAGAGGAGCATCAGCTGACAAACATCACTAGCTTAACACCGACGACCCTGATTGGCCAGCCACCACCACTGGAAGAAACCCTTCTGGGCTGCTTCAGGTGATCCGGCCAACCACTCCAATAAGAGAGGAGTGCACTTCCAGACCATCGGAAGTGCAAAGGCAGCGGGTTGCCGAATCAAGGACACAGCCACCCAACCTCCTAGGTTCGGGTAAGGCGCGCCAACAAAGCGTCCGGTCCTCTGTTTCGGCCTACTTCTTAGCCCCTGCTGCCTGAAGGTGAGGGTAAACCAAGGTGTGTTTTTGTGCACTACACCCTAGGGTGCAGGCAAAGTATCCCTGTCCTCTACCACCATGACCAGGAGCAAATCCAAACCATCCAAAGGCAAAGCCCCAAGCGGGCCTGCCTATGATGAAGCAACGGCCGTTACCAGCACCAGCACTGGTGCAGCCACCCTGCCCTCCAGTGGCCCTGCTATTGTAGAGGGCAAAAAGAGATCTAGCCAGGAACGCCAAGGCGGTAAAGGCAAGATCATCTGTTTGGACTCATCCAAGCAAGACACCAATGAGGGCCTCCCGCTCGAACCAGTTTCACGTGCAGACCAAATTCCGGAGCACGACTCCGACAACTGTGCCAGTGTGTGCAGTAACATTTCACACCGCAGCGGCAGGACCTCGGTCCTGTCGTACCACTCATCCTCCATGATGGTAGATCATGAGGAGTCATATTCCGGCCTCTCCACGGACGGAGAGGACGATTTTCGTGTAGTGGCCTCGAGGAAGGAGAAGAGGCAAACCCGATTGGCTGCAGAGGGCGTGCCCTCTGGCCAATCCCAGATAACATCCCGCCCCGGAGATTCTGGGCCCGCCCAGAATCCTGGGTCGAGGAGGCACGTTCCACCGATTATCGTGCACGACTTTAAGGGGGTGGTAGGCTTCTTCAAGGAGGTAATGCCATCCCTATCGAGTCAGTGCACGGTTCGGAAGAACAAGCACCGCTACGTCTTCCAGGCGAAGATTATAGAGGATTATAACCTCATACTGCAAGCCCTCAAGAGGAAAAGTGTTCCTCATTTTACCTTTGGACTGGATAAGTCCCGTGACCTCCGCAGGGTCATTCGTGGCCTACCAGTCGACACCTCGGTGGAGGATATCTCGACAGACCTCATCCGCCAGGGCATCACCCCAAGACTGGTGAAGCAGCTAACCAGGTGCGCTCCAGATGGGCAAGACCCCAAATCTCCCCTCCCCCTCTTCCTCGTAATAGTGGAGCGGGCCAATGACCCTGAGGCCAAGATAGATGGCGTCACCGCCATGTTACCCCAGGGTCAAAATTGAACCTTTCAAGGGCTCTGGCGGGCCCCCTCAATGTCACCGGTGCCTGAGGTTTAAACCCTCCAGTCACTTTTGCTTCCGTAACCTGCGCTGCTTAAGGTGCGGAGGCGCCCACCCTAAAGAGGTCTGCAAGATAGCTCCCACCGCGAAGCCGATTTGCGCAAACTGTGGTGGCGATCATATTGCTTGTTATGGTGGCTGTCCTAAGAGGATCGCTGTCATAGCGGCCAGGAGACCGCCGCCAGAACACAGCAGGTCACAAGAACAGCACCTGTAGCCAACCAGCGCCCAGAGGCGCCAACTGCACCTGCCCCTCCTGCAAGACAGCCGGCGCAACAAAGGATAGCCACCAACACCACTACGGCGCAAAGGGCTGAGCGTGGCCCTGCGAAGCCACGGGATGGTAACAACACTAACCAACCCCCACGCAACAAAGAAGCTCCAGCCAAACCAAACAAAAGCCCCCCACCCAAGCTAAGGTGCGCTGGCCGGCCAGGCAGCCTAACTTCTCCCCCAGGGCTGCGCAAGGGAACGGTACTCCCGTACCCGAGCGACAGCAGGGGCAGGAGGTGGCTGGCGGCGTGCCAGCGCCCCGAAGCACTCCTCCTACACCCTCACCCAGGAACATAACCCCCAGCAATCCTCCTGTCCTGCAGATGTTGGATGTGATGGCGTGGATACAGCAGCTTCTGCTGAAACACGGCCGGCTTATCTGTGATCTGCTGGTCAGAATTCTACATGCCACAGACCCAGCCGCAAAGATGGCTGTCGCCATGGAGGGACTTGCCCTCCTGACCGTGATCGTCCAGACCGCCCAGAATGGCGAGTCGAGATAGGTCTCGTACCTCTTTCCGATTCGCGTTCTGGAACGCGTGTGGCCTGAGCGGTCAGGGGAGTGAGCTCCAGCATTTTGCCGGCTCATTTGCCCTAGACCTCGTGCTAGTCAGCGAAACACATCTCCGTCCAGACACCTCATTCCGACTTCCGGGCTACAACTGCCTCAGAGTGGATCGTGTGGGCCGCTGAGGAGGTGGCACAGCGATCTTCGTGAGAAACAGGGTAGTCCACAAACCCATCCAGCTCCCACCTCTTCGAACCATGGAAGTCACGGCTGTATGTGTTGACCTAGGCGGTACGGAAGTCTTACTGGTGTCTGTATACCATCCACCCCATAGGCAGTTCGTACTAAACGATTACCTTTCCATCCTAGCCCTTCATCCTAAAGTCATCCTGGCCGGGGACTTCAATGCCAAACATCCACGTTGGCATTGCGGCCCCCGGGCGGACGCCCGAGGCAATGATATCATACGCATAATAGATGCGGACCCTCAAATCAGAGTAGAGGGCCCCTGGCAACCCACACACCATCCACGAGGTCAAGGACGGGCATCCGTTATTGACTTCTCGATCATCAAACAATTCCCTTTTCATACATCTCTCACATCGATCAATGCACTTCATTCCGATCATAATCCCGTGTTAGCTGAGGTTAACACACGGGTTGCCAGTCACGACGTCACGGTTCAAAACCGCGACGCTGACTATGGAATGCGTCAGGGTTTGCCTCAACGACTATATCCCGCCGAACCCTAAGATCACAGACATCCCATCCCTAGAGGCTGCGGTCCAATCCTTTACCTCCATCGTGGTGCGAACTGCCCATAACCTAACTGTTCACATCCCAGCTCCTCTACACCCAGATGTCCTACCCCTAGAACTCCATCTGCTTGTACGCCGTTCCTGGGCTGCCCACAGACTATACCAGCGTCACCGCACGCCACATAACCGAGCACTCATGTGCGTTTACGTCGAGGTCCGGACCCGACTACGCGAGCACAGGGTGCGAGCGTGGGAGGAGACTATGACCCGCTTGAGGCTCGAGGATGGCGACGTGTGGAGGGTTGCCAAAGTTCTCCCGCACCGCGGAGGTCAAATCACCTCCCCAATCCAAGGCACCCAAGGCCTGGCTTATGAACCCCGAGCCAAAGCCGATGTGTTAGCTGACTACCTCGAAAGGACTATGAGGCCACGAGAAGACCCCCAGGACGAAGACTTCTCGGACCGTGCTCGGCGGGAGGTGCGTCAATATCTTCGGAGTTCCCCCGACGAGGCGGACCGACCTCCCGTCATCCGACCCAGTGAACTCCAGGGCGCACACCGGCACCTCAACCCCAAAAAGGCAGCGAGTCCTGACGGACTAACCCCCGCCATGCTCCGATGCCTTCCCATCAAGGCGGTACTCTTTCTAACCAAGGTTTTCAACATGTGCCTCACCTTGTGCCACTTTCCACGCGAGTGGAGGGAGGCCCGGGTGATATGCATCTTGAAGCCTGGGAAAGACCCGTTACACCCATCCAACTACCGATCCATCAGTCTACTATCAGTTCTCTCGAAGGTTTTCGAGAGGCTAATACTAGCCCGCTTGTCCCCTCTCTTGGGCGACATTCATGCCATCCCAGATCACCAATTTGGTTTTCGTCCTGGGCATTCTACACCCCAGCAACTACTGAGAGTGGTGGAGGCTGCTGCCCTGGGTTTCCAGGACAGATCCTACACTGCGGCGGTTTCGCCGGACGTGGAGAAAGCCTTCTCTACGACCTGGCACGCGGGTCTGCTCCTCAAACTCATCCGACTGGAGCTCCCGACACACATCATACACCTACTACACTCATCTTAAACACAGATTTTTTGTACTTTCAGTTGCGGGACACAAATCAACACCTAGGCCAGTAAGAGGCGGAGTCCCCGAAGGCTCTGTCCTTTCCCCTATGCTCTTTAGCGTCTACATAGCCGACCTACCAACAGTGCAGCAAGTCAACATAGCTCAGTATACAGATGACGTGCTGTTATACTGTACAAACAAACACCCACGCAGAGCCTTCAACCCTATTCAGAGACACCTCTGCCTCATCCAAGAGTGGTGCGAGCGTAGCGATTGTCCATAAATCCGGAAAAAAGCCACGCTATTCTCTTCACCAAGCGCCCCTTTCCCGCAAACTTCCCCACATTCACGTACCTCAGACGAAGGATACAATGAACCAACACCATCACCTACTTGGGGGTGAAGCTTGACAGGGGCGTCACT
This sequence comes from Hymenopus coronatus, assembly GCA_030762935.1. NCBI lineage: Eukaryota > Metazoa > Arthropoda > Insecta > Mantodea > Hymenopodidae > Hymenopus > Hymenopus coronatus. The sequence goes on along the minus strand of CM060880.1, from coordinate 59,504,074 downwards.
TTTAGGGAGACCGTCCGGGGGCTGTGGTGCCGGGGCAATGGGGCTGCGGCCTCACTGTACCCGATGGTGAGGTCTTCAATGACGGTTCCCCTTAAGTTGCGCCTTTTGAGGGCTCTCATAATCCCCTTATTAATCTACGCCTGCGAGATCTGGGGCATGGCGGCAGACTCCAGTCTGCTGTTGCTTCAGCGGGTACAGAATAGGTGTCTTCGGGCTATCTATTCTGTGCCTCAAGGTTTTCCAACGAGACTCCTGCACGAAGCCTCTGGTCTACCATACCTGGAGGACGAGATTAGGCGTCGGGCAACAAAATTCAACGAAGGGTTACCATTCCATCGGAGCGCCCTCGTTAGGTCTCTTGGGGATTACGATCCCACAAACCGCCGCTTCAGGCGATACCGGCTTCCCCGCATGGCTTGCGGGCACCCCCGGTAACGAAGGAGCACCACCAACAGCTGCTACGGCTAAGCTCCTTATTATCCTTCAAGAGTTGCTTGGATTCAAAATCATAATCTCAAGAAACATTTTGATAAAAACACACCAGCGGTGCACAAGGGCCGTTGCACCATCAAGGCAACCGTCGAGGAACAATATTCGCCTCCTCCTGTCACTCCACAACCCCAAAACACACCCGCCATCCTACAAAACCCACAATCCCGTCAGAACGTGGTTATGTTCTCCCTGAGAACAGGGACACGTCTAACACACCACGGGCTGCCCTCAGCCTGCCAATCACACTGGACTGGACTGCGCACCGCTGAGGCAGCAGCAACTCCCACCCCCGCAGTCACTGCAGAGATTGTGCCAGCTCCGTCCCTGACGGAGACCCCAACCCCGACGCCCTCGGCAGAGGGCCCACACCGGACTTCTCCAAAAAAAGAAGTCCAGGAGGAGAGGAAAGAACCGTCGGGCGCCCGGCCAGTCCGGCCAATCAGAGGCTCCCACCTATGAGAGACCCGAGGCCACGCCCCCACACTCCAACAGCTACCAGTGGCGGAAGCTCCAGTAGCGGCCGCCACAGTGCCGACTCCAGCAGCGGAGGCTCCCGCTGCACCTACCACCACAGCGGCTTCCTCGGCCTTTACAGCGGCCATCCCACAGGCGGACCTGGATGAACTTCAGGACCTAGCCCTGTGGTTCGGCGACCTCCTAAGTAAGGTCCTACGTATACTGCGAAACTTCAAGTTGCAGTACAGTGACCCAGACTCTCCCCCCTCCAGAAACACACCCTGTTCCTCCAAACCTTGGAGCAGTTGTACCCGGGTTCCGCTAAGTAATGGCCTCTAGATTCGTTCGGAGACCATTGCGACTCGCGTACTGGAACGCGAACGGCATCCGGGGGCAACGCCCAGGCGTCATCGAGTTTGTACAATCGTACGGAATTGACATCCTGATGGTTTGCGAAACCCATCTGCATGCTGTTACTGACTACTCGCTGCCTAGTTACGTCACCCATCGGTCCGATCTGGTCGGCCGACAGGGTGGCGGTACAGCTATCTTCATTAAGAACCACATAACCCATACTCCTGTCCAACTCCCAGCACTACAGCACGTGGAGGCCTGTGCAATCCGGCTTGCCGTCGCCGGGCTAGGCGCGCTGCTGATAGCTGCATATGACCCACCAAACCACCGCTTCCATGAGAAAAGCGGATAGGTACCGTGGTGGTTTGCCCCCGCCCGAGTACACTCGGGCGACTAGTTCATGCTCCTGGCTCCTGGAAAAGGGAAATCACCAAAAACCCCTGCCACACAACATAGCCAACCTAAACCTCCGAAACCCAGTCTGAAGAGGCAGAGAACTGACCGCGAAAGCGATACCGAGCGGGAGGTGCCTGCGGCAACCGGTCCAGCACCGGTACCGCCGCGTGTCTCCCGCCAGGAACGACCAGCGGTGGCACCCCCGGTAACAACGACTTTAAACCAGCCAACAGCGTAATAGCTGAACAGAGCACTCCCCCCTCCCATAGGGACAGGTCTATCAAACTTCACCACCATATTTAAATAAATAAATAAATAAACACCAGCGGAGCATACCAGCGCTACCTCCCTAACACCAATACTTGAAACCTCAAACAAAACCTTAACCATCACCTCATTCCTGTGGTTAAACCCTTACCAGGGTAGGTACACAGCAACAACACCCAGGCTCACCACGAGCCTACCAGACACGCACGCACGCTTTCAGTTGTCTTCCTCGCGTTGATTCACAGTGTTTAGCTATGGATAAGTTCATTGTTAAACGTAAATGCCAGGACAGTGAAAGTGAACAGCCGGCTCCTACTGCTTGCTTTAAGAACCCAAATCTTACAGTTTCTCCCGGACCGTCGAATTCACCACATAAAGAAGACAAACGAAAGAAAAGAACATACCAGGACAGTTACTTAGCGTATGGATTTAAGTGGAATAACAACGAGGAAAACCCTATCCCTGTGTGTTTAGTTTGTGGCGAAACACTTAGCAACGAGGCCATGGTACCCAGCAAACTGAAGCGGCAGCTTACAACAAAGCATCCTAGTTTGTCACAGAAAACTGTAATGTATTTTTCACATATATTAGAAGGGGAGTAAAAAACAGCTGTGCGAATGGTAAAGAGAATGCCCATAGGTGATACTGCTCTTGAAGCCTCATTTAAAATAGCAGAACTGATAGCTAAAAAGAAGAAACCTCATACTCTTGGAGAGGAAATTATTGGCCCTGCATGTCAAGTTATAGTTTCAACAATACTTGGCGAAGGAGCAGCTAATCAAATTTCGAAAGTTCCTCTGTCCAACACAATCAGCCGTAGGATATCTGAAATGTCATGCAATACCAACGAACAAGTCACGGAGAAAATAAAAACTTATAGAACATTTGCTTTGCAAGTAGATGACAGTCTCGATATTGGTGACAAACCGCAACTCCTTGGTTTTATCAGATATATTGATGAAAAAGATATTAGTGAACAGTTTCTGTTCTGTAGACCGTTGGAGACTACAACCACAGGCCATGATATTTTCGTTTCTATTAATTCCTATCTCAATGACCATGATCTTTCATGGAAAGACTGTTGTGGTATATGTACAGATTGTGCACCATCTATGTCTTGAAAAATTAAAGGCTTTACTGCCAGAGCTCTCAATGAAAATCCATCCAATATTATAACTCACTGTTTTCTGCATAGTCGTGAAAGCGTGTAATGAAGATTTTGCTGAAGTGTTTAACCAACTTGTGAAAATGGTGAACTATATGAAGTCTCGACCATTAAAGTGCAGAATTTTTGAACAGTTATGTCGCGCAACGGATGCAGCTCATACCTCTTTGTTACTTCACACAGAAGTAAGGTGGTTGTCGCGGGGTCGTGTATTGAACCGGTTTCTCGAACTTAAAGAACAGCTAAAAACTTTTTTAAGGATGAAAATCAAGACACATTTCATGAGCTCTTACTAAGTGATTCTTGGTGTTTTGAGCTGTCGTATCTGGCAGATATTTTTCATAGGCTGAATGAACTGAATGTTTCGATGCAGGGTCGACATGAAAATATAATCTCCTCAACCAATAAAATGAAAGGTTTTAAAAGAAAACTTAGTTCTTGCAAGTCTGCAGTTCAAAAAGGAGATATGTCGAACTTTCCATCTCTTCTTAATGTGGCAGCAGATAAATATCTGGGTAAACTGAAAGACCGCATTTGTGATCACTTATCAAGATTGCAAGATGCAATAGATGCGTACTTTCCAACTATTTCCACTACGAATCTCGACTGGGTTGTTTCACCATTTGATTTCGTAGATAGTGCAGAGGAAATAGATTTCACTGCTTGCGAACGAGATGAATTTATTGATCTTTGTGCTGATTCCACACTCAAAGGTAAGTTCACCAAGAGTGAGGCGTCGGTGGCTAGTTTTTGGCTTCAACGGAGAGAGGCGTACCCTAACCTAATGAAGAAAGCAATTAACGCACTTTTGCCCTTTTCAACATCCTATCTATGCGAGCAAGCCTTCTCTGCTATGGTGACAATAAAATGCAAAGCAAGAAATAGACTGAATAACCTTGAGGATGATTTGGGTGTTTCACTGTCAACTGTAAGACCCGACATCACATATCTGTGCTCTAAGCATCAATCACAAGTTTCACATTAATGATTAATCGAACAAAATTTATTTATGTGTTTTTACTCAGTGATTGTAGTAAATTTTACTGTATTATGTTATTGTGTACGTTATTATATAATATTTCAATAAATTAACATATTAAGCTTAATTTTCTTTCAATTCAAGGAAGGGTGTCACTGATGTTTAATGTTATTCCCAAGGGTGCCGTGAACTTCAAAAGGTTGGGAAACACTGGTATAGACGATTAATATATGCAGCCGGCTACGCTCCAAAAGGAATGTGCGCCGAGAGGTGCAATAAATTGCGATATCGTCCACGCATGAGGAGGAAATACCTGCAGGAACACACTCGGAAATGGGATTAATGGCGGCAGCAAAGATAGTGACACTGAGTACCGACCCTTGATATGATGAAGAATGGGGTTTAAGGGCGCTCAACTGCTAGGTTATCACCGCCCTTAACATACAACTTGGGAATTAAAACACCTTAGCTAAAAGTATGCTGAAGAATATCTCAATCAAAAAAGCTAAAATATGGATACAATCTGTATAAATAACTATCCAGAGCTGGTGTTAAAACTATGACACTAAAACTCCTTAAACAAAAGGGAACATAAAGCAATAGTGACTAAAGTTCCAAGGGTTATAAAAATTGCAAACATCTCAAGTATCCTTCCAGTATCTCCATAAATCGATAAAATCAAAATAAAACTAGATACGTAAGGCGTATGTCACTTTAGATAAAATTTTAAAAACGTTCTCCACCGCTCCAAGATCACCGACCAGGACCTGCGGAAGCCCGACCGGCAGTCGTAGAGTGGCTCGTAGTGGTGCTAGATGAGCAGTCTGCAAACACGTGTCGGACTGAAAGGGCACCGACACAGAGCGAACAGACAGGTGGAGGTTCCCTCTGAAATAAGTGGCTAGGACTAAAGATAGTGACCTATTCGCAACCTTGCTAAAATAACTCTCTCGCGACGAGAGATACGTGAGGAAGTCACCCATTGTATAGGGAGCTCCTTCACTTCCCGAAGTTTGTTTCCGCGAAGAGCGGACCACTCTCGATGCCAGCTAAAAATTGCGGCTCTGCGGATCTTCGGCCGTGACAAAGTTAGAGCAAGCACTAGGCGCAGAAGATGCCTTCTTTGCCGCCAAATCCACCAGTTCATTCCCCGGCACGCAACGTGTCCAAGAACCCAGGCGAACTCGACATTTACACCCGAAGTGTGCAAAATGTGGAGGATGTCCAAAATGCGCTGTACTAGAGGATGGTAAATGGCAGCTCACGAAGGCTCTGAAGTGCACTAAGGGAATCACTCACAATAAGCCTGTCACCCAAATTTCGACGGCGAATATATAAAACAGCTCGGTAAATAGCATACAGCTCTGATGAATAAATGGATGTGCTACTCGGCAACCAGAAAGTAAAGCATTCGTTTCGAGTGACAAGGGCACAGCCAACTCCATCAGCCAACTTACTGCCATCAGTATATGTACATATATATGACACCGGCCACTGTATTTTATAAAAATTCAAAAAAACAAGATTGGATGCTAAACGTAGGCGTAGAAGATTTCCCGTAAGCTGCCATCCCGAGATCTACGTGGGAGGAAGTACGTAACCAAAGTGGATGCACCCGCTCCCCTTTGGTAAACATATCAGGCATTTCAAGACTACGTTCGAAGCAGCTCCGGGAAGCGAAATCCTGCAGGTGTTGGACTACGTAAGTGGTTTCTATAACGATCGTCTAATCCAGAATCAAAAACGGGAGTAAACGATGGATGGGCAGGTATGCACTTCAAGCTACGCCATAGTTAGAGAGAAGCACATCCTGCCGATAACGCAGAGGGGGCTCGGCAGATTTGACATAGAGGCTCACAACTGGACTAGTTAGAAACGCTCCAACAGCCACTTGGATGGCCCCATTGTGGACCGTGTGCAACTTTCTCAGCACAGATGGGTGTGCTGAGGCATACACAATACATCCATAGTCTAACTTTGATCGGATCAGTGAACGATAAAGACGCAGCAGTACTGTCCGATCTGCTCCCCAAGATTTGCCGCTTAGTATCCGTAAAACATTCAGGGAACGGTCCCACCGCGCTTTAAGCTCTGCTACATGAGGTGACCAGCATGGTTTTCGCTCGAATATCAACCCCAGGAATTTCACCTCATCTGTTAAGGGAAGTATATCCGGCCCGAGATGAAGAGAAGGTGATATTCGCCACCTTCGGCGCCAGGAATTAAAGCAGGCTGTCTTCTCAGGTGAGAAACGGAAGCCGTTTCTGGAGCTCCAATCATAAAGATTGTCCAAACACCGCTGGAGACGGCGTTCCAAACACGGCGTACGCTGAGAAGTGCAGAAGTAAAGTCGTCAACAAATAAACAAGAAGAAACACCTGGGGGAACACACAGCGAGATGGAATTTAACGCTATAGGAAACAGCGTCACGCTGAGTACCGAGCCCTGCGGCACTCCGTTCTCCTGAATAAAATAATTAGAAAAAACCGAGCCGACCCTTACTCGGAAAGCACGGTCCGGCATAAACTCCTGAATGAACAACGGTAGGTGACCACGTATATTCCAGCTGTGGAGGCATCGCAAAATCCCTGCCCGCCAGCACGTATCTCGAGATCAAAAAATATCCCAACTGTCGGGCTCTTCTTAAGAAACCCGTCCAAGATCTGCGTTGACAGTGAGACAAGGTAGTCAGTTGCCGAACGACGTCATTTAAAACCACACTGGATATTAGAAGGTTGTGGGACTCCAGCCACCACACCAACCGTCCATTGAGTATGCGTTCCATCACCTTGCATACGCAACTGGTGAGGGAAATAGGACGGTAACTGGAAGGAAGATGGCGGTCCTTTCCAGGTTTAAGAATGGGTATGATGATGGCCTCCCGCCACTTGTCTGGAAAAGTGGCTTCAACCCAGACACGGTTATAGACCTCGAGTAGGAAAACTTTACCTTCAGGAGGGAGATGTTGCAGCATTTGGACGTGGATACCATCTGGTCCTGGTGCAGTGTCGCGATGATGAAAGTGCATTGTCTAGCTCTGCCATGGTGAAAAGATGGTTATAATCTTCAAGGTTCCTAGAAGGAAAGTAAAATCCTTGAGATTCCACCTGAGTCTTAACCGTAAGAAAGTCAGGGGGATAATTGTCTGAGCTAGACACTTGAGCGAATGCTCTGCCGTAACTTGTCCCATACGACAGAGGAAGGTTTATGTCGGTTAAAAGATGATACAAAATTACTCTAGGATGTCTTCTTGCCATCCCTTATAATGTGTCTAGATTTCGCAAGCAAGTTTTTATATTGTATTAGATTATGTAATGTAGGGCGACGTTGGAAGACCCTGAGCGCACGTCTACGAGGACGAATAGCATTCCGACAGTCATCAGTCCACCAGGGTACTGAAAAGCCACGGGTTTTGCCAGTCGAACGCGGAATGGATTGCTCAGCAGCGGAAAGAATTGTCTCGGAGAGATGGTCGACTAAATAGTTCACGGAGTCGTGCTCATCGTTGTTGATTAGCCAAGCGGGAATACAGGGCCCAGTTGGCGCAATCTAAGCGAAATCTAGGTAAGCGAGTGGAACAGGCAGCGTGTGTCAAGAGACTAATAAGGCAAGCGAAGTGGTCACTGGAGTGCAAATCAGAGGTGATATTCCAGGATAACGAGACCGCTAACTGTGGTGAACAAATCGCTATGTCAAGGTATGAAAAACTGTGAAAAGCGTCAGAAAGAAAGGTTGGCTCTCCTGTGTGGACGCAGTTTTGTCTCTTGTAGGCAGACGACTAGAGGTTGATACGCGTGGAGTAACAGTTCAAGCTCTGCTCGATGTGTTCGAATGCCACGAATGTTCCACTCTTGGATAGCCATGGTCTATAATAGGGGATAAGTACTAAATAGATAGACGTTTTTGCATATTGGGCGGTGCTGGTCGGTTGAGTTTGTTCTTTTTGACCGTCGGACTAACACTTTTACCAGGAGAACGATCCCGGCGCGTACGGTCTCTCCGTTTGGCACTCGAGGCAGGATCGTCCTGTTCCATTTCCTTCACAGGGAAGGAGCCCTTACCAATAGAGAACCTAGGTTCGAAGATCTCGAACTTATTTGAGATACTGATCGGCGAAGATGGACGTCGCCGATCGGAGCTTCTCCCAGAAGATTCCTCCGAAGAAGATATGTGGGGAGGGTGACATGGAGATTTACCAACCTAGGATGTTTTGGGCGCCGGCGAAACACGCTCTTTAAGGAAGATCTGTCAGAACATAGCTGGTATTGAAAGCCTTTTTTAGTGCAGAATACTCAACGGCTTTACTGGTCTTATTGCCTGAAGTCGATGGCTCGGCTATCAATTTTCCTGGAGTATGGTTTACGTTGGCGGATCTGGCAGATGGTGATGCCGACACTGACGTAGCTGTAGAGATCTTCGTACCAGTCCTGGCAACGATAATTCTTTCGGCAATAGTGGCCCCGTTGATATCACAGGTCTGTGTTACGATCTCCCGCTTCGGCACCGCTTTAGCTGCAACAGAGCTATAAGAACGAGAACGCGGGACAGAGTGTGACGGATTCGCAGGAGTTTACAGGCTTCGCAGGACATCATCTCCTTCACCCGTATCTCCTGGATGGTTCTCTCCTCAACAAAACGGGGGCAATCTCGGGAACTAGCTGGGTGTTCCCCGCTGCAGTTCACACAGGCTGGAGGGATGCCGCAATCCCCATTGTGCGAAGCGTCACCACAGGTAGCACAGGTGGACCGACCAGTACAATATTCCCTCGTATGACCGAATCGCTGGCACTTGTAACATCGTAAGGGGTTCGGAATGTAGGGCCTAACCTCGATAGCTTCGTACCCTGCCTTAATCCTTTGAGGGAGATGCACCCGGTCAAAGGTAAGGAATAGGGTACGGGTAGGCACGAATTCACCGTTTACTTTCCGTTGAACCCTCTAGACGGATGATACGCCTTGGTCTGCCAGATCTTCTTGAAGCTCCTCATTGGAAATACCGTCCAATGAGCGGGTGGTGATAACGCCACGCGAGGAGTTCAAAGTCTTGTGCTTTTCCACCTTAACTGGGTAGCTGCCTAACATTTTAGCTCAAAGAATTTTTGCTGCTTGGGATGCTGAAATTGCCTCAACCAGGAGGGTACCATTTAGAGCTATAACACAAGAATTAACCGAGCCAGCGATGTTGTCTAATCCCTTTTGGATAGCGAAAGGGCTCACATACGAAAACTTCTTTCCTTCCTCTGTCCTAGATATAACTAAGTAGCGAGGACCTTGAGGCTCGACTACTTCTGTTCCACGCATATTGGACTTTGGTTTAGGTTGTTCCATAGAAAAAAAGGTGTAAATTCATCCCCCAGTGCTCCCCACCCACTACGGAGCCCCAGGAGGGGTCACCCCACTGGGGTGACAGGGCTACACAGGGGATATAGCGGGCTCGCCGTCCCACTCACCCTGGAGTTCGGTGTAATACCTAGGCTGGCCGATTGACTAGGGGTGGGTTAGTCCCTAGGCTCCCGATTAGGCAAATCAGAATCCAAAGCGGTGTATTAGGCTGCGCACCCTCCCCAGTAACTGAAACACAGAAGCCCAGGCTCAGGTACGCAGCCAACCAGGATGTTCCTTTTCACCGAAACGGGTCTCCTCGCACAGCCTACACGTGGGTATGTATTTTGACCTATTGACTCCCTCACCACTCTCAGGTTGCCCACAGAAGGAGTCAAGGTGGCTCGGGACCCCGGGTGCGCCTAAACCTGTACCTACCGAGTAGGCCCCTGGGGGGCCGACCCTTGAGGTACTCCGTTCCCCTGACTAAAAACACGGGAGCAAACAGAACTCCCCGGGCACACGAAACACCCGGTTCTTCATGAACTCCCGGAGGAACACTGGAAGCCGGGCACGGCAGCCCCAGTTATGCAAGGTACGCAATAAACCAGTCCTCCAGCATGTGTCATAAGCTTTCTCTAGATCGAAAATTATGGGTACAATTTGACACTTCCGAAGAAAACCATTCAGGATGTGAGTTGAGAGGGAGACAAGGTGGTCAGTCGAGGAGCGGTATCGGCGAAAGTCGTACTCTACAGCAGTTTCTGAGATTCAAGCCACCATCGTTACCGGCCATTGACCATACGCTCCATCACCTTACATACACTAGTGAGTGAGATTGGAGGGTAGCTGAAAGGAAGACTATGTTCTTTCCCCGATTTTAAAATGGCAACAACGGTGGCTTCGCGCCAAGCCATAGCAAACACACCCTCGTGCAAAAACGCGGTTGTTGAGCTTCAGGAGATAAAGCTTAGTGTCAGAAAAAAAGAAGGAAACAATTGACCCTCAAGCCAACAAAGTGGTAATACATTACGGTAATGCGGAAAATAATCGTTCGTTGTCTATTCCCTTTTACTTTCTTTTTCTTTGGAGCACTCCCGAAGGAAACCAAATCTCAGACATCCGGAAACTGCACGTAAATTTCACCCACTTTGTTAGACCTTTTTATATATCCATCTGCTGTGAGGCGAAGAATTGTTCGGAAGAAGCACAATCTCCGTGGACCAAACGAGCATGTCCATCCTTGTGTCCCAAGATCAGCAAGAGCAGCGTACTGTTGATGCGGAACATTGTTTCCACGGCACAGCACACAGCAGGAGCACACACGACGTTCCACAAGCCAAGAAGCCGAAGTCAGGACAGCAAGATCTTGAACAACCCAGTCACCATGCAGTGGGGAGGAAAGTAGGTACCAGAAAAGCCTGAAACAAAAACATTACACGAGACATAAACGGACGGGCGTAAAACATGCCATACAATATGACTAAAAGATAAACTACAAAGAATACTATATATCCCAAGCGCACACTTGCAGATAACCGTATGTCATTAATGCATCAAACGGTAACTTTTAACTGTGAAATGTGCGCCCGACGTGACTGTTGAATGGCGTCGTCCTGAAGGAGACGGGAAACACCCCGAAACAGGCGCACTGTAGTGTACGGACCCAAGTACCCGGAGCGAGTTTGGCAGCAAAACCCTTGGTTTTTGAGCCCACGGGATGATTACGACACATAACCCTAGAGCCCACATAAAATAGAGAAGATCTGGAACCCTGCTCATGTCTACGCTTCTTCCTACCCCAAAACAGTTTTAAATTATTAAATTGCGCAAATTTTCAGATAACTTCTGCTGCGTAGCCCCATTGGGTAAAAGGTCAGACTGACCATAAATTAGACAACGTTGAGTTGGGTACAGAGCTAAATTTCAAAAAGGAATACTCTTATGGGCCTCAATGGGGCGAAAGAAGAATCCCACTGGTTCTGATGCGAAGAATGGTAAGTGACCAAGGCCGACTTAAGATTTCGATTAACCCTCTCCGCATGGGAAGGGTTGGGATAAGGTGCGGTACTAATTTGTTTAACCCCCCAATCAAAACTAAAACTCCTAACCGACCCTGACGTGATTCGAGTGTCGTCCGAAACCTGAGGTGGACTAAAACATTGGATAGGGATGTATTTTTTGTAGCAATTAACGCACGCTTTACTGATCTGGCACCGCAGGCGATGACACTAATGATACATGAAGATGGAGCCCTGGTGGAATGAGATGGCGGGGGAAACCGGTATACCCGGAGAATTCCCGCCCCTACGCCGCTTTGTCCTCCACAAATCTCACATGCGGTCACTTGGGATCGAACCCGGGCCGTCTAGGTGAGAGGCAAGTGGTCTGACCACTCGGCCACGGCGCGGCCTTGGGCAGTAGTGACAGTACCAGTCGTAACACGACTTACCGAGAAAAAAAAAACACATGAACTTAGTAAAGGCGTCCGGGATTACAAATACATGTTTTCAAGTGCAGATCTAGGGAAGGGCCCTACAAAATCAACATTAAGTTTTTCTTAAGACCTTGAAACGTATTCAGAAGCCAATTCAACCCAGACAGTGTGCATTTGGCCGGCTTAGCCATCGCACAATGCGTGCATGTCTTGACCTTTGCCGTATATATTGCCTTATCCTTTCTCGGATCTAGTAACGCGACGCACGCACGCATGCGACTTGACCGTCAAGAAGGACAAAACTCTTCGGCACTTCTTGGGCAGCAGCAGCTACACTGGGTCACGACAACACCACAACCAGCCAACACCTCTACGGCCAGTCTTCGGATGGTACACGCCGGCACAACATCATAGCGGCAACGCAGTGGGCTTAGCACCCCCTATTAGTTTGCCGTTCCGCCGCAAGAGTGCGAGCGGCCTTCACCACCCCCACCGACGGGCAGTGGACTTAGATCCCCTGCTAGCCCGTTGGAAAAAGGCCCTTCCTGGCAACAAGAGCGGTAGTTCAGGAACAGGTCTCCCCCTATTTTCTACTACGCTCTCACTATCATCTATCTTTCCACTTACTGTAACCTTAAGACCGACTGACCACGAGACAGCACGTCCACAAGACCACAGCCAAGGATTAGGGCCTCTGGCCCGACACCTCGAGCCAATAATGGCTCGCAAAGGCACCTCTGCAAAAGAGGTCCGGTCCGCTGTGGAGCGCCGGAGGGCACCCGCGCCACTGGACCCTAAAGACGGGCAAACACCTGGACCTTCCACCTCACCTGAGGCAGAACCCACCAGAAAAAGGAGGAAAAATACTCCTCACAAAGTGTCAGGCACCATTCCTCGGGATACCCCCTCCATTCCCCCTCTGCCTGAATCGGCGGACGAGTTACCCCTAGAACCCCCTACGGACGGATTCACCGTCGTGGGGAGAAACGGTAGGGTCTCTCCGGGTCCTGCCGCCTCGGCTCAGACAGCTGCTGCACCCCCACAGGGCACCCAAGCACCCCTAACCAAGAGGGGCACAAGGCTGCCGCCAATCATCGCAGACTCCTTCAAGGATCATGTTGGAGTCATGCGACGCTTGGCGTCAAAAATAAAAGCCGGCTTTGAAGCAAAAAGGAAGCCCAGAAACGTCCATATACAAACCAACACCCCTGAGGATTTTGAAGCAGCCAAACAGACGCTTCGAGATCTTCAGATCCCCTTTTATTCATACTCCCCTCAGCGTCCCCATATGGAGCGTCGCATAATAAGAGGCCTGGACTCTATGTGTACCCCTGAGGAGGTATCGCCGCCGCTTCCGTAGCTCAGCTACGAAAGACAATACAGACGGACGAGGGCGCCGTCAAAGTGCCGATGCCGCTCTTCATGGTCGTCGTGGACAAGGTGCCAGGCGGCGAGATACAACCATTGGACACCATCAGAGTGCTGTTCCACACGGTCGTAAAGGTGGAACGCTTTTACGGCCAGAGTGGACCAGTGCAATGCCACCGCTGTATGGGTTTCCAACACTCCAGCCTGGTGTGCGAGCGTAAGCTTGCGTGCCTGCGCTGTGCAGGAGACCACATTGTTCAATTCTGCCCGAGCCCTCCTGAGAGGAGCAAGTGTGCCAATTGTGGGGAGGCACACTCAAGCGTATATAAAGGCTGCCGAACCAGGAAAAACATCATAGACAACCGCCGTCAAGGAGGCCGTGGGGCGGAGCCAATCCCACCCGGGGCCTCCTTCTCGGCCGCTCTGGCAAGAGCGCAGACGACGTTACAGCGGGCAGAGACAGCGACGGAGGAAGCACCACCAACGGCGACTGAGGCGGCGCCCACGACGCAGACGACCGAGCCCACTAACACCACAAAGACCAAGACAGTCGCAGGAAACGGGTACAACAAGACCAAAGAAGAAGTCCAGGTCACAAAGGAAAAGCAATAAGAGCAGGGCCCAGCCTACCGCTCGACCGGACCAATCACAGGTCCCGACCGAGCAGCAGACACAAGCCACGCCCTCAGCGGCGCAACAAAACCAGCCGCCCGCCGAGCAGCTTGTCACTGCCACGGCGGACACTGGCAGCACAGCGGCGACGCTCCAAGATCCCGCATACTTTCGCCTGCCGACCCATGTCGAGGCAGTCTCCCCGTCCGATATGGACGAATTCAGGACCCTAAACCTGTGCTTTGGGGATTACATTAACAGGGCTCTTCCAACTCTCCGGAAATGTAAGCAGCAACTGTCCGAACCGAGGCTTAGTCCCTTGGTTAAGCACAAAATCCTGTTTGACACGCTGGAGGTGCTTTTCCCTAATTCCGCAATGTAATGGCCTCCAGACTCGTCAGGAGACCATTACGAGCCGCGTTTTGGAACGCAAACGGAATTAGGGAACATTACCCAAGCCCACTTGAGTTTGTAGAATCCCACGGCATTGACGTCTTACTAGTCTGCGAAACACACTAGCATGCTGGTATAAATTTCTCATTGCCAAGTTACACCACCCATCGGTCGGATAGAATCGGCCGACAGGGTGGGGGTACCGATATATTCAAACACCGCATTACCTACACCCCCTTTTCTTCTCCCACAGCTTCAGCACGTGGAGGCGTGCGCCATTCGGCTTGCCATTGGTGGACTTGACACGCTGCTGATAGCTGCTTACGACCCTCTTGACGCCCACTATTACGAGGTGGATTACACCGCCTTGTTAAATCTGCATCTTGTAGTCTGCATTGCAGGCGACATAAACGCAAAGCACGGGCACTGGTATAGCCGTGTTTCTAACCAGAGGGGCCGCGGACTCTACCGCCTCATTAGCGGAGATCCCAGCCTCCATGCGCACGGACCGAGAAGGCCTATATTCTACCCGGCCCGCGGCAGGCCGGACGCACTCGACATCATGATCACCAAAAACATTCAATTCCATCTAGACCTCTCAGTGGTAAATGAACTGGATTCCGACCAAGTCCCAGTCCTGGTGGACTCCAATGTTCACATACCAGCCCTGGCAATCCCAGACTGGTTTAACGAAGTCGACTGGGATGCAGAAGTCCTAGAACTGACCCAGACCATCGACCCTTGGCCTCGCATCGACTCTGTCGAGGCGCTGGAAGCGGCGGCGAGGGCATTCTCCCAACAGATCCTGAAGGCTTTATGCGCTCACACACACCGCATCCCGACTGAATCCTCTAACCCTCGAACCATCCCAGCTGAACTCCGGCGGCTGATAAAAGCCAAAGCGACTGTCCGGAAGCTATGGCAACTCTTCCGCCACCCCAGGATAGGGGCAGTATACCAGCGGTTCAAAACCCTGGCAAGGCAACTGCTCCGAGCGCACAGGAAACAGGCCTGGGAAAACCTGATGCAGACCGTCAACCTACAAGAAAAGAAACCGTGGCGGATTATCAAGTCCCTAAGGAAGGACAAGACGCAATACCGGCATCCTCTACATGGCACTCGTGGGGGTCTCGCTTTTGTGCCAGTGTTTGCAGACTACCTAGAGAGTCAGTTTGAACCCCGGGAGGACCCCCAGGACGAGGACTTCAGTGACCTTGTGGAGGCGACGGTGGACTACCTCTATGAGGAGACACCGCCGCCACACGACGGGATCCAACTTCCTATAGTCACCCCGAAAGAGGCGACTTCCGAAATTCAAAATCTGCACCCAAGAAAATCCCCGGGGCACGACGGTGTCACGGCTCCCATGCTCCAACACCTACCCCGAAAGGCTGTGATCCACCTGACCCGGATTTTTAATGCATGCCTGCAACTCCGTCACCTTCCAACTTGTTGGAAGGAGGCGCGGATGGTATGCATTCTAAAGCCCGGCAAAGACCCAGTCTTCCCATGTAATTACCGATCCATCAGTTTACTCCCGACCGTCTCAAAAGTTTTTGAGCGGTTGCTCCTGCCCCGCCTCACCCCTCTATTCGAGGAAAGGCACCTCCTACCGGATCACCAGTTTGGTTTTCGTCGAGGGCACTCCACGACTTTGCAGCTACTGCGCCTCGCCGAGAAGGCTGCCCTCTGCTTCCAGGGCAACCTCAAGACGATCGCGGTGCTGCTGGACCCGGAGAAGGCCTTCGCCACTACCTGGCATCAGGGGCTCCTCTACAAACTCAAACAAGCAGGCGTCCCTCCCCCCTATCTCACCCTGATAAGCAGCTTCCTTCGGGACGCTCATTCCGGGTGAGAGTGGAGGGAAGACACTCCACCGTCAGACCCATAGCGGCGGGAGTGCCGGAGGGCAGTGTACTGTCCCCATTACTCTTCGCCGCCTACATGTCTTACGGAACCCCGAACTGTCCTGTGCCAATATGCCGACGTTCTCATAATGGCACAGAACAAGAACGCCCGTTACTGTTTCCACCCACTACAGCGACTACTCCGGGCCATCGGCCGGTGGAGTGAAAAGTGGAGGATGGCCAACAGTCCGGGGAAGAGTTCGGCTCTTCTCCTGGCGAAAGTCCGTCGCTGGCGGCCGATGCGTGGCCTGAGGTTGAGGCGGCGGCAAATCCCATGGGTCACCGCCGCCAAATATCTTGGGGTTCTCCCCGACCGAGGGCTCACTTTCGCGCCACATGTTAGGGGCAAGGTGGGGCTAGGCCACGCCGCCCTCAGGCAGTTGTACCCGGTTTTTAAATCCGCCATGCCTAACCACCTCAAACTGCGCCTGTATCAGGCGATCATTCCCCCCCTGATCCTGTACGGCTGCGAGGTCTGGGGAACAACGGCGCCGACCACAATTCGCAGACTTCAGGTCATCCAGAACAGGGCGTTAAGGATGATCTACGATCCTGGGCACAGATTCCCATCTCACATCCTACATACCTACTCCGGAATCCCGTATATCATCGACGTCGTGAGGGAACGAGCCCGCATGTTGTATAAACTCCCCTTTCACCCTAAGCCTCTGGTGCGCACTTTGGGCGACTACGACCATAGGGCGCGATGAGAAAATCCTGCCCCCTGCCAAGGGACGCCTTCGGTCCATTGGCCTGAGAGACTGCCATCCCTTAATCAAAACAAGCCCCCAGGTTATACAGCAACGGAAGGGGTGACAGCCGGTTGGGAGACCACCCGACTGAAACCCTGCCCCCTCTGACTAACCTGGAACACATCACCCACCCAAATCAATAATCCTACCAACTTTCCTCCCACCTTGCCTGCTTAACCCGGTGGCCACACAAGCGGCACGTCGAGTTAAGCAGCATCGAACGTGGTCACCACTTGGGTGGGTGACCGCCCAAGTGACAGACTACACTCAGCCCTAAGGCTGCGGAGGAATTTTAACACCGCCCGGCGGACGTAGACAATAAAGCTTGTGAACAAAATCTCTTTTTCCCCTATAATATCGCACAGGTAAAACCGCTTTTAGCGGTTAGGTACTGTGGCGACTTTACACTCCGCCCAGGTAAACCTGGGCGACCTGTTCTTGGACTCTGGACCGGATCTAGTAACAGACGCATACGCATTCACGCAGTTTCAGCAGACGCATCACGCAGGCAGCACACGCAGGTAGACGCATCATCGCATGCAGACGCAGCAGACAACGCACCAAGCAGAGAAGCATCAACATCTCATCTGCACCTGATCATCCTCTCTTCGGTAGCAAAAATATTAGACTGGTGTACCGAGGGCCTAAAGCATTTCCTAGACATTTACCTTCAGAACCGTCATCATCTCCGTAGTTGACTTACACGGGTAGATTTCCACTAGTGACATTTCTTTTAAGCTTAACGCACTTTAAGCTGATTATTCACATCGGCCGCTGAATGAAAATGGTGAAATGATCTCGGGGTCAATGGAGCTCGGAACCTGTTGAATGTAAAGCAGACACGCTACCACCTTACTACCTAGGCGGGCACTGGTGCCTTATCCAGGAGCCTGATTTCATATTCCACCAATGTTGTACTACCCATCTGTCTAAATACAACACAGGAAACTGGACCAAGAGTTGCTTCATAGAGCTCGTCTGATCGGGCTACAAATGTGCCAAAGACAACGGATCAGAAGGGTCACCTCATCCGACCCTGCTCATTCTGAACCACCCAAAGAGGTTCAAGAGCACAACTGAACGTGATTCTGTTAAATGAAAAAGCAAACCTAAAGACATTCCCACCAAAATCTAATTGCAACTCCGTGTGAGACATAAAATACACTTCCAAAACTATCGGGACAAGTAACTGATCTAAGATGAAAAATGCATGCTTTCAGGTAAACGCAGGAAACCACACACAAGTCACCTGATTTTTTCACCTCGCATACCTTCCCTCCAATGCCTACACACTTTACGTTAACATTCAATAATTTAGTGCAATAACGCTTAATTTCTGAATTAAAAAATGTCAAATATGACAAGCCGAATACCAGAATCGAACAAAGCCCGTACAGGAGTTCGCCCGAAAAAAAATATCCGCTTGAGGGCATAAATGGTTCGCCACGGCCATTACTTTCCGCTCACAAGAGTTAATCATCGCCTGCAACGGAGCCCCCCCGTCATAGCTCCCGCTCCGGAGGACACCTCCCTGTAGTATCATAAGTCCGCCCAGCCTGTCCAGGACACTCCCGAGCCAAATGGCCAGGACTGCGGAGAAGCCTTAGGGAGAAGGAATCCGCTGGAGACTGGTTGGGGTGAGATTTCACACGATTCCCCATTGCGAAGGGTCTGCCCAATTCACAAAAACGATCGGGAATGGCTCATTCCTTAATTGCCGGAATCAACCTTCCTAAATCGACGAAGCTTTTAGCACGCCTAGAAAATACCAAAGCCGAAAGACTTGCGGAGTTCAACTGTGTCACCACTTTGTCACAAACTTGTAAGTCATCTGAGGTAACCATGAATAAGCGAGCATAAAATGGGTTCGTCTAGCTTGAGGCGAGAAATAATGGTTCCTCATATTTAGTCATTTCACGCATTAGGGCAAAATAATTCACAAGTCCGGCGTGAAACGAAGCAAGCGTTTTATCTAGGAGTCTCGTGTTATTCAACAAAATTAAACGTGGTTCAGAAAACTTGGTGCTTACAAAATCAAACAGTAAAGAATCCCGGACGTCATTCATCCGAGCCTTATCCACCAGCCTTTTAAGAATTCCAAAAAAGAGGCGCAATCTTGTATATCAAAAGAGGGAGCCTCGTTCTCCATCTGTTGCAAAGGATGCTCTAATTTTAGAGACGAAAAGGCATTAGTCCAAAACTTAGGATTCTCCTCCAACGAAGCGTCCGAGTCACCTACAAACCGTACAGCACCTACACTCCTAGGCGTAGGTCACCCCGAGTATAGCGAGCTCCTTCACCTCTTGTTGCCGCGAAGAGCGCACCACTCTCCATGCCAGAACGATAATTACCGCTCTGGTACAAGTGTAAAATCTTCAACGAAGACTAAGTTAATGGTAATACTGGGCGCAGATGATGCCTTCTTTGCCGTAAAATCTGCCAGTTCATTCCCCGGATCGCCACCGTGTCCAGAAACTCAGGCGCACTCAACGTTTACACCCAAAGCATGCAAAATGTGGAGGATGAATTGAATTCGCTGTACTAGAGGATGGTAAACGTACAGCTCACGAAGTTCTTAAGTGCACTAAGGCAATCACTCACAAGAAACCAGTCACCCTATTTTTGTCGGCGAACATATAGAAGGGCGAGATAGATAGTATACAGCTATGGACAATAAATTGGTGTGCTACTCGGCAAACCGAAAGTAAATAGTTAGGTTCCAGTGACAAAGGCACATCCAACACCATCGGCGCACTTACCGTCATCGGTATATATACTAAACATAGGCGTAGAAGTTTACGCGAAAGCCGTCATCCCGAGATCTACGCGAGAAGAGCACGTAACTAGGTGGGTGCACCCCCTGACCCTTTGGAAATATTTGAGGCTTTTCAGGTTCGTGAGTTCGAAGCAGCTCCCGAAAGAGAAACCTAGCAGGCGCGGGACTACGTAAGAGGTTTCTATAACGGTTATGCAATCCAGAATAAAAAAAAAAGCGAGGAAACGATGGATGCGTAGGTAAGCACTTAGGGCTACAGCCACAGTTAGAGAAAAGAAAATCCCGCCGACATCGAAGATGGGGTTAGGCAGATTCGGCGTAGAGGCTCACAACTGGGCTAGTTGGAAATGCTCCAAGTCACACAGATGCCCCGATTGTGGACAGTATCTAACTTTCTCAGCACCGATGGGTGTGCTGAAGAATAAACAATACATCCATAGTCTAGCTTTGATCGGATCACTGCACGATCAAGACGCAGCAGCACTCTCCGATCTGCTCCCCAAGATTTGCCGCTTAGTATCCGTAAAATATTCAAAGAACGGTCACCACTACGCTTTAAGCTGTGCTACATGGAGGTGACCAGCATAGTTTTCTATCGAATATCAACCCCAGGACTCTCACATCTGTGATAGGAAGTAAATGTGGCCCGAGATAAGGTGACGCTGAGAAGTACAGAAGATGGCAAAGTCGTCCACGAACAACCAGAACGAGTAACCTGGTGGAACACATTGTGATATGGAATTAATCGCTATAACAAATAGCGTCACGCTTAGTGCTGAGCCCTGCGGTGCTCCGTTCTCTTGAATAAAATGGTTATATAAAACCGTGGCGACTCTTACTCGGAAAGCGCGGTCCCGCACAAACTCCTGAATTAACAACCGTAGGCGTCCACGTATATCCCAGCTGTGGAGGGTGCGGAGAATCCCTGCCCGCCAACATGTACCATAAGATTTTTCGAGGTCAAAAAACCTCCCAACTGTTGGACTGTTCTTCAGAAACCCCTCCATGATCTGAGTTGACAGCGACACAAGGTGGTCAATTGCTGAACTACGTCGAAAACCACACTGGGTGTTAGAAATGCTGTAGGATTCCAGCCACCACACCAAACGTCCATTAATCATAGGTTTCATCACCGTGCATACGCAACTGGTGAGGGAAATAGGACGGTAACTGGAAGGAAGATGGCGGTCCTTTCCAGGTTTAGGAATGGGCAAGATGGTGGCCTCCCGCCAATTCTCTGGAAAAAGGCTGTCAACCCATACACTATTATAGACCTGGAGTAGGAAAGCCTTATCATGAGAAAGATATTACAGAATTTGGACGTAGATACCATGTGGTCCTGGTGCAGTGTCGCGAAGATGAAAGTGCATTGTCTAGCTCTGCCATGGTGAAAAGGCTATTATAATCTTCAAGGTTTCCAGAACGAAAGCAGAATCCTTGAGATTCCACCTCAGCCTTAACTGGAAGAAAGTCAGGGGAATAGATTGTCCGTGCTAGATACCTGAGCGAATGCACTGCCTAAGGTATTCGCCACGTCAAAAGCTCCGGCAGGTGTTTTGAGGCCGGCGATGGACATTTGGGTCAATTTTCCGCCCACACGCCATAACTTATCCCATAGAGGAAGGTGTATGTCGATTAAAAGAGGATACAAATTGGCTCCAGGATGTCTTTTTCCTATCCGTAATAATTCGTCTAGATTGGGCACGCATTTGTTTATATAGTATGAAATCCAGCGTAGGGCGACGCTGGAAAACCCTGACAGCGCGTCTGCGAGCACGAATAGCATTGCGACACTCATCAGTCCACCATGGGACAGGAAAACGTAGGGGTAGTCCAGTTGACCGCGAAATAGAAAGCTGGGAAGCAGAAAGAATTGTCTCTGTAAGGTGTTCGTCTAAATGGGTTACAGTCATGCTCGTTATAGCTGAAAACAGCTAAGCTGGAATAGAGGTGCCAATTGGCTCTATCCAAGCGCCATCTAGATAAACCAGTGGAACATTGAGCTTGTGCTAAGAGACTAATGAGAATAGGAAAGTGGTCGCTAGAATGTAAATGAGAGAATATTCCATTGGAATGTAACTGCCAACTGCGGAGAACAAACCCCTATATCCAGGTGTGAGAAACTATTGAAGGCGTCAGAAAGAAATGTGGGCTCTCCGGTATTCAGGAGAGAGGTTATTCGTTTCCAAGAAATCGGCGAGTACGTGACCTCTCGCACAAGCCCGAGATGAGCCCAAAGTGGGTGGTGGGTATTCATGTCCCCTATCAACAAAAATAGTATAGGTAGCTGGGAAATAAGGTATTCTAAATCAGTGCGCGAGAGGTCATTAGGAGGCAGACACCACAAATGGTAAATTCGATAGATGGCAGCGTAATGCTCACAGCAACTAACTGGATTTCAGTCAGCAAGGAGACTGAATCAGCGTAAATGATGATCTGATGAGCATCATAGTGCCCCCATAGGCTGGAATTCCTTCTGTCGGCATAAATCACACCATACATAATATTGGCTGAATATGACATTATCTAGAGGACGGAGTTTTTTTCTCTTGTAGGCAAACGACTAGAGGTTGATTCTGGTTGAGCAATAGTTCAAGCTATGCTCGATGTGGTCGCGTGCCCCGTATGTTCCACTGTAGGATAGCCATGGTTAACAGTATGGGATAAGTACTACATTAAAAGACGTTTCTGCATATTCGGCTGTACTGGACGGTTTAATTTCTTCTTTTTGGCCGTGGGACTAACATTGTTTGCAGGAACATGATCCTACCACTTACGCACTCTTCGTTTGGAGTGAGGGCAGAATCCTCCTGTTCCATCTCTTTCACGGGCGAGGACCCCTTTTCAATGGAACGCACGCCGTCCCACTCTTCCTGGAGTTCGGTATAATACTTAGTCCTGGTCGATTGACTAGGGGGTGGGTTAGTCTCTAGCCTCCCGTTTAGGCGAACTAGAAACAAAGCGATGTATTAATATGCGCAAACTTCCCAGTTACTGAAGATCAGAAGCCCAGACTCAGATGCGCAACCCTCAACCCACCAGGATAGTCCTTTCCAACGACACGGGTCTCCACGCACGGCCTACACGAGGGTGAACATTTTGACCTACTGATTCCCTCATCACTCAGAGGTTGCTCACAGAGGGAGTCAAGGTTGGCTCGGGATCCCGGGTGCGCCAAATCCTTACCTACCGTGGTAGGCCCCTGGGGGGAAGCATCCATGAGCATTTCAGGAAATTCACTGAATGAGAATTTCGTTTCTGCCACATAACTCCCGGAGCAGTTAAATAATTCACATAAATTTTAGCTTCCACATTTTGCCTAAGAGTTTATATTAATGCTGCAACCAGTTGCGATTCGTTCCACATAACGTGTCTCAGTTTGGAAAACCAAACGAAGCTCAGCTTTACGGAAAACTAAAATCCAAATAGGAAATTGCTATGGTCGTGTTATGAAAAATATGCAAGTACAATTCCAATTTTAAAAAAGTGCAAAAAAATTACCCCAAATAAAATGTAACAGAAGACAATCAGAAGGTTCACCCTGCACATATTAAAGGTGCAATGAAGCCTGTGTATTTTCTATGTACATAGAACTTAATTTTCCTCTGCCATAGTTCGATAACTTGTATTTCGCGATACCAAAGAGGAATACATTAGTGCATTAAACTACCCTATGCTGTTGTAGTATAAATTCCGTTAACCTTGTACACGATCTGATATAATTCTTTAAGCTCTGCTTCCATTCTGGGCCCTAATTAAAACCATTTTGGTGGAAACGCAAAACTTATGAGAAACCCCAAGGCCGGGGTCTATGCACAGGTAAAGGCAGGATTAAATGTTCTTTCAAATTAAAAGACATTAAGAAAGCCTCGCGCTATAACGCCGGTCAAATTATTTTACCATACTTGGAAACAAGGTTAATGAAGTGTGCCAAGTTAAAGACAGAATGATACAAAGTTAAATATGCTAAATGTATACAAACAGAAAGCTCGCTCCACAATGATCTAGCACGGCATAAGTGGCCTACAAGAAATGCACCCTCCTGGCGTTGAATGAAGCCGACCCCGATGGGTGCTGAAAAACCAACTGATCGCCAATCGTGGCACAGTGGCTAGCCCAGATCCCCCCTCCAGCAGGGGAGCTCGTGATGTGTCCAGGCATGCGCAGAAAAGTCTAGATCCGCTGGCTAGCACTCAAGCAGGTTGGCGGAGGCGCTGTAGCGAAATAATGAACAAATTAGTCCAGTAGGATCGGTCATGTAACGTAGACGTTACACTCCTCAATGCTTATATAATGGATTTATTCCACTTATGTGGGTAGTGACGTACATCTACGTGGACGACAGCGCCCAGTACATCCAAACGCGATCATTCACTTCAGGCTCCAGAATGCCTTGACCGCTCTGGAACCGTGGCTAACCAAATGGAGGGGAAACAACTCAAGTAAATGCCAAGCGAGAGTTTTCACTAAGCGCCACATCCACAAACTCAGAAGGCTTATCCACCCACCGCTTACCTAGAGGTAGGGGCCTTATAGAGTGGGAGAGCAGTCACCTAGGAGAAAGGATGGACGATAGCATGAAATGCCCCCCTTACCTCCATATAGGAGCATTATAGTGGAAGAAGTCACCTAGGAGAAAGGATGATCGAAAGCTTCACATGCCCTCCTTACCTAGACAGGAACCTTATCGACTAGGAGAGCCGACACCTAGGAGAAGGGATGGACGAAAGCCTCAATGCCCTCCTTACCTACACACAGGAGCCTTAGAGAGTGGGAGAGCAGACACCTAGGAGAAAGGATGGACGAAAGCTTCACATGCTCTCCTTACCTAGAGACAGGAGTCTTATACAGTGGGTAAGCAGACACCTTGGAGAAAGGATGGACGAAAGTCTCACATACCCTCCTTACCTACAGGCAGGAGCCTTATAGAGTGGGAGAGCAGTCACCTAGGAGAAAAATTGGACAGCCTCACATGCCCTCCTTACCTAGAAGCACGAGTCTTACAGAGTGGAAGAGTAGTCACCTAGGAGAAAGGATGGACTAGTGTTAGGCGCCCTCCTTACCTAGAGGCAGGAACCTTACAGAGAGGGAGAGCAGGCATCTAGGAGAAAGGATGGACGAAAGCCTCACATGCCCTCCTTACATAGAGGCAGGAGCCGTATAGATTGGGAGAGCAGTCACCTAGGAGAAAGGATGGACGATAGCATCAGATGCCCTCCTTACCTAGAGGCAGGAGTCTTACAGAGTGGGAAAGCAGACATCTAGGAGAAAGGATGGACGATATTCTCACATGCCCTCCTTACCTAGAGGCAGGAGTCATAGTGGGAGAGTAGTCACCTAGGAGAAAGATGGACGAAAGCCTTACGCGCACTCCTTACCTAGAGGCAGCAGCCTTATAGAGTGGAAGAGCTGTCACCTAGTATAAAGGATGGACCTGGTAACAACATACATAGTATCTGTTAACGCAAACGTCCAACTGAATAAATATTTACTGTATAAAAAGCACATTTCTAGCATGGACCTAACATCATATAATCCCTAGATTCCACCAATACTAACGTACGCCACCCCAGTCTGGGGATATCCGGCCCGAACTCACCCCAAGTGTCTCAAAACCGGATACTACGCATGTGGGCTCTTCATGAGCAGTTCAAATCTGTTCAAGTGGAACCTTTAGCATACAAGCTAATAAGCGAAAAAATAAAAACTCTGAGCTGATACAAAACCTATGAGAATATGACTCCAATCACGATGAACCTCCCCGTCCACTGTCGCTTTTGAACCGAAACATCGGAATAGGAGAGCCCGTTTTTAATATCCAGGAATACCTCGACACCCTATATGAGGTATAAAATCTGGACCTGTTGCTGAGAATGTACTGCCCTCTGCGACAATCCTCAAGTCCAGCTCCTGTCTCCCTCAATCTATCACACATCTTCAGTTGCCCTCTAATTCCTTGAGCTCACCGTAGCCTAGGCGGCCCCGGGTGATGAGCCCCTTCTAGCGAGTGACACGGGTCCTCAAGTCCAGCTCCTGTCTCTGTCAATCCATCACACACCACTGCCAATACTGCCCCGGGTGATGAGCCCCCCTTCCTTGCGAGTGGCACGGGTCCTCAAGTCCAGCTCCTGTCTCTCTCAAACCATCACACATCTTCAGCTGCCCTCTAATTCCTTCAGCTCACCACAGTCAAGGCGGCCCCGGGTGATGAGCCCCCCCCCCTAGCGAGTGGCACGGGTCCGCACCTTCACCATGATAAGCAGGCAGCCAGCCATTTGCACTCCACAACCCAACGTTCAAAGTTCTGGGACTACAAACTGTAAAAGACGAAATAACTCAATCGGAACTACAACTCGTAATTAATAAATCCTTAGGTGAAAACATCCCATGTACATAAAACACGCAGTAAATAATATAATCCAGAATTTACTCATTAACGTGAAGCCTAAACGCTGGAACAATTATAGTACAGTTAGGAATACAAATATGGAACACGAATAGTATTATGGAACACCATGGACTCTAGCCTCGTAACTACTGAACTCTGCTGAGCTGCTTGTCAAATACGTCCAGTAGTTTAAACTGCTTTGCGAAGAGTCCATATTGCCGTTGAGTCATTGCAACCGTTGGAACGAATTGAGTCGGAAGAATTGTTGCAGGAAATTTTGTTATCCGTGCCATCTTTGTTACTATAGGCAAGTTATTATTTTCTATGTAGAGTTTAAGGTAATACATTTAACTATACGACAGCGTATTCATTTTCTTTATAATAGAAATTTTAGCTTTTATACGAGTTTTTAAATTTCAGGATGGCTGGCACTAATATGGAGTAACGGTATTCCATAGTTTCAGGAAATATTTATTTGTATTGCTTCAAAAATTAAGATTAAAGCGTCTCCACGTGCTCAAAAGCAGTGGGTTGATGATGCGATGAAGCAAGCTATTAAATGTGTATATGTGGGAAAAAAAGACGGGCTTCCTGAAGATAGCAAAAGCTTTCTGCGTTCCAATGGCTACATTGTTTCTATCAGTCAAATGTGACTTACCATCTGATTAGCCGTAAAGACTATACTTGGGTGTAAAACCGTTCTTTCTCCAGAACAAGAACAGCAACTGATAGAGTACAGCATAACAATGGAAGTACATTTTTTGGACTTGCCCGAATGGATCTCCAACATATGCCTCATCAATTTGCCTAATCCATTTTTGAGCGAACAGAATGAGAGCGAAAATACCGCTACGAGAGGAAGGTTTGGAGAAAAAAGGGAAGTACGCCCCGGAAACCCCAAGAATGTAACGTGCGCAGGCTTCCATGCCTCCAAGTTGTGTCAAAAGCCTTGTCGAAAATAGCCACTAGGTGCTGCCGCATCGCAAACGCCCGGGAAATTGCATTGGCCAAGGAAACGAGATGGTCCGACGTCGAGCGGTCTGGTCGAAACCCACATTGAAGAGCGGACAATAGTTTCCGTTGTTAGAGGACCCATAATAAGCGACGATTTACCATGCGCTCCAGCAGCTTACATGTGCAGCTAGTCAGGGAAATTGGGTGATAATTGGCGATTTTTTTTGGTATTGTTTAACACCCGCTTTAACTACTAATGGCACCGCAGGTGGTAATAATTGGCGACCCTTCCCTTCCTTGGGAATAGGGATTATAAACGCCTCACGCCATGAAGTAGGAAGAGTATGGTGGGTCCAAATTTTATTGCAGACCCGTACAAGGAAAACCAGAGCACACAGTGGCAGATGTTGCAGCATGGCATTGTGAATTCCATCAGCTCCAGGAGCAGAAGCTCTGGTGGAACTGAGTGCTGCCTGAGGCTCTGGCAAAGTAAAGGCCGCATTGTAATCCTCAGTGGTACGAGAGGCAAATTCCAGCGAACGCCGTTCACCAATGCTTTATGAGCCAGAAATTCCAGGGTGTAATCTCCAGAACTCGAGACTCTCAGTGAGAGGCAAGAATTTCGGCAACAGTTGCTGGTACTGATATAATGGAGCCCTTGTGCAGCAACTTACTGACAGAAAGAGGTCAGCTACGGCCTTGGAGTTCGCGAAACTTACGCCAAACTTCCGAGGAAGGGGTGTTGGACGAAATAGAGGAAATGTAAACATTCCAAGAGGTGGCTTTACTCTCCCGAATGGTTTTTCGTGCTTGAGACTTGAGTTTCTTGTTCGTAATTAAATGTTCCATCGTAGGATGGCGCTTAAGGTGCTGAAGGGCAGTTTTTCGGGCACAAACGGCTTTTGCGCATGTAGTATTCCACCATGCTACGGATAGTCGTTTGCCACCTCCAGAGGACTGTGGAATGAAAGAGCAGGCGGCTGAGAGGACAGTCTCAGTAAAATGAGTGGCCATTTCGTCCAGGTTGGAAAAACACCCGTCATAAAGACGGAAGGACTGTTGAAACACAGTCCAAGCAGCGTTCGAAAAACGCCACTTTGCAGAAGAGAGAGAAGGCTGAGGTGAAGCTAGAAAATGAAGTATGGGAAAGTGATCACTGCCATAAGGTTCCTGAAGGACGCTCCATTCAAAGGATGGCGCAACAGAAGGGCTGCAGAAATCTAAATCAATAGCTGAGAAGCACCCAGAGATGAGACACGAGGTGTGTGGAATCTCCTGTATTTAGTAGAACAAAGTTGTACAAGTCTAAGAGCCGCTGAATCAATGTCCCCCTAACATAAGTGAGGTGAGAATCCCAAATAGTTAAAATCCCCAACTACCACACAAGGAGTAGGGAGAGCAGACATGTTACAAAGGTCAGTGTCAGAGATGGGTATACCAGGCGGCAGGTACGTGTTGCATATTGTGAGAGTTAGGGTGGGAAAGAAACCGTGGGCACGGTGCCATCATTAAGGTCACTGCGATAGGTTGTGTATCCACGCAAACACAGTGGCTGTTCTGAAAGGCGCGTTTCCTGGAGACAAAGAAGGGGAGCGCATCGGTAGATAAGAAGTTGCAACTCTTCAATATGGGAGCGGCAGTTATTGAGATTCCAGGACAGAAAAAGCATGGTCAGCGTTTGAGTTTCGGACGGGAGTGGTGTTTCGTAGATTGAAAACCGGAGTCCCCAGTCACGCCCATTGACAAAGATTCGGCATCACTGTCAGAGGATGGCTGCTGGTTTTAGCGCTGGAAGCAGGGGAGAGCGATGTCTTCCGACCACCGTGCCCCTGAGGCCGAGAGGTACTGGTAGACAGCAGATGCACAGGGACAGTGGAACTGGAACTTGCCACAACCTGCTTATACTTACTGGGTATGATAACTTTTAGTTTCGAAGAAGTGTCGGAAGAGGATGCGGTCAGGTGGTTACCTGTCTGACAGTGTAAGGAGCGGGTTTGAGGCCTAGTAGGCTGACCAGTAGGAGGTTCAATGGATGGATGCCGTGCTCGCAATTCAGAAGCTGGAGTCAGATTGGCGGTAACTAGCGCAACGGTGTATAAGCTTAACAGGATGTCGAAGTTTATACTGTTGACGGGCCTCGGAGAACAACTTTTCGGTGACCCGAAGAGCCTGTACCTTCTTTTCGATTTGTCACCTAGGGCAGTCCTTAGAATTTGAAGAATAGTCACCGTCACAGTTAACAGTGGAGTGGAGCACTGCAGGCAATAGTCATGAGCCTCCTCACCACATAACATGCAAATAGCTGAGTCAGAGCGCCAATGCTCGGAGGTGAGACCAAACTTCTGACATTTGAAGCACCGCAAGGGGTTGGGGATATACGGGCGTACACGTAGGTTAAAAAAAAAGCCGATGGAAATGCGCTCAGGCAAGGACGACTTATTAAATGTCAAAATGAGGGTGGAGGTGAGGACCAACTGTGCTTCCAGCTTGCGTTTTACGCGGTAAATATCAACACCCTCCGGTTCCAAGAAGAATTTCAGGTCCTCATCGGTCTCGTTGGCAAAAACCTCGTGGGTGACCACACCTTTACACAAGTTCAAGGTAGGGTGGGTAGTAACGGCCACAGAAACAGCAGCTATGGATTTGAGGGACATCAGCAAGTCGATTTGCTTATCGGTCTTCGCCTCGAGAAGTAGCGTGCCGTTACATTGTCGGGTTACCGTACGGAGGGGACCAACCAGTGAATCAAGAGAGCGGGCTAATCGACATGCACTAGGATTATGCAAGGAATTGCCCTCCTCTGAACAACCCATTACAAGAAACCGTGTTTTTTCGGTGTGCCAAAACTTTAGCAAGGTCAAAACTGTCGAGGCAGCGCTTCTTATTGGAAGCGGAATGTGGGGAAGAGGCCGCCTTCATTGCAAGCTCGTCAATTTGGGGCTGAGGAGCCGCGCCAGAGAGAGCCCCACTCTCTGACGACAAAGAAGTGCGCGGAGTAGCCATGAAAGGACCCCCGTCCGGAACTGTCGGCGTCAGCCTGCCATCTTGGGGGTTAAGAAAGAGACACCATAACCTCCCGGTCTGTGCCGGCGCAGGGAACTCCGCTACGCCTGAGCCCTAAGAATACTTCAGAAAAGTTACCCTTCAACCATCACTACGGATTGCCAGTGTAAGTCTTGCACCATCGGCAAGTGCAACTTTAGGCCCCTACCACAGGCATAGCCGCCTGTGGCCCTCCGCTATACGTTCCCTGGCCGTAGAGGGTCAGGAGGTTTCAGGAGACTTGTGGTTGATTAAGTTGCACTTCCAGTCAGCGGTAACACTTTGCAGCTCCAAATCTGCCCCCCTGACATGCAGTCAAGGAGACATCTGAGGAGAAGCGGGCCTAAATAAGGACTACGTGGGTGTACTTGACTTATGGTATGGGCTCCGCTCCTGAACTTACAAAGAGGTGCAGTGAGAAGGGTTCACTCAACCTTCATTCAAGAGTCCTCCGAAGAGCACACAAGTCGGAGTCCACGCAGAAACCGTGAGGACCACGGAGATAGGAAAGATCCCTGTTGGTGAAGCAGGTGTTAATAATCCTAAATAGCTAGCCTAATATAAGTATATAATAAACCTAGAAGAGGAAGGTAGTTTAAGCTTCATGAAAAGTTGTGACTATGACAGTACATGAAGATACCTCAGTGAATGATGTAGAGCAACACAGGTGTTGATGTCGTCTTCCGTACACTGAAAGGACATCCGTCGGAGAAGAGCAAAGAGCTGATAAGTGCAAATGTGACAGGAGGGAACAGCAATAAAGACCAAACCAAGAGGAAAAGAAGATACGAAAGTGTTAAAAAGAGCATGGAGTAAACAAAGGGGGATGGGAGGCGAAGATGTGGCGTGTGGCTCGGGACCAAGGGTGCACCAAACCCATACTTATCGAAACAGGTCCATGGGGGAAAGAGGGTGATAACGTGAAAAAAAAACAAATAAAGCAAAAGTAGTATAAAAAGCGTGGCTAAGTGGGTGGAGATGGACACGGTGAGGTGGCGGTGAGCGGCTCGGGAACCCCCGGGTGCGCCAAACCCATACCTACAGTAGTAGGCCCCTGGTGTCCCAGAATAAAGTAGTCTTCAGAGGCTATTCCCAGAAAATTCAAACTATACAGTTTGTCAGGTAAATATCTTTAATATACATTTTAATCAAAATCGTTAGAGCTATCTTTTAGAAAATCAAATTTTTCGAAAAAAGTTCCATTTAAAAGGTAGTTTGGGGAGGGGGATTTTTCTCAAATTCTTGGTGTCGCGTCTCTGGAAGATACTAAACTTAAATACTCAGTTTGGTATTTTACTGACTTCTCGTTTTTGAGTTAACGTGTTCACGGACACGGACCATTTTACTGAAAATGCTTTTTTTAGATACAGGGGATCCGGTGAAATCTCGGTGTCGAATTTTTTTGGAGTGCAATACTTTCTCTATACACTATGCACATATTGCGTGTAGAGAAAGTAAAAAGGGATAAAAGGATGGATGCTTAGGCATGCTCTGTAGTCCACAGCCATAATTTACTAAAAGGACATCTCGCCGGCAGT
Organism: Hymenopus coronatus; assembly: GCA_030762935.1. Lineage (NCBI taxonomy): Eukaryota > Metazoa > Arthropoda > Insecta > Mantodea > Hymenopodidae > Hymenopus > Hymenopus coronatus. The sequence goes on along the minus strand of CM060880.1, from coordinate 59,472,476 downwards.
GCAAAGGCGGTTCTGCAGATTCGGCGTAGACTCTCTATTGGACTGGTTGGATAAGCTCCAAAAGCCAAACAGAGGCCCTGGCTATGGACTGTGTCTAATCTTCTGAGCACAAATGGTCGCGCTGAAGAATACACAAAACAGCCATAGTCAGCACTACTCGATCCGCTCCCCAAGATTTGCCACTGAGTACCCGTAAAGTATTAAAAGAACGGTCACACCGCGCTTTCAGCTGTGCTATATGAAATGACCAACATAATTTTCGATCGAATATAAACCCCAGGAATCTCGCCTGATCTGCGAAGGGTAGTAAAGCTGGCCCGAGGTGAAGAGAAGGCGCTATTCGCCACCTACGGCGCCAAAAGTTAACGCATACTGTCTTCTTAGTTGAGAAACGAAAGCAGTTTTCTGAACTCCAAGCATTAAAGTTGTCCAAACTCTGCTGGACACGGCGTTCCAAAAACGGCGTACGCTGAGAAGTACAAAACATGGCAAAATCGTCTACGAATAAGCAGGACGAGATCCCTGTGGGGACACATTGCGATATGGAATTAATCGCTATAGCAAACAGCGTCACGCTTAGTACAGAACCGTGCGGAATTCCGTTCTCTTGACTAAAGAATGGGGGAACACCGAGCAGACCCTTACGCGGAAAACCCGGTGGCTCATAAATTCTTGAACGAACAAGGGTAAATATCCACGTATATTCTAACGTGTCAAGAGACTTTTTCGAGGTCAAAAAATACTGGACTCTTTGACAGTTCTTTAGAAAGCCATCCATAATTTACGTCAATAGCGAAACCATGTGGTTAGCCGCTAAACGACATCTTCGAAAATTGCACTGTGTTAGTCACCAAATTGTGGGATTCTAGCCACCACACCAACCGTCAATTTATCATGCGTTCCATCACCTTGCAAACGCAACTGGTGAGGGAAATAGGACGGTAGCTGGAGGGTATATGTCGGTCCTTTCCAGGTTTAAGAAGGGGTTTGGCGGTGGCCTTCCACCAATTTTCTGTTAAAGCGGCGTCAACCAATGGTCTCTAGAATGGGATATGTTCTACTTAGAAAGGCGTTTCTGCATACTGGTTGGTGCTGGTCGGTTTAATTTGTTCTTTTTAGCCGTTGGGCTAACACTCTTTCCAGTAGCACGATCCTGCCGCTTACGCACTGTCCCTCTGGCAGTGAGGTCAGAATCCTCCTGTTACCCCTCCTCCATAAGTGAGGACCGCTTACCAATAGAAAATTTCGCTTCGAGAACCTCGAATCGATTTTGGGTACTGACCGGCGAAGATGGACGTCGCCGATCGAAGCTTCTCCCAGAAGATCTACGTCGAGAATGATGGGGACTTTTACTACCCTTGGGTGTTTTGGGTGTAGACGTATTACGCTCTTTAAGGAAGTCAGTCCTAACATAACTTTTCTTGAAATTCTTTGCTGGTACAGAAGATGCTACCGTTTTACCGGTCTTATTGCCAGAGGTCGACGGTTGGGGTGACAATAACTGTTCTCGAATAGGTCTTACAGTGGCGCATTTGGCGGCTGGTGATGCCGACGTGTGCGTGGATGTTTAGGTCTTCGGTAGTGGTGTGGCAACGATGATCCTTTCCGCAACTGTAACACCGTTAGTATCGCCGGTCTGTATGGCGATTTCCCGCTTCGGTACCAGTTTAGCTGTAATAGAGCGGGACAGAGGGTTGTCGGATACGCAGGAGTGTATGGGCTTCGGAGAAGGACACCTCTTTCAGCCGAATCTCCTGAATGGCTCTCTCCTCAGCAAAACGGGGGCAGGCTCAGGAACAAGGTAGTTGTTCCCCGCTGCACTTCACACAGGATGGGCGAGTAGCGCAATCCCCATAGTAGGATGCGTCTCCACATCTTGCACACGTAGATCGACCAGAACAAAACTCATTGGTATGCCCAAACCGCTCGTACTTATAACATCGTAAGGGGTTGGGAATATAGGGTCTAACCTCGACGGCTTCCTGCTCTGCCTTAAAACTTCGAGGGAGATCCACCCGATCAAAGGTAAGGAACAGGGTACGGGTAAGCACAAAATCACCTTAACTTTCCGCTGACCCCTATAAACGGATGTTACGCCCTGTTCAGATCCTCTTGAAGTTCCTCATTGGACAAACCCTCCAATGCGCGGGTGATGATAACGCCACGCGAGAAGTTCAAGGTCTGGTGCTCTTTGACCTTAACCGGATAACTGCCTAATAATTTCGCCATAGGAATTTTCCCCGCCTGGGAGGCTGAAATTGCCTCAACCAGGAGTGTTCCATTTCAGGCTCTCACAAGATTTAGCCGGACAGGAAATTTTGTCGAGGCCCTTTTGGATAGCGAAAGCAATGACGGACATATAAATTTTACCTTCCTCTGTTCTTATTACACCTAAGTAGCGAGGAACTTCGGACACAGCTACTTCCTTTCCCAATACAAAATTATTTTTCGGTTTGGTTTTTGCCATGAAAGCTATGGGCTATATTCATCCACCAGTGCCCCCCACCCACCACGGGGTCACCCCGCTGCAGGACTACTCTGGGGATATAGCAGACACGCCGGCCCACTCACCCTGGAGTTCGGTATAATACCTAGTCCTGGCCGATTGACTAGATGATGATGATGATAATGGTGTTTAAGGGCGCTCAACTGCCGAGGTCATAAGCGCCCTTACGATTAAAACTAGGCAATAGGCAGTAAGAAATATACCAAAAAAAAAGAAAAAAAACACACAAGTAAAAGAGCTAACAATATTGAAACTGAAGTAATAGAACGGTCCAGCCCTCTAAACAGAGCTGGATATAAAACTCTATCTAAAATCAACACATTAAAATTAAAAGAGATTAAAAAAAACTGCTATCACACTAAAACGTCAAGGTAAAAGAAATTTTGCTAAAAATTTAAAAACCCTGTCCACTGCTCTTGGGTCATCTGCCAGGACCTCAGCAAGAGAGGCCGGCATGCCCATAGATGACCGAATATGTGCCAGGTGACCACACTCCAGCAACACATGACGAACTGTCTGTGCCTCCCCACAGAGCGCACAGACAGGAGCAGGTTCACGTTTAAAAAGGTAACTGTGCGTAAAAATACAGTGGCCAATTCTTAGCCGAGCTAGTACTACCTCCTCCCGGCGGAATAAACGAGAGGAGGTTACCCAGTTGACAGGGAGGTCCTTCACCTCTCGCAGCTTATTACCACGGAGAGCCGACCACTCCGCATGCCAAGTCGAAAAAACGGCTCTCCGTACAGCCACTCTAAAATCTTCTGCTGTTGAATGGGTAATCGTAACACTGGGCGCTGTGACTGCCGATTTCGCTGCCAAATCCGCCGTGTCATTCCCTGGCAAGCCAACGTGTCCAGGGATCCATGCGCACTCCACATTAAAACCAGAAGCGTGCAAAATGTGGAGAACGTCCTGGATGCGCTGCACCAAAGGATGGTAATTGTACAGCTCAGGAATGCTCTGAAGGGCACTAAGGGAATCACTAAGAATAAGGCAGTCACCTAATTTTCGACGTCGAATATACAGAAGGGCTTGATAAATAGCATATAGCTCGGCAGAATATATAGATGTGCAACTAGGCAAACCGTAAGTAGAAGTTGCGGTGCCAGTTACAAAGGCACATCCAACACCGTCGGGGCTCTTACTACCATCGGTGTAAATACAAATACGGCCACTGTATTTGGATAAAAATTCTAAAAAGCAACGACGAATACTATCAAGAGGCGTAACAGATTTCCCGTAGAGCGTCATCCCGAGATCGACATGGGAGGTAGCGCGTAACCAAGGGGGGTGTATACTCTCTCCCTTGGATAACAGCCGAGGAATGTCAACATGGTGCTGGCGTAGAAGCTCACGGAAACGAAAACCTGCTGGCCTGGGGCTCAGAGAGCGGAGGCAGTATCGCTCGTGCAGCTCAGGGGAGAAAAACGCGTGATAAGTTGGGATGCCCAGGCATACACTTCAGCCCACAGCCATAATTAGCAAGCAGGACATCACGCCGACAACGCAGAGGAGGTTCTCCCGATTCGGCGTAGAGGCTAACAACTGGGCTCGTTGGAAAAGCTCCAACGGCCACACGGATGCCCTGGTTATGGACTGTGTCTAACCTTCTGAGCACTGAAGGTCGAGCTGAAGAATACACAATGCTGCCATAGTCCAACTTCGAACGAATCACAGCACGATAAAGACGGAGCAATGCCGTCCGATCCGCACCCCAAGACTTGCCACTTAGTATCCGTAAAAGATTTAGAGAACGGTCACATCGTGCTCTAAGCTGTGCTATTTGTGGTGCCCAACAAAGTTTCCGATCGAAGATCAAACCAAGGAATCTCGCTTCGTCTGCGAAAGGAAGTAAATCTGGCCCGAGTCGAAGAGACGGCGGCATTTGCCACTTACGGCGCCAGAAGTTAACGCAGACTGTCTTCTCAGCGGAGAAACGAAAACCGTGTTTCGAGCTCCATGCATAGAGATTGTCCAAACACCGCTGGAGACGGCGTTCCAAAAACAGTGTACGCTGAGAAGTACAGAAGATGGCCAATTCGTCCACGAATAAACAGGAAGAGACACCTGGAGGCACACATAGTGATATGGAATTTATCGCAATAGCAAATAGTCACGCTGAGTACCGAGCCCTGCGGCACTCCGTTCTCTTGAATAAAATGGTTAGAAAAAACCGAACCCACCCTCACTCGAAAAACGCGGTCCCGCATAAACTCCTGAATGACCAACGGTAGGCGTCCACGTATGTTCCAGTTGTGCAGAGAACGCAATATTCCCGCCCGCCAACACGTGTCGTAGGCCTTCTCGAGGTCAAAAAATATCCCAACTGTGGGGCTGTTCTTAAGAAACCCGTCCATAATCTGAGTTGACAGAGAGACAAGGTGGTCAGCAGTTGAACGTCGTCGTCGAAAGCCACATTGGATGTTCGTCAGAAGATTGTGGGATTCCAGCCACCACACCAACCGTCCATTGATCATGCGTTCCATCACCTTGCACACGCAACTGGTGAGGGAAATAGGACGGTAACTGGAAGGAAGATGGCGGTCCTTTCCAGGTTTAAGAATGGGTATGATGGTGGCCTCCCGCCACTTGTCTGGAAAAATGCCATCAACCCAGACACAATTATAGACCTCGAGTAGGAAATCTTTGCCATCAGGAGAGAGATGTTGCAACATTTGGACGTGGATACCATCTGGACCTGGTGCTGAGTGTCGTGAAGAGGAGAGTGCATTGTCTAGCTCTGCCAGGGTGAAAAGGCGATTATAATCCTCAAGGTTGCCAGAAAGAGACGAGAATTCTTGAGATTCCACCTGGTTCTTAACTGTAAGAAACTCAGGGGAATAGTTGCCTGAGCTAGACACCTGAGCGAAAGCACTGCCTAAAGTATTCGCCACGTCAAATGTATCAACAACAGCTCCGGTAGGTGTTTTGAGACCGGCGATGGGCATATGGTTCGGTTTCCCAGCCACACGTCTTAACTTATCCCATACGACAGAGGAAGGTGTATGTCGATTAAAGGAACCCACGAATTTATTCCATGACATCTTTTTGCTATCCTTAATAACCCGCCTAGAATGTGCACGCATCCGTTTATAGTGTATCAGGTTATCCAGTGTAGGAAAACGCTGGAAAACCCGTAGAGCTCGTCTGCGAGCGCGAATAGCATCCCGACAGTCAGCGGTCCACCAAGGTACCGGAAATCGACGGCTGTAGCCAGTCGAACGCGGAATGGATTGCTCAGCAGCAGAAAGAATGGTCCCTGTAGGATGTTCGACCAAGTGGTTCACAGAGTCGTGCTCTTCGTAGCTAAATTCAGCCAAGTGGGAGTACAGTTCCCAGCTGGCGTGGTCTAGGCGCCAACTAGGTAAACGGGTGGAACATACAACGGGTGTCAAGACACTAATACGACAAGGAAAGTGGTCACTAGAATGCAAATCCGAGATGACATTCCAGCATAAGGTGACTGCCAGCTGAGGGGAACAAATTGCAATGTCAATGTGTGAAAAACTATGAAATGCGTCAGATAGAAAGGTGGGCTCTCCGGTGTTCAAGAGAGCAAGATTCTGACTATCCAAGAAGTCTTTAAGTAGCGTACCTCTCGCACAAGCCCGAGGAGAGCCCCAAAGAGGGTGATGGGCATTCACGTCGCCTACCAATAAAAAGGGTGGTGGCAACTGCGAAATGAGGTGTTCTAAGTCGCTGTGCGAGAGGTCCGCAGATGGAGGCAAATAGATACTGCAAATGGTGAATGAAGCGGAGGGTAGCTTAATGCTGACAGCAACGGACTGGATTGCAGATTGTATGGGTACGGAGTGGGCAAAAATATCGTCTCGAATAAGCATCATAGTGCCCCCATGTGCCGGGACACCGTCCTCCGGGGATAAATCACATCGTACGGAGGAGTACCGATTGACTAGGGGTGGCCTAGTCCCTTGTCTCCCGTTTAGGCGAAGCAGAAATTAAAGCGGTGTATTAAGCTGCGCACCCTCCCCAGTTATTGGAAAACAGAAGCCCAGGCCCAGGTACGCAACCCTCAAACAACCAGGATCTTCCTTTCCACCGACACGGGTCTCCACGCACGGCCTACACGTGAGTGGGCATTTTGACCTACTGACTCTCTCACCACTTAGAGGTTGCCCACAGAGGGAGTCAAGGTTGGCTCGGGAATCCCCGAGTGCGCCAAACCCGTTGCTTCCGTAGTACGGCCCTGGTGGCAGAAGAGATGGAGAAAATTAGCTCTCCGCCGGATTGAACATACGTCGACGAAACTGGACTAAACATTGTAGAGAGTAAAGTTCCCAACGTCATTGCTAGAAAGGGAAAGTCGCAGGTAGCAGCCGTCTCTTCTTCAGATTACTCGTCACTTGTTACCTGCATGAATGCTGCAGGAAATTTCGGTCTTCATGCATATATCTCCTCGCAAGAACCTCAGCAATCAATTTGGGAAAGGTGAAGTCAACAACAGCATCGCCGGTGCTTCTGATTCTGGAGGGGCATTACAGCCACTCCAGAAATCTAGCACGTGAAAACCAGCATCTTGTGCCTCCTCATGTCACCCACTGGACCGGAGCGTCACGAGTCCATTAAAAACCTATTACTCTCAGCAGGTACGTGTATGGATGACGGAGAGTGCATGGCTTACCTCAAATGTGAGATAGCAGTAAATGAGTTTAGGTAACAGGATTCTTCACTTTAAATCCGCATGTCTTCACGGACGCAGATTTCATTTCCAGCCGTGAAGAGGTGGCTGTATATTCACCCAACCGCCAAAACAATCAATCCTCCGCAGGATCTCCACAAATAGAAATGCGGATGTTCAAGTCATCTGCAAGACATGTGACATCTAAAAATGGAAATGTTGATCCAGACGAGGGGGACCATGTGACGTTACACCTTGGCAAAACTAAATTAGGGAAAGAATAGCAGGTTCTTCAGGCGTTCCAACATCGTCTTCACACAAGAAATCTTCGATCATTAACGGCTATGAAAAATAAACTGGAAAGAAAGAAACAGAGGCCACAACAGACAATGTCATTGCTGAACTTGTATGTTTGAAACACCATGACAACAGTGATAGGCATGCAATGCATTCTCACACAGGTCCAGGCAACCCTGCTTACATAGAACAAGAGGAGTCCAAACAACACAAGTCTCTTTGGATGAAAGGAAGGTAATAATCTCAAACAACAAAGAGCAATCAAACTGTAACTGGATATATTGTAAAATCACTGTATTGTATTTTTATAAGTTGTGCATATGTTGAACTGAATAAGCATGCACCTGTTTCCATAAAGGCAACACTCGTCAATTATGTCTAAGGTTAATTCCATGGGAAAGTGAACATGGGGCACAACTTTTAAAGTTTGAATTACATTCAGATTATCATAAGAAACTAATGCACAAATAGTGCATTTTCATACAGTTGGTATCAATACAGTTGGCAGCACTGTTCTCTAATTGGAGGCAAGTTCACGTGAAGATTACTCACTCAAGAAAACAGTCCTACTAGCCTTTAACAGCTTCAAGTTTGATTACACTTCATTATAATTTTTTCTGTACTGTACAATTCTTTAGACTCAATTATAAGCTCTCATTCACAGAAGTGTTTTTTTGTTTTACTAATAAAGCCTATAAGTTAGTCACACTACTGACATTGGACATACTCTTCAGAATTACACTGGATATACCATTTACCGGATATCATAAGTCATTAACTAGCGAAACGTTGGCACCCAACATGAGTTAAACCATCATATGGTTGGTGTTTGTACATCAAATTACTTAGTATCAGCATAGAAAATTGTGTAAAATCAGAGTTTTATGCTCTTCATCTATTACTGGTCAGGACTGCTGGCATCCCAAAGTGGAGGAACTGTACACCACGATGGCAGCACCACTTTTTGAGATTAAACTTGTCCGGTTTGGTTCTAACCTTTTGGCAGTCTACTGTCTAAATTCTTTAAAAACACATATTCCCCTTCCAGCTGTCTATTGTCTGTTAAATGACTACATACCCTTACCATAATAACTGCGTTTAATGCCTTCTAAAGTAAACAAGAGCAAGAAACAAATAATGTTTTGTGCGTGCTGTATTCTGCTTTCTAGCAAAGCAAAAATGTTTCATTATCAGAATTTAGCTTTAATATTGGATTTGTGTTTGTTTTGGTGACAGTTAAAAGTGTGGCGGCAGACAGGGTAAAACTGTGAAATCAGATGGCAGGGAACTGACATTTTGTGTTCACAATTATTTTTGTGACTAATGTGATAGGTCAAAGAACTGCAGCAGCCACAAAAGTGTCTTCTTGCACTCTTAGCACAACCTTAAACAAACAGAGAAAAGCTCTTTTATGTAAGTAGCGCCCAAAACAAAAACTCCCAGTTACAGCTGCTGCCATACAGCATACTATTTATTCATTGTATCGCATTTTCTGCCTAGCTTAAAAAATGTAAATGATGCATCAAAAAATTATGGAGAGGATTTGGAGCTCAAGGCATATTCACACAAAAATAAACAAGGCAGGAAATGAGGTAAAAGGCCTGATATTGTAACCAAGAGATTCCAGTTTTGAACAAGAATGAAACAACTTTGAGCTGCAGATTATTCTATTTTTCACCTTGATCAATCATGGACAACAGTAGGCTACACAAAAAGCAGAAAAGTGAAATGAAGATATCAGTTTTCCTTTAAGGGCTCCATTTGGAAGCTTTTTTGATTTTCATATCAAAACCATCATAGAACTATCATGAAGAAAAGTTTAAGGGTTCTTTTAAAAATTGTTACCTAATATTCCTGCTAACAGTATTATGATATTGATATTTTCATTCTGTTGAGCACAAAGTTCCTACCACAGAAATGCAAGCAAGGCTGTGGCAAAATTATATATAAGCTACTAAACCAGGGTTAATCAAGTTTATAAAGTTAAGAAACTTGATGTTCCATTCACATGACTTTCTCTACAGCCGTGTAACAAATTAGCGTTAAAAAGCCTACTCTTCTATCTACTTCATAATAAACACTAGCAGAAACTGTCCTTATTACTTGGTTCCTAATATATAGAATAGAAAAAATCTAATGTGTTCCATTCACATAATCTGCTCTAGTTGTCTCATCCTTCAAAAGGTGGCGACTATATGAAACAACTGAGGTTCAGTAAACAAATGAGAAACAAGAAGAATGAATTCCTCCCATTTGAGAAAAGTTTAAATGTCTTAAAATTCAAACCAATAATTCAAAATATTTCGAAAATGGCGTTACTCTACAAAAAAATATGTATGGGCAATTCCATGAAAATATAGACTCCACATTGAGAATTCAGTGTCTCTTTTTGTCTTTTGGTTGTTCAATGGTGTATTACATTGTTAGAACATTCCTTGGAAAACCATTATTGACAATGTGGTTGACATTGAAGTCTACCTTACATATTGTACCTGTCATATCTATGTTTACTTGAATCAAATCAGATAAGTTTACTATTTAAGTTCTAGAGTAGCTAGTTTTCTGCTATTCCTGTTACAAATTGTAATGTGGGTCACTTTATTATTTCATACTCACTTAGAGATAGCAACAATTAACTCTTATGAGCTTCATTGTGCTACACTCACAAAGTCATAGCCTCGAAGAATATAATTGTGGCCTATCTAGATAAGATACTTTTGCAACTACAATATTTGGCTGTGCAATTCAACAATAAATTCATTGCTAAAGCAGCAGAAGTATGCAATTGTCACAGCACAAGGGAAAGGGCAAGTGTGGGACATGGTTCAAAAAACAAAGACACATTTGTTACTGAAACAAATGAATAGACCACATATAATACAAGGTCTCTTAATGGGCAAGTCCTCATGTTATGAAAAATCAGCATACCTTATCTCAATTATAATACGACACTGGCTTCTTGTATTGTATCAGCTTGCTTCAACAATACAAAATCAGCGCTGCAGAGAAATTTGGGTACTCTTATTGCAAGTATTCCAAACGTGTTCAACAATTCAGTTTCTGCAGTAAAATGTAGTGGCTATTTTGGGAAGTGTGATAATTGCAAAGATATTCATAAAGCTATAGAATGTAACAATGAGGATTCCATCTGTTATTATCAGTGCAATGCTACAAACAATTGCTATTCCAACTCGACACTGCTATATTGCAGCTTCAGTAAACCTGCGGCCGTGTTCCAACAAGATTTTGCTCTTGGACAGCAAAATGAAATGTCTGCTCTTGCATTTCTGAAGGAGTGACAATATTCACAAAATAAGTAATGATAAACATTCAGTTTTTTCCTTTAATAAGACTTCGTTAGATCATGGGAAGGTTATTTCTGGGATGGTGCTGGTGATACATAGAGATTTGCTACAGCTGTATCTATCATCTTGTGATACAAAATTCTTGTCCGAGAAGTGGACGCCTATTGCAAATCTTCTCAAGATATAGCTGTTGTCAGTGCACTTAGCTCCTTTATACAAAACACAATACCATTTTCAAAGCTGGTAATGTTTCATCAGTCCAATTCAAAAGTGCTAGTAAAAGAAGCCAAATCAGCAACCAAGATTCAAAAAGGGAACTGCATTGTGGTAAAATATATTCAGGTATTATCACAGAAATTAACTATGAGAAACCAAAACAAGTGAAAGTGAACATCATGTGAATTCTTGTGGCTAAACACAAAAGATGAAATTTGGTACAGTACAGAGCAAGTCTTGGGATGCCATTTCCTGTTAATAATAGCAGTTTAACTTCTTGTGATTCATCATAACTATCATTAGCTAGTACAGAGATCACATCAATTACCAGTTTTGTAAACATTTTGTTTTTAATAAATATTGTATATCCAATACTACAAATGTCTTTTTCATATACCCAAGGTCGCGGGTTCAAACCCTATGGAGGACGATTGATTTTTTTGGGCATAAAAATCCTTAGCATGGCTTCCTTTGGAAGGGAAGTAAAGTCGTGGGTCCCATGTCATAGATTTATGGCACGTAAAAGAACCTCAAGCCTGATAGAAAGGCCTCTTAGCAAAATTAAGCAGTCTTTCACGCCCAGTATAGAGTGGGAAGCTGAGAAACCATAGCAGTTGAAGAGCATCCATAAATAACATGCCATTTTCTACAAATGTCTTTAACAAGAATAAAAATTACTACTTTGATGGCTATCACAACTTCAAAAGAATTGGCAAGCTTTCTTCACCATCAGCTTACATACTGTCCTTTTGGCGTTACATCAGTTACCCAAATATATGTGCATTTTCTTAAGAAAGTTGCACATATTTTACTTCTTTCTACTAGCAATTGATTTAGCATTTGTTTTTCTTTATGGAGCTATCAGGTTGAACATTGGGCAAATTTTATTGTACTCCCAAAGCAGAAGAGAACTTATTGGGAAATGTTTCCATATGTTACGTGTTACCATGCAATTGCCAAACACAGACTCAGAGCAACAAAATGGAGATACTAAATTAATCAAAGTCTCCGACATACATGGAGAAAATGAATCACAACCTGCAGATGAAGGATTACTGCCACTCAACAGAAGAAGTTTGAGCACTGCCATACTGAAACAAGTTTCTGCAGTTTGTCTTTTAGATCCGGGAAGTTAAATAGCAGAGTTTAAAACCCCAATCATCTAAACTGTGTGAAGTATGGGAGATACACTTCTAGCAGCTCCATAGAGTATAAAGTTAGTTTTACAGAATTCTCAGCAGTTCATTAGTTCTGGTGAATGCTAAACGAAATATTAACTTCTTAAGTCTATTATAGACGTTAAACAGAGGCGGCTATAAGGTAAGTGAAGATGCATAAACATTATATAACATGAGAATATGTCCAGTTTTGAGTAAAAATACAAAGAAATGAAAAGTAATAATATCGGGACACAAAACACGCAGATTGTAACCTACGCAATCTTTAAAACAAAACATACTTTTAACTACAAAACATCGACTAAATCACTGCGAAAGCTTCATTTCATAAATGCGTTATATTACCAATGTAAACTGTTACCTTATGCTGTAAAATGCGCTGCAGGATTTACTTTGTGGGACAGAGAAGAAAGTGCATATGTTAACCAACCACAAAGTTATTCCACGTGGCCATGCAAACAGTATGGGGCGGGCACGTTCTTAAAACCTAAGTATGTCGCTATCACTTTACCAACACCTGTATGCCACAACGACTGTTTAAATGTGAACTTAAGTTTTAGATTATAATAAGAATAGTCAGCAGAACAATTAGTAGACAGCCAACGCATTCTGTTTATCCGTTTCAGGATAAGCTTAGAAGAGTGTTTGGTAAAGCTAACGATCTACCCAATCTCAACATATGAAGATAAAGAAATTACCTTATGCAATAAACGTTTAGCAGTTGATCCCACACACTGTCGATCTTTCAAAACTTCGGTGATCCTTCAGCACAAAATGTTAACTGAAACGTGGATGAAAACTTTTGTTCTCCAGGACCGGAAGAACGCGGGAATTATTGTGCTGAGCGTCCGGGGTATTGCCAACCGCATTAAATTAACACTATGTACCTTCGGTCAAACACCCTTCAATACCAACAACTGAAAATCAACCAAAAAGTGGCGACTAGGAACACCAGTGATTAATGTTCAGAGGTTTGGAGTATTTGTATCAAGATAGTAGATAGTATGGTGAAATACTAGAAGATTAGATCAGAAAATTTTCTGTAGGTTCGTTTAGGCCAAGCCCCTACACGCCTAGATGCGCAGACCGTCGTAACATGAAGAAGTCAGATGGAGGGCAAGAGGCCCCCTAGGTCGCGCTCAATACATTGTTTGTAATGGCAAAACACTGAAATTTAAAACAGCTATAATTACGTCATAAGGATACCTGAGTAGGAAATAATTGCGACAATACGTTCTTTATGCTTGTCCGCATCTATGTACAGGGAGTAGACCTTGATTGTTCCGTTGGAAGTTCAATAAAATCACTTCATTGACTAGACGGAATTTCATCCTACAAATGAACAAAACAGAAGTATATATTATCATTGAACTTGAATATCGCATACCTGCATTTAAAGTGTTTTACAAACAGGATGTAAGTATCACAGAGAGCATAATCCAAGTTTAATTCTGTTTTCTCAGTTTCTTCTCAGTGATTCCATGTATACTTTTTGCTTTTTATGTTAATGCACAAAGTCGTCAACAAGTGTTATAAAGAGGGTTTGTTAAGAGTGTCTGCAGTAAAGTGGTTAAATGCTGAATTAAAATGAAAGATATGCTGGGTTCGATTCTAGGCTGATGAAACTATTCTTATTCTCCAACCTCAAGAGCCTGGAATTATGAATGCGATGCTGAATGTGTGTTAAGTTAATCGAGAAATACAGTTTTAATGTACACTGAAATATAAGTAGTCGTTATAGAAAGTCAAAATGGTAATACGACGATATTACGCCAAAATGGTAATACGATATTAACACGGTATGTAAATAAATAAAATGATTTAGCAGAAAAAACAACATATGCAATATTGCATTTCCAGGGATGGTAAGAACAGTATAAAATTAGGTACAGTACAGTGAAATGAGGTTCCTGTATTTATCTACAGTAAACTATATTTAAGATGTTAAGTAAACATTTTCTATCAGTATTTGTGGTATATTTGAGTTAGATAAGATAGGCATATTAATATGTGCACAACAGGAGAGCATTGTCTGTGCTTCTTGAAATAATTTATAAACAAATCTAAAATTAGAATCAATTATTAATATTCTTTACATTCTAACGCTTTTGCAAAATTCCTTTTTGCACCCTGTGGGGTTGTGATTCAGTCTGAAATTACAGATTTCAAAAATTAACTTAATCGAGATTCGGGTATTTTTTCAACATGAATTCCCAGCTAAGCTTCAACATGGGACTCACACTTTACAAAACATTAATCCTAGCTACAGTTACTTACGCATCCCAAGTATGGGGAATGCCGCCTTAAACCACATTAAAAACTTACAAAGATTCTGAAATAAAATTCTACGCTTAATATCTAAGGTACCATACACAGATCCAGCTGACATACTTCACGAGGAATTCAAAATATTTGCAATCGAACAATTCATTAAAAAGCTAACCTACGACACGTATCAAAAATTACATGCACATCACAACCCTTTAATAGAAACACTAGGGAACTACGACACACAAACAAACACAACAGACCTTTATCACTTTTTGACAGGACTATAACACAAGACACCACTCCGGACGAAATACAACAATTCCTTACAAACCTCCTTTCCTAAAACTTATCCTCACCGTAAAAACTCCAACACACATCATTATTTATTATCACTCTTTTCTCTTCTTATGTGTTTCAATACCAGCCCGTCGCAGGGCCCTAAGACCGGAGCTAAAGCTGAGGCGGACCATGATCGGCGTGGGCAGCTGCATTATGGTTTCGATCACTTAGACGATCTTGGCAACTACGCGGTAAATGTGACGACGAAGGCCAAAAAGTCCGGAAATATTACTTCCGACGAGCGGCTACGCAACCACTAACGAGCGGAGAAATTTCGCGAAGCACCAGCGCAGAAGCACAGCTCCAAATTATATAAATCTTCATTCTAAACATATACTTTAAGCCTAAACTTAATGCATGGAAAATAACACTTTACTTATAGACAATACAGGTTAAGCAGGCGCACCTGCAGAAGTAGAACATAGCATTGCACGAATAAAACACTTATAAAATTAACGTTTGATTATCCACTGGTATTGTTCAGGTTTCATGGACAATCCTAGTTAGTAGCATTAACGCGCTCGCATGCAATGCATGCCAGCTAAGTAGCTCACACTTACTAACCGGGGCGCAACATGGACTTATGAATGCATGTACAAAATTAATCTTTATAACGATTGACACGTGGAGGGGTTTTTTAGTGGATATACCGCACTCCGCGGGGAGCTCCACATATGCCCCTAGCCATTGCACTAAGGCTTGGGGTCGAATGCAGGAATGCATTTTTCCCTCCACGGTAAAACAAAGAAAAGCCCCAATACCGATCCAATCATTCAGCATCTTGAAGAAGGGAGAGAAGTACGCTCCCGAAACGTCGATGTCTCCACATCACCTCACCTGGCTTGAAGCCCGAGAACATCTAGAGCATATTAGTCGCCAAGAAAGCTTCAACTCTTATTTCATGTGCCTTTACGAGAAGGATACCTACCAGAAAATCAAAATCTTTCAAGATCTGCGTGAAAAGAAAGGCACAGTCCTCAGCTCTCTGTCTTTCTTACTTAGAAGTAAAGATAAAATAAAATAAATAAAACCAAATCAAATAGAATCTATATATTAAACCCTGATAGCTAATTTCCTAAACCAAGTTAAAATATCCCAAACTTTATAAATTACTTCTTATACCAATTACAAACTTAATTATACAACTAAATTTTACAGATATAAACTTAAACTAACTTAGCCTAAAAATTGTTATAAATACCAATTAAAGTCATAATTATTATCAATTAAACTGGTGTTAATATTTAATTCATACAATTTCAATTTAATTAATATTAATATTGTTATAATTTCGTATTTTTAACATACTAATAATTTTAATTTAATTTTAATGTTTAATTTTACCATTACTATTATTACTTAAACTTTATTTTATATTATTTATTTATATTATACACATGTTTTATTTTAAAAACCATTATATTATTTTAATAGTTATTTTATTAAGTAGTTTAATTGTATGACTCTTACCATTATTATATTATTACTTAAAATTGCATACATATAATTACTGTTTCATTTATAAAATTTAAAATAAAAAAAATATTGATGGTATCTCGGTCATCCGGGAAGGCCGCGTCTTGGCTTGAAATGTTGCCGACGTTTCGCCTCACTATGTGGGGCTTCCTCAGGGTGTGTGCTCTCAACACGACAGTGCCAGGTGAACTGTGTTCCGACATTTTTTTATTTTTTTTTATTTTCGAGTGGAGGGGAAAATCCACCTTATGGACTAACCCGGGCAAGCCCGGAGTGTCGGGGTCTCCCATGTGGGCATACCGACTAAAAAACCCCTCCACCGGTATTAGAAGGAAGAAAGGAGAGGCGGTACCGCATTATTGCACCCGCGGATTCAAGGCGATAATTTAACTGACTACAGGGTGCAGTCAGAGGGGTGAAATGAGGACCGGGAGACAGACTTGACCGAGGCCCAGACTGCCACCGCGGAGTATTCGGGGAGAGGAATGAAGGAATTCTAGGGTGAAGGATGGAGTTAGTGCTGGTTGACTCTGTAGAGCCAGTCGTCGTATCCTGGGACGTTTTCGAGCCTGAGCCCTTGGCGTCTACTTTGGATGTTGAACCTGGAAGTTTGAGGTGCCGACTTCTCCAGTAGAGCTCTCACCTCCTCCCTGAAGATGAGTCGGATGTCGGTGACTGCTGTTGCTATTGCTTGGTGAAGTTCTGGGTGTGAAGTGGTGCTGTCCTGTTCCTGAAGCCTGTCCTCCAAGGCCGTCAGCTTAGCCGTAAGAGTCAGGACCTCCGCGTGGAGGTCCTGAATGGCCTCACTTAGGCCCTGGATTTCTTGCTGCAGGATGGTTGGTGTTGGTTGTTCAGTCTGCGGAGATGGCTGTGTAGATGATGGTGTCCGGGCTGGTTTAGGCGAAAAGTGCCTGCTCTTTGGGTAGCTGGGGCACTAGGCTTGCCCGGTGAAATGTCCCGTACCACCACAGGTGGCACAGAACCGGCGAAGGCGGCGGAGGTCGTGCCCAGTGCACTCCGAAGTGAATGTGTTGGTGCCACAGTAGTGGCACTTCGGCGGCGAAGATAAGTCTTCTTGGCTGTGCCCGTAGGCACAGCAGCGACGGCAGGGCCGGTGTCTTTCCTGTCTGCTTGCCTCAACGTGCAGAAGTCGCCCTAATAAGGGCAACCCTGACGTCAAGGCAGCCTCCAGGTCTGATCGGTCCTGTAGCTCCACCCTTACTAGTGGTGTCGGGCCCCGGTCACAGATTATTCTAATGGCCCTCGAACATGAAGGCCATCTAGCTTGTGCAGCGGCGAGGAGGTGCCGGGTGGAGAGATCCCGAGGGACCCCCCTAACCACGGCACTGTACCGGGGCGGCGTCGGCGTGGAGCTCAGCGGTGGCGGCGATGAAGTGTTGGCTGCCGGTGAAGCAGCGGCGGTCGGCGATGGTGAGCGCGGCAAAGGTGCAGCGCTCACTGCCGGTGTAACGGCAGGTGGCGGAGATGCCGGTGAGCGCTTTCTACCGGCGGATGCTGTAGGAGCTGCTGGTCTGCGTTGATGCTTCCTCTTCGGCATCTCGAAGCGAAGTTCCGATCAAATAATGTTTTGGTGTAAATGGAGAAATCTGATACATAAAGCTACTGTTAAATGAGTTATTGATTGCTTTGTATCTTTTTTAACGAAAACAGGAACATAAAAATTAATATTATTAATAGGTAACATGTTCTCATTATTACTATTATGATTAATATTATTGTTATTAATATTACTATTATTGGTGGTGGTGGTGTTGGTAGTATGATGATTATGTTGATGAGTATTATTATAATTATTATTAGTTGTAAGAATAACTGTCAGCCCAGACAGATCTACTTGCTCTTTAGTGTTCCGACAGCGCGGTCGGGCGCTCTTTATACTGTGGTGGGAGGCGGCAAAGGCCGGCCCCTCTCGCGCCTATTGGCTGGTGGTCTACCAATCCCCGCATTCCTAATTAGGTTCTGCCAGATTGAGCCGAGATGTTTGCCGCTGTCTCGTTTTAAGGTGTGTTGTTGTTTGTAAATTTCTAAGCTTTCCCGTACCATCCTGTGTGAGAAATAGTCAGAATGTGCCAGTAGCTGTATCTAGTCGAAGTCTATGTGGTGTCCTGTGGCTATGGCGTGCTCTGCAAGTGCTGATTTCTCTGGTTGGTGCAGTTTTAAGTTTCTCTTGTCGCCTGGTTGTCACCGCTCTGCCTGTTTGTCCAACATATGATGCTCCACATTCACACTCTATCTTGTAAACTCCCGGGTTGGACAGGGGGTCACGAGTGTCTTTAATTGGACGTAGAAGAGATTTCAGTTTTTTTTGGAGGACTTGTAACTGGTATCAATATTGTGTTTGCGTAAAATTCTGGCTATCTTGTCGGTGGTGTCTGCTATGTAGGGCAGCCGAGCAATGGATTTGTTTTTATCTGTTTCTTTTCTCATATTAATTATTTTCTTTGTTTGTAGGTGTCTGAATAGTGTTTTAGAGTATCCATTTGCAGCCAGTACTTGTTGTAAATGATCTAAATCTTCTTTTAGGTAATCAGGGTCATATTACTTCATAAACTTTACCAAAAAATACCAAATTATATTATTTTTAACTTCATATTTATTTAAATTATCTAATATTTAATATTATAATTATCTCCAATTATATCAAAATCCCACAATTTTAAAATGAAATAATCATATTATTTAAACTTTTAAAACCATACATATTCAATGTAAACCTATATTCTATTTAAATTTACATTAAATCCAAAATTCAAAACATAAGAGAGATGAGAAAACCACACCGAAGTTCGCCAGAATACGCTGGCCTATTAAGAATGCCTCTACCGCCAAGATCCTCAGACGCTGGTCAGAGTACGCAACCACAACTCACGTTACAGGTTGGACTCTTTCTGGCTGCTCTCCTCCAAACTATCTCCGTCGTACTGGGACAAGGTAGACCTCTCCACTTTCGCACAAGGTCACACCGCCCTTCTACGGAGCACCAAAAAACAGAACGAGAAATTTGACTCTTTGAATAAATCTCAGGAGGCCGCCCCCCCCCTTCCGTCCAACCACATCATCACCAGGACATGAGATAGATGAGGCCACGACCACCGTACTGGCCAAAGGTCTTAACTTTGCGCCCACACCGAGAACACTTCCGCTGGCCTACATCATCAGTGGGGTAGAATCCGCCATACAAGAGCTCACCCTAGACAGAGCCGAAGCGATACGCTCTGCGGTGGCTAACGCAGTCAACCACAACTCCCTTCCAAAACTCAACATCAGCCGGGCTGAAAACCTGGCTCTGAAACAGCTACGCACCTATGAAGACTTGGTCGTCCTACCGGCAGACAAGCGGAATACGACGGTCATCCTCTCCACCGTGGAAAGATGAAGTAACTCCTAGATGATCCGGCCTACAGACCCCTGAAAAAAGATCCCACGACAGCCAGAGAACGCCGCACCAAGCATCTCATCAAGAACTCCAGCCTCACTCCGGAGTCTAAGATGTTTCTTTCGCCCTCAGACTCCAGACCGCCCAGAATGTATGGACTGCCCAAGGTTCACAAAGCTGAGGTCCCTCTCCGACCCATTGTGAATGCCATAGGCAGTCCTGCATACAGCACGCTACCTTGCCAACTTGCTGCAGCCTTTGGTTCGGAGTTGCGCTCATCACGTCAATAATTCCGCTTGATCTGCTAAAACACATAGTAACATCACCGTTGCGCCAACCGATCTTCTCGTCAGTTGTGACGTAGTTTCTCTCTTTACCAGGGTTCTCCTTCCAGAAACTATACAACTTTTAACTGAACATTTTCCGGCCGACATCACTGAACTGTTCCGACACACCTTGTCTTCCACCTTCTTCCCGTACAACGGCAATTTTTATGACCAGCTAGACGGCGTAGACATGGGCTCTCCACTGTCATCAGCCATAGCCAACTTCTACAGGAGCACCTAGAACATGAAATTCTGACCACCTCTCCACTAAAACCTTCGCATTTTTTCAGATATGTGGACGACACACTACATGACTTCCTCACTCACATCAACAGCCTCCGGCCTCAGATCCAGTTCACAATGCCAGTTGAAAAGGACGGAACTCTGCCATTCTTAAACATCCTCATATCTAGGAACAGCAATGTTACATTTGGACACGCTTTTTACCGCAAACCCACACACACAGACCTCTACCTAAATGCCAACAGTTTTTACCATAAATCGCAATAGATCGGCGTACTAAACACTTTGGCCCACAGAGCAGTTGCCGTCTCGAATCCCAGCCATCTCGCACAAGAGCTACGGCATTTAAAATACACTTTCCGACAAAACGGCTATTCCGAATATGACGTCACTGCGGCACTCACCAAAGCCAATAAAGCGAAACCCACTACCCAGCCAGCTCGGAGAAACCCACCGCCAAAACTGCATTCCATATACCGGCAACCTCTCCGGAAAATCCCCAAAATCCTGGCCAAACACAACCTCAAGGACATACACAAACATCCTCCAACGATAAAAAAAACTAATTAGGCCAGTGAAAATACCGGAAGTATATCACGTTTCTTGTGATTGTGGTATATAGGTGAAACAGGCAGGACCATAACTACCAGAGTGAAGGAGCATGAGAGGTCCATCCGCCTAATGCAACCAGAAAAATCTGGGCTCTCGGAACACTGCTTCGAGATGCACCACAAAGCCAACTTCAGCAAGACCACCATCGTTGCCAGATGCGACGGCTACTGGGAGAGCTGGCCTCCGCTTCGGAAAAGGGCATGCTCAAGGGAGAGATGTACGCTCCCGAAATATCGATGTCTCCACATCACCTCACCTGGCTTGAAGCCCGAGAACACCTAGAGCATTCAGCAATATATTACTATAAAAGCCCTCCACCGGTATAAGAAGGAAGAAGGAAGAGGCGGTACCGCATGATTGCACCCGCGGATTCAAGGTGATAATTTAACTGCAGTTTTAATTTAACCCTGCAGTCAGAGGGGTGAAATGAGGACCGGAAGACAGACTTGACCGAGGCCCAGACTGCCACCGCGGAGTATTCGGGGAGCGGAATGAAGGACATCTAGGGTGAAGGATGGAGCTAGTGCTGGTTCACTCTGTTGAGCCAGTCGTCGTATCCTGGGACGTTTTCGAGCCTGAGCCCTTGGCGTCTACTTTGGATGTTGAACCTGGAAGTTTGAGGTGCCGACTTCTCCAGTAGAGCTCTCACCTCCTCCCTGAAGATGAGTCGGATGTCGGTGACTGCTGTTGCTATTGCTTGGTGAAGTTCTGGATGTGACGTAGTGCTGTCCTGCTCCTGAAGCCTGTCCTCCAAATCCGTCAACTTAGCCGTAAGAATCAGGACCTCCGCGTGGTGGGCACAGCAGCGAGGACAGGGCCGGTGTCTTTCCTGTCTACTTGCCTCAACGTGCAGAAGTCACCCTAATAAGGGCAACCCTGACGCCAAGGCAGCCTCCAGGTCTGATCGGTCCTGTAGCTCCACCCTAACTATTGGTGTCGGGCCCCGGTCACAGATAATTCTAGTGGCCCTCGAACATGAAGGCCATCTAGATTGTGCAGCGGCGAGGAGCTGCCGGGTGGAGAGATCCCGAGGGGCATCCCTAACCACGGCACTGTACCGGGGCGGCATCGGCGTGGAGCTCAGCAGTGGCGGTGATGAATAGTTGTTGGCTGCCGGTGAAGCAGCGGCGGTCGGTGGCGGTGGTGATGGTGAGCGCGGCAAAGGTGCCGCGCTCACTGCCCATGTAACGGCAGGTGGCGGAGATGCCGGCGAGCACTTCCTACCGGAGGATGCCGGAGAAGCGGTGGCTGCTGTAGGAACTGCTAGTCTGCGTTGGTGGTTCCTCTTCGGCATCTCGAAGCGCAGTCCTTTCGGTGGTGTGATACCAACTTATGCAAGTGAGGATCGCGAGGTACCGTGAATCATGTGTTTTATCAGTGCCAAATGCATCATATGGAGATAGATGACCTCCTCTCAGAGATTTATTCAATTTCAAATCGGTTTATTAGCCCTGTAAATCATATACATGATATAGTATAAGTCAGTGTTTACAGTTAAGTAGAAACATATTTACAAAACCAATGAATGTTTCATACAGTGAGTAAACGTTTTGTTTTGAAAAAAGAAACCACAATATTTAAAAATTAGACCACACAATAATTCTCAATTATTAAAATGCACTTTGAATCAATATTACAGAAATCTTTTATGTACAACTGCTGAATGAAATATCACAATTAAGCATAGAAATATTTACAAATACCTATGTTTATACAGTGGTATTACTATAATAAATACAATATACACAATTTTCCAGTATTACATTTTTACTTACAAAATACTTAAAATACAGACTCTTGGGTCTTATCACTGTAATTAATATATTCTTCAACAGAATAAAATTAATTAAGGTTTAGGGATTTGTGAATTTCCTTTTTAAAATTGGTAATAGAATTAATACCTTTTAAGGGATCAGGAAGTTGATTATATAATTTTATGCCACTATATTGGAATGAATTCTGAAACAGTTTAGTTCTATTGGTCTTTAAATGCAGTTTGTTTTTGTTCTTAGTATAGTGTGCATGTATATCTGAGTTTGCTGTTATTTTGCGCAAACCACCTTTAACATGAATTAACATTTCTTTTATGTACAGACTTGGAAAGATGAGTATATTTAGTTGGTTAAAATGCTCTCTACTGCTTTCTCTTGGGGAATCCCCAAAATGCTTCTCAACGCTCTTTTTTCAGTTTAAATATTGTGTTACTGTAACTAGAATTTCCCCATAGCTTTACTCCATATTGCAATAGTGAGTGAAAGTATGCATAATAACCAGCTTTTTTACCTCACTAGAAACACGTGACTTTAGTTGGTAGAGGATAAAGCACACTTTACTTAACTTATTTATCGACGTCTCTACATGTTTTTCCCACCTGAGGTATTAGTCAACCCATAGACCTAAACATATTGCTTTATGTTTAATTGAATTATTTTTAATCCAAAATTAATGCTTGGCAGGCCTTGATTCTTTAAGATTCTATTATGAAATTGGACAGCTATAGTTTTATCCTCATTGATTATTAGTTCATTTACTTTGAAACAGTTTGAAACTTTGTTTAAGGTGCTTGATATGTTTGAATCAAGCTTCATACTTTTCACTTATGAATATATTTGTATCGTCAGCAAATAAAGTAAATTTCATGTCAGATTCGCTTTTTATATAATGAGACGGATCGTTAATGTAGATCAAAAATAAAAGGGGACCCAGAACTGATCCTTGGGGTACTCCAGTTTTAACCTTCCTTTTATTTGAGAATTCTTCTTTCAGTGTTGAATTTGTTGTATCAAGTTAATCAATTTGCACAAATTGTTCTCTTTTTTCTCTATATATATAACCAATTATAAGCAATACCACTTGTTCCACAGTTATTGACTCTATTTAGCAAAATGTGATCTACCATATCAAATAAACCCACCCCTTGCTCACCTTTATCCATTGTGACTTACATAAGATCAACAAATTTCATAATTGCGGAACTAGTTGTTTTAAATTTTTGGAAACCAAACTGACAAGAATTTATTAAATTGAATTTAGTAAAAAATTGAATCATCTCTCTGCACATGACTTTTTCAATGATTTTTGAAAAAAAACTGATAATAACGTTATCGACCTATAATTATTGGTCTCAGATTCATCTCCTTTTTAAAAGGAGATTTCAGTATAGCTTTCTTTAAAGCTTTTGCGACTTGTCCATTATCCAGCAATTTATTAATCAAAAAGAACACAAACACTGCATTATTTGAATGATTTTGTTTGAGCTCCCATCCAATGTGTCTTATTATTGTTATTATTTTTTAAATCACTAATGATAGCCAATACTCCATTTTCAGTGACTGGTTTCAAAAATACTGAATTATCTTTCATAAGCACATGAATGTTGTGTCAGTTTCTTTAGCACAGTTTGTATTCTGCATTTTATTTGTAATTTCCACAAAATAATTATTAAAAACATTAGCTATTTCCTTATGGTTACTAATTACATGATCATTAATTTTTAATTGAATATTTCCTGTAAATAATTTTTTTCTGGTTGGTTTCCTGTTTTATTACATCCCACATTGCCTTATGTTTATTCTTCGAGATGCTAATCTTCTTATCGTTACTCATTAATTTAGCAGATTTTATGACAGAACTGTATATGTTTTCATATCTACTATAATACATTTTGAAACTTAGTTTACGTTACCTTTCTTGACAAGTTCATCAGCAATCTCAGTTTGTCTTTAGAAGTTGTTATCCCTTTAGTTATGCATTTTGACGGCCCGATCTTTATTTTTTGCTTAACTATGGGAACTGCCAGTTCGTAATAGTAACTAAACATATTTGTGAATTTATTACTTATTTCATCTACTGATTCCCCTGAATAAACTTCTTCCCCTGTCTCTTTGCTCAATAGACAATGAAAATAGTCATGATTTTCCCTAAGCATTTGACAAACTTTTTAAAACAAAGCGCTTGAATTGACAAACCTTTGACTCCGGTTTCATTTCAATGATATGTTCTGTGCAAAGTGGTCTGATAAACCATTATTAATTACATTATCCTCATAATATTTTACATTACTGTTTATTATTTGATCATTCCAGTACTTGAAATTTTGGAAACTGTTGTGAGTACCTCAACTGTTGGCCCATCCATACGTATTTAAGAGCGATATAATTTTTGATTTATCATTACTATTGTTTAGAATATCAATGTTCATATAACCTAAAATCATAACAGTTTTAAGTTTTATACAGTTCAAATAGGACAGAGTCCAGTTTTTCTAAAAAAGTAGTTATGTCATTTTTTGGATTAAGACATATACAGATAATAACTAATTTGCTAAGGATTTCTATGACCTTAGCCTCAAAATGCTCATCGACACTCAGTCTTTCAAGCTTTGTTATCGGTTTCACAGACAATGTATTTCTAGTCATAATCAGAGAACCACCATCTTTGTTAGTGTGTCTACAATAACCATGTACAATGTTAAAGTTCATTAAGCTCACAACTATTTAACCAATACTATGTTATACAAATTATATCAATATGCTTCCAGTCACTGTTTAGTAGCACTTCTAGATTGAGTAATCTATTTTTTATGCTTTGCATATTTTGATGTAGTACTTGTAAAGATGTATTGTCAGGACTTCTCTCTTTCTAATTATGTCTACCCTGACTGATTGGTTCTGATTTTTTACATATTGACTATCTATATTCGAATTTTATTAGAAGCTGGGCTTTCACAATTTATCCTACCGATATCACACTTGACAAGTTTTCTGGACTGAGAAGGTGTATTACCCTATTTAAGAGATTAGCAAACTTTGTTACACCTTTCCTGTTCAAGTGAAGCCCATCACTACCTAAATTCATATCACCTAACCATGCAAATGTACAATGATAAAATGTACAGAGCCAGTTGATTCGATCGATGTAACGGAGATCCTCGTCCCGACGACGTCTAATCCCCGTGATGCAGAATTTGGCGCGTAGAAGCAACTCTTTCCCGACCGACACAACCTTGGCATGAAGTCTTCTGGGGTGCTTGCCATATTAATGCTGTTATTGGATAACCACGACGTCAGGATCGTCGGTATTTTTCACCAGCTGATTTCTAATATGTTAAAGTTGAGCTCCAGGATACCAGTACACCTTTATGTCTTCATGGAGATGATTACTTGCGTGCCTTACCATTGAATCTCCTAAAACTATGGCCTTATTTCTTTCGTATTTGAATTCATATCTCTCGTCGAAAATGTTGACGTAACTACAGGTTGGTAATTCCGTTTATAGTTCATTGTCTTCATTTAGACCCTGTAGAGCCTGGATGCGATTTTGCAGGCGGATTTCCTTGTTATGTCTATTTGATTGCTTACCCAATACCGTTTTCTTTCTGTTTGCACCTCTCCATTCCGCTCCTGTTGCCCCGAGGTCTTTTTCATTGTTCTCCTGTGAAGTGGTCTTATCTTTTGCACTTTTCTCATCGTTATCATTTTGTAGCTTCAAGGAACTGATCTCCTCACGTAACTGGATATTTATATCCCTAGAATCTTGGAGATATTTGCTATTTAATTACATTACTTTATGAAGCGACGCTATCTGTTCACGGAATTTCCTGCAGCACATTCCTTCACTATATATATATCTGTTACATTTTTTTGCGTGATTAGTCTATCTTTATTGGTGCTGCTAATACAATTATTGTAAAGCTGTTTAGTATTTAAAAAATCACCATTTGAGCAACCATTACTCGATAATGCATCAGAAACACTGCAACGACTTGAAGGTACTACAGATCTTCAATCTGATTTATCCTAGTGGACCCGTACAATTACCATCTCTCCTATTGCCTTTTCGATTTGTCACGGAGACCAAAATGAAACTATAGTTAAACAGAACATGGTAGTACTGATAGTTGACATCTACCTATGCAATAGAAGACGCAGTAACGAGTCGGCAGTAGTGTCAAGATAATGTCAGGAAAAAAATTATTTGTGCTCTCAAAATGTTATATTTCCTTTAACCACGTGATGTGAAATTTGCTTTTCTGGCCAAAATTTAAAACCGCAGTATATGATGTAGTGTACTGATGTCTTTGAGTTAAATTGTTAGGATTTGGTTTTGAGGAAATAAGCTGAAATTCTGCTTTATTTGCAATATTATGGATTATGTTTAAGCTTACCCTGTTGCATGTATTTTTGATGTTTTGTAACAAGAGGGTTAACAGACATGTTGACGAGTGAAAAGTGAACATATTACTTATGTGTGGTTTAATGGCGGTTAAGTGAGGTTAAGTACTAGCATAAGCTTGTCAGTGAGAACATTTAATAATTGTGGCGTGGTAGTCTAGCTTATATTAAACATAAAATGTGTTATTGGTAGGTACAGCTTATTGTTTTGTACCTTCACTTGATGATAGATATTTTGGGTAAAGGCAGCATCATTTTAACTAGTTTTGTTTTTTTAATACCATAATTTGACTCTGTATAAATTCTTGATTTATTTATACCAAGTGGGTTAATTGCCTTTAAGTCTAAGAGTAAATGCATGTGTATTTAACCCCTGCTATAATTTCGCTATGGGCGCTTAGAGTTAAACTCTCATATGCTCCTTTCATAGTACTGTGTTATTGCAAATACAAGTAAGCGATGCTGACTTGCAGCAGTATCACACTTGAGTTTGTCTTACTCTGCTATTTTCAGCTAATCTTTTAATTTTACAATATATTATACAAAATTATTTTGTGTATTTTACTAGCAACAGTAACATGGTTTTCATTTTTGAAAGTGGTTTAACTACTGATAAGCAAGACTTCTTTTTTTTTTTATTTTTTTTATTTTGCTTGATATATCTTGCACTCTTAATTTAACACAGAATAGAGTATTTTGAATTATCACCATGTCTAACAGAAATACAAAAAGTGAACATGCCAAGTGACGTGGAAAATGCTCCCGCTAGCTCTCTCTGATATTTTAAAGTTACTGCAAACGTCAGTGACTAGAGTGCTTTCCAACCTATTGCTTCAAGACCAGTATTTGAACCCCCTACTTCTGGAAAAGGGTCCATTAATGATTTTGTAGCTAATTTTAAGAGAGTATCAGTTGCTAACTCATGTTCAGATGTACAGAAATTACAATTTTTTATGTTATTTGAAAGATTAGATTAGACTAGAAAGCATTCTATAGGTTCATTTAGGCCAGGAAGCCACTGAACATAGAACTTGTCAAGATAGAACTCTCCTAGCTTGGTATAACACTTTTTATCATAGGGATCCCGTATTAGATTGGAATACTTTGAAAACAGTGTTATAACAGCGCTTTAGATTGGATACCAGGATGAACTGTTAGAAATAAAGCTTGGATAGCGCATACAGTTAGAATCTGGGCATGTACTTAGTTATGTGTATGACGTATTGTCTCTATGTGATAAAGTCAATTCGCACATGACTGAGGCAGAAGAGATCAGAAAATTATTCAACGGTCTGAACCTCAGTATGTTACAATGTTGGTACCATTGAATTTCCAGACTGTTGATGAGGTTTTGCAAATTATTAAGTATATATCTATACGGCTGACTTTTGTGTACTGGATTGACATAACCTCGCTTTTGGTCCAACACAGATATCGCAATCTTATGATGTTACCACTCTTGTGCAATCAGTGCTACCACCTTTGACTAGTAACTGTCGTACAGCACCACCTGCTACACCAGATTTAGTGACTACCTTGGTGAATAAAGTAGAGATGTCTCATGAAATTAATAGATTGCAGGCTACTCAACCAGAGACTCCACAGACGCCCAGGCAACAGTTTCAGGCTCGTGTAGATGGCAGCACCCAGCAGTGAACACACATTTTATGTTACCGGTGTAACACATTAGGGCATATTGCTCGCTATTGTTGGCAACAGTTGGTACCCCAGCGGTAAAAAGAACAACCAACTCCTTCGACTGCCCACCATAACCTCAAAGGAACCCAAACTGTTATAAGTACCTAATTTTTCTACCAATTTTCTTCCTGTAGGTCATTTACTTTAGATTCCAGGGACTCTAAATGATGACAATATTCACATCCTGTTGGATACTGGCCGTGCAGTAAGCATTTTAAATGCTGCTCATGAGAAGGACATAACAAAGTTACAGCCAGTAGAAATTGTACTTCGCACTACAGGAAATAAACTTTTGGATGCACCATATCATATGGTGGTATATTTTTCCATTAATAACCTTCATTTTCAGAAATATGTCTTAGGTATGAAAATCTTGCTCATGATTTTATTTAACGAAATAATGTTTTGTGTGCACATAAAGTGATTATGCAACTAACGACCTTTCAATTAACATGCAGAATAATGGTATATGAACAGTACCAATTGTAGCGTGTGATACTTTACCAGCAGCAGATATAGCATTTCATGTTTTACCAGATAATGAGATACCACAGCCAATAAATAAGGTTTTTGTTAAAGATGTACAAATTCAACCTCTTCAGTTTATAATGTCGCTGTTCAATTGTCACAGCCTGTTAAATAGGATGTAATGTTTGAACCATCGCCTAGCATTATGCATAAGAAGCACATTTCAAATCCTTCACTAATTGCTAAGCCCAGTAGTTAATATTTTTTCCCAGTTCATAATTCTTCTGCAGAACTTAAGACGTTTTCTAAAACAGTTCTAGCACAAGTACAAGATGTTGCCTTTGTGTAAGGTAACTCCATTTCTCCCCAGGATGTAACGCATTTAAAGGCTCCAAATGTTGAGTTTAATATTAACAATGCTGTATCTGATGTATAAAAGAAATGTCTTCATGACTTATTGCTTAAATATTCTCACTCGTTTGCTACATCATTGCAGGACTTAGAAACTACCAATATAGCTGAGTTTGAAATAAATGTGTCAGATTCTAAATTAATTAGGCAGCGCCCTTACAGGGTTCCCCATAAACAGAAGGAAATTATTGCTTAACAAGTCAAAGAAATGCAAGAAGCAGGTATTATTGGAGACTTACAATCCTCTTGGGCTTCTCTTGTTCTTGTGATGAAAACAGATGGTTCTATGAGATATTGTGTAGATTATAGAAAATTGAAGTCGGTAGCAGTCACATCATCATTTCCTTTGCCCATAATCAAGGATCTTTTGGGTTCATCGAATGGCGCAACATGGTTTTGTTCAATAGATCTTTTGTCAGCTTATTTTCAAGTCCTAGTGGAAGAGAATTCTGGGCAATAGGCAAGTTTTGTTACATCGCAAGTGCAATTTGAGTTTCAAAGACTTTCCTTTGTTCTTGCTAACCTCCCACGATTATTCAGTTTGACGCAATATTTATATATTATTCACAAAATCTGCCGACATTTTATGAGTTTTATGTTATGAAACATATTTGATGTCCAATTGTTTTTATTCCTTTGCTTCCGAAGTTGAAATCGCTGGATGCAAATTTTTATTAATCCTTGTGCTCTCGTCGCATTTAAGTGTTTTGATTTTCTCGATGCGATTTTGTTTTTCAACAGTATCCATCATAGATAATTATAAACGAATAGATGGTTAACTAAATGTTAAAAAATTGGACTCGCATTCAACTTCCAGCGATCGACGCGACTCTAAGTGTTCTCACACGGCAGGGCACAGAAACTTGACCGACTTCGGTAGCTCAATCACCAAAGTAGCGTCCTGCCCCGCCCACTCACCAAACCATCCACTCCAGGATTTCGGCCAGTTTTCGCGAGTTTACAGAAATCTTTCGAGCGATTCTAGCTTTTTCTCAAGAAATCTATGTACCACTCTAAAGCCTCTGATCTGACTGCAGCCACGAGAAAAACTTTATATGCCGTTATTATTTCATTGCTTACTTGAGAATTGTTGGTTTGTTTGCCGGATGCCTTTTATTCTTATGTACAAAATATATATACAACGGTCATCAGTGGTGATGAGAGCCTATTTTACAAATACACATTCCTACGCATTTTTTGTTCTTCTTATTCTTTCCTTATTTATTTTTAAAAATGGAGAGTGCATGTTGGGAAAATTTACCAAAATAAATTACACTGTACTGAAATGATAAAACAACATATTTCTAAAGTTAATGAGCTTGAATTAATCGTCCTGGGGTATTATGGACAATACAGAAATATGTGGTGTTATACCTTTTGTAATTGAGTCCACTTCTGCTAATGATTTCATCAACTGAATTTCTAATTTGACAGAACTATACAATATTACTTTAAAGCTATGCATGACAAAGTCCAAGGGCAAATTATACAACTTTAGCAATTGACTGTCTCCATGTCCGAGTGGTAAGCGAGCTGATTTATCACCCAGAGGTCCCAGGTTCGATTCCCGGTAGAGGCGGGAGATGTTTCTTTAACTGGAATCATTCCCTATCCCCCAGATTCTGAAAGTATGTGTATGTGTTTTTTGAAGAAAATATTTTTTTTTAAAAAAAGCCAACGTTAATGAACTTACAATCACGAGTTGTTTAATAAGTTAAAGCCCCCGATATCACCATAGACGTTAAATGGGGCTACATAAAAAAAAATTTAGGAATTACAGATATCATATAAAACATAGCAAGAAAGGAATATAAATTACCTGCTCACAGCACAAATAACATCAAACGAACAGTTTAAAAGCAAAATAAAATCAATACAACCACTTGTGGTTTACATCTGCAGATATCTTTATATTAATAAAATACATTTAAATAATGACTATTATGAATCATACAATATCATTTTATCATTTGGATTGGGGAGTTTAAAGTGTCTGTAAATTTAATTCGGAAAAGCTTTGTTTATGTAGAGTGCTTGTCAATTCCTAGATTCAATATAAAATTATCACATTAACTGTTGAAATGATTATGGTGTACAATTTTAATCAATCATTAAAGACTTTTGCTAAATACAAAGTAAAACCACTATAAATCTATAAACCATAAATTGGAGTTTATTTTACTAGAATTGTTGCAATAATATAGCTACAATTAAAAATATATATTAACACTCTTAGCACATTAATAGGCATGTTACGTGCAAATACATGAATTGTGAACTTAAATATCAATATTCGGGCATATTTTATTACTTATTCTATTGCATCTGTAGCAATTATTTTCAGTGTTAAAGCATCTTCTTTTGGAGTGTGACACTCTAGAAAAAAGATACCTCATCTTTGAAAGGTCTAAGCATTCCTCAGAAGGGTATGAACTTGTAAGGCAGATAATTGGGTCTCTGAACGGGCTGAACTGAACCTATAAAAAACTAAGGAGCCACACAGTAGAAGTGTTTTTTGTAGTGTAGTAGTCGTAGGAGAACTGTGCTTCTTGTGTGAAAAATGTGAGTACAACTTTGGACATCTACACTGCCGATACTGCTTTGCCGGTGCAAAAACCTATGTGGTCGAGCGAGTGAGTGTTTCTTCTCCCACCATAGTTTTGGCGCACTGCTGCGTGGTGTATCGTGTGTGCTGAAGTGTTTCTCTAAGTGTTACGTGTTTGTAAGTGCTTCACAAACAATGACGTATACGCCGTCAAACTAAAGTGCTAGCCTATAACACTTACCGTGTGCTAGTGTTGGTGAAACGTGTGCTGTGCTCATGTGACCTATACTATTTAAATCACACAGCCAGCCACTCAGCGCAGCAAGGGGCTGTATGGCCTTGTTGCACGGACCGCCAGCAGCCATGACATCCAACGCTTCCAATGCTGCTGCCGCCGCTGCCGTAGGCCCCTCCAACCCCCTCCACTCCCAGCCACCTGGGCATGCTGCCAGTGCCAGGCTTCCCCTCTCCTCCCAGCCGGCCACGCTCGGCCAGCGGACCTCCCCTACTACTCCAATCCTGATCTCGCCGTCTCCCGGCTTTACTTTGTTAGCGGAGGCGACATGCAAACCTTCCTGGATCAACCACTCATTGTCGATCCATCCTACCCTCTACCCCCTGAGGCTGCCAGCTTACTCTGGCTCGAAAAAATCCGAATTTCATTTTTATTGCCTGAGGAATTATGGCAGCCACTTTTTAACAGAGCATCTGGCATTCAATAATAATTCGATTTCAAGTATCGCAACCACTTCTGAGCGGTATATATCGTTTTCAAAGCGATACAGGAACACAGATTTAGGTTCATAGATAGCTTCAGGTTCCTAGACGATAAGCTATCTAGCCTAGCTAACATGCTTGAAAAGGATGAATTCCGAATAACAAATGCAGAGTATAAAGATCCCGAGCACCAAGAGCTCATGAGAGCAAAAGGGATATTTCCCTACTCATATGTTGATAATGAAGAGAAACTAGAAGAAACTCAATCACCTGATATTGAACAGTTTGATGGTATATCTCAAGATAGTGTCAACATGCCCAAAATGTGTGGAAAACATTCAAAATTAAGAATCTAGGCCAAAACAGTGATCTATACCTGAAAACAGACAGATTATTGCTAGCTGATGTAGTTGAGAAGTTTAGGGACGTCTGTCTGGAAGTATACAATTTAGGTGCGTGCTGGTATTATACATTACTAGGCCTTGCCTTCGATTCTATACTTAAGATGACGAAGGTAAAGCTTGACCTCATTTCTGACCAACAAATGTTGGAATTTTTTGAGGGAGCAATCAGAGGCGGAATGTGTAGTGTATCAAAGAGATACATAAAAGCTCAAAATGAATATATACCAGATTACCAACCTGAAGAAAAGCCTGTATATGCCTCCTATTGGGATTTGAATAAATTATACGGAAGTTCAATGATTAATTACCTTCCTAAAGGAAATCAAAGATTGCTGACCAATGATGAAATCAGTTTGATCGATTTCGCCTCTGTACCTTCTGATTCACCCATTGGATATCTGCTCGAGGTTGATTTGGAGTATCCTAGCCATATCCATCACGAGCACAACGAGCTTCCTCTCTGTTCACAAAGTCAAATACCATCACATGGTCAATACCAAAAAAATTGCTGGCGACTTTGGACAATAAAGAAAAGTACACCTTGCACTTTAGAAATCTCCAGCAGTTTATTGATTTAGGTCTCAAATTGCAAAAAACACATCGTGTGGTGGCATATGATCAGTCGGATTGGCTGAAGACTTACATTAATGTGAATACAGAAAGACGTGCAAGGGAGACATCCAAATTTGGACAAAATCTGTGGAAAAAATGAATAACTCTATGTATGGAAAATTCATTGAAAATGTGAGAAAATATACTGACTTTCGAATTGTATCGTCTTGGAAGCAGACCAGGAAACTGGCTGCCAGACCGTGTACATTAGAGGCATTTTATTTAAGGAAAAGCTTTTAGGGATAGAGTTGAGCAGAGACGAAGTTCTCATGAATAAGCCTATCTACATAGGGCAGGCAATTTTGGATATTTCAAAATTGATAATGTACGATTTCTTCTATAGAGTCTTGAAACCAAATTTAAAAGATCTAGTCCTGGCCTCCATGGATACCGACTCCTTCATATTTGAAACGTCAACAGATATTTATCAGTTTATGAAGCGGTACGCGCACCTTTTCGACACATCAAATTTTGCAGTAGACAACCCATATGGAATAATACCGCAGAACAAGAAAGTGATAGGTTTATTATAGATGAGCTTGGAGGTATGTCATTCTGAGAATATGTCGGGCTCAGGTCTAAATTGTATAGTTATAGATATGAGGGACAGACAGAAAAAAGGCAAAAGGGTATGATAAATTGGTATGATAACTGGTGTGATAAATCTAAATTTTGATAACTATTTTGAATGTTTAAATGATATTAGAAAAAACATTTTGGTAAAGCAAATTACATTTCGGAGCTAAAAGCATTCAATTCATAGGATAGAGCAGAATAAAGTTGCTCTCCATGGGAGAGACGACAAAAGGATATTGATTGAAGGCTCAGATTACACTCTTGCCTGGGGTTATTATTCGCTGGCTATGGCTGACACTTAACATGGAAAAAATGCTCTCTCTGACACCTGCATTGTCTTGTATATATGTAAATAAATCTGTATATATTAATTAATATCTTAATTTATTCTTGTATATCTTTATTTAAATGCTGTATAGTTATATATATTATCT
Source organism: Hymenopus coronatus (assembly GCA_030762935.1). Classification (NCBI taxonomy): domain Eukaryota; kingdom Metazoa; phylum Arthropoda; class Insecta; order Mantodea; family Hymenopodidae; genus Hymenopus; species Hymenopus coronatus. The sequence continues at coordinate 59,437,633 of CM060880.1, read as the reverse complement.
CAATATTATATTCAAAGTCTACATTTAAATTCTATTTGCATAAGCTTTTTTTTTTTTGTACATATTTGTTTTAAATATTTAACTTATGAATAATTTCATGTTTGTAGAAATTATAATTTGTATACAAACTGTTACGGGAAATGGTAAATTAAGGACGTTTTTGACAATAAAAACAGATTACATGAAAGTCAAATTTTTCTTTATTTCAATTCTTCCTGCAATATAGCTTTTCTGTCAATCCACTGAGGTTTAGGGAAACCGTACCACTTTACAAGAATCCTATTTCCTTGGCTGCGCAAGACTTTCTCAATTAGGTATGTGCTAGGATAAAGTGTTGATTTAATTTCCTGACCGTAGAAAGCTCCTTTAATCTCCTCTCCATCATTATCTTTTAGAATGTATGTAGTAGGGTTGGTTCTTTTCACTGCGTCGGTTTTGAAGATTTCAACATTCAATTTAGCTTCATATCCCTTCTCAAAGTGTCCTTTGTGTTTAGATATCCTCACATAGTCGCTAACTTTAAACTTTCTTGCACTCTTCTTTTTTCGACGATGGTCATAGCTGTATACTGACAGAAGAAGGCTGTTATCCTCCACTTCACTAGGCTTCATTCGTATAGTTGAATGGTAAAAAGTATTGTACACTGAGATGATTCGTGGTAGAAGATCTAGCCACTTGTATGATCCTTGAGCTAAGAATTCCCGATACATCATATTCTTCAATGTTCTTATTAGCCGTTCCACGGCAGCAGCCTTCACGTTGCTATAAGTGCTATAGTGATTAATGTTGTTGTTTTTCATCAGACTTTTAAAATGTTAATTATAAAATTCTTTTCCGTTGTCACTTTGTATATTCCGAGGTGATTTCTGCATCTCATGTAAATTATTTTCCATAGACTTTGAAACTTGAATGCCAGTCTTATCCTTTAATGCTGTTGCATATGCCATTTTAGAGTAGAAGTTGACGGCGATAAGTATACACTTGAAGTTTTTGTTCAGTTTAGCAGGGGGATCATTTCAACCAGGTTAATCTGTACAAGATCGCCTAGGCCTTTACTGACAATCTTTCAACGTAAGAAATTCCTACTTGCAGGTGCATGAAGCTCTGCTGCTATATTTTTCTTGTCCTCTGTATCATGCTATGATCCTAGATGACTTTAGTTCTTGAATTATTTCGTAGATTTCCTGGTTGTGCTTGTTATTTCCAGCGTCTGTGGATGTGATGAGTAGTCTAAGTCGATTGAATAGTGTATTCGGTCGTTCCAATAGATGTAATCTTGCTCTCTCTCTCTCTCTCTCTCTCTCTCTCTATCTCTGGATGATGTTCTTTCCATTCCAATCCCAATCCTTTGTGCTTATTGATTAGTGGGCGTATAATGCTTTCATACTTGTAAGCTTTGCTTTGTCTCAGCCCCGCCTGCGATGCGATTAGTAGTTAAAGCGGGCGTTAAACACTGCCAAAAAAAAATTGTCTCAGCCGTCCTTGCCTGACAAACTTTTGTCGGTGCACTTGTGTTGATTCTAGAATTCTTCTATAAGCTTCCAGACCCTCCTCGGTGTAGACATGCATTTCAGGAAATTTCTTAAAGATGAGCTCGTTCAATCCTGTTGTAGCATCGAATTTTTCTTGTCCTACTCTAATCTGATTATTTATGAAATCAGTCATTTTGCTTCCTAGCATGTACATTCCATCCTCGTATCGCACTCCATATTGTGTATCTATTTCATCCTTGTTTTTGTTTCGAAATTGTTTTAGGTAGCTAGAAATGTTCTGGTCTTTCATGTCTTTAGCCGATATAGAAGGAAGGGAGTTCTTCTTATTCTGAATATCTAGTATATCTCGAAGCGGTTCTGTTACAGGTTGAAGTGTTTCACTCATAACTCTCTGAGTTTCGAATTTCTGTCCCTTGAGCTCTCGCAGCTTTTCCCTGACTGCTTTTGTATGTTTAGCTACAGATTCTTTAAGCCTCATACTTTGACTATCCATTTTGAAGTGAAATGATTTCTGCAGCTCTCGCCTATTTATAGTTTGCTTTGTCTAATCAGATCATGTCAATTTATATGCAAATTTAAGAGTGATATTTAGAATGTGATCGTCTTTGGCCCTTGTAGCATAAGCAGTAAACGTTATGGCGTCACCTTCTTTAATTGCTGTAGGATACCTGTCAATTCTATTATTATTTTTTTCAATCATCGTAATTGTCTGTGGAGGAGAAGGCGGATGCGATAAAATACTTCATTCAATCAGCTCCCCATCTACAGGAAATATATAGGAATCGAAACCCGATACTAAAACATATCTTAGTGAAGCTCCATTGTATGGTTTTTGTTTGTAGTGAAACGATTAGCTTGCCTCGCATTTGATCCAGTAAAGCATTTATGACATTGACTTGGATTTTAAGAATGCTATCCATTGATGTGGTTAGGTGTTTATCCATAGAGCCTTGTCTATTTCCTATGGTCTCCAGATGTTTGCCTACAGTTGCTACAATATCTTTAGTTGCTCTTTGTTTAAGCTTGATTGTGCTTCCTTTTGTTTCCTTGTGATGAGATGTCTAACATATTTCTTATTTGCTACATCTCCGTCGTGTACAGGATCTGCTACTTCCGTTATTCTTCTCTTTTTAAATGAAAAATCGCCATTAGAATCAATTAAAGGAGTTTTCGAATTGATGTAGTCTGACATAAACTTCCTGTTAAGAACGTCAGTATCAGTTTCAGGAGGTAACAAGGCGTTCAGTCTTATAGTATCCAGTATGATATTGTTTTCAGCATCCCTCTTGAAGGCATTTCTAGCAAGGTATGACATTAGACCTTCATACTGAGTTTCTAGAGATTTTTGAATGTGATTCCTAAGCATAACTTCAAATTCTCTCATTCGTTGATATGATGTTTTATCAGCAAACTCTTGCAAACGTTCTAGATGTCGAAAGCGCATCAATGCAGCGTTTAATTGCTACATCGCTCTCATCTTCAGGATCTTGAACATTGCATAATCTCCTTTTCTTGAATTGGAAGTTGCCTTTTCCGTCTCTGCTTATGATAAAGTGATTAAGAACGCGTTTAACGGAGACGTCTCTCTGCGATCCGAACCAGTCAATACTCATTCTGAGCTATGAATGATAGGATTCTTTCTTATCTATCTTAATATGTACGTCAAACCCGTTTCAATACCGACCCTCGTTCATGGGGAATTCTGGAACTATGACTGCAAAGGGTCTTCCTTCTGTTGAACTCTCCCAAACACTTTTGCACAAATCTTTAAATTCTTTAAATGCCATATCATTGTTATAATAATCTTCATATATTTGCTTCAAGTTTAAATTGTTTTGTCTGAAGAGGATGGTCGTGTTTGTACTATCTCGAATTAATTGTTTCGGTACTTGGGCATAGGATTGTGCTAAATATAAGGAGTCTACATTTCGATGTCTACCCATGCTGTAAAATGTCGCAATCTTGCCCTCTTTTTCAGTTATGACGTCATCAAATTTATATAATTTAATTTTCCTTAACTTCTGATGGGTGTAGGACACTTCCTCCATCTTCAAAAGTATTCACTTCTATGCCTTCAATGTTTTCCAGTAGTTTAATCAGATATTGATACTTTGGCTGATAGAGAGATTTTGAGTAGATGTACAAGTTTTCAGAACGAAGAACATTCTCTTGTAGAATCATATTGAGTATGACATTCGTGTTTCCTGAACTTGAACTCCCTAAGATAAGAGCTCTAACGTTGCATGGAAACAACTTTCCGTGACGATCGCATCTTAGATCACTTTTAAAATCTAGAACTTGTATCGGTAGTGAGCGCTATTGCTTGATAAGCTCCATCTCATAAACTAATCTATAAATTGAAGAGTTAATGAATATATACCCCCTATTTACCCCTTGATATGAATTTGCTATAAATCTTCGTGTATAAAAGGACGTGTAGTGGGAAGTGAAATTTAGTATACAATGAGAGCTAGAAGTGCTAAGATCAAAAGAGGATCTGGTATAATTAACAAACTCATTAATTTGCTACCATTTGAAGCGCATTTACCTGGCTATAGATATTGTGGTCCTGGAACAAAACTAGAAAAACGTCGAAACAGAGGAGACCCAGGCATTAATCCCTTAGACGAGGCCTGCAAACTTCACGATATAGCCTACGCTGACCACAAAGACGCTGCTTCAAGAAATATTGCAGAAAAGATGTTGGCGGAGAAGGCTTGGAGCAGAGTACAATCATCTGATTCGAGCATAGGAGAAAAACTAGCTGCAAGACTTGTAACTAGCATTATGAAAGGAAAGGTTTGACTTGGTGCTGGCTATAAGAAGAAACACGGTGGATTTTTACCGCTTATTCCTATTATCGCCGCGCTGGGAATCGCCGCAGGAGGTGCAGCCCAAATTGCATCTGCAGTAAATAAAAAAAAATCTGCAGACGTCGCTTTTCGAACAATGGATCTTCATACGCAACCTGCTGTTCCTCAAACAAAATCATTTACATGGAACGTTGCGACAACATCCAAGCCTGAGAAGCCTAGATTTGTTATAGTAGGAGCTCAAAAATCCAGAATACACAATGCAGAAAAGAACTGTTCCCAGTTTGATCATTGTAATATAACTAATTTGAGACTTTATCTCAATAGCGAATGTTATCCTTGTCATGACATGAATTTGGACTTTGGTAACTCTAGATTCGCTTCTTTGTATGAAATGCACTCTAGGTTTCAGAGCTCGTATTATAATAGAGAGAATTACCCCTTATTGCAGAGAAAAGATTTTCTCGCATATGCTCCGTTATTCATTATCGACTGCTCTCACCAACCGGAGGAGACAGTCAACGGAACTGTAAATATTGGACTCGAAATTCAAGTGAGTGCTAATATCTCCCCTCACACTTCTTTATATTGTCTGATTATTCATGATAAAGTATTTACCTACAAGCCCTTAACACATGTCATGAAATCTCTGATTTAGTGGTATAATTATAAGGAATTGAATGTGGAAGTTTTGTAAAGTTCTTCTTTTGTGAAATAAAAAACATAATTATGAAATTGTATGTTCGTGTCTTTTTATTTTTGAGTGATTCCAGTACATACCTTCTCCATTTCCTTGTTCCTACATAGAGTTCAATACTTACACTGGACAATTTGCGTAAATCCCTCTCAATAAAAGAACAGATTCGTTTTAGACCATTTATAACTTCGTTTTTTAAAAATACCTTGCCGTCATTTAGAGCTGTATTGAAAATGCTAATGCACTCATTTTCCATAGTTGCAATAACATTATATGAGAACACTATATTTTCACTGTATTCTCGATACGCGCACTTTTGTCCTTTGGTAAATTGGTCAAATTCCGGGAGGTTTTTAGTAGACTATCTCCCAGTCTAGCAGAGTCATATACACGAATTTATTATTGTTACTTATGACGAAAAGCGCAGGCAAATCGTAATAAAATCCTACACTGGCTCTAGAGATTGAGACGTCTTGGAACCCGTTTCGATATATTAACGCAATCTCCATTGTTCTCTGGACTAGGCCGTTGCTCCGTAATATTCAGCATTCGAGCTTCAAGTGCTCTCCGTTTCCTGAGATGAGTTGCAAATGATTTCTTTTCCTTTTTGTGCGTGCGTGTTTCCTTTGTGGATCTGAAACATAATTGTTATCGTTAGAAACAATGCATATACATTCATTTGGGATAGCATACTCAAAGCCCTTCTCAAAGTATTGCTGCCTTCTTTAATTAATGCTATGAAATGTTCTACATACCTTGTGTGTTTTGGAGTATTCTCGGCTAGTTGATTATCGTGTCTTTGGTCTGCATTGATATCATCATGAATAATACAATCGTGCCACGGATCTGTAACGCAGACGTCCACTTCATCCACATCAGTCCTCTCAGGATCTAGATATTCCGGAGGCACTGGAGTTATGTCCCGAATTCTGAAAGCATGAAAAATTGATATTTAGTTTTGTACTAAATGTGAATTTGCTTGTTCTGCTGCCATATTTTCACATTGCACTTCTTTTGTTTCATCTGTCTTCGGCGATGCACACTGCAGTCAAGATTGCATATATAATATGACGTTATTCTGTCATGCTCTCCAAGGTTTGAACATAACACCACATGAGTATGTCCATTGCATAGCTCAGAATGGGTCTGAGTGTCGTGTATGGTTCTGAAGACATCCATTATATCTGCGTCGTCTCCATAAAATGCTGGTGTGAGAGGTTCCCAGGAAAAATAATTGTTTTCAATTAGTTATTACTATTAATAGGTTTTTATGCGAGACTTTAAAAAAAATATACTATACTTAAAAAATCTTCCTTTCTTAGACAGGACAGTTCTCTGTACAAACATGTCGCGAAGACATTTTATCGTGATACGATGGATTGGCACACACAATTGTATGCATTAGACCATTACACGATTCAGTGTGGAAGTAGGCGTAATGGTGGGCTTCTTACTCACACTCACTCCAGAGTTCGTCCATATCCTCAAATGTTTTCACGTCACTTTTAGTGAAACCTTTAAAAGTAGACATAGTTGAATGTTGACTGTTGTGCTGATGTGTTGCTTATATAGGTACACGGCAGAAACCTGTTTTGTTTCCTTAATAGCGAAAAGGTGGGGATGGCGTCCTATCCTGATTTAGCGGTGTGGGGAGGCAGGTGCATTCCCACGCTTGGATTGGTAAAGGCTGCAGGCTCGAACTTGTCATTGACATAGATATATTAGAAAGGTAAAGAATACGACCCTATTCTAAATTCTTAATGTTCAAAGGCTTTCTAAAGATCTGGTTGGTATTGGAATGCTCTTATTATTTCATTCTGATTGTTATCGATTGTGGCTACAGGAGGGGCGTGATGATTTATAATGCTATTTCTTTGTTTGGTATTCCTTGGACCTCAATTGTAAGTCTAAAGGAAGGAAGGGGCGTATAGTTAAATTGCGCTTGCACGTCTTTGGTGCCATGTGACCTCTAACATGACCAAACAGGGAAAGTGTGATGCCATCTTATGAAATGCCAATTCATTCACCATTAAATTAATTAAAGTAATTTTTCCAATCGGGTAAAGTATAACGTTTTTATTGTGTAACGATAGGTAAAATCGGATTGGATAATTAGAATCCTCATTAAATTTCAATTGGAAATGACCCTTCAAAGTCCCATGTAGCTCAATAATTGGCGATTTTTTGAGAGGGGGCGTAGTACGCGAGGGGCGTGGTCCTCATACTCATTAATATGCATCAATGATGGATAGCTGTCTGATTTGGAAATAAATTGCTCTAATTATTATTTAAACTTTTATATGCAAATTGTTTGATTATGCAAATTAATTACTCCAATTATTATGCAAATTTGGCCCAGGACCCACCTTCTTAGACTACTCATAGGAAATCCTTGTTACGAGATAAAAATTGTGAAATTAAATATTAAAATGAATCCAGATTTGACCTGTACACTGAAAAATTTAAAAAGATTTCAAATGGAAGACGACGAGATAAGTAAAATATGGAGGGATGCACCAGAGATTAAGAAAGCAACTGAATCAAAGTTTGGAAAAAGGAATGGAGTTGTTTACAAGTTGCTAGGTAACTTGAATAGGAGCTAGAATATTATGTTACCAAAATGTGTGCAGGATGAGTTAATTTTTTAGCTTTCCGTATTTCATTAATTCATTCAAATGTAGAGAAAACCGCACACAGAAGTGGCACACATAAAACATTTACATAAAAGGCGAAGAGAATAATTTCTACTTGTGATTTATGTCAGAAAGCCAAGAGTTTAAATGTTAAGTATGATACTATACCTAAGACTATAATTAGGGACAAGAAAAATGCTTTGGTTGCATTTGATTCACATGGTGAAATACCTGCAGGTCAATTCAATTTTAGGTTTATTCTTGTCATGTTCGATTTGTTTTCAAAATTTGCAAAGATCTTTCCTATGAGGAAAATAAATAGCGCATCGTGCTTAGACAAAATTATTAACGATTATATACCAAAGTATGGAAAAATTGAGGCCATATTGTCAGACAATGCAACGATTCACACCAGCAGAAAATTTGTTGATAAATTACAAGAACATGGAATTAAACTAGCTCTGCGTATTTCACGCAAGGAAACCCATGCCAGAGATGCTTGAGGAATATTTCGACGTATTTCAGACTTTTGTGTCATAATAATAATAATAAATCGTGGGTTAAATGTTGGGAATATGTTGAAAATGTTATTCATTGTTCCATAGACGCTATCACTGGATTCACTCTATATGAATTAATGACTGGGGTAAAGCCTAGTAAAATAGTGAAGTTACTACCCTATATAATGTGTAAAGGTTATTCTTTATGCTACGAACAGAAGGCGGAATTGCCTTTTAAAAGAATCTAAAGAAAATCCGAACTGAGGGTAAAGTGTGCAAAAAGACACAGGTTTAACGGGAATCCTGTCATTGGTAGCGAGGTGCTAATAAAAAGACAGAATATTTCCAATGATGAACGGAATGTATACTCTAGAATGAGCGTATTGTATAAAGGTCCTTTTATTATCAGCAAAGTTTTCGGAGATCACACATACGAACTAAGAGATTCAAAGAATAAAGTTATAGGGCGGTATCACAAACAGATACTGCGCCCATTCAAAAGATCTGATACATATATTGTAAAAATTTATTTTGTAAGTGTGAGTGTGAATTGTAAGATAGAATGCACATTGTTGTAGAACTTAACCTGCTTTTGTGTGAATGAAAGCTTATAGCATGAATGAATAATGCATCGTGGTATATGATTTACTGTTGGGGAAGATTTCACGACGTTGTGAACTCAGAATATGTGAGAATTATAAAAAAAAAAAAAAAAAAAAGAAAGAAAGAAAGAAAGAAAGAAAGAAAGAGAAGTTCGTTCACAACATCATGAAAGGGGCATTCGAGGCAATATTTATATATTATTCACATAATGTGCCGACATTTTATGACTTTTATGTCATGTTTATAATATTTGATGTTCAATTGTTTTTATTCCTTTACTTACGAAGTTGAAATCGCTGGATGCAGATTTTTATTATTACTTGTGCTTTTGTCACATTTAAGTGTTTTATTTCCTCGATGCCGTTTTGTTTTTCAACAGTATCTATAGTTACGTGTTGATTTTCTGGCTGGTGACGCCAAGTTATCATGAAGAAGGAGGCTTCTTCACGCGTAATGGAAAAGGCCGTTTAGAGATAACGCGTAAAAATGTATTCGTGTTGGATGATGATGATGATGATGATAAATGGGGTTTTTGGGCGCCCAACTGCAAGGTCATTAGTGCCCTTCTAAAACCTGTGGCAAACAAAAAAAAAACAACCAAGAGTTAAAAAGAAGCTAAACCACTAGGAGTAAAACAATGGCTAAAACGATGCGTAAAAGTGAATGTTAAAAGCCGACTGAAATAGCAATCAACGATGGGTAATAAAACCAAATTGGTCTAAAATAGACATAAAGGACTGCTAAAACGAAGCATTCAATATAAAACATAAAAGCCACACATTTTAAAAATGGCAAAATAGTAAAGTGGCCTCCAAAATGTGGAACAACAACTACACGCGCAGTGCGAAAGGTACATTTGCTAAAAAGTTAAAAACCGTACCTACCCCTCTGTCATCCTCCGCCAAAACCTCGTCAAGGCTCGTCTGCAGTTGCAGGGATGTGAGAATGAGTGCTGGAGGAACACACTCTAGCAACACGTGACGGACGGTCAACGGCTTTCCACAGAGTGGACAGATATGCGGATGCTCCTTCACAAACAGATATCTATGTGTAAAATAATAGTGACCAATTCGCAATCGAACCAGCATAACCTCTTCACGTCGGGATTTGCGTGAGGACGTTGCCCAGTGTACGGGCAGCTCCTTCACCTCCCTAAGCTTGTTCCCGCGGAGAGCTGACCACTCGGCATGCCAGGACGAAAACACCGACCGCTCTCCGGACAACAACCTTAAAATCGTCGGATGATACGCAAGCAATTGCTAAACTGGTTTCGCTGACCGCGCTCATCGCTGTCAAATCCGCACGTTCATTTCCCAGTAAACCAGCGTGTCCAGGAACCCATGCACACTCCACATTAACGCCAGAAGCGGATAAAATGTGGAGGGTATCCTGGATGCTCTGTACGAGAGGATAGTAGTTGTACAGCGCAAAGATGCTCTGATGGGCACTGGGGGAATCACTGAGTACAAGACAATGACTTCAATTTCGACAGCGAATATAGAGAAGGGCGCGGTATATAGCATCCAGCTTTGCACAGTAAATAGATGTGCTGCTAGGTAAACCGAAAGTAGAGGTTTCTGTCCCAGATACAAACACATATACAACGCCGTCGGTACACTTACTACTATCGGTGTATAGACGAATATGGCCACTGTATTTTGACAAAAATTCTAAAAAATAAGAACGGATACTAGACACAGGCGTAACAGATTTCGCGTAAGCTGTCATCCTGAGACCCACGTGGGAGGAAGCACATAGTCAAGCTGAATGCACCCTCTTCCCCTTGGGAAACATGTCAGGCATTTCAAGACCTGCGTTCGAAGCAGCTCCCGGAAGTAAAATCCTGCAGGTGTTGGACTACGTAAGAGGTTTCTATAATGATCGTCCAATCCGGAATTAGAAAAGGGAGTACATGATAGATGCGCAGGTATGCACTTCAAGCTACAGCCATAGTTAGAGAGAAGAACATCCCGCCGGCAACGCAGAGGGGGCTCGGCAGATTCGGCATAGAGGCTCACAACTGGGCTAGTTGGAAACGCTCCAACAGCCACAGGGATTCCCCCATTGTGGACAGTATCCAACTTTCTCAGCACAGATGGGCGTGTTGAGGCATAAACGAAACATCCATAGTCTAACTTTGATCGGACCAGTGCACGATAAAGACGCAGCAGTTCTCTCCGATCTGCTCCCCAAAATTTGCCGCTTAGTATCCGTAAAATATTCAGGGAACGGTCACACCACGCTTTAAGCTGTGCTATATGAGGTGACCAGCATAGTTTTCGCTCGAATATCAACCCCAGGAATCTCACCTCATCTGTGAAGGGAAGTATATCTGGCCCAAGATGAAGAGAAGGTGACATTCGCCACCTTTGGCGCTAGAAATTAACGCAGACTGTCTTCTCAGGTGAGAAACGAAAGCCGTTTCTGGAGCTCCAATCATAAAGATTGTCGGAACGTCACTGGAGACGGCGTTCCAAAAACGGCGTACGCTGAGATGTGCAGAAAATGGCAAATAAACAAGAACAGACACTTGGGGGAACACAGAGCGAAATTGAATTTATCGCAATCGCAAACAGCGTCACGCTGAGTACCGAGCTCTGAAGTCCTCCGTTCTCTCTAAAATAATTAGAAAAAACCGAGCCGACCCTTACTCTGAAAGCCCGGTCCCGCATAAACTTCTGAATAAACAACGGTAGGCGTCGATGTATATTCCAGCTGTGGTGGGAGCGCAAAGGTTCCCAGAACGAAGGGAGAATCCTTGATATTCCACCTGGGTCTTAACTGTAAGAAGGTCAGGGGAATAATTGTCTGAGGTAGACATTTGAGCGATTGCTCTGCTTAAGGTGTTCGCAACATCAAACGTATCAACATCACCGTCAGGTGTTTTGAGACCGGCGATAGGCATTTGAATCGATTTTTCGGCCACACGTCGTAACTTATCCCATACGACAGAGGAAGGTGTATGTCGGTTAAAAGATGCTACAAAATTACTCCACGATGTCTTCTTGCTATCCGTAACAATGTGTCTAGATTTGGCACGCAGCTTTTTATATTGTATATGATTATCTAGTGTAGGGCAACGTTGGAAGAACCGGAATTGCATTCCGGCAGTCATCAGTCCACCAGGGTACTGGAAAGCGACGGGTTTTTCCAGTCGAACGTGGAATGGATTGCTCAGCAGCGGAAAGAATTGTCTTTGTGAGATGGTGGACTAAATAGTTTACAGAGTCGTGCTCACCGGCGTTGAAGTTAGCCAAGCGGGAATACAGGTTCCAGTCGGCGTGATCTAAGCGAAATCTAGGTAAGCGAGTGGAATATGGAGCGTGTGTCAAGAGACTAATAAGACAGGGAAAGTGGTCACTAGAGTGCAAATCAGAGATGATATTCCAGGATAACGAGACCGCTAACTGTGGGGAACAAATCGCTATGTCAAGGTGTGAAGAACTGTGAAAGGCATCAGAAAGAAAGGTTGGCTCTCCGGTGCTTAGGAGAGAAAGATTCTTAGTGTCCAAGAAGTCGGCAATTAGCTGACCTTTCGCACAAACCCGAGGAGAGCCCCAGAGTGGATGGTGGGCATTCACATCCCCCAACAACACAAATGGCGTTGGTAGCTGTAAACGAGGTCTTCTAACTCGGTGCGCGAGAGGTCATTAGAGGGAGGCAAATAGATACTATGGTAAATCTGGCAGATGGCAGTGTGACCTTTACAGCAACTGACGGGAGGTCAGGTTGTAAGGAGACGAAATCAGCATAAATATCACCCCTGATGAGGTCATACGGCCCCCGTGTGCCGGAAAACCTTCTGTCGGATTGAAATCGAACCGTACAGAAGAATAGTACCTGAAGGTAACATTGTCTTGAGGTCGGAGCTTTGTCTCTTGTAGCCAGAGGTTGATACGAGTGGAGTAACAACTCAAGCTCTGCTCGATGTGGTCGAATGCCTCGCATGTTCCACTATAGAATAGCCATGGACTATATTATGGGATAAGTTCTAAATAGACAGACGTTTTTGCATACTGGGCGGTGGTGGTCGGTTTAGTTTGTTCTTTTTGGCCGTCGGACTAACACTTTTTTCAGGAGCACGATCCTGCCGCTTACGGACTGTCCGTTTGGCAGCCGAGGCAGGATCGTCCTGTTCCATTTCCTTCTCAGGGAAGTGGCCTTTACCAATAGAGAACCTCGGTTCCAGGATATCGAACCTCTTTGAGGTACTGATCGGCGCAGATGGACGTCGCCGATTGGAGCTCCTCCCAGAAGATTCCTCCGAAGAGGATCTGCGGGGAGAGTGACGTGGAGGTTTACCACCCTTGGATGTCTCTGGTGCAGGTGAAACACGCTCTTTAAGGAAAGCAGTCCTAACATAGCTGGTCTTGAAAGCTTTCTGTGGTGCAGAATACTCTACCGTTTTATTGGTCTTATTGCCTGAGGTCGATGGTTCGGCTGACAGTTTTCCTGGAGTATACTTTACGTTGGCGGATTTGGCAGATGGCGATGCCGTCATTGCCGCAGTTGTTGAGGTCTTCGTAATAGGCCTAGCAACGATAATTCTTTCGACAATAGTGGCGCCGTTGCGATCTCCCGCCATGGCACTTGTTTAGCTGCAACAGAGCTATAAGTACCGGTCCGCGGGACAGATGGTTGTCGGATACGCAGGAGCTTACGGGCTTCGGAGGACACTTTCTCTTTCACCGTATCTCCTGGATCGCTCTCTCCTCAACAAAACGGGGGCAATCTCGGGAACTAGATGGATGTTACCCGCTGCAGTTGACACAAATTGGAGGGGTACCGCAATCCCCATCGTGCGAAGCATCACCACAGGTAGCACAGGTGGACCGACCAGTACAATATTCCCTCGTATGACCGAATCGCTGGCACTTGTAACATCGTAAGGGGTTCGGAATGTAGGGCCTAACCTCAATAGCTTCGTACCCTGCCTTGATCCATTGAGAGAGATCTACCCGGTCAAAGGTAAGAAACAGGGTACGGGTAGGCACGAACTCACCGTTTACTTTCCGTTGAACCCTATAGACAGATGATATGCCTTGCTCTACCAGATATTCTTGAAGCTCCTCATTGGACATACCGTCCAATGCGCGGGTGGTGATAACGCCACGCGAGGAGTTCAAAGTCTTGTGCTTTTCCACATTAACTGGGTAGCTGCCTAACATTTTCGCGCGAAGAATTTTGGCTGCAAGAGAGGCTGAAATTGCCTCAACCAGGAGGGTACCATTTTGAGCTCTAACACAAGAATTAACCGGGCCAGCAATGTTGTCTAATCCCTTTTGGATAGCGAAAGGGCTCACAGACGAAAATTTCCCTCCTTCCTCTGTCCTAGATATAACTAAGTAGCAAGGACCTTGACTCTCGACTACTTCTTTTCCACGCTAATTAGATTTAGGTTTTTTTCCCATAGAAATATGGTCTAAATTCATCCCACAGTGTTCCCCACCCACCACGGAGCCCAACGAGGTGTAACCCCACTGGGGTGATAGGGCTACACAGCGGATATAGTAGCTCGCCGTCCCACTCACCCTGAAGTTCGGTGTAATACTTAGTCCAGGCCAATTGACTAGGGGTAGGTTATTCCCTAGCCTCCCGTTTAGGCAAATAAGAAACCAAAGCGGTGTATTAGGCTGCGCACCCTCCCCAGTTACTGAAAGACAGAAGCCCAGGCTCAGGTACGCAACCCTCAACCAACCAGGATATTCCTTTTCACCGACACGGGTCTTCATGCACGGCATACACGTGGGTGGGCATTGTGACCTACTGACTCCCTCACAACTCTGTGGTTGCCCACAGAGGGAGTCAAAGTGGCTCGGGACCTCGGGTGCACCTAACCCGTACCTACCGTAGTAGGCCCCTGGGGGGATTCATGTTGGATTATACGCGCCCATTGATTCACAGCGTTCAACAAAGTAAAGAATTGCATCGAGGGATTGCATTTTATCTTTGGAATTGTAAAATAATAACTATAAAATAAACTGCAGTTCTACAAAAACCCTAGCGACTTATTATTTAAGAAGCTGCCAGGTAGTCTGGATCTGTGAAGCCCAACAAGCCCGATAAAGAAACACCCTGACAAGAGTCAAACATAAGCGCGAGTAGACTTGCAATCCAACATTTGACGAGCGCTTATATGAGCTTCATATTTATTGCTTCAAGTTATTGTGCAGATAAGTTACTAGGTGATCTCAATTTGAAGAAAGCTTATGCATATCTTGATGACATCGCGGTTTCTGCTACCTCATTTGAGGAATTGTTGAAAACATTTGAGGAAGTATTTCAGAGATTAGTAAAACTTAATGTTAAGTTGAAACCTGCGAAGTCTTCTTTGCCATGGATAGAATCAAATAGCTTGGATTTGAGGTTTCTTTCCTCTGATACAGGCAAAGTTACTGTTACATAAGGGTTGCCCCAGCCTAAGAATGTCAGAGAAGTTAGAAAAGTCTTTGGTGTGTTTAATGTTTTTAGGCATTTTGTGAAGGGGTATGCTTACATAGATGCTAGTAGTGTTGGTTTAGGTTGCATTTTGTTCCAGAAAATTGATGATTATCTTAAACCTGTCGCTTATGCCCCCAGAACACTTTCAAAATGTTGTTGTTCTCTAATGCCAGATGTTTGACAATAAAGTCATTTGTCTTCTTGCACTGCAATATTTCTCAGAGATTAGAGCACTCGAGGTCTAGGGGTTCATTTCACCTTCCTCTTTTTCCTGTTCCTAGTGCAGACTGCTACGGCACTAAAATTGTCCTCCAGTGGCTTAAGGAGGGAAGGCTGGTGATCAACACCATCTCCCAGCTGGGTGTAATAGACCCGTTGACCAACAACAGATGTGGTGCCACGAATCCTGGGGTCTGTGTATGATTGAAGTAGTCACCAAAACGTTAAAGCATGGGTTTAACTTAAATTTACTACAACTTGCCATTTTCACTCCAATTTGAAATAAGCACTTCCAAAATGTGAGAGAAATTATAGTGCTCTGGAATTAGCATTGCTAGCTATTGTGTTTCACTTAATACATTTTAGAACTTTTGTGTATGCATAGAAGATTAACAATGTTTCTCATCACTACTCCCTGTGTTATCTGAATGATCTTAAGGATCTCAGTAGTCGCTTGACTCAGTGGAGTCTTAAACTTCAAGAATTTGTTGATGGAATCTCATATAAATGTGGAGAGAAACATCTGGCTGCAAATAACCTGTCTTGATTTCCAGTTGGCAGCACCAGGTCTAGTAACCCGCATGGTTATTGTTACAAAAAGATGATCCTGCTCTGAGGCCAATCATTGATGTTTAATCGATAGTACACTGTTGAGGCAGGCTTCCACATATCTCTTAAAATCAAGTGTTTTCTATAAAAAATGCTGGTTCAACAGACTCTCCTCATTTATTGGTTATTCCAGAGTCATTGAAACATGTCCTCTTGCCATGGTGACCCCCTGTTGGTTTTTGTAAAACCTTCACTAAGATCCATTCCAGTTATTATTAGATTGGCACGAAGAAAGATATTAAGAATTTTGTAAAAACATGTTCCAGCTGCCAATCACGAAAAGGTCCTACAAATCAAAAGCCTGCGGGTTTGTTCAGCCATGCCAGTCACAGCAGTAGGGGAACATTGTATCATTGAACTTCTTGGACCATTTCTCAGATTAAATTCTGGAAACAACCACATAATTGTTGCAACTGAGTACGCTACACTTTAGGTCAAGTCTGCTCGTTTGCCAGCTGCTACTATTCCTTATGTAGCTAAGTTTATTCTCCGTAGGATTATTTGTCGCCACAACACACCTCCAATCGGTGTTCCGTTTTCTTAAGCCATTTTACCCAAGAATTGCTGAAGTCTTTGTCATTATCACCAAATTTCACTAGTTCACACCACCCTACTGGAAATGGCCCTATAGAAAAGTTCAACTAGGCCTTGTTAAATTTGTTAAGGTATTTTGTGCACGAGAACCAGAAAAAAATGGGACACCATTTTATATCTTACGTTATTTTCTCATACAATTTTTTTGTGTGGGCTACTACCAAATACTCCCCATTTTCCCATATATGTGGTAGAGAACCAGCATTGCCTAACCAGGTGCAGCTTCAGGCATCTTCTAATCATCTATTTGTTAACGCCACACTTCAAGACTAACAGAAGAAACGTGAACTGGCAATTGACAATATCAATCAAGATCAGATGAAGCAAAATGACTGGTATGATCAGAAACATGGAGATGTTAAGTATAAAAACGTTCCTCCGTTTACAAAGGAAGGAAAGTGCACTCAACTTCTCCTTAGGTACCGGGGTCCGTTTGAAATTGTGAAGCAGATCATGCCTGTTACTTATGTGGTTTGTCGCCATAAGGCTCGCAGAGCTAAGTAACAATCCGTTCATTTATCACGCATTTTTCCTTATGATGCCACAGATCCTTACCAACTGCGCCCCCCTGGGACCTACTATTGTAGGTACAGGTTAGGCGCACCCAGGGTTCCGAGCCAACTCTCTCTCTCTCTCTCTCTCTCTCTCTCTCATGGGCAACCTCTTAGTGGTAAGGAAGTCAGTACGTTGAAATGCCCCAAGACGTGTGTGTGGAGACCTCTGTCGGTGAAAAGTGGTACCCTGGGTGATTGAGGGTTGCATATCTGACCCTGGGCTTCTGATTTTCAGTAACTGGGGACGGTGCGCAGTCTAATACAGTTCTTTGGTTTCTGCTTCGTCTAAATGGGAAGCTAGGGATTAACCCACCCCTAGTCAATTGGCCAGGATTAGGTATTGTACCGAACTCCAGGGTGAGTGGGAAGGCGAGCCTGCTATATCTCTTGTGTAGCCCTGTCACTCCACATAGACCCTCTTCTGAGGAATCTTCTGGGAGGAGTACCGATCGGCGACGGCGAGGTTCTCGAACTGAAATTCTCAATTGGAGAGGGGTCCTCCCAGGTGGAGGAGATGGACCAGGAGGATTCTACCATTACTGCGAGACTGCCAGTGCAGGATCTTGCTCTAGAAAAAGTGTTAAAAATGTAAATAGCATGTTATTTATAGATGCCCTTTAACTACTGTGGTTCTCAGTATCCCATTTTAAATTGGGTGTGAGAGACCGCTTAATTTTGCTCAGAGGCCTCCCTATCAGGCTTGAGGTTCTTTTACGTGCTGTAAATCTACGACATGGGACCAACAGTATCACTTCCCTTCCGAAGGAAGACTTGCTAAGGATTTTTACACCCGAAAAAAGCCATTGTCCTCCGCCGGGTTTGAACCCGCGACCTTGGGTATATGAATTTAGCATGGTAACCATTACACTATGGAAGGTGACGAAAAAAAAGTGTTAGTCCAACGGCTAAGAAAAATAATCTAAACCGAACAGCACAGCCAAATATGCTGAAACGCCTTTCCATTTAAAACTGATGCCACACCATTTACCATGGCTGTCCTACTGTGGAATTAGAACACATCATCCGGAGCTTGAATTGTTGCTCTACCAGTGTCAGCCTTTGGTCGTCTTTGCAAGAGGACAAGCTCCGTCCCCAAGACTACTTTAGCTTAAAGCAGTACTCTTCTGTGCGGTGTGATTTATTGCTGGCAGACGGTGTTCTTGCACTTGGGGGGATTCATATCAGAGGTGATATTTTCACTTAATCCATACCCATATAGTCCATCGCTGTACAGATTATTCTACTCTCCATTAGCTTCACCATTTGCAGTATGTATGTGCCTCCATCTGATGACGTCTCGCACAGTGATCTAAAGGACCTCGTCTCCCAGCTACTAACACCTGTTCTGTGGTAGGAGACGTGAATTCCCACCACCCACTTTGGGCCTCCCCTGTAGCTTGTTCGAGAGGTCAAGTGATCACTGATTTCTTCGATAATATTAACCTTTCTTGAACACCGCAGAGCCTACATTTCTTTCTGACTCCTTCAGAAATTTTCTTTGCCTGGATATAGAAGTTCTCCACAGTTAGCAGTTTTCTATAATTGGAATATCATCTCTGGTTTTCTATGTAGTGACCCCTTTCCTATTCTTATTTTTGTTTTAGCACATGATGTATGTTCAGCACGATTACCTAGCTTAGAATGAGGCAACTGGAAACTTGATCTTTTTTCACCGCAACAAGCATTATCTGGATTTTGTAGCCCAACACCTCACCAAGATAATTTCTGCATCTGAGCTTTCTGTTCTGTGGTCGACTAGTCATCACCATCGATTTCCTGTCCCTTGAAAGACATATGAATGCCGGAATTCACATTGCCCTGCTCTCGATAATGTTATACAATATAAAAAGCTGCGTGCCCAATCTAGGAAAATTATTACGAATTGCAAGTAGACTCACGGATCTAATAATCCATTAGCTTTAAATAGAAATATTGATAAAATTCCCTTTCATCCTTATTTCACATTTTAACTTTGTAGCATCTTTTATTGTGTGTCCAGAAAAGTGACCCATATGCCAACAGCCGGTCTGAAGACACTTGTCATTGTGGTTGATACATTTGGCGTGGCTAACACTCTTGGCAGGGCTTTTGCTCAGCTGTCTAGCTCAGACAATTATTCCCTTGAGCTACTTGCAGTTAAGTCTCAGGTGGAATCTCATGGGTTCACCTTTTGCTCTGGAAACCTTGAAGACTACAATCACCTTTTTACCGAAAAGGTGAAGAGCTAGACCATGTCCTTTCATCTTCACGAAACTCTCTATCTGGTCTAGATGACATCCTCATTCAAATGTTTCAACATGTCTCTCCTGAAGCTAAGGCTTTCCTCCTCGAGGTCTATAATTGTATCTGAGTGAATGCCACTTTTCCAAATCACTGGCTGGAGCCCACCATCCTACCTATTTTGAAACCTGGAAACGACCATCACCTTACTTCCAGCTACCGTTCTATTTCTGTCACCAGTTGGGTCTGCAAGGTGATGGAACGCATAATAAATGGACGGTTGGTATTGTGGCTGTTATTCCACAATGTTATCACACAACATTCAATGTGGTTTTTGAAGACATCGATCAGCGGTTGAACACTTTGTGTGGCTATGCACACATCATGAATGACTTTCTTCAGAATTGTCAGACGGTTGTGATAGTTTTTGACCTTGAGAAGACTTATGATATGTGTTGGTGGGAAGGGATTTTACGTTCTCTCCACATCTGGTATGTACGTGGATGCCTACCGTTGTTCATTCAGGCGTTTATGAGGGACCACATTTTCCGAATAAGGGTCGGCTCGGTGTTCTAACCTGTTTATTCAAGAGAATGGAGTGCCGTAGGGCTCGGTTCTAAGCATGGTGCTGTTTGCTATAGTAATTAATTCCGTATCGCAATGTGTTCCCCCAATGTGTTCTGTTTATTCGTTGATGACTTTGCGATCGTCTGCACTTCTCAGTGCTAGCTGATTTTGGAACGCTATCTCCAGTGGTGTTTGGACAATCTCTATGATTGGAGCTTGAAAAGCGGCTCTTGTTTCTCACCTGAGAAGACAGTCTGTGTTAACTTCTGGCACCGTAGGTGGTTAATGACACCTACTCTTCATCTCTGGCAAGGTTTACTTCCCTTCGCAAATGAGGTGGGACTTCTAAGGTTGATATAGCAATATTACCATTTTCTGTACTGTGCTCTTTAGAGGCAGTATGAAAGGTTTAAAACATATTAGTGAAAAATAGCAGCATGTGGAACATTTGAGCATGGAAAAGTGTTGGAAAAAGGTTTACAAGAGAATAAGATTTGAAATTGGGAGTGTGTATTAATGCCATTTATAGCTTCATTAATTTGTGTTTAAGGTGTTGCAAATGGTAAAAACCATATGCATTTTTCAAGTTTAGAATTTATATTAATTTAACATCAAACCAAATAATTTGTTAATTTTTCACAACTTTTAGTCAAATTTTACAGATGCATCACCTTAATGGGGCAACAATTTCTGACATGGTTTTCATAACCAGACCACACCCAAAGTCTACATCAGTATAAACACTGCCAGTGTTCTTAAGCGGAGTACAGAAAAAGTATCACCCAAACCTTCAACCTCGGGCACGAAGACCGGCTCATCCATTGCGTATTCTGCTTTAGCAAAAACATTGAAGAAATATTAGGACTGATTTCATGAAAGATAATGTTATGTCCCATCCCAAAACATCTAAGTTAATAAATTGTCTACGTTGATCTCCAGCGGGGAGTACTCATCGCTGACAAGCTGTGCTAATCATCATCTGTAATTGATCCAAGTTCTCAAACCAAAACTTTCTATTGGAGAGGGGTCCTCCGCCAGGGAGCAAATGGAACAGGAGGGTTCTGCCCCCACTGGCAGATGGACAGCATGGAATTGGCAGGATCGTGCTCCACTAAAAAGTGTAAGTCTTACATTTAAAAATCACTAATTGCACTACCAGCTCCGCCGAATATGCAGAAATGTCTTTCTATTTAAAGCTTATCCCATACAATAGACAATGGCTGTCCTGCAGTGGAACATACGCAGGCTTGGATCGCATCGACCAGAGCTTGAACTGTTGTTTCACCAGAATCAACCTCTGGTTGTCTGCTTACAAGAGACTAAACTCTTACCACATGCCAATGTTACCTTCAGGCGGCACTACTCTGCTGTACGGTGTGATTTAAGTTAGACAGAAGGTGTGCGTGCAAATGGGGCACTGTGATACTCGTCAGAGATGATCTTTATGCTAAATCCGTAACCTTAGAGTCTGACATCCAGTCGGTCGCTGATTGAGTCACGCATGCATCTAACAACTTCACCATCTGCAATATAAATCTGCCTCACACTTTTGACTTCTCGCAAACTGATTTAGAAGACATAGTTTCTCAGCTACCTGCAACATTTTTACTGGTCGGTGACATGAATGCCCACCACCCATTTTGGGGCTCACCTCAGGCTTGTGCAAGATGTCAACTAATTGCCGATTTCTGTGACAGTTATCACCTTTCTCTCTTGAACACTGGAGAGCCTACATTTCCTTCTGATGCCTTCAGCAGTTTCTCACACCTGGACTTAGGTGTTTATTCTCCACAATTGACAGTTTTCTTACAGTGTAATATCATCTCTGGCTTACATTCTAGTGACCACTTTCCTATTCTTATTAGTCTCTTGGCACCGGTTGCATGCTCCCCACATTTGCCTCGATGGCGCCTAGATAGAGCAAAGTGGAACGTTTTTCCCGCTTGACTGTTTTTAACTGCAAAGGGCACAACACAGTGAATTCCTTAGTTGAACACCTCGCTGAACAACTTTTTCTGCTGCTGAGCAGTCTATCCCGCGGTCGACTGGTCAACCTCGTTTATTTCCTGTTTCCTGGTGGACAGATGAATGTCGGGATGCCATTCATGCCGACAGACGTGCTCTTCGGATTTTCCAGCGTCGCCCTACTACTCCTGCTAACTTAATACATTATCGGAAGATGCACGCTAAATCCAAACAAGTTATTAAAGTTGGGAAAATTCAATAATGGAGTGAGTCCTTAATCACCTTTAATTGACATACAACTTCCTCTGTCATATGGGATAAGTTAAGGCGTGTGGCCGGTAAATTGATCCATCTACCAATTACCAGAGTCTAAACACCTGCTGGAGCTGTTGTTGATATGTTTGCAATGGCAAACGCTTTAGGCAGTGCTTTGGCTAAGGTATCTAGCTCAGACAAATGGAAATGGCGTGTTATTTATGGACGCTCTTTAACTGCTGTGGTTCTCAGCGTCCCATTCTATACTGGGCGTGAAAGACCGCTTAATTTTGCTCAGAGGCTCTCTTATTAGGAGGCTTGAGGTTCTTTTACGTGCCGTAAATCTACGACACGGGACGAACGGCTCTACTTCCCTTCCGAAGGAAGCCATGCTAAGGATTTTTACATCCGAAAAAATCCATCGTCCTCCGCCGGGTTTGAACCCGCGACCTTGGGTATATGAAGCTAGCATGGTAACCATTCTAGCGATTCTAGCTCAGACAATTTTTCACCTAAGCTTCTTGCCGTTAAGATTCAGGTGGAATCACAAGGATTCTTATTTAGTTCCGGATACGTTGAGGATTACAATCGCCTATCCACCATGGCTGAGTTAGACCATACACTATCATGTTCGCGAAACCCTGCAACAGGCTTCCACGTCCAAAGGCTCCTGAGGGAAAAGCTTTCCTACTTCATGTCTACAATCATTTCTGGGTTGATGCTGCATATCCCAAAAAGTGGCGGGAGGCCACCATCCTGCAAATCATGAACGGCTTTCTTAAGAACTGTCAAACAATCGGAATATTCTTTGACCTGTAGAAGGCTTATATACATGTTGGTGATTAGGAACCTTACAATACCTTCTCAACTGCAATATACATGGATGCTTACCAATGTTTACTCAGGAGTTTTTATAGGTCCACTTTTTCCGAGTAAGGATCTGCTCGGTATTTTCTAACCTTTTATTCAAGGGAACAGGGGTCGGTTCTGAGTGTAATGCTATTTGCTATAGCGATTAACTCTATATCTCAGTGTGTTCCGCCAGGTGTCTCGTCCTTCTTATTCATAGACTTTCACATTTTTTTTTTTTTTTACTTCTCAGTATTCGCATTTTTTGGAACACCGTATCTGGTGGTGTATGGAAAATCTTTATGATTGGAGCTTGAAAAACGGCTATCGTTTGTGAACTGAGAAGTCATTGTGTGTTAATTTCTGGCGTCTTCTCTTCAACTCAGGCCAGATATACTTCCCTTCGCTGATGAGGTGAGATTCCTGGGGTTGGTATTCGATCGGAAACTCTGCTGGTCAACACATATGGCACAGCTCAAAGCGCGGTCTGACTGTTCTTTTATTATTTTACAGATATTAAGTGGCAAATGTTGGGGAACAGGTCGGGGAGTGTTGCTGAGTCTTTATTGTGCACTGATCCAATACAAATTTTACTATGGATGCATTTTTGATTCTTAGGCACAATCATCTGTGCTGAGAGACACAGTCCATAATCAGGGCATCCGTGTGGCTGTAGGCGCTTGTTCGACCATCCCAGTTTGAGCCTTTATGCTGAGCCCCTCTGCGATGTTAACAGGATATCCTGCTATCTAACTATGTCTTTAGCCTCAACTGATTGCCTACACATGTATTGTTTACTCCCTTTTTTGAAACTCTTGGACGAGCACTATAGAAACTTTTACAATGCTACAGCTTTTCGCTTCTGAAGGCTGCATCGAATGCACGATCTTGAAATATCTCATATGTTTCCAAAGGAGGAGAGGTACCTTGGTTATGTGCTTCCTCCTATATACATCTCAGGATGATGCTTAGGCAAAATCTACTCTGCCTAGGTCGAGTATCCATTCCTGTTTTTAGAATTTTTTGCAAATGGAGTCAGACGCCAGACGCAAAACTGGTCGATCGTGTGTCGATGCCGCAGTTCCTAGCCGCATCGCGGCTTTACCTGCGAAATGAGCAGTGGGTATGTCTACTGGTTTTTGTGTTGTTGAGGATGTATGTGCTTACTGAAGGATAATTTTTGGTACGGGGAACTTTGTAGGGAGAGGACACGCCCACGGGCGCTTGCGCGGGCCAATCAGGAGGCCGCGCAGTTTTCTCCCGCCTGGAGCAGAATTGATTGTTCTAATTTGGATTTTGCGTTCTCCCGTTATGAGGACGACACGCTTTATTATTTTTACCCCATTTTGGTTACGGGTTAAGGTCGCTTTGCCCTTTTCAGGTTCAATTTAATGTATCTCAGGGGAGGGGGTGTGGCTAACCGAGAGGGCCAATGGCGTCTCTCGGCAGGCGGAAAGAGGGCAGGCGACGTACATCTCTGGGATCATAATTTCCCAGAGAATTCACCAGTTGATTTGGGTGGGTTGGAATTTTGTCGTACAATGAGCGGGTCCTCGTTCTGATGAGGTCGACAATGTACGGGATACCGGAATGCTCATGAAGGACATGGGCGGGAAATCTCCAGCCGGTACGGTAGATCATCCGTAGTGCCCGGTTCTGCAGCGTCTGGACTCTGAGGAGCACGTAGTTAGCTATGGTCCCCCAGACTTCGCAGCCGTACAGAACCAGAGGCGGAATGATCGCCCGGTACAGCCGAAGCTTCAGGGTAAGGGGCATGCTCTCTGAATTGAGCATGGGGTAAAGCTGCCTGAGAACAGCGTGCCCTAGGTTCACCTTGCCCCTGACATGCGGAGTGAAAGTCAGCCGTCGGTCCAGCGTCACTCCGAGATACTTCACCGTGTTCACCCAAGGGATTCTACGGTGCCGTAAAACAAAGTTTTGCTAAAGCCGATTTCTAATGGTTTTCGCCAGGAGAATCGCAGAGCTTTTCTGCGGGCTAATGGCCATTCGCCATCTCTCACTCCACCTGCCAATGGCATGGAGGTGGGCTTGAATTTGCCGAAAGCTGTACCTGGTGTTCCTGTTCACAGCGAAGATCATGAGATCGACCGCGTACTGACATGTATGTGTGCTGGGGTGGGTGGGGATGTCGGCCATGTAAGCTGCAAAGAGCGCCGGAGACAGCACGCTACCTTCCGGCACTCCCGCGCCAATGGGCCGCTCTGTAGAAAGTGCCCCCTCCACCTTTACTCGGAAGCTTCGATTCTGAAGAAAGGAAGCCACCAAGGAAATGTATGGAGAGGGAATTTCATGCTCTATGAGTTTGTAGATGAGCCCATCATGCCACGTAGTGGCGAAGGCCTTTTCCACGTCCAGCAATACCGCAACCGTTTTAGACCTCTCCTGGAAAGCCAGGGAGGCCTTCTCGGCCACACGCAGTAGTTGCACGGTCGTGGAGTGTCCAGGGCGAAAACCAAACTGATGCTCAGGTAGGAGGCCTCTTTCCTCGAGGAGAGGGACGAGGCGGGCAAGGAGCAGTCTCTCGAATATTTTCGAGATGACTGGCAGGAGGCTGATGGAGCGGTAGCTGGCCGGGAAAACCGGGTTCTTCCCCGGCTTTAGAACGCATACCACACGGGCCTCCTTCCACGTAGCGGGAAAGTGGCGCATATGTAAGCATGCATTATAAATCCGGGTCAAATGAAGTACGGCTTTTCGGGGAAGGTGCTGGAGCATTTCCGCTGTTACACGGTCCTGTCCAGGAGATTTTTTGGTTTTTAAAGAACGGATTTGGGTGGCTACTTCCTGTGGGGTAGCTACAGGGACGTGAAACTCCTCGTCGTTTGCGGGCGGGGCCTCTAGGAAGCCCTCTACCGCCCGCTCGACGAGTTCAGTTTGGTCTTCGTCCTGGGGCTCTTCTCTGGGCTGGAATTGATTTTCCAGGTAGTCTGCAAATGCATCTGCTTTATCCCGGGGCTCGAAGGCAAGATGGCCCCGGGTGCCATGGATAGGATGCCGGTATTCCAGTCTGTCTTTCCGCAGGCCACGGACTATTCGCCAAGGTTTCCTCTCATGGAGGTTAACATGCCTTAACGTATGCTCCCAGGCCTCTCTACGGTGTGCTCTAAGGAGACGATGGGCCAGGGATTTGAACCTCTGGTGTATGTCTCCTATCCTGGGATGGCGAAATCTCTGCCATAGCTTTCTGACAGCATTTTTTGCTTTAATAAGCTGTCGTAAATGTGTAGGAAGAACGGAAGGTTGAGGTATTTCGAAAGGAATGCGGTGTGTGTGAGCACGGACCGCATTTAGGACTGTGGTTGAGAACTGCGCGGCCGCCGCCTCGAGAGCCTCTATCGAGTCTATTCGAGGATTAGCGTCCACAGAGTTCTGGAGGGATTGCACAGCAGCATCCCAGTCGACTTCTACTGTCCAGTCTGGTGTGACCAGAGCTGTAAGTGAAACGTCGGAGTCGACCACAACTGGGTTGTGGTCGGAGTCCAGCGCGTTCACAACCGAGAGATCTAGATGGAATGGAATGTTTTTGGTGACCATGAAATCAATGACGTCCGCCCTGCCGCGTGGCAGGAAGTACGTTGGACCTCTCGGACCGTGCGCGAAGAGGGCGGGGTCTCCGCTGATGAGGCGGTAGAGTCCGCGGCCCTTTCTCTTCTGGGTGCGGCTGTTCCAGTGTGGATGCTTCGCGTTGAAGTCGCCTGCGATGCAGACTCTGTGGTCGAGGTTTAGGAGTGCCTTCAGGTCCGCTGCATAGAAGAGGCCGTCCGGCGGGTCATAAACCACTACTAGCACTATTTCCGACCCCCCCCCCCAAGGAGATCCTTATGGCGGTCGCCTCTAAGTGCTGTAGCGGAGGAATGGTAATAGGAGTGTGGGTAAGGTGATTTTTAATATATATAGCCGTACCACCGCCCTGTCGGCCGGGTCAATCCGTCCGATGGGCGACGTAACTTGGCAGATAGAATGGAATACCAGCGTGCAGATGTGTCTCGCATACCATTAGGATATCAATCCCGTGATCATCTACAAACTCCAAGATGCCCGGCCGCTGTTCCCGGACTCCGTTTGCGTTCCAGAACGCAACTCGCAAAGATCTACGGGTTCTAAGCGCCGCCATTACGAGCTGGAGTTAGGGAACAGCAGTCGGGCCGTCTCCTGCATAATGGTGACCTTTTGGAGAGCGGGAATGTGGGGGCTTGTTAGTTGATCCCTGCAGCGCTTTAGTATGGGGAGGGATCGCGATATGAGGTCGGCAAACCAGGCTGAGAGTTCGGAAAACTCGGTCATATGATCAGCAGGCACGGAGAGGTTCTCCCAAGGAGAAGCGACTGCCTGGGCAGTGGCTGGAGCATCAGCTTGGCTCTCATTGGTCGGGCCAATAGGAGCTGCTTGCTGCTCTGGAGGGGGAAGCTGCGTGGTCGCTTGGCTGGGCTGGCCGCCCGCGATCAGCGGGGCAGCTGGCTCGGCTTTTGCGGCCGCAGGTGCCGGGGTTGGTTTTGCCGCAGCGGCGGTCTGAGCCACGGGCTTCTTGGGAGGCCGTGCCTGTTTCTTCTTCTTCTTCTTCTGCTTGGGTCTCTGCTCCCTGGGGGGCGCAGGGGGGGTGGTGACCTGAGTTTCCGAGCTCTCGGTCAGGTTTGCTGGTCACGCCAGCGTTGCCTCAGCCTGTCGAAGCACTTCTTCGTGCCTCGACAATGCGTTGGCAAAGCTGGTGCCTGGACGCACATTCGCTGGGTTTTTGATGGCTCTGCCCTGCCTTGCCTGGATTAGCTCCAGTTTTTTGGGGCAACCGCCATAGATGCCTATATGGCGCCCCCCACAATTTGCACACTTGGCTGCCTCTCTGGGGTGAGGGCAGTCTTTTACCTGGTGCTCACCTGCTCAGCGCAAGCAAGCGGTCTTCCGCTCACACGCGTGGCTAGAGTGGTGGAAGCGCAGGCATTGATAGCACTGCGCTGGCCCCTCTCTGCCGTGGTGTGGCTCGACACGCACTCTGGTGCTGTACAGAGTGGTCACTTTGTCAATATCTGGAATTCCCTCCCCATCTTTTTCGACGATGACCAAAAATAAGGGCATCTTGACCTTAGTGGGCTCAGCACCCTCGGGTCGGGAGGTTTTAGTGAGTTGGATAACGGTCCGCGGATTGATTCCATGTTCCTCCGCCAGGCCAACACGGATGTCCTCGGGGTCGGTGTCAGAGTCAAGTCCTCTGATCACTCGTCGGACTAAGTTCGGCTTCTGGAGGGAATATGTGTGAAACTGAATTTCACACTTCCTCAGAACCTCCCTCGCCTTCTCGTGATCGTCGGGGTTCTTGGTTCTGATTACGACCCTTTTGGGGTATCGGGTGGCCTGGTACTCTTCTGAGAGCGCTGCCCGTAATTCCCTCATGACTTTCACATGGTTGGGAAAAGGGTCGGCCACAATAGGCGGTATTCTTCCCGCCCGTTGTGAGCGATGGCTCTCAGGGATTGTTGATGCTGCAGGGGTGGGGGAGGCGCGCCCTTCCGGCTTTGAACCGGAGGTCTTTCGGCGCCTGTGGACCACCGTGGTAAAGCCGTCTTGATCACATGTGCCCTCAGGCACCAGGGTAGACTGGGCCTTGGAGGGGACGGAGGGAGCAACTGGTGTGGAAGTGGGTTGTGCCACTTCCGGGGTGAGAGGGACCGCGGTCCCTTGGTTGATTAGGCGGGAGGACTTCTTTTTACCAGAAGTCTTAGTTTTGCCCTTAAGGGCTAAAGCCCGTGGACCGGGGTTTGATTTTGAGGAGGAGGAGCTTGGGCCGGGAGTGCTCATTTTGTCAGGTATTACCTTGACGTTGCTACTCGGCTTGTCGGTGTCGTGTGCGGGTGCCATTCGGCTCCTCACAGTGGGCCGGACGTCTTGCGACGCGCCGATTGGGGCGAACCCCGGGTCCAAGCCTAAGCCCGGACCCTTGGCTGTGGCCTTGTGAGCCCGCGGTAACGTCAGTACGTTAGTCGGTTCCAAGTATGTCTGTATGCAGTGCAGCTCAGGGGGTGAGGGAAGAGAAAGTCGTCGCTCTCTTCCAGTGCAGGTTCCGGCCGGTCGAGCTGGTGTCGGCAGCAATTTAATGGATGGCACTGATGGAGAAACTCGACGAGCTTCCTCCAGGAGGCACGCTAGAAGAGGGCCAATGCCCACTGCGGTCCTCCCTGAAGCGCAAGAGTTGTTCTCCAGTTGTAAGGGAATCTCCGGCGGATACGGCCGGAGGGAGACAAGGCTAGAAGAGGGGCACTGCCCACTGCCAGTCTCCGCTAGGGGCGCTGGTGTGTGGTACTTCCACAGAATTCAGCTGGCTCACAGGCGTGACCTCGCAGGCGCATGCAGTTGCTCTTCCAAATAAGATCTGGTAGAAGGCCAGGTCTGATTTCCTCCTCGGTCAATCGACGAATGTGGCGTGCGTGCCAATGCCGCAAATAGAGTGACCGCATTCATATTTATACATATATGGCAGTATGCGCAACAATGGTGTTGGATGTGCCTTTGTTACTGGAAACGAACCAGTTCAATTAGCCAAGTGGCACATCAATTTATTCTGCAGAGCTGTTTGCTGTTTACTGAGACATTCTTTATATTCGCAGTTGAAACTTGGGTGACTGCCTCATTGTGAGTGATTCCCTTAGTGCACTCCAGAGTCTTCGTGAGCTGTACATTTACCATCCTCTAGTGCAGCGCATTCAGGACATCCTCCACATTTTGCATGCTTTGGGTGTAAATGTGGAGTGCGCCTGGGTTCCTGGACACGTTGGCTTGCTGCGGAATTAACTGGCGGATTTGTCTGGCAAAGAAGGCATCAACTGTGCCCAGTGTTACAAATAACTGTGCCATGGCCGCTTGCTGTACGAGTAGTGGTAATATCATGGTGGCATGGAGAGAAGTCCACTCTTCGTGGCAACAAACTTAGGTAGCTCCCTTACACTGGGTGACCTCCTCATGCCTATCTCGCCGTAAGAAAGTTATTTTAGTTCGGTTATGTATGTTCACTTAAGAGTAGTTTACTTAGGACTAATGAAATTTTATTTGAGTTTTGATTGTTGTGTTTTTGTTTTTCTTTTGGGGTAATGCCTGTCATATATTGAGTGAAATATTATTTGGTTGTGTGTCATAATTGTTTGATGCCACATAACTTGGTGACTGACCAAAATTTTAATGTAGACAACTATGCTATTGTTTCAGCATAATAATGTGGCCATTTACCAGTACAAGTTATTAACAGATTTGTATTTCTGAACTAAATGTGAGTTTCAGAAAAATTAAGAAATGGTCAAGCTGAACAAAGGGCTGAAATATTTTGAGGATGGAAATAGATGTAATGGTGTTCCTGCTCGATAATGTTGCTACCATGTGCCTACTGATGTGAAGGTTTTAGAGTGTGCGTTGTGATAACCCATAATTGTGTAAATATGTGAGTATGTGTATTAGTGAGCAAGCTGATGTGCATTCACTGCATGAGGTATGTTGAGTTTATTTTGTTGTGTCCTTTAAATTCAAGTAATTTAGTTAAGTCTGTGGTTGTATTGTTTAAAGGTATGGCTTTTCTGTTTACTCTGTTTTGTTTTACTGTTTTAAAGATCCTTTTGGAATATTGTTTTGTGTGTTTAATAATACAGTTGTAAACCATTAGTAAGATAACATACTGGGACTGTTTGAGATTGGACATTTCAAAAATAAAAATAGATATCATCTGACATCTGTTGTTGTTGCTTCGATTTTAGACTTCTGTTTTTTTATTATGTTGTAGTTGTGCATGGGCCCAATGTAGTTTTTGATAGTGCTTAACACCCAGTTTTACTTCTTGTTGCACCGCAGGTGATGACACTAGTGATTAATGGACTGAAGATAGAGCATTGGTGGAATGCGATGGTGAGGGAAACCGGATAAATTCCGCCCCTGCTCTGTTTTGTCAACCATAAACTTCACAGACAGTTGCCTGGCAGGCCTAGTGTATGTTTATATATACTAAGTCTATAATTTGAGTAGTGGTTGAAATATTTGGTATTCTGTAGTTAATGTAGACTGTGTGTGGGTGGTACGAATTTTGCTTGTTTATATGCACTTGTGAATCATGTGATTATGAATAATTATTACGAAGTAAAGAAAAAAACACAGATAAAGCCTATTCAGTTGTATAATGTATATGTGCACGTAGATGAGTATTGGTATTAATAGTAATGATGCTAGCCTACTGTTAAGTGACTTTTATTTGTTTTACTGTATAGTGTACTCTAAAGCTTTATTTTGTGTGTGAATGGCTTCTCAGCAATGTGTTCAGTGTTAATTATATTCAGGCACCTGTGTGTGTGTGTATAATTTTTGTAAACTTTATGTTCAAATTACTGTTGCCCTCTGTGGGATACTATTGTATATTTTCTGTTATTGGTCCCTTATACTTGTGGATACCATTATTTAGGGTGCTGCCCTGATGATAAAGAGTAATAATCAAGACTTGCAAGAGTATTTGGAGTCTGCCCAGAGCCATCACGAACACTGCACCCTGTTGTAGAGTGCTGCCTTGAAGATAACGAGTAATAGTGAAGACTAGGTAGAGTATGTGGAGCCTCCCCAGAGTCATCAGCAGTACAGCACCCTGTTGTAGAGTGCTGCCTGAAGATAAGCCGGGTGTAGTAACAGTAGAGGCTAGCAAGAGTATTTGGAGTATGCTCAGAGCCAACAGGAACACAGCACCCTGTTGTAAGATGCTGCCCTGAATATAAACATTAATAGTCAAGAATATCAACAGTATTTGTAGTCTCCCCAGAACCATCAGGAACACTGCACCCTGTTACAGAGTGTTGCCCTAAGATAACCCGTACTAGTCAAGAGTAGCAAGAGTACTTGGAGTTTCCCCAGAAGCATCAGGAATATGCACCCTGTTGTAGAGTGCTGCCCTGAAGATAACCAGTAATAGTCAAGATTAGCAAGAGTATTTGGAGTTTCCCCAGAAGCATCAGGAATATGCACCCTGTTGTAGAGTGCTGCCCGGAAGATAACCAGTACTAGTCAAGAGTAGCAAGAGTACTTGGAGTTTCCCCAGAAGCATCAGGAATATGCACCCTGTTGTAGAGTGCTGCCCGGAAGATAACCCGTACTAGTCAAGAGTAGCAAGAGTACTTGGAGTTTCCCCAGAAGCATCAGGAATATGCACCCTGTTGTAGAGTGCTGCCCTGAAGATAACCAGTAATAGTCAAGATTAGCAAGAGTACTTGGAGTTTCCCCAGAAGCATCAGGAATATGCACCCTGTTACAGAGTGTTGCCCTAAGATAACCAGTACTAGTCAAGAGTAGCAAGAGTACTTGGAGTTTCCCCAGAAGCATCAGGAACACTGCACCCTGTTACAGAGTGTTGCCCTAAGATAACCAGTAATAGTCAAGATTAGCAAGAGTACTTTGAGTTTCCCCAGAAGCATCAGGAATATGCACCCTGTTACAGAGTGTTGCCCTAAGATAACCAGTACTAGTCAAGAGTAGCAAGAGTACTTGGAGTTTCCCCAGAAGCATCAGGAACACTGCACCCTGTTGTAGAGTGCTGCCCTGAAGATAACCCGAACTAGTCAAGAGTAGCAAGAGTACTTGGAGTTTCCCCAGAAGCATCAGGAATATGCACCCTGTTACAGAATGCTGCCCTAAGATAACCCGTACTAGTCAAGAGTAGCAAGAGTATTTGGAGTTTCCCCAGAAGCATCAGGAATATGCACCCTGTTGTAGAGTGCTGCCCTAAGATAACCAGTACTAGTCAAGAGTAGCAAGAGTATTTGGAGTTTCCCCAGAAGCATCAGGAATATGCACCCTGTTGTAGAGTGCTGCCCTAAGATAACCAGTAATAGTCAAGATTAGCAAGAGTACTTGGAGTTTCCCCAGAAGCATCAGGAATATGCACCCTGTTGTAGAGTGCTGCCCTGAAGATAACCCGTACTAGTCAAGAGTAGCAAGAGTACTTGGAGTTTCCCCAGAAGCATCAGGAATATGCACCCTGTTGTAGAGTGCTGCCCTGAAGATAACCAGTAATAGTCAAGATTAGCAAGAGTACTTGGAGTTTCCCCAGAAGCATCAGGAATATGCACCCTGTTGTAGAGTGCTGCCCTGAAGATAACCAGTAATAGTCAAGATTAGCAAGAGTATTTGGAGTTTCCCCAGAACCATCAGGAACACTGCACCCTGTTACAGAGTGTTGCCCTAAGATAACCCGTACTAGTCAAGAGTAGCAAGAGTACTTGGAGTTTCCCCAGAACCATCAGGAATATGCACCCTGTTGTAGAGTGCTGCCCGGAAGATAAACAGTAATAGTCAAGACTAGCAAGAGTATTTGGAGTCTCCGCAGAGGCATCAGGAACACTACACCCTGTTGTAAAATACTGTCCTGAAGATAGCCCGGGTACCAGTTATTGTAAAGTCTAAGAAGATCATTTTGTGTCTGCACAGAGCCATGAGGAACACAACACCCTTTTGAAGAGTACTGCCCTGAAGCTAACCAGTAATAGACAACGGTAGCAAGAGTATTTGGACTCTGCGCAGAGACATCAGGAACACAGTACCTTGTTGTACAGTACTATCCTGAAGCTAACCAGTAATAGACAACAGTAAAGGAGTATTTGGATTCTGCGCAGAGACATCAGGAACACAGTACCCTGTTGTACAGTACTGTCCTGAAGATAACCAGTAATAGACAACGGTAGCAAGAGTATTTGGATTCTGCGCAGAGACATCAGGAACACAGTACCCTGTTGTACAGTACTGTCCTGAAGATAACCAGTAATGGACAACGGTAGCAAGAGTATTTGGATTCTGAGCAGAGACATCAGGAACACAGTACCCTGTTGTACAGTACTGTCCTGAAGATAACCAGGGTACCAGTAATTGTCAAGACTAGCAAGAGTTTTTGGATGCTGCCCATAGCCATCAGGAACACTGCACCCTGTAGTAGAGTGCTGCTCTGAAAATAACCTGTAATAGCGAAGACTTACAAGAGTATGTGGAATCTCCCCTGAGCCATCAGGAACACTGCACCCTGTAGTAGAGTGCTGCCCTGAAAATAACCTGTAATAGCGAAGACTTACAAGAGTATGTGGAATCTCCCCTGAGCCATCAGCAATACAGCACCCTGTTGTAGAGTGCTGCCCTGAAAATAACCTGTAATAGCGAAGACTTACAAGAGTATGTGGAATCTCCCCTGAGCCATCAGGAACACTGCACCCTGTAGTAGAGTGCTGCCCTGAAAATAACCTGTAATAGCGAAGACTTACAAGAGTATGTGGAATCTCTCCTGAGCCATCAGCAATACAGCACCCCGTTGTAGAGTGCTGCCCTGAAAATACCCTGTAATAGCGAAGACTTACAAGAGTATGTGGAATCTCCCCTGAGCCATCAGCAATACAGCACCCTGTTGTAGAGTGCTGCCCTGAAAATAACCTGTAATAGCGAAGACTTACAAGAGTATGTGGAATCTCCCCTGAGCCATCAGCAATACAGCACCCTGTTGTAGAGTGCTGCCCTGAAAATAACCTCTAATAGCGAAGACTTACAAGAGTATGAGGTATCTCCCCTGAGCCATCAGCAATACAGCACCCTGTTGTAGAGTGCTGCCCTGAAAATAACCTGTAATAGCGAAGACTTACAAGAGTATGTGGAATCTCCCCTGAGCCATCAGCAATACAGCACCCTGTTGTAGAGTGCTGCCCTGAAAATAGCCTGTAATAGCGAAGACTTACAAGAGTATGTGGAATCTCCCCTGAGCCATCAGCAATACAGCACCCTGTTGTAGAGTGCTGCCCTGAAAATAACCTGTAATAGCGAAGACTTACAAGAGTATGTGGGATCTCCCCTGAGCCATCAGCAATACAGCACCCTGTTGTAGAGTGCTGCCCTGAAAATAACCTGTAATAGCGAAGACTTACAAGAGTATGTGGAATCTCCCCTGAGCCATCAGCAATACAGCACCCTGTTGTAGAGTGCTGCCCTGAAAATAACCTGTAATAGCGAAGACTTACAAGAGTATGTGGAATCTCCCCTGAGCCATCAGCAATACAGCACCCTGTTCTAGAGTGCTGCCCTGAAAATAACCTGTAATAGCGAAGATTTACAAGAGTATGTGGAATCTCCCCTGAGCCATCAGCAATACAGCACCCTGTTGTAGAGTGCTGCCCTGAAAATAACCTGTAATAGCGAAGACTTACAAGAGTATGTGGAATCTCCCCTGAGCCATCAGCAATACAGCACCCTGTTGTAGAGTGCTGCCCTGAAAATAACCTGTAATAGCGAAGACCTACAAGAGTATGTGGGATCTCCCCTGAGCCATCAGGAACACTGCACCCTGTTGTAGGGTGCTGCCCTGAAAATAACCTGTAATAGCGAAGACTTACAAGATTATGTGGAATCTCCCCTGAGCCATCAGCAATACAGCACCCTGTTGTAGAGTGCTGCAATGAAAATAACCTGTAATAGCGAAGACTTACAAGAGTATGTGGAATCTCCCCTGAGCCATCAGCAATACAGCACCCTGTTGTAGAGTGCTGCCTTAAAGATAACCAGTAATAGCGAAGACTTACAAGAGTATGTGGGATCTCCCCTGAGCCATCAGCACAACAGCACCCTGTTGTAGAGTGCTGCCCTGAAAATAACCTGAAATAGCGAAGACTTACAAGAATATGTGGAATCTCCCCTGAGCCATCAGCAATACAGCACCCTGTTGTAGAGTGCTGCCCTGAAAAGAACCTGTAATAGCGAAAACCTACAAGAGTATGTGGAATCTCCCCTGAGCCATCAACAATACAGCACCCTGTTGTAGAGTGCTGCCCTGAAAATAACCTGTAATAGCGAAGACTTACAAGAGTATGTGGAATCTCCCCTGAGCCATCAGCAATACAGCACCCTGTTGTAGAGTGCTGCCCTGAAAATAACCTGTAATAGCGAAGACTTACAAGAGTATGTGGAATCTCCCCTGAGCCATCAGCAATACAGCACCCTGTTGTAGAGTGCTGCCCTGAAGATAACCAGTAATAGTGAAGACTAACAAGAGTATTTGGTGTCTCCCCAGAGTCATCAGGAACGCTGCATCCTGTTGTGGAGTGCTGCCTTGAAGATAACCAGTAATAGTGAAGACTAACAAGAGTATTTGGTGTCTCCCCAGAGCCATAAGCAATACAGCATCCTGTTGCAGAGTGCTGCCCTGAAGATAACCAGTAATAGTGAAGACTAACAAGAGTATTTGGTGTCACCCCAGAGTCATCAGGAACGCTGCATCCTGTTGTGGAGTGCTGCCTTGAAGATAACCAGTAATAGTGAAGACTAACAAGAGTATTTGGTGTCTCCCCAGAGTCATCAGCAATACAGCATCCTGTTGCAGAGTGCTGCCCTGAAGATAACCAGTAATAGTGAAGACTAACAAGAGTATTTGGTGTCTCCCCAGAGCCATCAGCAATACAGCATCCTGTTGCAGAGTGCTGCCCTGAAGATAACCAGTAATAGTGAAGACTAACAAGAGTATTTGGTGTCTCCCCAGAGTCATCAGGAACGCTGCATCCTGTTGTGGAGTGCTGCCTTGAAGATAACCAGTAATAGTGAAGACTAACAAGAGTATTTGGTGTCTCCCCAGAGCCATCAGCAATACACCACCCTGTTGTAGAGTGTTGCTTTGAAGATAAGCCGAGTACCAGTAACAGTAGAGGCTAGGAAGAGTATGTGGAGTCTGCCCAGACCCAACAGGAACACAGCTCCCGGTATTAAAATGCTGCCCGGAAGATAAGCTATAATAGTAAAGACTAGCAAGAGTATTTGGAGTCTCCCCAGAGCCATCAGGAACACTGCACCCTGTTGTGGAATACTGCGCTGAAGGTAACCACTAATAGGCAAGACCAGCAAGGGTATTTGGAGTCTGCCCAGAGCCATCAGGAACACTGCCCCTGTTGTAGCGTGCTCCCCTGAATATAAGCCGGGTACCAAAAACAGTCAAGATTAGCAAGAGTATTTAGAGTCTGACCAGAGCCTACAGGAACACAGCATCCGTTTGTAAAATGCTGCCCGGAAGATAAGCTATAATAGTAAAGACTAGCAAGGGTATATGGAGTCTCCCCAGAGCCATCAGGAACACTGCACCCTGTTGTGGAATACTGCGCTGAAGGTAACCACTAATAGCCAAGACCAGCAAGGGTATTTGGAGTCTGCCCAGAGCCATCAGGAACACTGCCCCTGTTGTAGCGTGCTCCCCTGAATATAAGCCGGGTACCAAAAACAGTCAAGATTAGCAAGAGTATTTAGAGTCTGACCAGAGCCTACAGGAACACAGCACCCGGTTGTAAAATGCTGCCCGGAAGATAAGCTATAATAGTAAAGACTAACAGGAGTATTTGGAGTCTGCCCAGAGCCATCAGGAACACTGCCCCTGTTGTAGCGTGCTCCCCTGAATATAAGCCGGGTACCAAAAACAGTCAAGATTAGCAAGAGTATTTAGAGTCTGACCAGAGCCAACAGGAACACGTCAACCGGTTGTAAAATGCTGCCCTGAAGATTTTCAGTAATAGTAAACACTAACAGGAGTATTTGGAGTCTCCCCAGAGCCATCAGGAACACTGCACAATGTTGTAAAATAATGCGCTGAAGATAACTACTAATAGCCAAGACCAGCAAGAGTATTTGGTGTCTCTCCAGAGCCATTAGGATTGCAGCACCTTTTGTAAAATGCTGCCCTGAAGATAAGCAGTAATGATCTAGTCTAGCAAGAGTATTTGTAGTCTTCCCAGAGTCATCAGGGCCAGAACACCCTATTGTAGAATACTGCACTGAAGAAAACCACTAATAGCCAAGACCAGCAAGAGTATTTGGAGTCTCCCCAGAGCCATCAGGAATACAGCACTCTGCTGTAGAGTGCTGCCCAGAAGATAACCCAGACACCAGTAAAAGTAAAAAATAACAGGAGTATTTGGAGTCACCCCAGAGTCTACAGGAAAACTGCAACCTGTTGTAGAGTGCTGCCCTGAAGATAATCAGTAATAGTCAAGATTAACAAGAGTATTTGTAGTTTTCCCGTAGTCATCAGAAACACTGCATCCTATTGTGGAGTGCTGCCCTGAAGATAACCAGGGTACCAGTATCAGCCAGGGCTAGCTAGAGTATTTGGAGACTGCCCAAAGCCATCAGGAACACTGCATCCTGTTGCTGAGAGCTGCCTTGAAGATAACCAGTAATAGTGAAGACTCTCAAGAGTATTTGGAGTCTCCCCAGAGCCATCAGCAATACACCACCCTGTTGTAGAGTTATGCGTTGAAGATAAGCCGGATACCAAAAACAGTCAAGATTAGCAACAGTACTTAGAGTCTGACCAGAGCCCACAGGAACACAGCACCCGTTTGTAAAATGCTGCCTTGAAGATAAGCAATAATAGTAAAGACTAAAAGGTGTATTTGGAGTCTCCCCAGAGCCATCAGGAACACTGCAATTTGTTGTGGAATACTGCTCTGAAGGTACCCACTAATAGCCAAAACCAACAAGGGTATTTGGAGTCTGCCCAGAGCCATCAGGAACACTGCTCCATGTTGTAGAATCCTTCGCTGAAGATAACCACTAATAGCCAAGACCAGCAAGTGTATTTAGGGTATCTCCAGAGCCATGAGGATTACAGCATCTTTTGTAGAATGCTGCCCTGAAGATAAGCAGTAATAATCTAGTCTAGCAAGAGTATTTGGAGTCTGCCCAGGGCCATCAGCAACAGAACACCCTATTGTAGAATACTGCACGGAAGATAACTACTAATAGCCAAGACCAGCAAGAGTATTTGGAGTCTCCCCAGAGCCATCAGAAATACAGCACTGTGTTGTCTAGTGCTGCCCTGAAGATAACCCAGACATCAGTAAAAGTAAAAAATAACAGGAGTATTTGGAGTCTCCCCAGAGCCTACAGGAAAACTGCACCCTTTTGTAGAGTGCTGCCCTGAAGATAATCAGTAATAGTCAAGATTCACAAGAGTATTTGTAGTCTTCCCGTAGTCATCAGGAACACAGCTTACTGTTGTAGAGTTCTGCCCTCAAGATAACCAGGATACCAGTATCGTCTGGGCTAGCTAGAGTATTTGGAATCTGCCCAGAGACATCAGAAACGCTGCATTTTGTTGTAGAGTGCTGCCTTGAAGATAACGAGTAATAGTGAAGACTAGGAAGAGTATGTGAAGCCTCCCCAGAGTCATCAGCAGTACAGCACCCTGTTGTAGAGTGCTGTCTGAAGATAAGCCTGGTACAAGTAACAGTAGAGGCTAGGAAGAGTATTTGGAGTTTGCTCAGAGCCAGCAGGAACACAGCACCCTGTTTTTTTTTTTGTTTTTTTTTGTTTTTTTTTTGTTTTTTTTTTTAATTTTCGAGTGGAGGGGAAAAATCCACCTTATGGACTAACCCGGGCAAGCCCGGAGTGTCGGGGTCTCCCACGTGGGCCTACCGACTAAAAAACCCCTCCACCGGTATTAGAAGGAAGAAAGGAGAGGCGGTACCGCATGATTGCACCCGCGGATTCAAGGTGATAATTTAACTGACTGTAGGTTGCAGTCAGAGAGGTGAAATGAGGTCCGGGAGACAGACTTGACCGAGGCCCAGACTGTCACCGCGGAATATTCAGGGAGAGGAGTAGAGGAATTAGAGGGTGAGGGATTGAGTTGAGCTAGTGTTGGTTCTTCTCCAATCGTAGCTGCCGTGAACGAAGAATCCAAGACTCAGGTCCGGGTCTTGTAACAGCCCCGCTGTGTGATTGGCCCCTGGAGTGGGGCCGTTCGGCGGAGTGGAGCTGCTGCGGCTGGAAGTCCTGCTGAGGCTGTGGCTGAACACTAGCTGTCCGGCTGGACAGCTCAGCGATGGTGGACTGTAGTGTGGCGATGGCGGCGGTGGTGGCAGCTTGAAGGTTCTGTACCTTTTCAGTGATGACACTGCACAGCTCTTCAAGGGCAGCTAAACGGGCGCCGACGTTCAAGATCTCCACGTGGAGATCCTGAATGGCGTACCGTGTCGCTGCGTCTAACGAGTGTGCAGGTGGTGTGGTTTCGATAATGGTCGGCGGTGTTGTAGTCCGGGCGGGTGGTGGTAGTGGTCTGCTCCTGGGGTAGAGAGGGCACTGGGCTTGCCCGGTGAAGTGTCCTCTGCCACGACAGGTGGCACAGAACCGGCGGCGACGGCGGAGATCGTGCCCAGTGCACTCGGCGGTGGTGGTGTTGGTACCACAGTAGTGGCATCTCGGTGGCGAAGAGCAGACTTCAGCTGTGTGACCGTAAGCACAGCAGCGTCGGCAGGGCCGATGGCGCTCCTGTCGGCTAGCCTCGACGACCAGAAGTCGCCCTAATAAGGGCAACCCTGATGCAAAGGCAGCTTCCAGGTTGGCTGGTCCTATAACTCCAGACGAACGAGCGGCGTTGGCCCCCGGTCGCAGTATATGCGGGTGGCCCTTAAGCAACAAGACCACCGCGACTGCACGGCGGTGAGCAGATGCCGGGTGGAAAGGTCCCTAGGGACCCCCCGTACCACAGCACTGAACCGGGGTGGCGGCGTCGTGGAGCTGGATAGAGACGTCGGTGGCAGCGGTGAGGGCGGCAACTGCGGCTGCAGTTGCGGCGAGACTGCGGTGGCGGTCGGCGGCGAAACAGGGCTTGCCGCGACCAATGGCTTCGGAGATGCTGCCTCCTCGGCGGCTGCCGGGGAAGAGACGACGGTTGCTGCCTTAGCAGCTGCGGCTCTGCGGAGTTTCTTCTTTGCCATGTGTACAGCTCGAAGTTCAAGCTCCGAATCCCCCCTGTTGTAAGATGCTGCCCTGTATATAAACACTAATAGTCAAGAATATCAACGGTATATGTAGTCTTTCGAGAGCCTTCAGGAACACTGCACCCTGTTACAGAGTGTTGCCCTAAGATAACCCGTACTAGTCAAGAGTAGCAAGAGTACTTGGAGTTTCCCCAGAAGCATCAGGAATATGCACCCTGTTGTAGAGTGCTGCCCGGAAGATAAACAGTAATAGTCAAGACTAGCAAGAGTATTTGGAGTCTCCGCAGAGGCATCAGGAACACTACACCCTGTTGTAAAATACTGTCCTGAAGATAGCCCGGGTACCAGTTATTGTAAAGTCTAAGAAGACCATTTTGTGTTTACCCAGAACCATCAGGAACACAACACCCTTTTGCAGAATACTGCCCTGAAGATAACCAGTAATAGACAACAGTAGCAAGAGTATTTGGATTCTGCGCAGAGACATATGCAACACAGTACCCTGCTGTAGAGTGCTGCCCTGAAGATAACCAGTAAAAAGTCAAGATTAGAAGGAGAATCTGGAGTTTCCCCAGAGCCATCAGGAACACACAGCCTGTTGTAGATTGCTCTCCTGAAGATAACCCGAGTACCAATAATGGTCAAGGATAACAGTCCTCCCAGAGCCATCAGGAGTACAATAACCTGTAATAGAATGCTGCCCTGAAGATAACCAGTAATAGTCAAGACAAATAAGGGTATTTGGCATCTCCCCAGAGCTATCAGGAACAATGCTCCCTTTTGTATAGTGCTGCCCTGAAGATAACCCGGGTACCAGTAATAGTCAAGACCAGCAAGAATATTTGAAGTCGCCCCGGAGCCATCAGGAACACAGTACCCTGTTGTTGAATGCTGTCATGAAGATAAACCGTGTACCAGTAATAGTAAGAAATAACAGTAATATTTGGAGTCTTGCCAGAGCCATCAGGATTAAAACATCCTGTTATAGAATGCTGCCCTGAAGATAACCAGTAATAGTCAAGAGTAGAAAGAGTATTTTGTGTCTCTCAAGAGCTATCAGGAACACTGCACCCTGTTGTAGAGTGCTGCCCTGAAGATAACCCAGGTACCAGTAATAGTCAAGATTAGCAAGTGTTTTGGGGTCTCCCCAGAGCTTTCAGCATCAGTGCACCCTGTTATACAATGCTGCCCTGAAGATAACCAGTAATAATAAAGTGTAGCAAGAGTATTTGGTGTCTCCGCAGAGCCATCAGGAACACAATAGTCTCCGGTAGAGTGCTGCCCTGAAGATAACTCGCGTACCAGTAATTTGCAAGACTGGCAAGGGTGTTTGGAGTCTCCCCAGAGCCATCAGGAACACTGCAGTCTCTTGTAGAATGCTGCCCTGAAGATGACACGGATTCCAGTAATAGTTAAGACCAGCAAGAGTATTTGGTGTCTCCCCAGAGCCATCAGGAATACTGCACCGGCGTGAAGAGTGCTGCCCTTAAGATAATCCGCGTACAAGTAATTTGCAAGACTAGCAAGAGTATTTGGAATCTCCCCGGAGCCATCAGGAACACTGCAGTCTCTTGTAGAATGATGCCCTGAAGATGACACGGATTCCAGTAATAGTCAAGTTTAGCAAGTGTTTTTGGTGTCCACCCAGAGCCTTCAGGATCAGTGCACCCTGTTACAGAATTCTGCCCTGAAGATAACCAGTAATAATCAAGTGTAGCAAGAGTATTTGGTGTCTCCCCAGAGCCCTCAGGAACACAGAAATTTGTTGTAGAGTGCTGTCCTGAAGATAACCCGAGTACCAGTAATAGTGAAGTCTAGCAGGAGTATTTGGAGTCTCCCCAGAGACATCAGCAACAGGGCAAACTGTTGTTGAGTGCTGCCGTTAAGATAATCGGGTAGCATTAATAGTCAAGACAAGCAAGAGTATTAGGAGTCTTCCCTGAGCCATCAGGATAACTGCACTTTCTTGTAGAGTGCTGCCCTGAAGATAACCCGCGTACTAGTAATTACCATGACTAGGAAGATTATTTGGAGTTTGCGCAGAGCCATCATGAACACAGCACCCTTTTGTAGTTTGCTGCCGTGAAGATAACCATTGATAGTGAAGACCAGCAAGAGTATTTGGAGTCCTCCAGAGCCTTCAGGAATACGGCACTCTGTTGTGGGGTGTTGTCCTGGAGATAACCAATAATGGTAGACGAGCAAGAGTATTTGGAGACTCCCCATAGCCATGAGGAACACAACACCCTGTTATAGAATGATGCCCTGATGAAAACCACTAATAGTCAAGACCATCAAAAGTATTTTATGTCTCTCAAAAGCCATGGTAAGCACTGCAGCCTGTTGTAGACTGCCATCCTGAATATAAATGGTAATAATTAAGACTAGCAAGAATATTTGGAGTCTCCCCAGAATCAAGAGGATTACAGCACCCAGTTGTAGAGATTGTCCGCAGGATAACCATTAATAGTCAAGATTAGCTAGAGTATTTGGAGTTGGCCAGAGCCATCAGGAATACAGGACCCTGTTTTAGAGTGCTGCCCTGTAGATAACAAATAACAGTCAAGTCTAGCAAGAGTATTTAGAGTGTACTCAGAGCCATAAGGTACACAGCACCCTGTTGTAGAATGCTGTGCTGAATGTAACCACAAATTGTCAAGATTAGCAAGAGTATTTGGAGTCTCCCGAGAGCCATCAGGTACACAGTAACCTGTTTTATAGTGTTTTCCTGAAGACAACCGGGATAGCAGTAGTAGTCAAGACTAGCAAGGGTATTTGGAGTCTGCCCAAATCCATAAGGAACCCAGTACCCTGTTGTAGAGTGTTGCCCTATAGATAACCAGTAATAGTCAAGGCTAGCAAAAGTATTTGGAGTCTCACCAGAGTCATTATGAGTACAGCTCTCTGTTGTTGATTTGTGCGCTGAAGATACCTCCGGTAGCAGTAATGGTCAAGACTAGCAGGAACATTTGAAGTCTACCCAGAGCCATCAGGAACACTGCGCCATATTGTAGAGTGCTGCCCTGAAGATATTCCAGGTACCAGTTTTAGTCCGGTCTAGCAAGAATATTAGGAGTCTCCCAGAACCATCAGAAACAGTACACCTTAGAGTGCTGCCATGAGAATATCCCGGGTACCAGTAATAGTCAAGACTAGCAAGAGCATTTCGAGTCTGCTCAGAGCCATCAGGAACACAATACCCTATTTTAGAGTGCTGCGCTGAAGATAAGCAGTAATAGTGAAGACAACCAAGAGTATTTGGAGTCTCCCAGAACCATCAGAAACAGTACACCTTAGAGTGCTGCCATGAGAATATCCCGGGTACCAGTAATAGTCAAGACTAGCAAGAGCATTTCGAGTCTGCTCAGAGCCATCAGGAACACAATACCCTATTTTAGAGTGCTGCGCTGAAGATACGCAGTAATAGTGAAGACAACCAAGAGTATTTGGAGTCTGCTCAGAGCCATCAGGAACACAATACCCTATTTTAGAGTGCTGCGCCGAAGATAAGCAGTAATAGTGAAGACAACCAAGAGTATTTGGAGTCTGCTCAGAGCCATCAGGAACACAATACCCTATTTTAGAGCGCTGCGCTGAAGATACGCAGTAATAGTGAAGACAACCAAGAGTATTTGGAGTCTCCCCAGAGTCATCAGGAACACAGCATTCTGTTCTAGTTTGCTGCCCTGAAGGTAACCCGTAATAGTCAAAACTAGCAAGATTATTTAGAATTTCTACACAGCCAGCAGAAACACAGCAGTCTGTTGTACAGTGCTGTCCTGCATTTAAAAGGTAATAACCGTGATTAGCAAGAGCGATAGTATTCTGCACAGAGCAATCAAGAATACAGCAGCCTGTTGTAAAGCGAAGCCCTGTAGATAACCCGGATACCAGTAATACTCAAGCCAAGCAAGAGTATTCGGAGTCAGCCCATAGCCATCAGAAACACCGTACGCTATTGCAGTGTGCTGCCCTGTAGATAACCTATAATAGTCAAGACTAGCAGGTGTTTTTAGAGACTCCCAAGAGCCATGAGAAACACAGCACCCTGTTGTAGAGTTCTGACGTGTAGATAATCAGTAATAGTCAGGACTAGCAAGAGTATTTAGAGTCTTCCCAGACCTA
This sequence comes from Hymenopus coronatus, assembly GCA_030762935.1. Taxonomy (NCBI): domain Eukaryota; kingdom Metazoa; phylum Arthropoda; class Insecta; order Mantodea; family Hymenopodidae; genus Hymenopus; species Hymenopus coronatus. Next base: position 59,392,737 of record CM060880.1, on the reverse strand, counting down.
CCAGCTAACAGCACCCTATTGTAGAGTGTTGTCCTGAAGATAATATGGTATCAGTAATAGTCAAAAGTAGCAAGAGTATTTGGAGTATGTCCGGATCAATCAGCTACAGCACCCTGTTGTACAGTGCTGCCCTGAAAAAAAAAACCAGTAATAGTCAAGACTAGCAACGGTATTTGAAGTCTGTCCAGAGCCATCAGGAACACAGTACCTTGTTGTAGAGTGCTGCCCTGTAGATAACAAGTAATAGTCGAGACAAGAAAGAGTATTTGAGTATCCCAGAGTCATCATGAGTACAGCACCCTGTTGTAGAGTGCTGCGCTAAAGATACCCCCGGTACCAGTAATGGTCAAGACTAGTGGGAATATTTGAAGTCACTTAGAGCTATCAGGAACACTGCACCATATTGTAGAGTGCTGCCTTGAAGATAATCCGGGTACCAGTATTAGTCTAGTCTAGCAGGAGTATTTGGAGTCAGGCCGCAGCCATCAGAAACACTGTATGCTGTTGTAGTGTGCTGCCCTGTAGATAACCTATAATATTCAAGACTAGCAGGTGTATTTAGAGACCACCAATAGCCATCAGGAACACAGCACCCTGTTGTAGAGTGCTGTCCTGTAGATAATCAGTAATAGCCAAGACTAGCAAGAGCATTTGAGTGGTCCCACTGCTATCAGCTAACAGCACCCTGATGTACAGTGCTGCCCTGAAAAAAACAGTAATAGTTAAGACTAGCAAGAGTATTTGGAGTCTGTCCAGAGCCAGCAGGAACACAGTACCTTGTTGTAGAGTGCTTCCCTGTAAATAGCCAGTAATAGTGAAGACCAGCAAGATTATTTGTAGTTTCCCCACAGCCATCAGGAACACAGTACCCTGTTGTACAGTGCTGCCCTGAAAAAACCCAGTAATAGTCAAGACCAGCAAGAGTATTTGGAGTCTATCCAAGGCCATTAGGAACAGAGTACCCTGTTGTAAAGTGTTGCCTGAATGTAACCACAAATTGTCAAGACTAGCAAGTGTATTTGGAATCTCCCCAGAGCCATCAGGAACACCCTACCCTGTTGTAGAGCGCTGTCCTGAAGGTAACCACTAATAGCCTAGACCAGCAAGGGTATTTGGAGCCTCCCGACGGCCATCAGCAACACTGCATCCAGTTGGGGAATGCTGGCCAGAAGATAACCAGTAATATTGAAGACTAGCAAGAGTATTTGTTGTATCGCCGGAGCCATTAGGAATACCTCACCCTGTTGTGGAGTGCTACCCTTAAGATAACCAGTAATAGTGCAGACCAGTAAGAGTATTTGGAGTCTTGCCAGAGCCATCAGGAATACCTCACCCTGTTGTGGGGTGCTGCCTGAAGATGACCAGTAGTAGTCAAGACTAGCAAAAGTATTTGAAGTCTGCCCAGAGCCATTAGCAATAATGCACCCTGTTACAGAGTGCTGCTCTGAAGATGAACAGTAATAGTCAAGACTAGCAAGGTTATTTGGTATATGCCCAGAGCCATCAGGAACCCAGTACCCTGTTTTAGATTGCTGCCGTTTAGATAACCAGTAATTGTGAAGACCAGCAAGAGTATTTGTAGTTTCCCAAGAGCCATCAGGATAACTGCACCCTGTTGTGGAGTGCTGTCCTGAATATCACCAGCATACCAGAAATAGTCAAGACTAGCAAGAGTTATTCAAGTCTCCCCAGAGCCATTAGGAGAACATTAGCTTGTTGTATAGTGCTGCCGTGAAGATAACCGAGGTACCAGTAGTGGTCAAGATAAGGAAGAGTATTTGGGGTTTCTCCAGAGCTATCTGGAGTACAGTACCATTTTGTAGAGTGCTGCTCTAAAGTTATCCCGGTTACCAGTTATAATCAAGGCTACCAAGAGTATTTGGAGTGCGCTCAGTGCTTTAGGAACAGTGTATCCCGTTGTAGAGTGCTGCTCTGAAGATAATCCGTTTAAGAATAATAGTCAAGTTCAGCAAGAGTATTTGGAATCTGCCTAGAGCATTCAGGTACAGTGTACCCTCTTGTAAAGTGCTGCCCTGAAGATATCCTGGGTACCAGTAATAGCCAAGACTAGCAAGAGTATTTGTAGTCTGCCCAGAGCTATCAGGAATACAGCATCCGTTTGTAGAGTGCTGCCTGATGATAACCAGTAATAGTGAAGACCAGCAAAGGTATTTGGAAGCTCCGCAGAGCCATCAGGAACACCGCACTCTGTTGCAGAATGCTGCCTTGAAAATAAGCCGTAATAGTCTAGACTGGCAAGGATATTTAGAGTCTGCACACAGCCATCAGAAATACAGCACCCTGGTTAGAGTGCCAGCCGAATATAACCAGTAACAGCCAAGACTAGCAAGACTATTTGTATTCTGCCACGCGCCATCGGGAATACAGCACCCTTTTGTAGACTGCGATCCTAAAGGTAGCGGTAATAATCAAGACTAGCAAGGGTATTTAGGGTCTTCCCAGAGCCATCAGCAACACATCACCCTAGTGTAGAATGCTGTCCTGAATATAACCCAGGTACCAGTAATAATCAAGACTAGAGAGAGTATTTAGAGTCTTCCAGGAGCCATCAGCAACACAGCACCCTAGTGTAGAATGCTGTCCTGAATATAACCCAGGTACCAATAATAATCAAGTCTAGCAAGAGTATTTAGGGTCTTCCAGGAGCCATCAGCAACCAGCACTCTGGTGTAGAGTGCTGTCCTGAAGATAACCCAGGTACCAGTAATAATCAAGTCTAGCAAGAGTATTTAGGGTCTTCCAGGAGCCATCAGCAACCAGCACCCTGGTGTAGAGTGCTGTCCTGAAGATAACCGAGGTGCCAGTAATAATCAAGACTAGCAAGAGTATTTAGAGTGTTCCAGAAGCCATCAGGAACACAGCACCCTGTTGTAGAGTGATAAGAGATAATCAGTAATGGTCAAGACTAGCAAGAGTATTTGGAGTCTGTCCAGAGCCATCAGGAACACAGTACTTTGTTGTAGATTGTTTCCCTGAATGTAACCACTAATAGTCAAGACTAGCAACAGTATTCAAAATCTCCCCAGAGCCATCAGGAACACTGCACCCTGTTGTAGAGTGATATCCTGAAGGTGATCACTAATAGTCAAGACTAGCAAGCCTTTTTGGAGGCTCCCGAGAGCCATCAGGAACACTGCACCCTGTTGTAGAATTCAGACCTGAATATAAGCAGTAATAATCAAGACTAGCAAGAGTATTTTTAGTCTGCCCAGAGCCATCAGGAATACAGCACCCGGTTGTAGAGTGCTGTCTTGAAGATAACCAGTAATAGTGAAGACTAGCAGGAGTATTTGGAATCTCCCCAGAGCCATCACGAATACAGCATCCTGTTGTGGAGTGCTGCCCAGAAGATAACTAGCAATAGTCAAGGCTAGCAAGAGTAATTGGATTCTGCCCAGGGCCATCAGGAACACAGCGCCCTGTTGTAGACTGCTGCGTTGAACGTAACCAGTAATAGACACGACTAGCAAGAGTATTTGGAGTCTGTTCAGAGCCATCAGGAACATAGCACCCTGTTGTAGTGTGGTGCTCTGAAGATAATCACTAATAGTCAAGACTATTTGGTGTTTGGGGTCTCCCCAGAGCCTTCAGAAGCACAGCATCCTTGTTGTAGTGTGCTGCTCTGAAGATAACCAGTAATAGTCAAGACTATTTGGTGTTTGGGGTCTCCCCAGAGCCTTCAGAAGCACAGCATCCTTGTTGTAGTGTGCTGCGCTGAAGATAACCAGTAATAGTCAAGACTATTTGGTGTTTGGGATCTCCCCAGAGCCTTCAGAAGCACAGCATCCTTGTTGTAGTGAGCTGCGCTGAAGATAACCAGTAATAGTGAAGACTACCAAGAGTATTCGGAGTCTGTTCAGAGCCATCAGGAACATAGCGCCCTGTTGTAGACTGCTGCGTTGAACGTAACCAGTAATAGACACGACTAGCAAGAGTATTTGGAGTCTGTTCAGAGCCATCAGGAACATAGCACCCTTGTTGTAGTGTGCTGCTCTGAAGATAATCACTAATAGTCAAGACTATTTGGTGTTTGGGGTCTCCCCAGAGCCTTCAGGAACATAGCACCTTGTTGTAGTGTGCTGCGCTGAAGATAATCACTAATAGTCAAGACTATTTGGTGTTTGGGGTCTCCCCAGAGCCTTCAGATGCACAGCATCCTTGTTGTAGTGTGCTGCGCTGAAGATAACCAGTAATAGTCAAGACTAGCAAGAGTATTTGGAGTCTGTTCAGAGCCATCAGGAACATAGCACCCTGTTGTAGTGTGCTGCGCTGAAGATAATCACTAATAGTCAAGACTATTTGGTGTTTGGGGTCTCCCCAGAGCCTTCAGAAGCACAGCATCCTTGTTGTAGTGTGCTGCGCTGAAGATAACCAGTAATAGTCAAGACTAGCAAGAGTATTTGGAGTCTGTTCAGAGCCATCAGGAACATAGCACCCTGTTGTAGTGTGCTGCTCTGAAGATAATCACTAATAGTCAAGACTATTTGGTGTTTGGGGTCTCCCCAGAGCCTTCAGAAGCACAGCATCCTTGTTGTAGTGTGCTGCGCTGAAGATAACCAGTAATAGTCAAGACTAGCAAGAGTATTTGGAGTCTGTTCAGAGCCATCAGGAACATAGCACCCTTGTTGTAGTGTGCTGCTCTGTAGATAATCACTAATAGTCAAGACTATTTGGTGTTTGGGGTCTCCCCAGAGCCTTCAGGAACATAGCACCTTGTTGTAGTGTGCTGCTCTGAAGATAATCACTAATAGTCAAGACTATTTGGTGTTTGGGGTCTCCCCAGAGCCTTCAGAAGCACAGCATCCTTGTTGTAGTGTGCTGCGCTGAAGATAACCAGTAATAGTGAAGACTACCAAGAGTATTTGGAGTCTGCCCAGCTCACAGTTGTAGTATTTATAACGTGAGCAGTGTGCTACATGTGTGAGCAGCTCAATTCACTATCGGTAATTTTCTGCAAACACTGTTTCATGTCGGGCGGGGGAGCTGGATTAAATACGCTCCCCCAAACACAGATTTTGTTGGTGGCAACGTTCTGCACTATATTCATAAACTCTTTCAAGATACAGCAGTGTTAAGAGTGAAAATGTATTTTTGAGGTGCATCTACCCAGTTATAATAAGGCCGGGTTCCATTTAGCATGGTGTGGGAGGTGAGAAACATTTTCCAGCTCTTATAAAGTAGAAGTATTGTATAGTAAGCTAAGGTTGCTTTGTTTGTATTTAATAGAATCTGTTTTTTCTTACTATTGTTCAGGGACGGGGGACGTCAACACTTCCAGGTCAGGGGGAAATGTGACATATAGGGAAAATGCCCCTCTGGGGCCTACTATAATAGGTACTGCTTAGATGCACCCGGGGTTCCGAGCCAACCTTTTCCCCATCTGTGGGCAACCTCTAAGTGTTGAGTGATTCAGTAAATTAAAATCTCCACCCACGTGTAGACCGTGCGTGAAGGCCCGTGTCGATGGAAAGGAATATCCTGGTTAATTGAGGGTGGTGCATCTGAGCCTGGGATCCTGATCTTCACTAACTGGGGAGGGTGCGCAGGCTAAAACACCACTTTGGTTTTCTCCTCGTTAAACGGGAGACTAGGACTAACCTATCCCTAGTCAATCGGCCAGGACTAGCCATTATACCAAACTCCAGGGTGAGTGGGACGACGAGCCTGCTATATCCCCAGTGTGGTGACCCCTTTTCGGGTTCCGTGGTGGGTGGGAAGCTCTGGTGGATGAATTTATACCTTTTTTTTTTTTGGAAAATCTAAACTTAAATTTAATGTCCAAGGAAATAAAACGGCTGCGGCAGGTGGTCCACGCTTAGTTGTCACTTTAACATAGGAAGGTAGAAACTTCACATCGGTCAGGAACTTCACATTGGTCAGCACTTTTGCCATTCTAAAGGGCTTAGATAAAATTGCTGGTTCGGTTCAATCTTGCATACGAGCACGAAACTGTTCACTCCTGATAGAGGCAGTGTCAGCAACCCAGGTCTCTAAATTGGCATAAGCCACTATGTTAGGCAGTTCCCCGGTTACGGTGGAAAGACAAAAAACTCTGAACTCCTTGCGCTGTATTGTTACCACCGCGCTTTGAACATTTTGAGCAAAGAGGAGATTTAGGAGAATCTAGCGGAACAAGGCGTTACATCTGTGTATGGGGTCCAACGCAAAGTAAATGGTGAGTTCATGCCTACCCGTACCCTGTTATTACCTTTGTTCGGGTTAATCTCCCGCAAAGGATAAGGGCAGCTACGAAGCCCTCGAGGTTAGGCCCTACATTCCCAACCCATGATGATGATGATGATGATGATGATGATGATGATGATTGGTGTTTAAGGGCGCTCAACTACTAAGGTCATTAGCGCCCTCAGGAAACAAGGTTAAATAAAAACACCAAAGGAAAAAAATGTATAAAAACAAATGTCACTAAACACCAAAAGGTAAAAACTTTTGGCTAAAAGACAAACAGAAATCTAAAATATTTAAAAACGGAGCAGAAAGGATGCAAAATACTTAAAACGTTGTCGACGGGTTAAAACGACTTAAAAACGAACAACGTCAAAATTCATTAAAACCCAAGAACCCCCGCTGCATTAAAAGCAATAAAGACAAATGAAATCCTTAAAAATTAAATACTTATCGTAAAGGTCAAATTAGATCAAAATTTAAATACTCTAACGACCACGGAACCTCCGCGAGGGAGGCCGGCAGGTGTGAGTCACATCGAAGGGCTGCTAGTGCGATACAGTCTAGCAGGACATGCCGTACCGACAATATTGCCCCACAGAGCGGACAGTTAGACACAGAATCTCTCTTAAAAACATGGCTATGCGTAAAATTGCAGTGACCGATTCGTAAGCGAGCCAATTGTTCCTCCTCCCGACGGGATTTGCGAGAGGAGGTCTCCCAGGTAACAGGAGCGTCCTTCACTTCCCTGAGCTTGTTCCTACGGAGAGACTCCCACTCCGCGTGCCAGCCGGATTGCACCACTCTCCGGACAACAAGTCTCAAGTCCGCAGCGGTGACGAAAGGAAGCGCAGTACAGGGTTTTGTAGCCGCCGTCCTAACTGCTATATCCGCCAGTTCATTACCCTGTAAGCCGTCGTGCCCAGGAATCCAAACACACTTCACATGAATACCGGCAGTGTGTAAAAAGTGAAGGAGATACTGGATGCGCTGCACGAGGGGATGGTGGTTGTACAACTCCCGAACGATCTGAAGGGCACTAAGCGAATCACTTAAAATAAGGCAGTTACCCAAAATTCTGCGGCGAACATACAGCATGGCTCGGTAGATGGCATACAGCTCGGCAGATTTAATGGACGTGTGAATGTGTAACCCGAAAGTATGTGGTTTGGTACCAGTAACAAAGGCACATCCAGCACCGTCACTGCACTTACTGCCATCGGTGTAAATAAAAGATCGGTCACTGTAAGAGGATAAAAATTCTAAAAAAACATGTACGGATACTTGACGCAGGCAATACAGATTTCCCGCAAACTGTCATCCCGAGGTCTACAGGGGAGGTAGCAAGTAACCAAGGTGGGTACACCCGTTTCCCCTTCGGAAACATGCGAGGCACTACAATGTTGTGTTTCCGAAGAAGCTCACGGAAACGGAAGCCCGCAGGCCTTGGACTATGAAAGGTGATTATGAAAGCGTTCGTGCAGCTCGGTACAGAAGAAACGGTAAACGTCGGATACAAAGGCATGCAGTTAAGTGAACAGCCATAATTTCCTAACAGGACTTGACGCCAACAACGCAGAGGGGGTTCTGCGGATTCAGCGTAGAGACTAACAACTGGGCTGGTTGGAAAATCCCAACAGCAACACGGATGCCCTGATTGTGCGTCTCAGCACTGACGGTGGTGCTGAAGAATAAACAAGGCATCCATAGTTTAACTTGGATCGGATCAGTGTACGATAAAGACGCAGCATTACTATCCGATCTGCACCCCAAATTATTGAGAGAACTGTCACAGTGCGTTTTTAGCTGTGCTATATGTGAAGACCAGCACAAACGCCAATCGAATATTAACCCCAGGAATTATGACCTCATCTGCGAAAGGAAGGAAATCTGGCCCAAGTGTAAGAGTAGGAGCCAGAAGTTAATGCATACAGTCTTCTCAGGCGAGAAACGAAAGCCGTTGTTCAGGCTCCAATCGTAAAGAATGTCTAAATACCGCTGGAGACGGCGTTCCATAAACGGTGTACGCTGAGAAGTACAGAAGATGGCAAAGTCGTCCACGTATAAGCAGGAAGAGACACCTGGGGGGACACATTGAGATGTAGAATTTATGGCTATAGCAAACAGCGTCACGCTTAGTACCGAGCCCTGCGGCACTCCGTTCTCTTGGTTAAAATAGTGAGAAGAAACCGAACCGACCCTTACCCGAAAAACGTGGTCCCGCATGAACTCCAGGATGAACAACGGTAGTCGCGCACATATATTCCTACTGTAGGGGGCGCGTAAAATCCCTGCCCGCCAACACGTATCGTAAGACTTCTCGAGGTCAAAAAATATCCCAACCGTCTCACAATTCCGAAGAAAGCCATTCAGGATTTTCGTTGATAGCGACACAAGGTGGTCAACCGCTGAATGACGTCTTCGAAAACCACATTGGATGTTGGTCAGAAGTTTGTGGGATTCCAAACACCACACCAACCCCCATTGATCATGCGTTCCATCACCTTCCATTAACAGCTGGTGAGGGAAATTGGACGGTAGTTGGAAGAAAGATGACGGTCCTTTCCAGGTTTCAAAATGGGTATGGTGGTGGCGTCCCGCCACTGAGTAGGAAAAGCGGCATCTACCCAGACACGATTATAGACCTCGAGGAGGAAAGCCTTACCCGCAGGAGAGAGATGTTGTAACATTTGGGCGTGGATTTCATCTGGATCTGGCGCAGAGTTTCGAGAAGATGAAAGGCAAGTATCTAGCTCCGCCATGGTGAAAAGGCGGTGGTAGTCTTCAAGGTTTCCAGAGCGGAAGGCAAACTCTTAAGATTCAACCTGGGCCTTAACTGGAAGAAACTCAGGCGCATAAATATCTGAGCTATATATCTTGGCGAAAGTACTGCCCAGAGTGTTGGCCACATCAAACGTGTCAACCAGAGCGCCTGCCGCTGTTTTTAGCCCGGCGATCGGTATATGGGTCGGTTTTCCGACTACTTGTCTTAACTTATCCCATACGACAGAGGAAGGTGTATGTAGTTTAAAGGAGCATACAAACTGGCTCCATGATTGCTTTTTGCTATCCTTAATAGCTTGTCTAGATTTTGAGCGCATCTTTTTAATTTGTATTAGGTTGTCCAACGTAGGGCGACAGTGAAAAATCCGTAAAGCACGTCTGCGAGCACGAATGACATCCCGACATTCAGTGGTCCACCAGGGAACAGGAAGTCGAATAGATTGGTCAGTCGACCGCGGAATGGACGGTTAAGTAGTAGAAAGAATGGTGGCTATGAGGTATTCGACTAAAACATCCACTGAGTCGTGCTCGCAACGGTTAAAAGCAGCCAAATCGGAATAAAGATTCCAGTTGGCTCGGTCTAAGCGCCATCTAGGTAACCGCGTGGAACATACGTCGTGTTCTAGTAGACGTAGAAGAACTGGAAAGTGGTCACTTGAGCATGGATCAGAGCTGATGGTCCAGTGTAAGGATTCGGCTAACTGCGGAGAACAAACAGCTATGTCGAGGTGTGAAAAACTATTGAAGGCGGCAGAGAGAAATGTTGGCTCTCCGGTATTCAGGAGAGAGAGAGAGAGAGAGAGAGAGAGAGAGAGATTATGTCTGTCCAAGAAGTCGGCAATTAGATGACCTCTCGCACAAGCCCGAGGGGAGCCCCAAAGTGAGCGGTGGGCATTCACGTCCCCCAACAACAGGAATGATGTTGGTAGCTGGGTAACTAGGTCGTCTAAATATACGCGCGAGAGGTCAGCAGAGGGAGGCAGTTAGATACTATAAATTTTGAATTTGGTAGACGCCAGCGTAATGCTGACAGCAGCGGACTGGATGCAAGACTGTAAGGGTACAGAGTCTGCATAGAGATCATCTGCATAGTGCCCCCATGGGCAGGAACACCCGCTTACGGTGATAGATCACACCGTACAGCAGAATAATGCCTGAATGTGACTGTCATGGGGACGGATTTTGGTCTCTTGTAAGCTGACGACTAATGGTTGATACTGGTTGAGCAACAGTTCTAGCTCTGGTTGAGGAGGTCTAATTCCGCGTATGTTCCACTGCAAGATAGCCATTTTCTATAATATGGGAAAAAGGTTTATATCGAAAGACGTTTCTTCACATTAGGCTGTGCTAGTCGGTACTATTTATTATTTTTCGGGATTGGGCTTGTACTGTTATCAGGAGCTCGATCCTGCCGATTTCGCACTGTCCGTCTAGCAGTGGGAGCAGAAGCCTCCTGTTCCATCTCCTCGACAGGAGAGGATCCCTTTCCAAGAGAAAATTTCGGTTCGAGAACCTCGATCGTCGTCGATCTACGCTCCCACTAGAAGATTCTCCCGAAGAGGATATACTTGGGGATGAGCGTTGAGTCTTCAATACCTTCGATGGTTTGGGAGGAGACTTTATATTGTCTTTTAAGAAGTCGGTCCTAACGTAACTGGTCTTAAAGTTCTTTGTTGTCATAGAACTGGTGGCGGGTAAGCTGGTCTTGGTGCCCGAGGTTGAAGGCTTGGGTCACACTTTCGCTGTATTACTCTTTAAATGAGCGGGTTTGGCAGATATTGATGCCGGAACAGTCGTAGAAGTTTAGGAGCGTTGGTGCGGTGTAGCCGTCAGAATATTTTCAGAAATTGTGGCACCGTTAATATCGCCAGTTGGAGTTGCGATTTCCCGCCTCGGTACATGTTTAGCTGCAATTGAGCTGTACGTACCAGAGCGCGGGACAGAGGGTTGGCGGCTGCGCAGGAGCTTCTGGGCTTCCAAGAAGGACACCTTCTCTTTTACCCGGATCTCCTGGATCGCTCTTTCCTCTGTATAACGGGGACAGTCGCGGGAACTAGATGAATGTTCGCTACCGCAGTTAACGCACGATGGAGTGGAAGTACACGCTCCATCGTGCATGGCGTCTCCACAGATTCTACATCTAGACTGACCAGTAAAGAATGCACTTGTGTGCCCAAAGCGCTGACACTTGTAGCATCTGAGTGGGTTGGGAATGAACGGCCTAACTTCAGTGGTTTCGTACCCAGCCCTTATCCTTTGGGGGAGATGTACCCGATCAAAGGTAAGGAACAGGGTACGGGTAGGCATGAATTCACTATTTACTTTGCGCTGGACCCTATACACAGAAGTAACGCATTGTTCCGCCAGATTCTCCTGAATCTCCTCTGTGCTCAAGTCGTCCAAAGCGCGAGAGGTAACAACACCGTGCGAGGAGTTCAGGGTTTTATGTTGCTCTACTTTAACTGGGTAACTGCCTAGCATAGTGGCTTGTACTAATTTAGAGGCCTGGGTTGCTGACACTGCCTCCACCAGGAGTGTACCGTTTCGCGCTCGTATACAAGATTGAACCGATCCAGCAATTTTATCTAAGCCCTTTTGAATGGAAAAGGGCTGACCGAAGTGAAGTTTTTACCTTCCTCCGTTCGGGTGACAATTAAGTAGCGAGCACCACATGACTCAACTACTTCTTTTCCTTGGACATTAAACGATGGTTTAGGTTTTCTCATAAAAAGGGGTATAAACTCATACCCCAGTGCTCCCCACCTACCACGGAGCCAAACATGGGGTCACCCCACTGGGGCGACAGCGCTACACAGGGAATATAGCAGTCTCGCTGTCCCACTCACCCTGGAGTTCGGTATAATACCTAGTCCTGGCCGATTGACTAGGGTTGGGTTAGTCCCTAGCCTCCCGTTTAGGCAAAGGAGAAACCAAAGTGGTGTATTAGGTTGCGCACCCGCCCCAGTTGCTGAAAAACAGAAGCCCATGCTCAGATTCACAACCCTCAACCAACCAGGATATTCCTTTTCACCGACACTGGTCTCCACGCACAGCCTACACGTGGGTGGACATTTGACCCACTGACTCCCTCACCACTCTGAGGTTGCCCACAGTGGGAGGCAAGCTGGCTCGGGACCCTGGGTGCGCCTAACCGGTACCCACCATAGTAGGCCCCTGGGGGGATTCCCAACCCACTCTGATGATACAAGTGTCGGCGCTTTGAGCACACAAGTGCATTCTGTACTGGTCAGTCTAAATGTGCAATCTGAGAGGACGCCATGCATGATGGAGCGTGTATTTCCACTCCATCGTGCGTTAATTGCGGCGGCGAACATTCATCTAGTTCCCGCGACTGTCCCTGTTATGCAGAGGAAACAGGGATCCAGGAGATCCGGGTAGAAGAGAAGTGTCCTCAGAAACCCTGAAGCTCCTGCGCTCCTGCCAACCCTCTGCCCCGCGCTCTGGTACGTGGAGACCAATTGTAGCTAAACCTGAACCGAGGCGGTAGATCGCAACTCAAACTGGCGATATTCGGCACAATTGCTAGAAGGATTCTGATAGCCACACCGCATCCGAAATCCTCGACTCCTACGACTGCTAAGGCATCAGCGTCTGCCAAACGTGGTAATTTAAAGAATAGTACAGAGAAAGTGTCACCCAAGCATTGGCCATCGTGTACCAAGACCGGCTAACCCACCACCTGTTCTATGCCAGCAAAGACATTTAAGGCCAGTTACGTCAGAACCGACTTCTTAAAAAAACCATGTAAAGTCTCCTCCAAACTATCGAAGGGACGGAAAAGTGAACACGCATCTCGAAGTGGATCCTCTTCAGGAGAATCTTCTGGTGGGAGCATAGATTGGCGACGAACATCTCCGTCGATCGGTTCGAGGTTCTCGAACTGAAATTTTCTATTGAAAAGGGGTCCTCTGCCGTGAAGGAGATGGAACAATAAGATTCTGTCCACACTGCTAGACGTACAGTGCGGAAACGCCAGGATCGAGCTCCTTAAAACAGTACAAGCCCAATCCCAGAAAGGAACAAATTCAACCGACTAGCACAGCCCAATCTGAAGAAATGTCTTACGATTTTAACCTTATCCCACATTATAGAAAATGGCTATCTTACAGTGGAACATTTGCGGGATTAGACCATATCGACCAGAGCTAGAATTGTAGCTCAACCGTTGGTCGCCTGCGTACAAGAGAGCAATCTCCGTCCCCATGACATCGTCGCATTGAGGCATTACTCTGCAGTACGGTGTGGTTTATCACCGGAGGAGGGTGTTCCTGCAAATGGGGGCACTATGCTGCTGGTCTGAGATGATCTTTATGCAGACTCCTTACCCTTGCAGTCTTGCATCCAGTCCGCTGCTGTTATAATTATGCTGGCATCTATCAAATCCACAATCTTCAGGATCTATCTGCCTCCATCTGCGGACCTCTCGCACATTGATTTAGATCAGTTTCCCAGCTACCAACGCCATTCCTGTTGGTGGGGGACGTGAATGCCTACGCCCCACTTTGGGGCTCCCCTCGGGCTTGTGCTAGAGGTCATCTAATTGCCGATTTCTTGGACAGTCATAATCCCTCTCTTCTGAATACCGGAGACCCAACATTTCTGTCTCACACATTCAATAGTTTTTCACACCTCGACATAGCTGTTTGTTCTATGTAGTTAGCCTTTCCTTACAGTGGACCGTCACCTCTGATCTATAATCTAGTTATCACTTTCCAGTTCTTCTAAGTCTGCTAGAGCATGACGTATGTTCCACGCGCTTACCTAGACGGCGCTTAGAACAAGCCAACTGGAACCTTTATTCCTATTTGGCTGTTTTTAACCGCACAACTCAGTAGATGTTTTAGTCAAACACCTCATAGCCACCATTCTTTCTGCTGCTGAATCGTCTATTGCGCGGTTGACTGACCAAACTAGTCGATTTCCTGTTGCCTGGTGGGCAGCTGAATGTCGGGATGGCATTCGTGCTCGCAGACGTGCTTTACAGTTTTTCCAGCGTCGCCCTACACTGGATAACTTAATACAATATAAAAAGATGCACTCCAAATCTAGACAAGCTATTAAGGATAGCAAAAAGCAATCATGGAGCCAGTTTGTATGCTCCTTTAACCGACATATACCTTCCTCTGTCGTATGGGATAAGTTAAGACGGGTGAGCGCCGTTCTAAAACAGCGGCAGGTGCCGCGGTTGACACGTTTGATGTGGCCAACACTCTGGGCAGTACTTTCGCCAAGATATCTAGCTCAGATAATTATGCACCTGAGTTTCTTCCAGTTGAGGTCCAGGTTGAATCCTAAGATTTTGCCTTCCGCTCTGGAAACCTTGAAAACTACAACCGCCTTTTCACCATGGCGGAGCTAGACAATGCCCATTCATCTTCTTGCAACTCTGCGCCAGGTCCAGTTGGCATCCACGTCCAAATGTTGCAACATCTCTTTCCTGCGGGTAAGGCTTTCCTCCTCGAGGTCTATAATCGTGTCTGGGTAGATGCTACTTTTCCAACTCACTAGCGGCAGCCCACCATCATACCTATTTTGAAACTTGGAAAGGATCGTCATCTTCCTTCCAGCTATCGTCCAATTTCTCTCATCAGCTGTGTATGCAAGGTGATAGAACGCATGATGAATGGCTGGTTGGAGCGGTGTTTGGAATCCCACAATCTTCTGACCAACATCCAATGTGGTTTTCAAAGACGTAGATCAGTGGTTGACCGCCTTTTTTCGCTATCCACGCAGATCCTGAACGATTTTCTTCCGAATTGTAAGGCGGTTGGGATATTTTTTTATCTTGAGAAGGCTTAAAATATGTGTTTGCCGGCAGGGATTTTACGCACCCTCTACAGTTGAAATATACGTGGCCGTCTACAGTTGTTCATCCAGGAGTTCATGCGGGGCCGCGTTTTTCGAGTAAGGGTCGGCTCGGTTATTTCCCACTATTTTAATCAAAAGAACGGAGTGCCGCAGGGCTCGGTACTAAGCGTGACGCTGTTTGCTATAGCCATAAATGCTATATCTCAATGTGTTCACCCAGCTGTCTCTTCCTGTTTATTCGTCGACGAATTTGCCATCTTCTGTACTTCTCAGCTTACACCGCTTATTGAACGCCCTCTTCAGCGGTGTTTGGACAATCTTTACGATTGGAGCTTGAAAAAAGGCTTTCGTTTCTCGCCTGAGAAGACTGTCTGCGTTAACTTCTAGCGTCGTAGGTGGCGAATGGCTCCTACTCTTACACTTGGGCTAGATTTCCTTCCTTTCGCAGATGCGGTCAGATTCCTGGGGTTAATATTCCATCGCAGCTTATGCTGGTCTTTACTCAATATGTCTCTCAATATCTTACGGATACTAAGTGGTACATCTTTAGGTGCAGATCGGACAATACATCTTTATTGTGCACAGATCCGATCCAAGTTAGACTATGGATGCATTGCTTGTTCTTCGGCACAACCATCTGTGCTCAGACGATTAGTCTATAATCAGGACATCCGTGTTGTTGTTGTTGGGGCCGGGTTGTTAGTCTCTACAGTGAATCGGCAGAATCCTCTCCGCGGGTGTCGGCGTGTCTACTGTTAGGAAATTGTGGCTGTTCCCTCAAGTGCATGCCTTTTTGCATCCGTCGCTTACCCCTGTCTTCTGTACCGAGCTGGATGAACAATTTCGTAATCATAGTCCACAGGCTGCAGGCTTACGTTCCCCTGAGCTTTTTCGGAAACACAATATTGTAGTGCTTCGCATGTTTCCGAAGGGGGAACGGGTGTACCCACCTTGTTTACGTGCTACCTCCTAGATCTCGGGATGACAGTTTAGGGAAATCTGCATTGCCTCCGTCTAGTATCCGTGCTTGTTTTTTAGAATTGTTAACCTCTTCCAGTGACCGATCTTTTATTTACACCGATGGCAGTAAGTGCAGCGACGGTATTGGATGTGCCTTTGTTACTGATACCGTACCCCATACTTTGGAGTTACATATTCACACCTCCATTTATTCTGCCAAGCTGTATGCCATCTACCGAGCCATTCTGTATGTTCGCCACAGCAATCTGGGTAACTGCCGTATTTTAAGTGGTTCTCTTACTGCCCTTCAGAGCGTTGGGGAGTTATACAACCACCATCCCCTCGTGCAGCGCATCCAGGACCTCCTTCACTTTTTACACACTGACGGTATTCATGTGGAGTGTGTTTAGATTCCTAGGCACGTCGGCTTACAGGGTAATGAACTAGCGGGTATGGCAGCTAAGACGGCGGCTACACAACCCTGTGCTGCGCTTCCTTTCGTCACCGCTGCGGACTTGAGACTTGTGTCTGGAAAGTGGTGCATTCCGGCTGGCACGCGGAGTGGGGGTCTCTGCGCAGGAACAAGCTCAGGGAAGTGAAGGACGCTCCTGTTACCTGGGAGACCTCCTCTCGTAAATCCCGTCGGGAGGAGGAACAATTGGCTCGCTTACGAATCGGTCATTGCAATTTTACGCATAGCCATGTTTTTAAGAGAGATCCTGTGCCTATCTGCGCGCTCTGTGGGGCAGTATTGTCGGTACGTCATGTCCTGCTAGACTGTATCGCTCTAGTAGCCCTTCGATGTGACTCACACCTGCCGGCCTCCCTTGCGAAGGTTCTTGCCGACGACCACGGAGTTAGAGTTTTTAAATTTCTATCCAAGTTGACCTTTACGATAAGCATTTAATTCTTATGGGTTTCTCTATCTTTATCGCCTTTAATGGAATTGAATGATTTTTATTGCTCTTTCTTTTCAATTCATTTTAACCCGTTCACCACGTTTTAGATATATTGCATCCTTTTCGGTCCATTTTTATTTATTTTAGTTTCATGTTTGTCTGTTTGCCACCAGTTTTATCTTGTGATTTTAAGTGACATTTGCTTTTATATTGCTCTTTTACTTTTTGCTGTTTTTATTTAACCTTGTTTTTTGAGGGTGCTAGTGACTTCATTAGTTGAATGCCCTTAAACACCATCATCATCATCATCATCATCATCTGGGGAAAATTTTAGTGATATTAACATAAAACAAAGAAATGTGCACATTTGTATTGTTACAATGGTAGTTAAAGAGTCGAATGGTTTTTATAAAGTAGTGTTGAGATTGCCTGGATTCAAGGACATGCTTTATAGAGGGGGAAGGGACAGGCTCACAGCCTGTGGAAAATAGTGCCGCTTGGGAGAGTCTTTATCTGAAATCGGGTGAACATGAGGACTCCTTGGGACAGGAGTGTCGACGCCAATATGCTTGTTAAAGGAAACCAGCCCAACAACCCGATGTATGTAACTCAGTAATATATCAATTAGATAATAAATGATTTAAAGGCAATACTCGAGTGTTTTCTGTGCATAGTTTAGAGTCCTCATCTCCACTCTCATAGTTAATGATGGTGTAGTGTTTACCCCCAGCCATGAGCCTATGGAAATATCTAGAGGTTGAGTTATAAATTAGGTGCTTACTGACAAATTAATGCTCCAGTCTATTATACTTAGCTTACACTACTTGAACTACCATTAAATCTTAGTATGTATTAGTTTTTTTACTATAATTATTAAACTGATAATGTTATATTAGCTAGATTATTAACTTTGTAACCATATATTAATATATTTTGGATACACCACTTAAACTACCTTAAATATATCTAGGTATTACCTTCTTATTTATTATATTGATAACATTATATTAATGTTCACATCTAATATACTACTTAAACTACCATTAAATCTACCTAATTGTTATGCTATTTTTTTGGTAACCATATATTAACACAAATTTCTAATCTTTATGATTACACCAGTTAAACTACTAATAAATCCATCTATGTATACCTTTTTTATTTCTTAAATTTCTTAGGTTATTTTAATATTCACATCTAATGTGCTTTGGTTACACTACTTAAACTACGATTAAGTTTATCCACATATAATATAATTATTAACTTAGTTATTATATATTAACGCTCATTTGTAATATATTTTGGATACTCCAATTTAACTACGATTAAATCTGTAAAACTATTAATTTTCTATGTACTATATTAGTAATATTATATTAACGGACACGTCTAATATACTTTGGTTAAACTACATAAACCACCATTAAATGTATCTATATATATATTATGTTATGATTAATTTGCTAATCATAAGTTAACAACAATTTCTAATATATTTTAGCTATAAAGCCAGCCACACAGCAAGAGAAAGTACCCAAAGAAGAAGCTCAACATAATTTGCATGAAACACCAGAAAAAACATGAGCTACAAGATAACACGGCCAATACTGGAAACAGCTATCAATATGCTAAGTATTACTTCCAACATTTAATAAACTTAGGTCATACTACTTAACTGTTTATTGCATGATGCAGCAAAGATAATTAGTAAAAGGTTTTAGTATTCTTAACGAAATGTTACTAGTTTCCTAATACACCAACATTTAATAAAAAGTCAGCCTCGTTACAGCTGTTTAATGTTATTAACCTTATTGCAATAAAATTGTAAGTTTTTATCGTAGTAAAAAAGAGGAAATGTGTGCAATATTATACTATCATCAGCATAGTGGTTATTTTACTTGGGCCCTCCGCTTCCTTTACCACAGGCTCATTTGACTGGCATTGGATGGAATGGCCAGTCCACTTCGACTCACACTAATGATCTCGGCTATTCAATTGTGGTGCCCATGATACAACTACTCGTTTGCGAAGAATGGCGTGTGCAGCAAATCAATTCATGCAATAAAGGTTACCAATAATCCATCCAGCCATTATATATTGCTAATTTGGTAACCATATATTAATGCTTATTTGTAATATATTTTGGTTTCAATACTTGAACTACCATTAAATATTGTCTACGAATTCGTTTTGTTTCTTAATTTGGTAATATTCTATTAACACTGACATTAAATGTAATTTGATTACACTATTTAGACTACCATTAAATCGATGTAGACATTATGTTATTGATTTTGTAATCATGTATTAACTCAATTCTTATTTATTTTGGTTACACCACTTAAATTACCATTAAATCTATCTAAATATTACCTTTTTATTTATAAAATTAGTAAAAGTATATTAACGCTCACATCTAATAAACTTTGGTTACACTACCGAAACTATACTTTTAATCTATCCAGATAGTAATTTGCTAATCATGTATTAAGGCCCATTTGCATTATATTTTGGTTACATCATTTAAACATAAAATATATTTTGGTTATACTACTTTAACTATCAATAAATCTATCTAGATGCTATATTATTTATTTGGTGAACGTGTATTAATGGTCATTTCATATATATATATATATATATATATATATATATATATATATATATATATATATATATATATATATATATATTCTAGTGTACTATATTAATTCGCTAATCATCTATTAACACCCATTGTAATAATTCAAGCATTTAAACTAGTATTAAATCTATCTATATTATTGTTTATTTATTTGATTGGTAATATTGTTTCACATTTGGTATACTTTTAGTACACTACATAACTAATTGCATGGTGTTGCAATTACGCAGCAAACACTATATATCAATTGCATATTCTTTCTAATTTCTTATTACACCAAGGTTCAACAATAAAGCTAATTTTTTTTTAAAAAAAAAACTAGTATTTTCGCAATAAAACTAGTGTTTCCTGATTTGTTTTGCTTTTTCTAACCGCTTGAGCGATGGCCATTTAAACGCTGCACGGCCGGTAATGCATACCAAATAAACAATTCAAGGCATTTAAATTGTTAAATGTAGGTAAATATGCTTCGTACTCAGACATCGTATCTTTGGTATTTATTAGGATATTTTAATGAGACAAAAACTGGCTTAAAGCTCATTAAAGGAACTGTACATCTATCGTAGAAACAAAAGAGAGACTATATTAAGAAAAGTTTAAATATCACTAATTTTTTCCGTGTAGTAAAAGTCATTCTGTACGTCGTACGCACCTAATTTGTGAGTCAGGCTTGTGCTATGCACGTACAAATGTATATACGTAGAGCTAGTTAAGCACAATGTTCTCGGCTTCAAGATTTTATCATTATGTTTATTGCTACGACACAATTATGTGTGTGTGTGTGTGTTTGTGACGAACGCCCAAGCTGCAAAGAAATAAAACCTCTCTGTTAGCGTTTCCAGAGTCCAGAGTCCAGAGTCCAAGAACAGGTCGCCCAGGTTTACCTGGGCGGAGTGTAAATCGCCACAGTACCTAACCGCTAAAAGCGGTTTTACCTGTGCGATATTATAGGGGAAATAGATTTTGTTCCACAAGCTTTATTGTCTATGTCCGCCGGGCGGTGTTAAAATTCCTCCGCAGCCTTAGGGCTGAGCGTGGTCGGTCGCTTGGGCGGTCACCCACCCAAGTGGTGACCACGCTCAATGCTGCTTAACTCGACGTGCCGCTTGTGTGGCCATCGGGTTAAGCAGGCCAGGTGGGAGGAAAGTTGGTAGGATTATGGATTTAGGTGGGTGATGTGTTCCAGGTTAGTCAGAGTGGGCAGGGTTTCAGCCGGGTGGTCTCCCGACCGGCTGCCACCCCTTCCGTTGCTGTATAACCTGGGGGCTTGTTGGGATTAAGGGATGGCAGTCTCTCAGGCCAGTGGACCGAGAGCGTCCCTTGGTAGGGGGTAGGATTTTCTCCTTCTTGGCGCCCTATGGTCGTAGTCGCCCAAAGTGCGCACCAGAGGGTTAGGGTGAAAGGGGAGTTTATCATACATCGTGCGGGTTCTCTCCCTCACGACGTCGATGATGTACGGGATTCCTGAGTAGGTATGTAGGATGTGAGATGGGAATCTGTACCCAGTATCATAGATCATCTTTAACGCCCTGTTCTGGACGACTTGGAGTCTGCGGATTGTGGTCGGCGCCGCAGTTCCCCAGACCTCGCAGCCGTACAGGATCAGGGGGGGAATGATCGCCTGATACAGGCGCAGTTTGAGGTGTTTAGGCATGGCGGATTTAAAAACCGGGTTCAACTGCCTGAGGGCGGCGTGGCCTAGCCCCACCTTGCCCCTTACATGTGGCGCGAAAGTGAGCCCGCGGTCGAGGAGAACCCCAAGATATTTGGCGGCGGTGACCCATGGGATCTGCCGCCGCCTCAACCTCAGGGCACGCATCGGCCGCCAGCGACGGACCTTCGCCAGGAGAAGAGCCGAGCTCTTCCCCGGACTGATGGCCATCCTCCACTTTTCACTCCACCGGCCGATGGCCCGGAGTAGTCGCTGTAGTGGGGGGAAGCAGTAATGGGCGTTCTTGTTCTGTGCCATTATGAGGACGTCATCGGCATATTGGCACATAACAGTTCGGGGTTCCGTCGGGATGTCAGACATGTAGGCGGCGAAGAGTAATGGGGACAGTACACTGCCCTCCGGCACTCCCGCCGCTATGGGTCTGACGGTGGAGAGTCTTCCCTCCACTCTCACCCTGAATGAGCGTTCCCGAAGGAAGCTGCTTATCAGGGAGAGATAGGGGGGAGGGACGCCTGCTTGCTTGAGTTTGTAGAGGAGCCCCTGATGCCAGGTAGTGGCGAAGGCCTTCTCCACGTCCAGCAGCACCGCGATCGTCTTGAGGTTGCCCTGGAAGCCCAGGGCAGCCTTCTCGGCGAGACGCAGTAGCTGCAATGTCGTGGAGTGCCCTCGACGAAAACCAAACTGGTGATCCGGTAGGAGGTGCCTCTCCTCGAATAGAGGGGTGAGGCGGGGCAGGAGCAACCGCTCAAAAACTTTTGAGACGGTCGGGAGTAGACTGATGGATCGGTAATTACATGGGAAGACCGGGTCCTTGCCGGGCTTTAGAATACATACCATCCGCGCCTCCTTCCAACAAGTTGGAAAGTGACGGAATTGGAGGCATGCATTAAAAATCCGGGTCAGATGGATCACTGCCTTTCGGGGTAGGTGTTGGAGCATGGGCGCCGTGACGCCGTCGTGCCCCGGGGATTTGCTTGGGTGCAGTTTTTGTATTTCGGAAGTCACCTCTTTCGGGGTGACTATAGGAAGTTGGATCCCGTCGTGTGGCGGCGGTGTCTCCTCATAGAGATAGTCCACCGTCGCCTCCACAAGGTCACTGAAGTCCTCGTCCTGGGGGTCCTCCCGGGGTTCAAACTGACTCTCTAGGTAGTCTGCAAACACTGTGGCCTTCTCGCAGGGCTCAAAAGCGAGACCCCCACGAGTGCCATGTAAAGGATGCTGGTATTGTGTCTTGTCCTTCCTTAGGGACTTGATAATCCGCCACGGTTTCTTTTCTTGCAGGTTGACAGTCTGCATCAGGTTTTCCCAGGCCTGTTTCCTGTGCGCTCGGAGCAGTCGCCTTGCCAGGGTTTTGAACCTCTGGTATACTGCCCCTATCCTGGGGTGGCGGAAGCGTTGCCATAGCTTCCGGACTGTGGCTTTGGCTTTTATCAGCCGCCGGAGTTCATCAGGTATGGTCCGAGGGTTAGAGGATTCAGACGGGATGCGGTGTGTGTGAGCGCGTACCGCCTTTAGGATCTGTTGGGAGAATGCCCTCGCCGCCGCTTCCAGCGCCTCGACAGAGTCGATGCGTGGCCGCGGGTCGATGGTCTGGGTGAGTTCTAGGACTGCTGCATCCCAGTCGACTTCGTTGAACCAGTCTGGGATTGCCAGCGCTGGTATGTGAACATTGGAGTCGACCAGAACTGGGTTGTGGTCGGAATCCAGTTCGTTTACCACTGAGAGGTCTAGATGGTATGGAATGTTTTTGGTGATCATGATGTCGAGTACGTCCGGCCTGCCGCGGGCTGGGTAGAACGTAGGCCCTCTCGGTCCGTGCGCATGGAGGCTGGGATCTCCGCTGATGAGGCGGTAGAGTCCGCGGCCCCTCTGGTTAGAAACACGGCTATACCAGTGCCCATGCTTAGCGTTTAAGTCGCCTGCAATGCAGACAACAGGATGCAGGTTTAGCAAGGCGGTGTAATCCGCCTCGTAATAGTGGGCGTTAGGAGGGTCGTATGCAGCTATTAGCAGCGTGTCGAGTCCACCAATGGCAAGCCGAATGGCGCACGCCTCCACGTGCTGTAGCTGCGGGAGAGGAAAAGGGGTGTGGGTAATGTGGTTTTTGATGAATATAGCGGTACCCCCACCCTGTCGGCCGATTCTATCCGATCGATGGGTGGTGTAACTTGGCAACGAGAAATTTATACCAGCATGCAGATGTGTTTCGCAGACTAGTAAGACGTCAATCCCGTGGGATTCTACAAACTCAAGCAAGCTTGGGTAATGTTCCCTAATTCCATTTGCGTTCCAAAACGCGGCTCGCAATGGTCTCCTGACGAGTCTGGAGGCCATTACATTGCGGAGTTAGGAAACAGCACCTCCAGCGTGTCAAGCAGTATTTTGTGCTTGACCAGGGGACTAAGCCTCGGGTCGGACAGTTGCTGCTTACATTTTCGTAGTGTGGGAAGAGCCCTGTTAATGTAGTCCCCAAACCACAGGGTTAGGGTCCTAAACTCGTCCATATCGGACGGGGAGACTGCCTGGCCGTGGGTCGGCAGGGGAAAGTAGGCGGGATCTTGGAGCGACGCCGCTGTGCTGCCAGTGTCCGCCGTGGCAGTGACAAGCTGCTCGGCGGGCGGCTGGTTTTGTTGCGCCGCTGGGGGCGTGGCTTGAGTCTGCTGCTCGGTCGGGACCTGTGATTGGCCCGGCCGAGCGGTAGGCTGGGCCCTGCTCTTATTACTCTTCCTTTGTGACCTGGACTTCTTTTTAGGTCTAGGCGTACCCCTTTCCTGTGCCTGTGTCTTGGTCTTTAATGTCTTCGTCGTCTGCGTCGTGGGCGCCGCCTCAGTCGCCGTTGGTGGTGCCTCCTTCGTCGCTGACTCTGCCCGCTGCAACGTCGTCTGCGCTCTTTCCAGAGCGGCCGAGAAGGGGGCCGCGGGTGGGATTGGCTCCTCCCCACGGCCTCCTTGGCGGCGGTTGTCTATAATATTTTGCCGGGTTCGGCAGCCCTTGTACACACTTGAGTGCGCCTCCCCACAGTTGGCACACTTGCTCTTCTCAGGCGGGCTTGGACAGAATTGTACTATATGGTCTCCTGCGCAACGCAGGCACGCAAGCTTACGCTCGCACACCTGGCTGGAATGGTGGAAACCCATACAGCGGTGGCATTGTACTGGCCCACCCTGGCCGTAAAAGCGTTCCACCTTTACGACCGTGTGGAACAGTACTCTGATGGTGTCTAGTGGTTGGATTTGGTCGCCTGGCACCTTGTCCACGACGACCATGAAGAGCGGCATCGGCACTTTGACGGCGCCCTCGTCGGTCTGTATAGTCTTCCGTAGTTGAGCTACGGAAGCGGCGGCGATGCCATGCTCCTGTTGAAGTGCCTGCTTTACCACCTCAGGGGTACACATTGAGTCCAGGCCTCTTATGATGCGTCGCTCCATATGGGGACGCTGAGGGGAGTAGGAATAAAATGGGATCTGAAGATCTCGAAGCGTCTGCTTGGCCGCTTCAAAATCCTCAGGGGTATTGGTCTGAATGTGGACCTTTCTGGGCTTCCTTTTGGCTTCGAAGCCGGCTTTTATTTTTGACGCCAAACGTCGCATGACTCCAACATGATCCTTGAAGGAGTCTGCAATGATTGGCGGCAGCCTTGTGCCCCTCTTGTTTAGGGGTGCTTGGGTTCCCTGTGGGGGTGCAGCGGCTGTCTGAGCCGAGGCGGAAGGACCCGGAGAGGCCCTACCGTTTCTCCCCACGACGGTGAATCCGTCCGTAGGGGGTTCTTGGGGTAACTCGTCCTCCGATTCAGGCAGAGGGGGAATGGAGGGGGTATCCCTAGGAATGGTGCCTGGCACTTTATGAGGAGTGTTTTTCCTCCTCTTTCTTGTTGGTTCTGCCTCAGGTGAGGTGGATGGTCCAGGTTGCTGCCCGTCTTTAGGGTCCAGTGGCGCGGGTGCCCTCCGGCGCTCCACAGCGGACCGGACCTCTTTAGCAGAGGCGCCTGTGCGAGCCATTATTGGCTCGAGGTTTCGGGCCGGAGGCCCTAACCCTTGGCTGTGGTCTTGTGGACCCGCTGTCACGTGATCAGTCGGTCTTAAGGTCACAGTAATTGAAAAATAGACGATAGTAAGAGAGTAGTAATAAAGAAGGGGAGACCTGTTCCTGAACTACCGCTCTAATCGTCAGGACGGGCCTTTTTCCAACGGGCTAGCAGGGGAACTAAGTCCACTGCCCGTCGGTGGGGGTAGTTAAGGCCGCTCGCACTCTCGCGGCGGAACGGCAAGCTAGAAGGGGGTGCTAAGCCCACTGCGTTGCCGCTATGATGTGGTGCCGGCGTGTACCATATGAAGACTGGCCGTAGAGGTGCTTGCAGGTTGTGGTGGTGCCGTGACCCAGTGCAGCTGCTGTTGCCCAAGAAGTGCCGATGAAATCTGTCCTTCTTGACGGTCAAATGGGAGCCGTTAGCGTTTCTGTTTACGTCTTAGAATAAATACGCAGCGGGGATTTATGGTAGAGGCATGTAGCTACGGGGTTCACAGTTTTTTGTTTTAGCTATCAGAAAAGAACATTTGAAAATATATCTCAGTCCTAACCATGGCTTCGACTAGCAGTGTAGCTAGCAAATTAGCTCGTGTAGGCAGTGCATGGACTTCAGAAATAACTTCAGATAATGTGCAGGACTTTTTGCTATATGACAATGACTTTGATATTGACGGCGAGTTTTCAGATTTTGAGGGGGGCGTAGAGGATGTAGATAGCAGTGAGGAAGAAAGTGGCTATCCTCCTTCAGGTGTTCGTGAAGAAGCAATATTGTGGGATAGTCAAAATGACTCCAAAACAACTAGACATATCTTCACGAGCAAAACATCTGGTGTACAACCCCAAGCTCAGCTGACTTCTGACCGCCAACCAATTGACATTTTCACAAAATGTTTTATTGCTGACTTAGTGTCTCTCATTGTTACAGAAACAAATACATATGCGAGTAAGGTGAAGGAAGACCTGAATTCTAAATGCAATTTAGGGACTAAGAGTAGAATTCAGAAGTGGACAGAAGTAACATTGAATGAGATTTATAGGCTAATTGGTCTAATTACGCTCATGGGTGTTATTCGTAAACCAACTTTAGACATGTACTGGTCTACAGATGACATGCTAGCTACTCCATTTTTTGGGAAATGCAAGTCAAATAACAGGTTTACTTCCATTTTGTGGATTCTTCATTTCACCGGCACAGAAAATGTAAACGATAAACTACACAAAATTAGGTCAGTTTTGGAATATATTATTTCTAAATTCAAAGAAAATTACGTACCTGGTGCTAAGGTCACTGGAGATGGAAGCTTGATGCTTTGGAAGGGCCGCTTAGGCTGGAATCAATACATCAAAACAAAGAGGGCCAGATTTGGCATAAAGGGTTTTCATCTTTGTGAAAATAAAACGGGATATCTTTACAATAGCTGGTCAAGGAACTGATAATACTGGAGACAAAGATTTGGAGGGCCGCACCGTGGCCGAGTGGTTAGACCACTAGCCTCTCACCTAGACGGCCGGGGTTCGATCCCAAGCGACCGCATGTGAGATTTGTGGTGGACAAAGCGGCGCTGGGGCGGGTTTTCTCCGGGTACTCCAGTTTCCCCCGCCATCGCATTCCACCAGTGCTCCATCATCATTCATGTATCATCAGTGTCACAGCTTGCGATGCCATTAGTAGTTGAAGCGGGCGTTAAACACTACCAAAAAAAAAAACAACAAAAAAAAAAAAAACAACAAAGATTTGGGGTCATCTGACTCCAAAGTAATGCACCTGATGGAACCTATACTTGACCAGGGTAGGACTGTATACTTAGATAATTGGTACAGCTCCCCTAAATTACATGTGGCCTTATACAAAAGGAACACAAATGCAATTAGAACAGTACGTTCAAAACGCATTGGTTTGCTGAAGAATGTGAATGCAAAGACTCTAAGGAGAGGAGAAATGCAGGTGTGTCAGCTCCCACTCTTGACCTACATTACTTGGGAAGATAGGAGGGGGGTTATGGCATTGTCCCTACGATTTTGATGATTGACACTGGTGCCCACACCAAAATGTCAATTTTCAAGCCTGATGCTATCCATGGAATACAATTGCACATGGGTGGCGTGGATCTAGTATTGCAATCATATCCTTCTTTACGAAAAACAGTTAAATGGTATGAAAAGGTATTTTTGCACCAGCTGGATATCACTATATAGGAATTTATACTATAGGAATTTATATACTATAATTAGTAATTTGGAGAACTCTAAACCCATGCAAAACAATGACTTCCTGGACTTCTGCATATCAATAGCTCGTAGCCTAATTGAGCACTATAGCACTCAGAGGCCTCTTCATACAGGGGGTAAGAAATCTACAACCCCTGCACCCCTCACACTAGAAGGAAAACACTCTCCTAAAAGGATACCACTAACAGCAAAAAAATCGCATCCATTTCGAAGGTGTTTGGTGTGCCGTAAAAAAGGAGTTCGTAAAGAGACTAACATGATATGCCATGAATGTGGAGATGTGCCCTTATGTGTCTATCCATGTTTTGAGATGTACCATTCAAAAAGGATCCTTTAACGGTAAGACTTTATTTATTCTAGAATTTATTTAAATTTATTACAAAAGATAAAAATTAAAATTATTGGGGTTAAATAAGCACTAAATGCATGCATGCACAGGGACGTCCATTTTGGATCTCCTGAATTCTAAAATTGACGACCATATCTGTGAAAAGGTAAAGAGAAAAATGCATGCAACTGCAGTCAAATGTAACCCCACAAGCATCCAAGTATGTTATCATACCGGTTATTATTCTTGGGCCCTTCCCTTCCTTTACCACCAGTCTATTTGACTGTAGACGATGGGACAGGAGTTCGCAATGTTTGGCAGCCCACTTCGTATCACACTAACCATCAGACGCTTCAATTGTGGTGCTGGTGAAACTGATTTAAATATTGTTGGCGCTTCAGAGGAAGTTTGACATATGTAGCAAAATAGTTCCTACAACAAATGGTAAAACTACAATTAAAGCTTTCTAGATATTATGTTGATATAAATATGGAAACCATGTATGAACGCAAATTTCCAATATATTTTGGTTACACCATTTAAACTACCATTAAATCTATGTATTACTTTTTATTTATTAAACTGGTAATAATATAGTAATGATCTCATCTACTACACTAGTTAATTAAATTTAAATCTATCTAGATGTTGCATTATTATTAATAATTTGATGACCATATATAGTGCCCATTTCTAATATATTTTGGCTACACCACTTAAAGTACAATTAAATCTAAATATTACTTTTGTATTATATTAGTAATATTATATAAATATTCAAATATAATACATCATCAAACTAACATTAAATCTATCTAGTGATTATGCTATTATTAATTTGGTAAATATATATTGACGTCCATTTCCATTATATAAATTTAATGGTGGTTTAAGTGGGGTATCTAAAATATAAGTTTACTTGATTGGTTATGAAATTGGTAATACTTTATTAATGTTCACAGCTAATATCCTTGGTTACATTACTTAAGTTACCATTAAATCTATCTACTAGATACTATGTTATTAGTTCGGTAAGCAGATATTAATACAAATTTCTAATATTTTGGTTAGAATAAGTTAATCTAAGTATTAGTTTTCTATTTATTAAATTATTAATATTATAGTAATGCTCATAGCTTATGCAGTTTGGTTACACTACTCATACTAAATTAAATCTATTGCATTATTATGTAATTATTAATTTAATTTTCCTATATTACTGTCCATTTCTAATGTATTTTGGTTTCACTGTTTAAACTACTATGTCGTTGTTGATCTAATGTGCAGGATTTTTATTCATAAATTTTTCCTTACCCAGCCAATAAGGATTATGTGTCTTCCCATCTCTACATCTTTCCTCAATTCTGTGCATTCCAGTAGGTGTTCTCCATTTAAAATGTTGTCAGCATTGCAGATCTTATATGTGTTGTCATTCACAAGCAGCAATGTCTTGTGGCTAATCTGCTTCCTTTCTTGGCTCATTTGTCCTATTTCTTTTATGTTAGAGTACTTTTTATTAGAAGTTCTCTTTTGAATATTATGTTGGTATATTAATTTTAATATTGTTTAGTTTTTCATCTAATCTACAAGACTCTTTAGGTGTTGAATTTAGCACTGCTCCCTTTTTGGCCAGAAAGTCTGCAGTCTTGTTACCAATCACTCCCACACGAACTGGTATCCATTGTAGTATTATTTGTTGACATTTTGTTTGGAGTAATCTATAATAAGGTTTCACATCCTTGATATTATAGGACTATCATATCTTTCTATTGCTTGAATTGCAGAAACTGAGTCTCTGAGAACAACTACTTTGTCTTCTTTTATATCTGTTCCAATGCTCATTGTATTGCAATCACTTCACCATCAAAATTTGTGAAAAGAATTTACAATATAAACCACCTTCCACATTATTTCTCAATTTATCTACAGAACCATCTGTGTAAATTCTGTTTCAGGGAATTGATTATGTAGCTGTTCAGGTGTAACAATTCTGCATACTTCTGGTGTGTCTTTCTGTTTGTTCAGTTGTTCTGTCAGCTCTTTATTTGTTACTATCTAATAAAATCCATTGGATTAGTTCTAGGAGGATGAGCAGTGCATTTTACTGATAAATTTAGGTGACTATAATTCTTCTTTATAAATATTTGTTTGTGATCTGCTTTTAGCTTGTATTCTCTAGGTAGTTGTTGAATCCATTGATGTTTGAGTTAGTTTTTAATTTTATATATAGATGTGCAGCTTGTTAATCAGTGTTGACTTTCATTGGGTTATTATTTGTTCCAGCAAAAAGTTCAGTAACTGCTTCTGTTACCAATCTTAAATACCGATTTTGACATTTCTGAATCATATCCACTGGCATCCCAGGTTAAGGTACCAAAAAGTACTGTTTTCTGTTCTCCCTTTCTATATTTGTGCATGATATTGGTTGTCTTCTTAATATATTTATGTGACACTTCTTAAACTACAGTTACATGTATGTAAATATTACGTTTTTGTTTAATAAATGGGTGCTCAGCTAATATATTTTGGTTACTATTTAAACTACCGTTAAACCTATATAAATATGTTATTATTAATTTGTTAATCATACATTAATGCCCATTTGTAATATAATTTGGTTACACTACTAAAACACATCTAATGTAATTTGGTTACATACTTAAACTACCGTTAAATCTATCTAAATAGAATGCTATTATTAATTTCATAGTCATTTTTAATGCCCCTTTCTAATATATTTTTGATACACCACTTATTCTTCTATCAAATGTATATAAGTATTGTTTTTGTGTTTATTAATTTAGAAATATTCTAGTAGTAATACAAACTTTTGAGGGAGAATGCCCTGTGATTGGCTGGCCAATGTTACGTGACATGTGACATCTTAATATGGCATCCAAGGCACTCCCCCTTTTACCTCAGCTCGCCTCCCTCCTCCTCCTCCTCTCTAACTATTTATTTTATATGCCCCTGAACTGTCTGAGCTTGGCCATGGTCACGCCCTGGAATAAATTAAGGTTGGGAAAGTAACCTATCATGTCTCACATAATAGGATAAGGAATGTATGAGTAGGTAAGAATTAAAAGAACATAAAATTCTCTATTCACCTGTATAGGATGCAAGTGTAGATTTATTTTAAAACAAAGAGAACAAAAGGTGAAAGAGTGTCTGTTGGCATTACAAAAGTTTTACTGTCTGAAGCACTGTTAACATAGCATTTTTCTCGTTTATGGCTAAAATCTTATTTGGAAGTTGAAGTTGCAATATATTTACATTGCTCAATAGAAAATTGATGCCTTCTAGGCATGAACGACATGTGAATTTTTGCTTTATTCTTGCACGAAGACCACTGATGCTTCATAGGCAAAACTGTTCCTTGATGCACCTGTATGACTGGCGTTGATAGATATGTTCGGTAGATGACTGAGCAGCGTTGTGAAGTAGTAAGATGAAAGGATCGCTCTACCCTGCCTTACTTCCACGTGAGCCTCGTAATTTCTTTTCTTGTAGAAACCCAAGCTGATAATCCGGAATAATGCTTGTTGAGGAAGTACATTCTGCGATGGAGCAAGGGCTCCAAAGTCGCAGATGGCGTTTGGTGCAACATCTTGATTCGCTTACCTTTGGAAGTCATATCAACGACTTTTAAGGATGTCTGGATACCTCTGCTTTTATATAGCTGAAACAATGAAATATAATGTCGATTAGAGCTGTCAGAAAGCCATCTGGTGTTAAGTTTTTGAAGGTGATAATACTTTAACCAATTAAACATGGCGTGAGCGTGTTTGCAAGCACAGTGAGTGTTGCTGAACTTGTGACAAGGAAATTCACACTACATCCTATGATAGAGGTATTCTGGATTTGGACAATTAAATTCTCTGTTTAAATTAATAAATGTTTTGTTGCATAGTGCAGAAAAAAAAACTTCACATTTATTCTCATTAAAAGCAAAGAAAGAGATATGCCCAGCCACTGCTTCTCCTAGTAGAGTTTTTGGCATATGATAAGGAATGTAGCCATCGCTAAAATGCATTTGCTTCATTAAAAGCATCCAATTTTTTATTCCAAGGGTAGGAGCTTGAAAAATGAAATGCATGAACAAATCCTTTCCTTGCGATGGCCAATTCCTTTAATATTAATTCTTTTCAATTTCTTTCAGCACTGTATAATCCACAAGATATCCTTTCATCTTGAACAAAGACTGATGGGAACATGTGAATAATACTGACAGGAATCCTCTTCCACTTTTGCATCTCCAAAATGGAAACTCACAGTCGCCTGACAGTCTGGATCGGCAGAACAGTACTACAAAATCTTTCATGGTGTATCCTCTGGTGCTTAGGCACATGCGTATCGGCTGCAGATGATACCATACACAAGAATTAGAATTTTGAGTTATGGCTACCCAGTGTGAACCAGGTAGGTCGTAAAGATCTACATTTTTACGAATGTAGAAGTTTTATTAAATTCTTTAGGCAGCATCACTGAAGCAAAAGCACCTGCAAAATTTGGAACGTCGTGTAAAGTCAGTTCTATCTGTAAGGTGTTCATATTTAATAATATGTATACACTCTTAGATGTTTATCTAAGTGAATAGAGTTTTCGTATTTGCAATATATGAGACATGTGATGGGTTGTGTTAATTTCTCTTTAAATCTGAGCTCTATTCTCATATAGTTGGTTGGTATCTAATGTTGAGCGGTTGGCAGTAAAGCCATTTGCTCTCTAGCATTCCAGTATTTTGATGTCATATCATGTTGACTAAAGGATGGTTACGCAGTTGATCAGCACAGTAGATGGTTTCCCATGAGGTCTATTCTTATATTTCCATTTTTTAATACAGAAGCATGCCCGAAGAGGCACTGTCAGGGGTTAAATCATAAAACATTATAAAATAACGTGTTACATATATGTCGTGTGTGATTTGGATTCCACTATTGTTATGATGAATTCCAGAACCAGAAGAGAGTGTTTGGTAAGCCATTGTTGTTCCTTTTTTCATGAGATGAATCAATTGGAAGACCCTCTGCCAAAATTTGTTATAAGTTGAGATATGTTGCAAAGTATTCCAAACCAAAATGCTTAAAATTGAAAGGGTTGGTGGTATGAGTTCCCGAAATGTTTGTATTGTCAGTCATACCTATGATTACTCTTTTTGGTAGTGGTCCTAGCACAGCGTTATTCACAGATATTGTACTTTGTCCTCCTGCAAAAGTGAAGGATCTGAGATCCACTCGCGTTATATCATATCTTGCATTTACCTTTTCTAAAGCTTTCATATGTGACATCAAGAAATTAGGAGCGGGTTTTAGTTTTCTCATGTACAGAGTGGCATCTAGAAATTGAAATTTAACATGGAGATCTGCGCTTTCGCTCATCATATAAAATTAGTCTTTTGCTTTAGTTAATTTGAATTGAAGAGTAAGTCTATATACCAAAAAGGATTAGTAAGATAACTGTTTGTTGCATCTTGACTGTATACTATTAGGGCTTCTAAATAACTACGATAGTGATGAACATCCTTGGAAGAAGTAATGGATGCTCCAACTATAGAAACACTCAATTGAACAAGAAGTACAGTAAATTGTCAACAGCTGTCGTTTTATCTGTACCATTTGATGTCGCACATTTTCCTTTCACCATCAAATAAACATTTAAATCTACGTAATGTCCGTTATCTCCAGGAATAACAAATTCCAATTCGCTTCCATCTACTGGGGCGATTGGTATGTTTAAAGTAGTGAAATTTCCTAATAATGCCGACGGAATTGATTCTTTAGCAAAGATGTCAAATTCGGATTTTGTACACCCTATCACCCTGAGTACATGTGCTGATAACAGTGCATTGCAGGAGATATTTAATCAAACTCGTCTCTAGGTTTTTCTTTTTGAAGCTGATCTCTTTCTTTTACCCCTTCCTTGCTGCAACTTACCTCCTAACTTTTTGCGTTTCTTTGGCTCTTTTTCCACGATATGTTACCCAACGATTTTGCACTGTGTAGGAGTTTGGGCTTAACAATTCTGAATAGACTCCCCCAAAAGTTACCTAAACCCCTACCTTGTTGAATGAATACATACAGTGGTTCGATGTAATCATCCAAACGCCGTCCTTGCTGATTTACATAGTACTCTGTACTCTGTAAGTGGGCGCATTGCCAAATGCCTAGGTTTTTAATTTAGTATTCCAATTTATAATCGAACCTGCGGGGAAAAATGTTTGAAATTGATGGACACTCTTTAACTTTCAGGTTTCCATTGTATATTAGACGCTTAATATGCCTCACTAGGGTCTTTTATGACTTGGATTTATTTCCCTTCTAAAGGAATCCATGTCAAGACTTTTACACCCGCTATTGCCCTCCACTAGGTTTGAGCCAGAGATTATGATGTTACTCCTAGAACCCAGAGGACAATGAAAAATGGTTGCGATTATATATATGAAATTCCCAAAGATTTTTGTTCACCCAATGGGAAGTTTCTAGTGCCTCTGAGCTGACACAGCAAGTAGTGTTAAAATTGTACCACCGTCCATAAGGAGCAGTGACTAAAAATTCAATGTTCACATTATAACCCGGAGTTTCAATATTCTAGCATTCGAGGCAGCGAAGATCCTTCGAGCAAAAACTGATTTACTGCCCTTCTCTTCAAACTCCGCCAGGTATACCTCCCTTCAGATGAGGTGAGATTCCTGGGGTTGATATTCGATAGGAAATTATGCTGGTCACCCCATGTAGCACAGCTTAAAGCGCGGTGTGACTGTTATCTGAACATTTTACTGATACTAAATGGTAAATCTTGCAGGCAGATTGAACAGTACTGCCGCGTCTTTATCATAGACTGATCTGATCCAAGTAAGGCCCTAGATGCATTGTTTATTGTTCAGCATGACCATCTGTGCTGAGAAGGTTAGACACTGTGCACAATCAGGGTATCCGTATGACTGTTGGAGCTTTTCCAATTAGCCCTGTTGTGAGCCTCTATGCAGAATCACCGGAATTGCCCCTTCGATTTCAGCATGATGTCCTGGTAGCAAATTATGGTAGTGGACTTTAAGTGCATGCCTACGCCTCCAGCGTTTCCCGTTTTTCATTCTACTAAGCTAGACGACCGTTTTTGCAACCCATCACTTTGTCCAAAGGCTGGAGGCCTTCATTTTAGAGAGTTTCTTCAGAACTACGATATAGCAATACCTAGCATGTTTCCCAAGAGAGAGAAGGTGCATCCACAATCCTTGGTTACGTGCTGCCTCCCACATCGACCTGGGGATATTGGCATTCAGGACGTCTATGATGTCTTCGTTTGGTATCCGTATTTGTTTTTTAGAATTTTTATTCCCTTACAGTGGCCAAATTTGTAAATACACGAAATGCAGTAAGTGTACTGATGGTGTTGAATGTGCCTTCGTTACGGAAACTGAACCACATACTTTTGGTTTGCCTAGTCACACATCCATTTATACTGCGGAGCTGTATGCTATTTATCGAGCTATTCATTACATTTGCAGACGGAAATTAGGGGACGGCCTTATTCTGATGATTCGCTTAACGCACTTCAGAGTGTTCTTTAGCTGTACAGCTACCATCCTTTAGTGCAGCACATTCAGAATGCCCTCTACACTTCTGGTGTTAATGTGGTTCTCGCATGGCTTCTTGGACATGTCGGGTTGTCAAATGATGAACTATCAGATAAGGCGGCAAATTTGGCAACCACGGAGCCCAGATTCACACTTAGTTATTCAACAGCCGAAGATTTTAAGCTTGTTTTGCGGAGAGTGCTGGCATGCAGAATGGTCAGATCTCCGCAACAAGCTAAGGGCAATAAAGGATCTTCCGGTACACTGGTCCACTTCGTCACGCACTTCTCATGGTGAGGAAATGGTATTGGCTCGTCTCTGTATCGGTCACTGTTTTTTTTTTTTTACACACAGCTACCTGTTCAAAAGGGATCCTGCTCCTACCTGTCCTCAGTGTGGGCAAGCACTGACTGTCTGCCATGTACTGGTAGAGTTTGCTCCTCTAGCCCGATTACGAGCCTCTCTACAACTGCCGGCCAGTACTAAAGAGATCCTGTTGGAAGATACCGGAGCGGTAGATGGGATTTTTAAGTTTTTATCATCATTGCCTTATAAGCTCAATATCTAGTTTTATTTTATTCCCATTTTGTGGCATGTTCATGGAATAGTAGCTGCTATTTTAGCCTCTCAGCACTGGAGGTTTTGTTTAGTTATCCTACTAGTATATTTGTTTTTTTAATAGATTTCACCCTCCCTATGGTTTCTGCCATTGACACTTTACTTTGTGTTTTATTTGTCGATTTTGTTATTTTTATGATTGCATTTCATCCTTTTTATTGCTCTTATATTTTGATTTTAGCACTGCTTGTTCTGATTGGGTGCTAATAAATCTGAAGTTGTGTGTCGTAAACTTCAACCATCATCATCCTGCATATCTGACAACCCTCTGTCCCGCGGTCTGGTTCTTACAGCTCTGTTACAGCTAAACCGGTGCCGAGGCGGAAAATCACAACACAGACCTGCAATGTTACTATTGTAGAAAAGAGTAACATTGCCAGACCACTTACAAAGACCTCAACAACTATGTCAATGTGGGCATCACCATCTGCCAAATCCGCCAATGTAAAACATATTCCAGCAAAATTGTCTACCCAACCGTCGACTTCAGGCAATAAGACCAGCAAACACGTGGAGTATTCTGCACCACATAAAGCTTTCAAGACCAGCTGTGTTCAGACTGACTTCCTTAAAGAGCATGTTGCACCTGCACCTAAGGCAATAAAACCAGCAAATACGTGGAGTATTCTGCACCACAAAAAGCTTTCAAGACCAGCTGTGTTCAGACTGACTTCCTTAAAGAGCGTGTTGCACCTGCACCTAAGGCAATAAGACCAGCAAACACGTGGAGTATTCTGCACCACATAAAGCTTTCAAGACCAGCTGTGTTCAGACTGACTTCCTTAAAGAGCGTGTTGCACCTGCACCTAAGGCAATAAGACCAGCAAACACGTGGAGTATTCTGCACCACATAAAGCTTTCAAGACCAGCTGTGTTCAGACTGACTTCCTTAAAGAGCGTGTTGCACCTGCACCTAAGGCAATAAGACCAGCAAACACGTGGAGTATTCTGCACCACATAAAGCTTTCAAGACCAGCTGTGTTCAGACTGACTTCCTTAAAGAGCGTGTTGCACCTGCACCCAAGGCAATAAAACTAGCAAACACGTGGAGTATTCTGCACCACATAAAGCTTTCAAGACCAGCTGTGTTCAGACTGACTTCCTTAAAGAGCGTGTTGCACCTGCACCTAAGGCAATAAAACCAGCAAATACGTGGAGTATTCTGCACCACAAAAAGCTTTCAAGACCAGCTGTGTTCAGACTGACTTCCTTAAAGAGCGTGTTGCACCTGCACCCAAAAACATTCAAAGGTGGTAAAAATCTTTGTCACTCTCCACGCAGATCCTATTCTGAGGGATCTTCTGAGAGGAGCTCCGATCGGCAATGTCCATCTTCGCCAATCAGTACCTCAAAGTTCTCTATTGGTAAGGAGATGGAACAGATGAATCTGCCCTCATTGGCAGGTGGCGGGATCTTGCTCCTGATAACCAGCCCCGCCCAATATGCAAACATGTCCTTCTGTTTACAACTTATCCCATAATATAGACCATGGCTATCCTACAGAGGAACATGTGCCACATTTGATCACATGGAGCAAAGCTTGAAGCGTTGCTTAACGCACATCAACCTCTAGTCGTCTGCCAACAGGAGACGAATCTCCATCCACAAGACAGTTTTACATTCAGGTACTACTCCTCTCTACGGTTTAACTTATCACCATCAGAAGCCACTCTAGCACTATGAAGCTCATTTATGTTGATTCCGTCTCCTTATAATCTAATATCCAGTCAGATGGCCTTGATGATGCCATCAACCAAAGATTAAACATGTCTGGAAAATTTTTAGGTATGTGAGGCCATAGAGTGTCTAGTCGACCCAATCTGTGTTATTTTGTAAATTATTTCAGTGCTTCACAGTGTTAATTCCAATTAGTTTCTAGTTATTTTGTAACTATCCAGTCAGTACCTGTAAAGATTATGCTGCCATCTGCCTCCCTCTTGTGACCTCTCCAGCATAGAGTTAGAAGATCTGATCTACCACCTACTAACACCATGTCTGTCGGTGGGGGACGTGATAACGCTTGTACGAGAGGTAACATACTTGCCGATTTCTTTGATCCTAATAACCTCTCTATCTTGAATACCGGAGGGCCTACGCATCTTTCTGACGCTTTCAATAGTTTTTCACACCTCGATACAGCGGTTTCTTCTCCACTGTTGGCAGTTTCCTTACAGTGGAATATAATCTCTGATTTGCATTCTAGTGACCACTTTCCAATTTTATTAGTCTGTTGGCTCAAGATGTATGTTCTATGTGTTTACTAGGTGGTGCTTCAACAGAACCAACTGGAGGAGCCTTTATTGTAGCCTGGCCATTTTTAGCTACAATGAGCACGACTCTGTGACCTTTTTATTTTTAAACATTGACCATTATTTCTGCTGAAAAGCTTTCTATTCCGCAGTGAACTGGACAAACCCGTGACTTTACTGTCCCCTGGTTGTCAGAGGACTACTGGAATGCTATTCGTGCTCGCAGACGTGCTCTGAGGGTCATCCAATGTTGCCGTACACTAGGTAATCTAATACAATATAAAAAGCTTCATGCCAAATCTATTTGATCCTTTTGACGTGGCCAAATCTCTTGACAGTACTTTCGTTTAAGTGTCTAGCTCAGATAACTATTCCTCTGAGTTCTTGCCTGTTTCTCCCATTTCGTTCTGGTAACTTTGAAGACAATTGCCTTTTTAGCATGGCGAAGCTCTGCACCTGGTCGAGATGGCAATCACATTGAATGTTGCAACACCTCTCTCCTGAGGGTAAGGTTCTCCTACTCCAGGTCTATAATCATCTCTGGGTTAATATTAGTTTTCCAGAGAAACCTGGAAAAGATCGTCACTTACCTTCCAGCTACTGCTTATTTCACTCACCGGTTGTGTCTGCAGGGTAATGGAACGCATGTACAATGGTCTTGTTGGTTTTGTGGTTTGAAACTCTCAAATTTTTACCAACACCCAGTGCAGTTTTCGCTGACATCTTTCAGCAGCTGACCATGTCATATCGCTATCGACGCAGATCATGGATGGATTTCTTAAGAATGGTATAACAGTTAGAATATTCTTATGAAGGCTTATGATACGCGTTGGCGAGCAGGTGTCTTGTTCCCTTCCCTTCACTTCTCAGCTGCAATCTATGTTGACGCCTACTGCTTGTTTGACCAGGAGTTTATGAGGTACCGCGTTTTCCGAGTAAGGGTCGTTTTGGTTTCTTGTAACCTTTTTATTCAAGATTGAGATGTGCCACAGGGGTCGGTTCTGAGCGTGACACTGTTTGCTATAGCGATTAACTCTATCTCAATGTGTTCCACCTTTTGTAATTCTCAGCACACGCCATTTTTGGAATACTGTCACCAGCGGTGTTTAGACAATCTCTATGAGTGAAGCTTGAAAAATGGCATTCGTTTCTCAACTGAGAAGACAGTTTGTGTTAGCCTCTGGCGCGTAGGTGGCGAATGGCACGTACTCTTCAATAGGGCCAGATTTACTTCCCCTTACTGATTAGGCGAGATTCTTATGGTTGGTATGCGATTTGAAACTATGCTGTTCATCACATATAACACAGATTAAAGCGCTGTGTGAAATTTCTCTGATTATTTTATGGGTACTAAGTGGCAAATCTTATGGAGCAAGATTCGACCCAAGTTGGACTATGGTTGCATTGTATATTCTTCAGCACGACCATCTGTGCTTATAAGATTAGACACAGACCATCATCAGAGCATCCGTGTGGCTGTTGGTACCTTTCCAACCAGCCCCGTTGAGAGCATCTATGCTGGATTGGCAGAACCACCTTTGCGATGTCGTGCTGGTAATTATGGCTGTGGCTTAGCTGCATGTGTTCGCATCCTACGTTTATGCCTTTTACATCTAATGAGCTGGACAGACGTTATCGCAACTAGTGCAAGGCCTGCAAGTTTTTGTTTTCATGAGCTCTTTTAGAAGCTGAATATCAAAATGTCTCGCCTGTTTTCCAGGGTGCAGAGTGTGCTCCCACCCTGGTTACATGCTACATCTCACGTCAATCTCGGGTTGAGCGCATATAAAAAATCTATTATGAACATGCCTAATATCCATACTAATTTTATAATAATTTTTATGTCGTTACAGTGACCAAAATTGTATCTTCACCAATGGAAGTAAGTTCAGCGTTGGTGTAGACTGTGCCTTTGTTATTGGAACAGACACCTATATTTTCGGTTTACCCAAAAGCACATTGGTTTATACTACAGAACTGTATGCCACATATCGAACCTTTTATGTACACCATCAAAACTTGTGTGACTCTCTTGAAATGGAGTTGGCTGGAAGGGAGGCATACCGAGTAGGACGGCAAAGCAACAAAAAAACCAATTATAGTACAATTTTCTGCCTACCTAATTTATGAAATTCTAAGAAGAGCAAAGATGTTAAAAGACAATAAAATATTAATCAACAAGGACCTGACAATAGCACAGGAAGATGTGAAAAGGAACTTAACTAAGAATATGAAAAAATGAAGATTTACATCTCTAGATAGATGGTATATATGTGCAGGAGCTGCGTGTGGAGAAAAGGAACAGCTTGGAAAAAAATAAGTCTGCAAAAAAGAAGTGAATGAAGCGAATCCGCAGCAGGCAGAGAAACGACAAAATCCAGCATGGAAGCAATGGATAGAGAAGTATCAAGACCAACAGGAAAGGCAAACAATGTAATACTGACAGATAAAGTAACATCACAGCATGTACTTGAGCCAGTAGCTGTAATAAAAGAGAGAGAAGATATGACAACAATGGAAACGTCACAAGGTATGTATCACCAAGAAGGGAGGAGAGGGATGCAGCACGTACTCTAGCAGAAAAGGGGAGTGAGGTGTGGCACCAGTGGAGTGTGAACAGACTGGGAAAGAGGGAACAGGTAGCGGCAGGGTCATTACATGGAAGAAGGGAAACTATGATATCATCATCACATGGAGGCATTCTTGTGCTAAAACTGGAGGGAGGCGTGGCACCAGTGGAGTGAAGAAGAGACTGGGAAAGAGGGAACAGGTAGCAGCAGAGTCATGACATGGAAGAAGAGGAAACTATGATGTCCTCATTTCATGGAAGCATTCTTGTGCTACAGAAAGAATGCCAAAAGTCCATGGAAAATTACAGGCTGAGAAGTTAGCAAAAGTTAGAAAAGTTCAGAACAGGATTGCAGTAGCAGAAAGTAAGACACTGGGGTTTTTGGAACTTGAGGGTTTGAAAAACCAAATCTATACGGAAAGTTTACAACATTTACTGGAGAAGCTAGACTGTCTGGCAGTAACTTGGCTAAAAGAGGATGATATAGAAATAAAAGACTATAAGTATGTGGGGAAAAATTAAAAAAAATGGGAGAGTGTCAGGAGGGTTGGAATTTTTCATTAAGCCCATTCTGAGCACTGCATTCCAGGTCAAAAGAGGTTTTATTGGCTGTGATTCAAGACAAACAGATAATAATAATAATAATAATAATAATAATAATAATAATAATAATAATAATAATAATAATAATAATACCTTTATTGTCAATAGACTGCAATACAGTTTCTGACATTGTCACAAATTCATATTTACAATTATGTATTTACAATTTTTACATTCGTCCAGAGTAGTCTACACTTAAAATATGTTAATTAACAAATATTACAAAGATGGACAACCTGCATAGTTACAAATTTTACTAAAACTACATATCAGTTGTATATACACAGAGGGACATTATTATAGTTCATTGATACTATACAATGTCTTTGTTATCAAATACTTCTTCAGAGCACTCTCAAATTGTTTCCCTTTAGAACATTTTAAATATGCAGGTAGTTTTGCATGAAGCAATAAACCCATGACATTTGGATCCTTTTTTGAGATATTTTTGTTAAACCCCTGCCGAAAATAATCATCATTGTGTCGGGTGTAATGACTATGGATATTACTATTTTTTAGGTTTTGTTTCTGAACTGCATAGGTTACAACTTTAAAGACATACAAAGAATACAACGTTAATATCTGCTTATCTTTAAATATTCCCCTACATGATTCACGAGAGCTCATATTGAAAATCAATCTGACTGCCCGTTTTTGTAATCTAAATAACCTTTCCATATGGGTAGCAGCAGCACAACCCCAAATTTCTATCGCATACAATAAATATGGGTATATAACTCCATAATAAATCATTTTGAGCCCCTTCTCATCTAGGATATTTTTAAAATGACGTAGCAGATACACAGATTTACTAATTTTGTCACAAATATGATTTATATGTCCAGCCCATGTTAATTTTCTATCAAGAATTATTCCTAGAAATTTATGTTCGCTTACATCATGAATATTGCTATCATTTACCGGTAAAGAGAAATTCGTGGTGTTTCTGTTACTCTGTGAGAAATGAATTAAGGTTGTTTTTGTCATGTTGCATGCAAGTTGATTTTGTTTAAAGTAGTTAATAACTGAGTCAATGGATTGCAGTAAGCTCTCCTTTAATATATCTACATTTGCCCCTTGACATACAGCAGTAGTATCATCTGCATAAGCTATTACATTTGTATTTTTTGAGATTGGTATGTCATTTACATATAAAATAAATAATAGTGGTCCCAACACTGATCCTTGTGGTACGCCATACATAACACGTTTAAATTTTGATTGCATTTTTCTTACTGATTTGCCCTGTTTATCGTACTATAGTGTTGATTGTCTTCTGTCAACCAAATATGATCTGATCAAATCTCTCGCCAAGCCTCTTACTCCATATGCCTCCAGTTTTTGTAATAGTATCGCATGATCAACGCAATCGAAGGCTTTTGAAAGATCAAAGAATAAGGACCCTACTTTATCATTTTTTTCAAGGTTTTCAATGACTAAATGTATAAATTCACTAATTGCAGTAGCTGTTGATCGACCTTTCCTAAATCCATGCTGAAAATTTACAATAATATTGTTTTTGTCTAAGAAATCTAATAACCGGCCTAATAAAAGCCTTTCAAAGAGCTTGGCTATTTCTGATGTTAGGCTAATTGGTCTGTAGTTATTTATGTCATTCTCATTTCCTTTTTTATGTAGTGGGCGTACTAGGCTCTGTTTCAGACACTCTGGAAATTTACCACATAAAATAGAGAAGTTTATTAGATGTTCGAGGGGACTGGCCAGAATATAT
Organism: Hymenopus coronatus; assembly: GCA_030762935.1. NCBI lineage: Eukaryota > Metazoa > Arthropoda > Insecta > Mantodea > Hymenopodidae > Hymenopus > Hymenopus coronatus. The sequence continues at coordinate 59,349,818 of CM060880.1, read as the reverse complement.
TTACAATGTTTTAAGAGAATCACACTGATTTCATCCCATCCACCTGTGGCTTTTTTTGGTAGTTTAGTTATTGTATTTAGAATCTCTGTTGTAGATACTGGATAAATAAAAAATGATGACTTTACAGTGTTTTTAAAGGACTGCTGTGTATTCCTGCCAGCAGAATTCTCTCCTACACTAAGGAAATAATTGTTTATTAAATTACATACAAGGTTTGGTTCTTTTACAGTTTCATCATCAATACTGAGTTCTAAATTTTTGTGTGCTTTTGTTTCCGATCTAGCGACATTTACAAAGCCCCATGCAGTTTTACTAATATTCCCTGATTTACTTAACTTTTCTTTATAGTCATTAACTTTTAAATCTTCCAAGCTTTTGAGATATTTCTTTTTTATGATATTGTACTTTGATTTATAAGTAACACTACCACTAGATTTATGCAATTCATACAAATGTTTCATTTCATTTTTTAGTTTTATTATTTCTGTGGTGAGTTTAGCATGGCCATAACTATTCTTATATACCTTTTTGGTTTTCATAGGACAGCATGCATTAAAGTGAGTGCTAAATACATTATAAAACTGGTTCCATTTTTCATCTACAGTTTTGGCATTATATACTATGTCCCAATTTTCGTCTGTTAAGGATTCTATCAAATGACCAATACATTTTTCATTCAGATCACGAAAAGTTTTGATTTCATAATTGCTTTCTTTACTGTAATTTAAGCCCTTAAATTTCACATACTGAGCATAATGGTCAGAAATGTGAGTGTTTATATTGTATGCTTTTACTACCTCAAAATTCAGGTTTGTGGCAATATGATCAATAACAGATGATGATGAATGTGTTACCCTTGTAGGCACGTGTATCAAATCCCTTATTCCATAAGTGTTAAATAACTCGTAAAGTTTCTTATAGTCCCCTTTTGTATGGTCTAGATTTATGTTAAAATCACCCATCAAGATTACCTGATTATATTTAGTGCAAACTTGAGCTAGAAATTCATCAAGATAATCAACAAAGTGCTCCGAAGGAGTACTTGGTGATCTGTATATCCCCAGTAATAAAATAGATTTCTGTTTTATATTAATTTTTGCAGCTGCCACTTCAAAATGCATTTCCAACTGATATGTATTTACAACAAACTCTGATATATCTATTTCATTTGTGGCCAAGATTAAAACCCCTCCACCCTTATAAGTAGTTCAAGCAAAGCTACTAACAATTTTGTAACCATTTATTTTACATAAATTGATCTGCTCTTTGTTTAACCCATGCTCTGTTACAACAGCTAGTTCTGGCTTTACTTCATTTAGCAGCTGTTCAAAAGCAGCTGTTTTATTACTTAAATATTGTATGTTCAAATGAAATACTTGGAGAGTGTTTACATCATACTGGTTTACAACCTTATGTATTGTACGTTCACCATCATTGTTGCTATTAAAAAGATTAATATAATTTTTATTCACTATATTTGTAACTTGTTTAAAATTTATTTCCCCAACTAATTTATGAGTATCTAATGACCCTATTTCCACATGATTTATTTGTTTCTCATGATCAGTGGAGTAATTACAATGTTTATTACCTGAAACAGCATCCACCAACACTTTGTAGGTATAGTTTATAACCAATTGGCTACCTGACAGTTCCATAATCCAGAATTATATACGTTTTTAGAGAAAGATATAGAGAGACTAAGCGATAAATACATAGAGATAGTAATAATGGGTGCTTTTAATGTAAGAATAGAGGAAAAATGGAAGGAATGGGATATAAGTGATGTGTTACAAAAAGCAAGGACAAAGCAGTGGATAGGGGAAGTAAAAAATATATTGGGTTTTTTGAACTAAATGATCTTGATGGCAAGGTTGAACAGGGGGAATATACATGTGTAAATATAAATGGCCAAAGTACATATTGTGGTCAAATAATATTACATATATGGTAACCAACTTCAGAGTTACAAGTATATATGCAAGCAGTGGACATAAATATGATAGAAGAGAGGAGAACAGAGCATGCAAGTATGTAGAGGAAAAATATTTAAATGGAGGGAGGAACAAAGAGAGGGTTTTATACAAGATGTAAAATCAAAGGCAGGATAAATTTTAGAAAACAGAATAAGGGTAAATATCGAGGAAGAAAATTCGAGGAAAGCATTACGTTACTACTAGAGTTACTGGTAACAAGAGCTGGGAGAGAAATGGAAGGTAAAATAGGAAACAAAAAAATAATAGGATGAAGAGTGTGAGCAAAGAAAGGAAGTTTTCAAAAAGTTACTAGATTGAGGACAACAGGAGAAGAAGCTCATAGAAAAATCTTATGATTAAGAAATGGAGATATAAACATCTGGTGTAGTTAAAGAATGGCAGCAAAATATGGTGAAAAAGGTTAAGGAGACTCTAGAGGGAAAAGAGAGTAAAAAGGAGGGGGGGGCATAAAATGAGATTACACCAAATGAATGGCAAAGTTATTTTAGAGAACAGATTGGGGAAAGGAAAAAGAAAAGTTGGGAAATAAGTGGGATTGGAATAATAGAAATAGCAAATGACAAACTAGACTGGCAATTCATAGCACAACCAGCAATTAAATGATATAAAAGTAGGGTATAATGGAATTCCAGGAGAATTCTGGAAGACGTGTGGTGAAACAGGAAAGGGCTTAGAAATAATGACAAAAGTATTAAACAAAATAAAGGAAGGGAAGGACATCCCAGAATTACAAAGGGAAATAAACGAGGTTCAAAACTTTTGTGAGGAATGGGGAATAAAAATAAATTTTAGCAAGTCTAAAGTTATGGTTTAAAAAAAAAAAAAAAACTTACATTGAGAAAAGAAGAGATATGGGTACTAAATGGGAAAAGATTAGAGGTGGTCAAGGAATTTGAATTTCTTGGAAGTGAGGTTGCATAGTAGACGGGAATGGGAGAAAAATAAAAACAAAAGGGAGGGCTGCAATGTCAGAAATTTAGTTAGAGATGACAAGCAAGTGACTGGAAAGAATGAATGAGTGGAATCAAGAATGCTTTATGCAGTTGAGATCTGGGGACCTCAGACATAAATAAGAAGGTGAATCATGCGTAAAGACTGTTTGCAAAGAATTATTGGGGTTACCCAGAGAAGTTGCCTTGGTACAACAGGAAGGAATAGAACAATAATGGAAAGAATAATAAAATTTTGGTATAAATGTTTGGTAAAAGAAGATGGAGAAATCTTACAGCTATGTATGAAGAAACAACAAAATGTACAGCACAAAAATAGCTGATCGGCAAGGGTTAGAAAAGGCATGGAGGAAATAGCAATGGGAGATATATGGATACTTGAAAAAAGTAATGTAGTAAAATGCAGGGTATAGAAGACATTGAAAGAATGGGGAAGTTTAGAAAATAAGAAATCGGTACAATTTAATAAACTAATAAAGAGACTGGGGATGAGCAACACATGTAGACTGCTGCAACAGGCAAGAAAAAGGAGGACCAGCTTGGATGAGAAAGGAACAATATCTTTAAGGGGGATAAGAGGCAGTGAAAAAGGGATATGTGAAATGTGCGGTGAGAAAGAAAATTATTTGACAAAGTGCAGTACTAGCAATATGGAGAAACAAGGTTTGGAAAAATAGAGGGAACAATTGTAGCTATAAAAATGTTGACAAGGAAAGAGGAAAAGAAGATGAGAAACATAGGTGGTTTCTTGCAGAAAGTAAAAAAAAAGTGGGCAAGGAAAGGAAGAAGTGCAAAAGACGAACACAGAGTGAAGAAGAGGGATGATTAAGATGAAGAGGGTTCTCTCTTTCTTTACTGAATACTAATTTCACAAAAAAAAGTTTAATCTCATATACACACACACACACACACTAAATTGGACCATGATATCACTTACTGGTTTGCTCACAGCTTCTGTAAAATAATTGGAGATCACTAAATACTAATTAAAAAAATCAATGGAATATTTTTGAGTTGGATTCACCATCGACAATGAAGCCCACTGGCTTCAAAACAAGTCTTGCAAAACAATACGTAAGTAATACTTAAAGTGTTACAAATTCAACTCAAAATAATTCTATTCTTACATATCATTGTTCCAAAGTACCCTTTAATAAAAATTGTTCATACAATCAGCTTAAGAGAAACACGCACTAGCCTAGACCTACCAAATCACACACTGGCTTTACTCACAAGCTTTGCAAAACAATTAGAAATCATTAAATACTAATTTTAAAAAAAGAAGTTTATTTATACACAAACTGAGACCTACGATGTCACTTACTGGATATGCTCACAAGCTCACAAGCATTGGAAGGTACATGTAACCAAAGCATTTCCACATTGCTTTCAATGCTGACACAGATATGTGGATTATACCTGGGAAACAAGTTAAAGGTGCAGTTAAACTATTGAATTCACAGGAGAGATCAATAACATTTACAGCTGAAATAGAAACAAATAAGTGCCTGCCATTTCATGAGAAATCAATCAAGAGAACTGCCAGAATGGGGCACAAAGCTAAGCGTGTGGTCTGCTGGTAATGGTTAAACATGAAGCTATTTTGTTCCACACATAGGTTTATTAATTTCATGTGTTCATCAATTTTTTTCTGTAGTGATATTATTTGTAACTAACAAACATTTTATCAATTCTGGTAGCTTCTCTACTGGAATTCTAGGTATACTAAGATTTTAAACGAAAAGATACAATGATTTCTCCAAGGTTTATAACTGTGTTTTAAACTTTTTGGACAAAGTCAAAAGAGTTTTTGACACTCTTGTATTACATTTTTTTAAATTCATTCAGCGCTTCCACTTCTTTTGTAATTCTTAGATTCTGGTTTGAATCCCATTCCTTCCAAAAGTTCCAAACATTTGACTTTCGCTGAACTTCTATATTTCATTTTTTAGGAAATGAATGGTAAGGCTACATCTATGTTGCTGGAGTAAGTGATGCAAGTTTTGAAGGCACTCATAAAGAAACCAAGTTCTTCCTTGTTAAAAGTTTGTTTGGAAATATTAGCTACATGGTTTCTTATGTTTTATTTTGTTGGCTTGTTTGTAGTTTTGTTTTTGTTACAAAATTATTCAATCTTCTTTTTTAACATCCGTGTTTTCTCTACTATGCGTTTGTTTAGAAAACTATATATGTTCTTATCACAATGTGTCCAAATGTTGTATCATAAGTCTTCAAATGTAAGTCATACAATTGTATATAAATTTGTGCTAGTGTTCAGTACTTTCGTTAATCACGGCTTTCCTTTCTAAGTTTTTTTGCTGTTTACTGTTATTATCAAATTTATACATTTATGCAAAGAAATTGGTAATAATTTTTCTGTAATACATATATTAAGAAATTTTATGTTAGCTGCTGTGTGCTTGTTTCTTTACCTGAAGTTTTGTGAAGGTCTTAATGTGTCCAACCATTTTGTTACCTGTTGCTTGGGAGTGTGTGACCTTGGTTTGTAGACCATAGGAATATCTGTATTACTGGAATCATTTAACAATGTTGTGCTTGTTTACAATGTCGGTGTTGATTGAAACTCCCGCCGCTTGCGAAATCAGATCTGTGATTCGTTTTCTGAATGCTAGAAAAGTGAAACCAATTGAAATTTATCGGCAAATTTGCGAAGTTTACGGACAAAATGCGATTAGTGATTCAATGGTGAGAAGATGGGTCCAACAGTTCAATGAAGGATGTAGCGAAGTGCATGATGAAGAACGAATTGGGCGTCCTCTTTGGTTACAGAAGAACTGGTTCACGCGATTAATGACAAGATCCAGGAAAACAGCAAGTTTACAATTAGTGCTCTCGCTATGGAATTTCATCTGCTCTTACATCTCAAGTCTTTCCTTGGCGGTCAACACTTCAACAATGACGAAGAGCTGAAAGAAAATTTTTCCAACTTTTTGAAGACACAGGTGGCAAACTTCTATGAAGAAGGTATACAAAAACTTGTGCCAGGCTATGACAAATGCCTGCAAAATTTCAGCAGTTATGTGGAAAAGTAGTTTTAAGAGTTGTAGAATTTTGTGCAATAAATAATTATTCTGTATCTGTACACAATTTAATTGTATTACCAAATGGAACTTACTTTCTGGACGTACCTATATGTTTTGCTGCAATCTTGGCAATTTTTTTGGTAAATGCTGGATAATTTTGTTTCTGGTGTGCTATGTTTCATAGGTGGTTTAGCACATTTCTGATGTATTTATTTTGTGATCTGTAAATAATTTCCATAGATGATGTCATCTGGTTAACAGAGATGAGAGATGGCAGCACAACTTTTAGTAGAACCAGACATGACACAGTCAACAAATTAACTGAAGATAGGGAGGACGCTCCCTGAAACCGATCTTAAAAAAGATGAAAATGTAAGTGGAGAATTTTAAAGTGTTTAAAATTTTGTCTCATTTTGAAATGATTCTATTATAATGGTGCTGCACTATATACAAATATTCCTAATTATTTATAAGGTCCTCATAGTTTACAGCTCAATTTTTTCCCAAAAAATTGTTTACAACTTCTCTGAAAGAAATCCATGCCTTTTTCTCAAATATCATTTAAAGCTCTGAAAATATCTCATCTTGGAGAATCTGTGGGCCAACAAAAATTCCTTCCTTCACCTTGGCCTCCCTAATTCCAGTAAATGTTGTAACTAGGTATTTCAATGTCAGTCCATTTCAGTCCCAAGATTCTAGCAAAGTTTTTAATGAGACCCAGTTTTATATGGAAGAATAAAATGTTCTCAGATTCCATTTGAGGTTCATGTTTAACATTCATTTTTCTAGTTTCCATACTTTGATTAACATTATTTATTGCAACATTAACTCCATTTTGTAAGCTGGAAAAGGGTCTTTAATGGTGAAGATGTTCAATTTTCAAGTTCAAAAGGAGAACGTAGGATATTGTAGTTATAAAACAGCTTTTGATGAAGATGAATTTCACATAGTTATTATTAAAAGGAACAAACGATTTCAGCTTCACTTACCTTCAAATATACCACTCATCAGAGATCGAAAGAAGCCTATAAGTAAAGCAAAGCATGACAGCATTCTTAAATTATTGCAGTGGATTGGATTCCTGAACACTACACTGATTACTTCAAAAACCTTCTTATTTTACTGAATAACATTGAATTTAGCATTATTTAGGATAAGATTTATCCAAGGTCTTGTTTAAGAGCTGTTCACATTTTTTATTCCATGCTGGCATAATTGCTTAACAATGTAAATAGATGCATAAGGTAAGGTTATGCAATATTATTGAGTTTTTTACTACATGTATTAAGTTTGATCATCTTACATCCCTAAAATAGGTTTTAAAGCTTGGAACCATAGAATCTTAACTACTTTTTTTCATATTAATATTTATTTAATTTTGTATCTTGCTGAAAACATTGCTGTTATAGTGAACAACTTTATAGAATAAGGTAAAATGCATCATGGTAGTAAATTTTGAAGCATTAAATGAAAAAAATAGACTTTGAAAATAATTCTATTTCAGTATTAACATGTTTCCCTGTGTGAAGTAACTCTTAATTCATCAACTAGGTGCCTTTTATAATACTGTAAACCTCTGTTTCAGTATTGACATGTTTCCTTGTTTGAAGTATCTCTTAATTCATCAACTAGGTGCCTTTTATAGTACTGTAAACCTCTGTTTCAGTATTAACATGTTTCCCTGTGTGAAGTAATTCTTAATTCATCAACTAGGTGCCTTTTATAATACTATAAACCTCTGTTTCAGTATTAACATGTTTCCCTGTGTGAAGTAATTCTTAATTCATCAACTAGGTGCCTTTTATAATACTGTAAACCTGTATTTGAGTATTAACATGTTTCCCTGTGTGAAGTACCTCTTGATTCATTAACTAGGTGCCTTTTATAGTACTGGAAACCTCTATTTCAGTATTAACATGTTTCCCTGTGTGAAGTAATTCTTAATTCATCAACTAGATGCCTTTTATAATACTGTAAACCTGTATTTGAGTATTAACATGTTTCCCTGTGTGAAGTACCTCTTGATTCATTAACTAGGTGCCTTTTATAGTACTGGAAACCTCTATTTCAGTATTAACATGTTTCCCTGTGTGAAGTACCTCTTGATTCATTAACTAGGTACCTTTTATAGTACTGGAAACCTCTATTTCAGTATTAACATGTTTCCCTGTGTGAAGTACCTCTTGATTCATTAACTAGATGCCTTTTATAATACTGTAAACCTGTATTTGAGTATTAACATGTTTCCCTGTCTGAAGTACCTCTTGATTCATTAACTAGGTGCCTTTTATAGTACTGGAAACCTCTATTTCAGTATTAACATGTTTCCCTGTCTGAAGTACCTCTTGATTCATTAACTAGATGCCTTTTATAATACTGTAAACCTGTATTTGAGTATTAACATGTTTCCCTGTGTGAAGTACCTCTTGATTCATTAACTAGGTGCCTTTTATAGTACTGGAAACCTGTATTTGAGTATTAACATGTTTCCCTGTGTGAAGTACCTCTTGATTCATTAGCTAGGTGCCTTTTATAGTACTGGAAACCTCTATTTCAGTACTAACATGTTTCCCTGTGTGAAGTACCTCTTGATTCATTAACTAGGTGCCTTTTATAGTACTGCAAACCTCTATTTCAGTATTAACATGTTTCCCTGTGTGAAGTACCTCTTGATTCATTAACTAGGTGCCTTTTATAGTACTGGAAACCTCTATTTCAGTATTAACATGTTTCCCTGTGTGAAGTACCTCTTGATTCATTAACTAGGTGCCTTTTATAGTACTGGAAACCTCTATTTCAGTATTAACATGTTTCCCTGTGTGAAGTACCTCTTGATTCATTAACTAGGTGCCTTTTATAGTACTGGAAACCTCTATTTCAGTATTAACATGTTTCCCTGTGTGAAGTACCTCTTGATTAATTAACTAGGTGCCTTTTATAGTACTGGAAACCTCTATTTCAGTATTAACATGTTTCCCTGTGTTAAGTACCTCTTGATTAATTAACTAGGTGCCTTTTATAGTACTGGAAACCTCTATTTCAGTATTAACATGTTTCCCTGTGTGAAGTACCTCTTGATTCATTAACTAGGTGCCTTTTATAGTACTGGAAACCTCTATTTCAGTATTAACATGTTTCCCTGTGTGAAGTACCTCTTGATTCATTAACTAGGTGCCTTTTATAGTACTGGAAACCTCTATTTCAGTATTAACATGTTTCCCTGTGTGAAGTACCTCTTGATTAATTAACTAGGTGCCTTTTATAGTACTGGAAACCTCTATTTCAGTATTAACATGAAGTGTGAAGTAACTCTCTGTGGAATGTGGTGGTTAGTGAGTACACTACTGAAAGTAAACACCGGTCACTTCTTAACAACCATTTATTAGTGATAATGATGTATACAGTTTGACACCGTTGGAATGGAGGAGCGCAAAACAACTTCCTGCTACGACCTCAGCCGCCAGACTGACCGTTTATTTTGCAGGGACGCTGAGGGGGTAGTTCGCGCCTTTTTGGCTACCCGACCATGCTGCCCTCTGGTGGTAGTAGTCTTAAGTTCCATTTACCGTCAGCAGTGGTGGCGGAGTCTTGAGTTTTGCCACATCTCAATTCATCAACTAGGTACCTTTTATAGTACTGTAAACCTCTATTTCAGTATTAACAGGTTTCCCTGTGTGAAGTAACTTATAATTCATCAACTAGGTGCCTTTTATAGTACTGTAAACCTCTATTTAAGTTTTAACACGTTTCCCTGTATGAAGTAACTCTCAATTCATCAAATAATAAACACAAAAATTGGATAATTAAGGGTATAATCATATCTTCTTGTAACAAAAAAAGCTATACAGTAGCTATAGGACTATGTCTAATATAAACTTTAAACCTTACTACAGAAAATACTGGAACGTTTTAAGAAATGTCAAATATGCTGCAAAAAAGAAACCAATAACAACAACATAGTAGTGGCAAATATATTATTAATGCAAATTGCAAAAGCAAAGCTATTTGGAACATAAGGCAATTAGCAAAATCATCCTCAAGAGAACTGCGGCCAATCAAATTACAACATAGACAAAACAAAATTACTATAATTGAAGAAATAGTTCAGATTATAAATAGTTCAGTAATGGAACCTTCATTTTTTCTATTATTCATTAATGATCTTCCCAAGGCTCTGAATGAATGCCACACAGTGCTATTTGTGGATGATACAAATCTGCTCTTCTCCCATACTGAAGATGGCGGCCGGTAGTATGGTTCTTCATAGTAGTGCTTCAAGAAATATACTAAAACCTAACAGATATAACAGCAGTGTACAAAACATCAACAAGGAGGGTTTAAACAAGGGTAAACTCAGTGCAACAAATGAAGGTAAAGTTGAGCAACTAAAGAATCCGGAGAAATCAACAGATGAAAACTGCACGATGATGATGCGGTGCAACAATGAATGCATCAAGTCACTGCATGTGGTGATAGAGATACCAAACAAAAAGCTAAATGAAGCAACACAAGAAATAATGAGACTAATGGCAGAAAATGCTCAAATAAAAAGTCAAAATCAACAAGAGGCAGGATGGAAACAAACTACGAAAAAAAAAATCAAAGAATGCAAATGTACTCCAATTGCTCGCGACCAAAAACAGATTTACTGTTTTGGAAGCAAATAAGGAAGAGGAGTCTCAACCAGTGGAAAATGAACTTCAAGAGAAACCTGTAAAAGAAAACAAGACGGCTCAAGAGGACTCGCGCAGAAAATACGTGAAAGTGTTGGTGATGGTGAATTTATAGGTTATGCGAAACCAAATGCAAAACTCGTGGATGTTACAGCAAATATATCTAGCAACAGTGAAAAAAGTGAAATGAAAATTATTGTGGCAGGTGCAAATGATGTTTCAATTCAATTCAATTCAATTTATTGTCCATGGGGATTACAAAATCTATTAGACATTGTCAATACAGCTAAAATTCAATGCATAAATAGATACAGAGAAGGAAATACTTATAAATTATATAAAAAGAAATAAATACATCAGTTACCCATAAACTCTTCAATTGGATAGTATGACTTACTTACTAGATATCTACATAGTTCTTTTTTAAAGTTTTTTACATCCATTATTAACTTTAGTTCCTTTGGCAGTGTATTATACCATATAATTCCTTTATATTTCATACATTTTTCAAAAATTTTTAATCTATGGCTTACAATACTATATTCATCCTTATTCCTAGTGTTATAGGCATGATTATCAGAATTTATTTTGTTATAATGCATCTTAGTATATAATATGGCTTTAAAAATCAATAAACAAGGAAATGTCAGTAATTTCATCCTTATAAATTCTGATTTAACACTTTGTCTTAATTTTAATTTTAGCATAATACGAATTGCCTTTTTTTGCAGAACTAAAACTCTATTTATACTTTCCTGTGTAGTATCTGCCCACAGTGTCACACAATAGTTGATGTAACTCATAAATAAACCATGATAGATGTTTAATGGTACATTAATATTACAAAAGGCAGCCATATATCTCAATAAATAAATAACACTATTCAACTTTTTACAGCATTCGTCAACATGGGCATGCCAATCAAGATTGTTGTCTAATAGTATCCCAAGATATTTAATAGTTTCCACTTCCTCTAAGCTTATTCCATCAATATTAATATCAACCTTAAAGTCATTTATTTTGTTAGATATAAACATATGCTTGGTTTTGTTAATATTAATATTTAGATTGTTGTATTTTAATATTTGAGTAAGATGATTAATTACATTGTTCGCATTAATTTCCAACTCTTGCAAACATTTATGTGTACGGCATATTGCTATATCATCAGCATATAATATTAATTCATTATTTTGTAATGTCTTGCAGGAACTAATTATGTCATTAATATATATTTTAAACAACAAGGGTCCAAGAAGGGAACCTTGTGGTACTCCATTTTTAACAGTAATTATGAATGATTTGCATTTACCATCCTTTCCTTTTATTTCCACATACTGTTTTCTATTATATATGTATGACTGTATCCATTCTAATGCTACTCCTCTTACACCATACATTTCTAATTTCCTAATCAGACTATCTAAATTAATACTGTCGAAAGCTTTACTCATATCAACAAATATATTCTCTACAAACTCTTTATTATCTAAGGCTTTAAGGTTATGATGTACTAATTCAATAAGTGCAGTTTCTGTCGATTTTCCTTTTATATAACCATGTTGCTCAGCATTCAATATCCTATGTTTTTTTAAGAACTTCAGTAACCTACATTCATAGACTTTTTCAAAAATTTTGCTCAATGATAATACCGAACTAAGGGGTCTATAATTATTTATGTCTTCAAGAGCGAACGAAGCAAACAATGCTATAACTATGCTAAATCAAGCCTTACAAAGAGAGGACATCAGACAGACGGATGTAATAGTAATGAACATCCCAAACAGGTACGATTTGAACTATAATTCAAAGAAATATGAAAAACAAATAAAAGGTTGAAATTAGTGTGTTCAGTGTACCCAAATGTAAATGTAGTCAACATCAGTAACCTTAAATGTGAATACCATACAAGGCATGGTTTACATCTAAACAATAAAGGAAAGATGCACTTAAGCTCATTACTCTCACAGAAAATAAAAAATCTTGTTAGCAGAAAGCCCCTTGTACTTAACTCAGATGGAAATGTAGAAAATGCCCAATGACAGATTGTATATTTGTGTTCATCCTATGATAAAAGTAGCATGCATAATTCTACCCTAAGAGTATACCACCAAAATACACAGTATGTCTCCAATAAAGTTGAAATTTTAGAAACAGTTTTAAACGACACAAATCCTAGATAGTAGCACTTTCGGAACACGGCTTAAGGAGGGAGCAATTACACTCTGCGAATTTAATAAATTATGAACTAGTTTACCAATATTGCCATAAGATACACAGAAGTGGTGGAGTCTTAATATACGCTAGGAAAGATATCACTGTAAACAGGGTAGAATGGGTAGAAGACATAAACATAGAAATGTTATATCAGGTAGCTGCAGTAAAATGTACACAGAATTAGGCCAAATACTCTTTATTGGTATCTATAGGTCCCCAAACTCAAATATACTAGCTTTCTTAATCAACTTGGAAAATGTGTTGCACAAAATTATACCCAAACAGCAAATAGTAATCTTAGACGATTTTAATATACATGCAGAAAATGCAGATCTTTGGGATATCCTTGATAGCTTTCATCTAAAAATCATATCTCAAGGTGCCACTAGAATCACAGATCATTCAACTAGCACAATAGATCACATAATAACGAGCCTAAAAGAGGGCGGTTTTTCCACAATAAATAATGAATTCTATGTGTCAGATCATAGGGGACAAATTGATATCTATAACTTTTATAGCCAGAAAAAAACAAAAATATATAGATACGTCACGGATACACGAAAATGTAACAAAGATAAACTAAAGGAATTGCTCGCCAAAGAGGAATGGGCAGAGGTATATACTGCATGTAACACTCCTCTTCAATAAAACATGCCCTCAGTTAAAAAGATCTGTAAATCAAGAAACAACTGAAAAACTAACTTTGCCACCTGAACTTATACATTTAAAAAATAAAATGAAAGCTATGTACGAATTGTTCCAAACCACTAAATACTTACGCTAGTGCTTATAATAAGCTTAAAAGTCAATACAGAAAAGCACTTCTTAAATTAAAGGCAGAAAAAATAGGGAGAAAAATAATTAATTGTGATAATACTACAAAAACAGTGTGGAATATAATAAATAAGCAATGTAAACCCCAAACAAATGATCATTCAAACATAAGCCTGAGTCAAGATGGGCATATATTACAGGACCCTCTTGAAATCTGTAAATTATTTAACAACTTCTTTCTAGATGCAAATGACCACTCTGTAATCAGCACAACAGTAATAAATCTATTATGAATAGCATGTACTTGCACAAAACAAATGCGGAAGAAATGTATAACATAATCAGTAGTTACAAAACCAACAATTCTCTGGGTGGGACAACGTATCACCAATAGTCTTGAAACACTGCCAACATGAGTCACTGAATATACTAGTGTATCTAATAAGTTACTTAATGAACGAAGGCATATTCCCAGAAATATTAAAGATAAGTGTAATACGACCAATTTATAAAAAAGGTTTGAACACAAAAATTAGTAATTACAGACCAATAACACTGATATCAGTATTCAGCAAAGTATACAAGAAAGTGCTTATAGTTAGAATTAATAGTTTCATAAAATCAAACAATATTCTGAGCCACTTTCAACTTGGATTTAGAAATAAACTGTCAATCATTAGGCTATTGCAGAATACATACATAAACTGTTGGAATTGAAGGATACCCATATAAATGCAACAGGAATCTATCTAGATCTCTCTAAAGCTTTTGATTCTGAGAATCATGATCACCTAATCCTAAAATTAGAGAACTATGGGCTTAGAGGACAAATAAATAAACTATTAGTCACATATCTTAAAAACTGTGTGCAATGCACAGAAATAAACTGGAAAAAAGGTGACACTATATACAACATTAACTCAGAGTTTAACTTAGTAAAATCAGGGGTTCCGCAGGGATCAGTAATGGGACCAGCACTCTTTTTGCTATATATAAATGATTTACCAGAACCAGAAAATAGGAAGCTGATTTCTTATGCAGATGACACATCTATAATATGTTGGAATGAAGACAGAGAAAACTTAGAAGAGAAAATGACAAATGCAGTTTCCAAAATATCACAGTACTTTCTAAACAATGGACTGAAGTTAAATATAGGAAAAACAAAATTCATAACATTTCAAAATGATAATTTAAATATAAACATTCATAATATTCCTCTAGAAAAGGTAAGAGACTTCAAATTTTTGGGCATTCACATCGAAGAAAACTTAACTTACAACAGACACGTAGAAATGGTGTGTAACAAAATGAATTCGGGATTGTATCAACTAACACAATTGCAAAATATGGGAACATTAGAATACTTAAAACAGCATATTATGGCATTATATACCCACATCTAATGTATGGCATAGAAATTTGGGGGGGAACAAGTAAAACCAATATGAACAGATTGCTAAAAATACAAAAAAAGTGTATAAGAAGTATGTACAACCTTCGGTTTCGACAATCTTATCGGGATACATTTGTAATCCACAATATCATAACTGTAGTCTTGCTATATGTGTTTAAAACTATTATGCTTGTTAAAGAAAAGAAGGAATTTAGCATACTTAATAAAGACTGTCATTCATAGGAGAGCAAATGATTATCATAGGGTAAGCGTAAATAAAACTCAAACTGATAAAGACCCATATAAAAAAGAAGCTGTACTGTACAATAGATTACCATTAGCAATTAAGAACACAAATGAATCAAAACTTAAATCTGTATTAAAATCATTCTTAATATGTAAATGTTTGTATGACATCAGTGAATTATAGATGTCTAATGTAAATATTTTATGTATTCAGATTCTAAATTCTGTTAGAAAAATGGACAATGTTAGATGCTTGTAAGAGTCTATTGACTGCAATAAAGGTATTACTACTATAACAATATGATTAAGTTAAAGGACCAAGTAAGCACTTAAATAATCAAACTTGAAAATTGGCTAAACTCTAATAAATTATATCTACACTGTAACAAAACATCTTTTATACATTTTAGTTCTTCCCGCTATAAAGAGGTGTAAAGTATCTCTCTTTTCTAAAATAGCATTTCTGAAGTAAAAAACACAAAGTTTGTAGGAGTGATGATTGATTCAAAACTGAACTAGAAGGAGTAACAGCCTTAAAAGCTATCTATCATGGCTATGTACAGTGTATCCTTAACTGTGCTGGGGTTCTACATTCAATAATGTACAAAAAATATTTAAAATTATACAACTTTTACTTAATGTACCTCACAATACTCCCAGCTATGCATTTTTGATTAATTACCTCTGGCATATTTGTATTTCTAGGAACTGTTTGCTTTATACATAACATAAAGGTCTTTAAAACAAACAGGGAATATCATGATAACTTCACAAGAACAACAAATCACATACATCTTTCTACCCAAAGAACCTCCAAAAATTTAAAATTCAGTGACCATCAACATAGGTAGATAAATATTTTATTCATCTTGCCGATCATACATATGTACATGGGTACCATGATACAGGATAAGTCAAAACTATATATAAATTGTATTTACAAAATTCTTGTTGTAGTACTAATTACTTACAATATTATTTATGAGATTTAAGATTAATCTTAGGCACTATGATTAGATTATTGCAATTTTAATAATTTATACAATTTTATTGGGTAAAATAAGATATATAAAAAAGTTATAATACAGGTATAGGCTTACTAATAAGCATATTAGTTTAATACAAAATAAATGTAAACATTAGAGATAAAAAATAAAGTAATAGAAATAATTTAGTATAATTAATGCAATCACATGTCAAACTGAAATAAATGCAATATTTACAAAATTAAAAATCTGTGAAGCCTAATACAATATAACTTTTTATAAGAAATAACAATATATGAACTTAAAAAAGAATATGTACATATGTAAAGGCAGTTAATTGCAATTATTAGTTAGGAAGTCTTGAATGGAATAAAAGCAGTGGTTAATTAGATGTGCCTTTAGAGAAACTTTAAACTTATTATATGTGTATTTCCTTTAAGAATTTTGAAAGGCAGTTGTATATCTTTATACCGAAGTGCAATATGGTTCTTTGGAATTGGTAGATGTTATGTTGATTTGTGATTTGCCTTGTATTGTACTGATGCAGAGATTCATTCTTAATGAAGGCTGAATCTGTTTTGTTGTTGCTTTATGGATAAACATTATTATTTTGTAATAAGCATTATAACAAACTAAGCAGAGGACTAGATGATCTTAGAGCACGCAAATTTAGAAAGGAAATAAAACATATTTTGTTGAAACACAAGTACCATTCAATAAATGATGTTATATATATTGTACATAATCTGTAAGTGACATATTGACAAAACCATAAATTGTAGCAATTTCTAAGGTGAATAAAGAATTGAATTCAACCAAAGCAAACAAAAACAAAACAAAACTGACTTTCTTTATTCTTGCTATTTCCTGTCAATTCATCGATTATCAGCATCTAATATCTAAGATACAAGATACTGTCCAAATCTATTAAACTCAGTTCAGACTGATGCCTTATATGTGTGCCTAAAAGCAATAACCCCATATCAGTAAACCCTGAACCATGCCGTATAAAATTCTGGCACACTGATAGCATTGTTGTCAAAAGATTTAAGTTTTTAAAGTATTATTTTTGCCAAACATATTTAGACTACTCTGATATTAGTGACATAAAAAGTGCAAATATATGTTTATATATCAGCATTTCATAGTATGATTTAGATTAACTCTAAATATTGCCAAGCTTCTAGCCAGGTAAGTCCATGGATTGACTGCAATGTTTCCATCATCTTCATCTTGAGGGTAAACTGATAGCTTGAAAGTCTGAATTCATGTAGACATTTTTTTGTTTAAATATCAGAGCATCCAAGCTAATCAGATGACATTATAATACATAAATCTGGACTTTCAAGTCATCAATTTACCCTGAAGATGAAGTTGCACATCTTGGAAATGTTGCAGTCAGTCTGTGTACTTACCTGACTAGAAGCACATGAATATTCAGTTAACATGTCATCAGGAAAGCTCTTACTTTATGGCTTAGATTACTCAATGCAGGAAAAGTAGTGTATTGTAAGTGAATCAAATGTAAATTTATATAAGCTAGTAATGAAATGCCAACAGACATTTAATTACATGATGGCTGAGGTAAACAAGTCAACAATAAATTAGTTACGAGAGTCTGCAATGTGGAATGTGGTTAGTGTAAGTTATACAGTGAATATAAAATACACCCAGGAAAAAGCGGGAAATATTACAGAAAGAGTAACTACCAATTATAAAACTGTTTTGAAAACTTTTATTTGTAATACACTGCATTATTATGCCACTCTTTCAAGAACCTGAGCACCCAACTAATTCTGCTTTATAGAAGAGAAAGTGTTATATTCCAACCATATATTAATTTTGTATTGATAAGAGCTATCCTGCACACTTGAAGTTATTATTCTTTGGCTCTAATTAACCATAGGTCACTGAGACTACAGTCACTTAAGTTTATTTAATCAATTCCTAGCACTACAATGAATGACCAGATGATGTGCTAGCCAGTAATTAGCATTATTATAATTTAAACATAAATGATAGTTGGTATGCACAATTGGGTGGTAATTTGAAAATTACGTGCACTAACGAAGAAGGGTACAGGTTATAATTTGATTGCATGTGTGTGCCACATGTTTCATAGGAGTGTTCTATTTCTTGAAAGTGACAAACAAAGCATATCTTAAGAGCTGGTGATTATGATTAAGATACAAATGTTGCTTCAAATCCAAAATTCCTCTTTCATTAAAAATAATATTTACATACATTGTATTTATTTGCATGATAGAATCTGAAATAGATGTTAAAGTGTCTTTTCACATAGTTATTCCAACCAAGGGACAGCATGTTTCAGGTAAGGTACCTATGAAACTGTAGTTATGTTACCGATTCTGTACTCATGTATTCTCTTACCTTTCAGGATCGTTTGGAAAATGTAACAATTTAATTCCCTTATTGCTCACTGTACCAGGGCAACTCCGAACAACACATTTTTCTTTCAGGAAACATTGTGCATCTTACTGTTAATTTGTGGCCTCTTACAACTTTTTAAATTCAAATTACATACCAATAAATAGCCAACATTATACTAAGGAACAGGCTGGCAGGTTAAACTCTCATTTTATAGTCCTGTTATGTAATGTGTGAATATACAGAATTAATTGAAATTGAATCATTTCTTATAATTTTGTTTCAGTATTTTCTTTTATTTGATCCATACTATGATGTACCTACATTAATGACAATTGGTATCACTGACATATAATATCGCCTGCAGTGCCAGAGCAGTAAAATCGGGCATTAAACACTACCAGAAAAAAAACAAAAAAACTGACATATAATGTACCATTTGGACCAGGTTATTTTTTTTCCAGAATATTGACTCTGAACGGATATTCATTAAATCAGTTGACACATGCTGAGCTAGACAAAATGTTCCCATGATGCCTCGGATCAGACATAAAAAATCTGATGTGTTACACTTACATGACTTTCTCTAGTTTCTCTACAAATAAATTCTTACAAAAGATTCTTCTTCTTTCTATACAATGTTAATCAAGATAAATTAACAGAATGTTCTTATTATTTAGCTCCTTATAAGTAAATAGAAGGGAACCAAAGGATGCACTAAAGTGAAAGTCAAATGTTTTAAAAACTGTTGTTATGCATTTTCATTACATATCATTTCTTTGCTTGGTCAGGAGTAGAGTAAAAGAAAAATGGGCATTTCCTGTCTGAGAAAAGTGTAAGTACTATATAGTTGAAACCAATAACAAACAATGTTTTGGAAACGGTTACCTCTTCAACAAAAACGTAAAGGACATAAATTGTGTGTTTTGATGAGATCTACAGTCTTTGTCATGTAAGTTTTTGTCTATCTCTTAGGTTTAGTAGTTAAGCAAAGTTTGGCAAAATTCATTCAGAATAAACAGGTCCTCAAAAGCTACTCCCAGAAAATTCAAGATATACATTTTATTTCGGATGTAAGTATCTTTAATACATATAATTTAAATCAAAATCGTTAGAGCCTTTTTTGAGAAAATAAACCTTTTTGAAAATAAGTCTATGTAAAGGGTAGTTTGTGGTTGGGGGATTTTCTTGAAAATCTTTGTATCATAATCCTTGTAAGATAATAAACCTAAATTCCAAGTTTGGTATTTAACACTCTTTTCGTTTTTGAGCTATGCTGTCCACAGACACATGCACACACAGACCTTTTTCTAAAAATCCCTTTCTCTGAATCAAGGGACCCCAAAACATGTATTTCCTGTGAAATCTCGACATCGAAGAGAAAGTACGTTGATATGAGGAAACAATAATTGCAAGTAGATATTGTAGAGCGTCTTTTTCAGATTCGAGTAAATGTTCTTCTTGAAAAAGACTAAAATATGGATTTGTAGCTGCCCCCCCTTCCTCCTGGCCAGGAGTTTATATCTTTTTGTCGCAGAGTAGCTTTAGTTGTTTGCATGTATTAGAAGCTTTGAACTGCCAAAGACTCGGTTTAAGCAAAGTGCAAGTGCCATCGCAACATAAACAAAGGTGTAAACAAATTAAATAAAAGGAACGCTAACATTATATGTCATAAATGCACTCGTACAATTTATTGGGTATAATTTGCCTAATATTAATTATTATTCATTTCTCTTTCACCTGCCAGTTGCAAACAATCTGTAATTGCAAACTTGAAATGTCTTACGACAACTCAAATCTGAATACAGCTAGCAGATACAAAGCAATACATTTATGTACTCGAAAACAATACTAAAAATGCTAATTTGGACATGGCCTAATGCGCTCCACTCTTCGAGCATCAACAAACATATCCGTAAAATCAATAGACTGATCTTTGTGTTTGGTCTCATATGTTATGGGCTGCTCGCTCTGTCGATTAGCTATTCTAAAAGATACCCTCCCACATTGTAGCTCGCATTTGTTTCGTAACTTTCAGATACATTCGGTAACTTTTAAAAATATTAAACATTGCTTTTATCTGATGATACAAATACAGGCCGAAACTCGCAGAGTTGCCATATTGAAAGTTAAGGTTCACAGCCTTGTTGATCACCATTCGTTCACATTTCATGGTACATGATTGAGGGCATTTTTGGAATGCAAAGGTAGGTGTTACAGTACATTTAGCTTGAAAGTAAGCTAAGATTAAACATTTTTTAGAAAATATATATATGGAATTAGTAAACGAGGCATTGCGAGAAATAAGAGCTTTATGTTATGATATAACAAAAGTTTTAATTTACTGTTGTTGTACATTAGCTGCCGAATTGATAGTCGTCGCTTATTTCGAGAAAGTTCTTAAGCAGCGATTTCGAATTCATAGACGTACTGTTCAGGGGAAAAAGAAAAACTGTTATTCGTGTAAGTTAGCTCTGATATCCGCTTAGCTCCTAGAAAGGTGCGCGTGGTATTTTCCGACCCCAGTCAGTTTTATTTGCAAGATGTGAATAATGTTTTTGGATACCTACCCTCTGTCTTTCCCTTACCTTTCACTGCATTCCTTGGCCTTTTGTTAGAAGTCATTAGCATGGGAGTACAGGAGTACCACCTCTCATTGCTTATTGTATCTCGTCTGAAATACTCTTTCTGTAGTTATAGTTCGTCCTGCGAGAAGTTGTGGCTATAATAGATACTTATTTTGCAATGCAGTGCTGTTTTATATCTCATTATGAGTTACGAGGAACAACAGGCAAGGTTGTTAGCCCTAATATTTGAAGTGGAAGAAGAGGAA
This sequence comes from Hymenopus coronatus, assembly GCA_030762935.1. Lineage (NCBI taxonomy): Eukaryota > Metazoa > Arthropoda > Insecta > Mantodea > Hymenopodidae > Hymenopus > Hymenopus coronatus. Next base: position 59,328,311 of record CM060880.1, on the reverse strand, counting down.
ATTTTAGGTGGTGAAAATAGTGAAACCGAAGATGAATTTGAAATAGAGAGTTCAAAGAATGAAAGCAGAAGAGGAAGAACTGAATATTCGCGCACTCGCTTCCACAATATAGTGACTCACTTACCAGGTGTAAAATCTTCAGCAAAAAAAAAAAAAAAAAAAAAAAAAAAAATGCAAAATCTCCTTTAGAAACCACATTGTAGTCATGTGTAAGAGTTGTGTTTAAATTATAAAAGAGCTAAAAACATGTGTTTTTACTGTTGAGATAAAAAAAATATTATCTGATTTATTATCATTATACTAGTGAAGTGAACACTGAAGTCTGTGTTTTGTGGTGCACCTCAGTTCCAAGTTACTGTAATTTTAGAAGGTAACATCTATTGTAATAGTTTAACTTTTATTTTTAACCTAATCGTTATACCACCAACAGTTATTTTTAACCTAATCGTTATACCACCAACAGTTATTTTAATGAATTATATTTTGATAGGTAAATATAAGCAATAATTTTACAAAAATATTTATTTAGCTGGCTTACAACAACCATTTTACTCCTGAGATTGCAGGTGACCCCGCACCATCACTAATGTAAGACACTCTAGCACCACCTTTCTAGAGTTAAGCAATAAGATGAGCAGTTACCATCTTGAATCCATTGTTTATAATGAAGGTTAACGAAGATAATGATTTCCTGGAGAACACTGAGTTATACAATGAAATTGCACTGCATATTACTATGCAGTATTTGCACTATAACACGCCGTATCGATTTACCAAGGTCACTCGTAAGTCTATTTCCTCTGGTAAACATGGTCTTAACAAACAAAGATTTATCAATTTCATCACTTCATAATTTTCATTTGTTCGGTCCCATCTCGAGCAATGCTCAGGGACATTGAACACATCATACATTTAAGATGCAAAATAAATAACTTTAATGCATCCAACTATTTTGTTATTAACCTATCATGCAGTATGAAGCCATCACCATTTGAAGAGTGAACATGCATTAGCATGTTATGACCAACAGTCTCACACCAGCGGTTCCATACAAATTAAAGATACATAAATGTGACTTGTGTTTTGCTTCCGTACTTGCATATGCACATACTAATATAACAAGCTGTGTTAACAGTCCAGGCTAGAAAGTGATATATTATTAGTTGCAAAACAGTCAGTATGTTTAGTTCATTTGGTCCCTCTGTCCCTCAACTGGTACAGTACAAAAATATAATAATTGGTGCAGAAGATCTGAGAGACCACGCAAATTTAAAGCAATTATGGTTAACAAAACTGACAACATATATGTTTAAAAACTATTTCACTGTATTATTAAGTTCACTGATAAACACTTTTCGACTTAAATAACTTAATAATATTGGGCAAAAATACATATTTGTTAAATTTGAAAAACTGAACACTTTTGCATAATATAAACACTCAGGCTTTCTCTACACACTTTTTTGAACACTGTGGACATACTGCACGCTAGCACTTGTAGCAGTTTTTAGTTTTGCAGGGCACAGAGTACATATGTTTCTGGTTTCAAAAAGCCCTTCTTCAGCTGCATCCTTCTCTGGAATTTGGTCAGGAAGACTCAAAATCCTTCTTATATTGAGTCAATTTTTGGGGTAACTTGCGTGATACTCTTTCTCTCATGTGAGTCTAAATTAGAAAGCTTGCTATGATTTTCAGGAAATTTAGCCTATCAATATCAGAGAATCTTGATAGCGCCTGAATGGTACGTACATGTTTGCAGCACTTATGTCAAGAATAGCAAAGAAGAATGCTATTTGGCATCTTTTTGTGCAGCAGCTTGAGCTATAATTTGCACGCTTTTTGTCCAAACAATTAACTCCCCTTTTGTACAATTCTAATCAATAATATCAGGATCAGTTTCAATTGTATGGTGCATTGAAGAAACTAGAAACATTAACTTAGACTTCTTGGGGACATGTGAGAGAACAGTCATATCTGCATGGTATCTGACAACTTTACTTCTCTTGATTTATGAGGAACAAAACTTGGGGGAATTTCTCCTTTATCTTTCTTCAATGTTTCCAAGTAAGTGAAGCCTCGTATTTGCAGTTTGCTCTAATACTTCAATGGAGCCGAACAGTTATCAGCGGTGACATTTCTGTGAGACTTTTAATGGGTTTGACCAATCTAATTACCGTTGGCAAAGGAAAACGGAACTTTATTTTGCCTTCAGTAAGGCTTGCCCTATGAGAATCTCTGACTGCATTTGTGTAAGCATTATAGTAATAGCAGTTTCTGCATCTGTAAGACACATTATTTTGAGACCATATTTTGCAGGCTTTTAAGGTATTATATTTTCAACTCAAAGCTCTCTAAATGTGACTAACATAACAATATAAACAGAGAATGCTGATTTACATCTGAGAATTGCCAATAAACATATCAAATATCTCTGAGATAGCAGGAACTAGCCTGCTTGTTTTCTCTGTTCCCTGGCATTTAAGCCATCCAAACACAGGCATTTGAGAAGAAATAAAAATGTTTTTATAGACAATTCAATTAGTTGTATCTGGGAATGATCATGTCTGGTCTTTATGTTTCACCCTCACTGTTTGCATTTGTCTGGTCTTTATATTTCTCCTTCACTGTTTGCATTAGTTGTATCTGGGAATGATAATGTTTGGTCTTTATGTTTCTCCTTCACTGTTTGCATTAGTTGTATCTGGGAATGATAATGTTTGGTCTTTATGTTTCTCCTTCACTGTTTGCATTAGTTGTGTCTGGGAATGATAATGTCTGGTCTTTATGTTTCTCCTTCACTGTTTGCATTAGTTGTGTTTGGGAATCATAATGTCTGGTCTTTATGCTTCTCCTTCACTGTTTGCATTAGTTGTATCTGGGAATGATAATGTCTGTTCTTTATGTTTCTCCTTCACTGTTTGCATTAGTTGTATCTAGGAATGATAATATCTGCTCTTTATGTTTCTCCTTCACTGTTTGCATTAGTTGCATCTGGGAATGATAATGTCTGGTCTTTATGTTTCTCCTTCACCGTTTGCATTTGTTTTATCTGGGAATAATAATGTCTGATCTTTATGTTTCTCCTTCACTTTTTGCATTAGTTGTATTGGGGAATGATAATGTCTGGTTTTTATGTTTCTCCTTCACTGTTTGCATTAGTTGTATCTAGGAATGATAATGTCTGGTCTTTATGTTTCTCCTTCACTGTTTGCATTAGTTGTATCTGGAAATGATAATGTCTGGTCTTTATGTTTCTCCTTCACTGTTTGCATTTGTCTGGTCTTGTTTCTCCTTCACTGTTTGCATTAGTTATGTCTGGGAATGATAATGTCTGGTCTTTATGTTTCTCCTTCTCTGTTTGCATTACTTGTATCTGGGAATGATAATATCTGGTCCTTATGTTTCTCCTTCACTGTTTGCATTAGTTGTATCTGGGAATGATAATGTCTGGTCTTTATGTTTCTCCTTCATTGTTTGCATTAGTTGTATCTGGGAATGATAATGTCTGGTCTTTATGTTTCACCTTCGCTGTTTGCATTTGGTCTGTATGTTTCTCCTTCACTGTTTGCATTAGTTGTATCTGGGAATGATAATGTCTGGTCTTTATGTTTCTCCTTCATTGTTTGCATTAGTTGTATCTGGGAATGATAATGTCTGGTCTTTATGTTTCACCTTCACTGTTTGCATTTGGTCTGTATGTTTCTCCTTCACTGTTTGCATTTGTCTATGGTATCTATTATTTCATTGGTGAATAATAAGTACCATACATCTTGGGGTTGTTACCAAGAGATTTAGCTGGAGGTTGCAATCCAGGAAGATGAATTAAAATGTTGTGCATTCTGTTTGAAACATTTTGTGGTAGGGGTGTTTTGTTCCAAATGAAACCTTTTTTCCCAGGGAAAATTGCAATATTACTCTGTTCACTTTATGTGTCAGTTTCTGATTCATCACTTTCCTTGTTTTCTGATTCTGAACTATGGTCACTTTCCATTACGAATGTGACATCATCATTGTCAACAACGTCACAGTCTTATAACTCTGCTAACGTCTGAGTTATGCATTCACTAAGTCTGGAATCATCTGCTCTCATGGACGATGGGCCCAGTTTTCCCAATATTTTCTGTAAATAAATTGAAAAAAATCATATATAGCTGTTATATTTGTTATGTTGCAGATACCTGTTTTTAACATATTTGTGTATATGTATTTAATTACAGCAAAAATTTGTACCCATATACTGTTAATTAAACATTAATATATAATATTTACATATTCTAGTATGATTATTTAATAGTAGGGATATTAAGCATTAATTTTCTCAATATCTTAAATCAAGATTTATACAATATGGGTAAGTCAAAATACTTCCTTTGTCAAAATAAATAATATAACTGGTATTAGATGCCTAAGAGCGGCTTCTTGAATTCCAGATGATAGAACTCAACAATGCAAACAAGCAGAACATGTCCACTTCCTACACAGACTGCAGACTCCCTGATAAGAAGGTAGCAGGCTGCAGATGTGTGTATCGTAATAAGTGGTGAAGATATATCATTTAACATTTCACCAGCAATCCACAAGATGGCGCAATTCCAGTTCGAGGCTAGCATTTTTATTTATTTTTTTTTTTTTACTAAAGTCACCATATTATACAATTACTCATTTTCAGGGACATGCATAATTCACAATCCCGATAAGGAATTTTATTTGTGAATTTTAACCTTTTTTTCCTTTTTAAACATAAATTTTATGAACAATTTTAATGAAAGGGTGTTTTGAAACTGTGATACATATGAATAGAATATTTTTGAGTTAGAGTTTGTGAATTTTATGTTTTCTTTAAATTTAATTTAATAATTTTTTTTTTTTAATTAAATAATGATTTAATGCAATTTTTAGTACACTTAAAAATAATTTTGTAATTTATCTGCAAAAAGCTGTGTATGTTCAAATTGGCAGGGAAATTTATAAAATACAGTGTAGGTGATTACTGCAAACAAAGAAAAGGTGAATACTCCATGATCGCAAATAGTTCTCGATTTGCCTAGGATGATCTGGTCACATCTATTATGTGGTGTTTGTTGAGGTTAAAAGATTATGATGCAAAATACACCTGTTTTCTGAAAGTCACAAGGTTCTATCATCACCTGCTCTGTTAGTGCTGGATTCTGATTTCAGTATCTATTTTCCTTTCTTATAAGATACACAAGACAAACAAAGCTAAGTAATAATTTTGCAAAATTCAATAGGGAGCTATTGTTTCCACTATCCTAAGCTTAGCAGCATTATGTGTTTATTGCTTTAGGTATGTTTATTATATTTGGGAAACTGAAATATGGTATGGTATCACAAACCTCATGTTATAGTGCTATGGTACATAACCAAAGCCATCTACTAAGTGTCTGTGCCTGAAGTTTATGTTAAAGTGAATTTAGGGTAAATGGATTTTACGCAAGTAATGGAAAAACTATTCTCTGTCGATACTGCAATGTGACTATCAAGGGAAAGAAAGGGCAGTTGCTTGAAACACACGGAAAGCAACAAGCATAAGACCAATTCTGCTAAGAGATTGCTGCATTCAAACAATAGGCATCGATGTCAGCATCGTTCCAAATTACCAAGAAAAAGAAAGATTTAAGAACAATTTTAATGAAAGGGTATTTTGGAACAGTGATACAAATTCATAGAACATTTTTGTGTTGAGTTTGTAACACTCGTAAGTGATACTTAAGTGTGTTACAAACCCAACTCAAAAATATTGTAAAAGAAAGATGTTCCTCAAAAGTTGGCCCTAGACACAATAGATGCTTTCTCATGGGAAAGGTGGCCGATCTCAATATATGGAAATGTATGGACAAGTGGACGGCTTATGCAGGTCTTAAGTTTAGAGCTATGAGTATTTGAAGTTTTAGAAATGTTTTTGATTCTTGAGAGAAGATCATGGGTTCAATGAACTGGATATTAAGCATGCCACACTATTTTATGTTATGTTTCATGATGAACATCAAAGAAGTTAGGTTGCCAAATTATTATGGAAAATATTTCAGAATAACAGCCAAAACATGGATAATGTAGTAGCAGTTACACATCAATCAGTTAAGCACCAAACGAAGCCATTTACATGCAGTTTGTGTATTGCTTCCACATATAATTGATATGCAAAATGCAGCTAAGCAGCATCTATGCAATAAGTCTGTATTTTTCTGTCACCTACATTTTCATTAATCATGAATCTGATATTGTAAGATATAATATCATTAGATTGGATTGTTACATGTTGTTGATGGCAAGGGGAGTATTTTAAAATAAACCATATTGTTCTTAAAGTACAATTGATTTAATATATGATCAAATGCTTTACAAAGTAATGATATAATGGAAATTTGTCACAACATTAGTCTTATTAAACTTTCTTTGTTAAATATTAATATATACTACCCTCATTATTATGTTAAATGTTTACATTAGTTTAGAAAAGTGAATAAATGGAATATGACATAAAGGAATGGTAATTGTTCAGCACTGAGTTTATGTATATAAAATGTTATATTAAGCCTCTTCAGTTGAAAACTAAAGTTAAATGTGTTTCTGTCCATGTGCAGGTTGTCATAAAATTCCTTTGCATCTGAGGGAATAAAGGTGTATAATACTTTACCATTTAGCCACAACACTTCCAAATTTGTAAACAAATCACTGTTAGTGCTACAATTTATCCTTAGTGAAATTTCTTGTCCATCATTGATGATGTAGGATATTTTCAAAAAAACAGCCCATGAACTAATCATATGATGCACAATTTAAGGCAACTTATAGATTTTCTTTCAGTTTTCTTGTTCGGAAAACTTGCAAATATGCAAAGAAGCTTGTGACAGTGATGTGATTAAGTAAACAACAAAAGAATTTGAATCAGATTTTGATTAACACAAACATCACTTATTTTCACTTACTGGGACTGGTTTTGGGAACACTTGTTCCCATTTTCAACCCTTAATTCCGACTAAATCTTGCTCCATTGGCGTCAATGATGTAGGCATCCTCACTTGTAGAGGTATCTGTTGCTGGATCTATGAACTTCCATAGGTTACTGTATAGTGGTAAATCAAAATTGATGATATGGCTCTTTTTCTTCATGATGTACATCTTCTTCCAGACATCTAATACTGCAGGTTTATACACTGGTTTTAACAGTTTTATATTTGATGTGATTTCGTGTCCTGATGTCCAAAAATGATATGCAACTGCTGTTTTTTCTGTTTGTTTCTAATTTAGGTTTCTCATGTGTTCCTTTAATCTGGTTTTCAAACTTCTCTTTGTCCTTCCTATATATACTAGATTACAGTGTGAGCATTTAGTTTCATAAATTCCCGGTTTTTTGTTTGCAGGGATAGGATCTTTTAAATTTTTGCACAGCAGTTTCTTAATGCTGTGGTTGTTTTTTGGAGCTAAGGTGGTGTTATAGTTCTTGAAGATTTTCTAAAGTTTGTTGTCTTCCCAAGGATGATTGGTGAATTTTCTGAACTGAGATTGCTCATGGAGGTTCTGTAGGATGGTTGTATGTGAAATGTGGTTCAGTTTTTTGTATTTGTATGCTATACTTTTTTGGAAGCCGTTGCTGGTAGCTAGCTGTATGGAGTATCTGTTAATATTCACTATTCTCCATCTCAACGCTCAAGATGCTGGCTGGCTGAGGTTCAGCCAGAGTGTTTTTGCTGCGTGCCCACCCTCAACAGGGTTTAACCGCAGGGTTTTTATTTCGGGATGGGGTGTTTAGGATGGCTGTTTCATTTTTGGGATGGGTGTGGGTATAAAGGAGGTAGCATTTTGCTCCCCCGACGAGTGTCAATTGTGTGCAGCGACCCTTCTGCACTTCTGGTGTATGGAGTTTTCAAAATTATGCTTTAAATAACACATGAGGATAATTTTGCAGGTTTTAATTTAGAAGCTAATCACCTCTTGGTGAGGTTGTAATGGAGCTCAGCTTTTGTGCGGCTGTTGGAGTTGCTCCAGTGTTATCTGGTGTGCCCGCAAGCCATGCGGGGAACCCGATGACGCCTGAAACGGCGTGTTCTGGGGTTATAATCACCAAGAGACCTAACCAGGACGCTCTGATGTTGGTGTAACTTTTCGTAAAATTTTGTGGCCCGGCGTCTAATTTCGTCCTCCACATATGGTAGCGAGGAAGCCTCATGCAGCAGCCTCACGGGGAATGCACGGCCCACAGAATAGATGGACCGGAGTCCTCTGTTCTGTGCCCGTTGGAGCAGGAGCAACCAGCTGTCTGCCGCCATGCCCCAGACCTCGCAGGCGTATAGCATGAGGGGGATTATCAGCGCCCGGAAAAGGTGTATCTTTAGGCGAACAGGCATCCCGGACTTCAGCATGGGGTACAGGGAGGCGATAGCCCCCTGTGCCTTGGCTGAGACGCCCCGTATGTGCTCGCCGAAAGTTAGACCCTTGTCCAGTTTAACCCCCAGGTAGGAGACGGAGTTTCGCCACTCTATTTGTTGGCCCTGGTAGGACAGTGTGGGACAGTCTGCGGGGATGTGGCGCTTTGTGAAAACAATGGCGTGGCTCTTGTCCGCGTTCACGGACATTCGCCAACGCCGGCACCATCCTTGTATGAGGCGGAGATGTCGTTGAATGGGGCTGAAGGCTCTGATTAAGTGTCTGTCTGTGTTGTACAGCAGCACGTCATCCGCATATTGGGCGATGTTGACGGACTGCTGGGTAGGAAAGTCTGCCATGTAGATGTTGAAGAGGGTCGGGGATAGTACAGAGCCTTCGGGGACTCCGCCTCTTGCAGGTCGTCGTGTAGATGTTTTCCCCGCGACTGTGACGTGGAAGTGTCTGTGTCTTAGGTAGCTGTGCAGTATGTTGAGTGCCTGTGTGGGTAGTCCCAGGTGGATGAGTTTATGTAGGAGACCCGCGTGCCACGTCGTTGAGAAGGCCTTTTCAACGTCCAGCGATACCGCGACTGTGAATGCGCCCTCCTGGAAACCCAGGGTGGCCGCCTCCACTACCCGCAGCAGCTGCTGAGGCGTTGAATGCCCAGGACGAAATCCAAATTGGTGGTCTGGGATGGCTTGGATGTCCCCTAGAAGCGGGGACAGGCGGTTAAGGACCATCCTCTCGAGTACCTTAGAGAGGGTCGAGAGGAGGCTGATGGAGCGGTAATTGGATGGGTGCACCGGGTCCTTCCCAGGCTTCAATATGCATATGACCCTGGCCTCCCTCCACTCTCGTGGAAAGTGACCGAGTGACAGACACATATTGAAGACTCGTGTGAGGAAGAGCACAGCGTTGAAAGGGAGGTGGCGGAGCATGAGGGGGGTTAGCCCATCAGGACCCGCCGCCTTCTTGGGGTTGAGGCGCTGGAGTGCGCCTTGGAGTTCGCTAGGGCGTATGACGGGAAGTGGGTTCTCGTCCTCTGGGGGTCTCCGAAAGAAACGTCGAACCTCCCGTCGGACTTGGTCGGAGAAGAGATCGTCCTGGGGGTCGTCTCTTGGACGCATGGTCCGCTCTATGTAGTCTGCGAACACATCGGCTTTGGCTTGGGGGTCGTAGGCGAGGCCTCGGGTGCCTTGGAGGGGTGAGGTGTATTGGCCTCTGCGGTTTTTGAGGATTTTAGCGATTCTCCACACGTCGCCTTCCTCGACGCGCAACCGGGTCATCGTCTCCTCCCACGCTTGCACTCGGTGCTCGCGCAGTCGGAGAGAGACCTGACGACGAAGTCGCCGTAGGAGCGCTCGATTGTGCGGCGTGCGTTGACGCTGGTATAGTCTCCGTGCCGCCCAGGAGCGGCGGATGAGTAGGATGAGGTCCAAAGGGAGGACGTCAGGGTGCAAGGGTGCCGGGGATTCCACGGTTAGGTTCCGGGCAGTTCGTGTCACAATGGAGGTGAAGGATGAGACCGCGGCCTCCAGGGTTTGGATGTCTGTAATTTGGGGGTTTGGGGGGATGGAAGTGCGGAGGCAGTTTCTGACGCCGTCCCAATCTACCACCCGGTTTTTAACCGTAGTGTCGTGGCTGGCAACCCGAGTGTTGATCTCTGCCAACACTGGATTATGGTCGGAATGGAGTGCGTTGATAGTGGTGAGAGTGAGATGAAATGTGAGATGTTTAGTGATCGCGAAGTCGATGACTGTGGCCAGTCCTCCACCTCGCGGATGGTGAGTGGGTTGCCAGGGACCTTGCACTTGAAGCTGATGGTCCGCGTTAACCAGGCGAACTATTGCATTGCCTCGGGCGTCTGCCCGTCGACCGCAGTGCCAGCGAGGGTGCTTGGCATTGAAGTCTCCGGCCAGTATTGCACTGGGATGTAGGTTTAGGATGGATTGGTAGTCATTGGGTAAGAACTGCCCTCTGGGAGGGTGGTACACGGAGACTATTAAGACCTCTTCACCGCCGAGGTCAATCATCGCTGCTGTGGCCTCTAGGGTTTGGAGGGGTGGGAGCTGGACGGGTCTGTGGGTTACGTTTTGCCTCACTAGGATCGCGGTGCCACCTCCTGGGCGGCCCTGGCGATCCGTCCTGTGACAGACGTAGCCCGGTATGCGGAAGCGGAAGTTTGGTCGGAGATGTGTTTCGCAGACTAGAATGGCGTCCAGAGCATGACTTCTGGCAAAGTGCAGGAGCTCTCCCCCCTGGCCAGACAGTCCACACGCGTTCCAGAACGCGAATCTAAACGAGGTTCTACACCTAGTTTGATCCGCCATTCCGGGTACTCGGGACGATGCTGGTCAGTAGGGCGAGCCCCTCCATGGCAACAAGCATTTTGCCGGCCGGGTCGTTGGCAGAGAGGAAACGGCCGATCAGCTCACAGATCTGCGTTCCGTGAGACTGCAACAGCTGTTGCAGCCACTTCAGCATCTCCGCGAGGTCGAAGCCGGAGGTGGGGGTTGGAGCTTGTGTGGTGGTGGGGGCGGGAGTTGGGTTTGGTGTTTGGCGGGATGAGGGCTCAGTCCGAGCGGTGGGACGGTCCCTGGCAGCCGGCTTCTCTCCGCGGCGCCCTTCCGGAGCCGCCGAAGCAGTTTCCGGCCTCCTGGGGGTCCCACGCTCTCTCGGTGTCTGAGAGGTGTTGGTATGGGTGGCTGGGACTGTCGTACGTGGTCGTGTGTCTTTTTGTGTGGACATCCTTGGGTCACGTGGAGACGGTCGTGCTGTTGTGGGTGTGCCGGGGAAGCGGCCTGTCCCTGTAGCTGGTTTCTCTTGCTGTGTGGCTGTAGCAGGAGGTTGTGGTTTCTGCTGTGTGGTAGCGGCGGGTGCTTGTTGCTGCTGCATTCCTGTAGCAGGTTGTGTTTGTTGGACTTTCTGTGGTGGTTGGGGGCGTCGAGCTGCTATTATTGCTTTTCTCTTGATGCACCCGCCGTAGCAAGCCACATGAGGCCCCTGGCAGTTTGCACAAGTGGGCACATCTGTGATGGATCTTGGGCAAACCTCCTTGGTGTGGGATCCTCCGCAGCGAAGGCAGCGGAGGTTTCTGAAGCAGAAGTGGCTGGAGTGATTAAACCCCAGACACCTATGACATTGGGGGGGACCGCCAGAGCCCCTGGACTGCTCTACCTTTACCCGGAGGTAACAGAGGGTGGTGACACCGTCTATCTTTGCCTCCGGGTCGTTGGTCCGCTCCGCTATAACAAGGAAGAGGGGGATGGGGATTCTGGCTGCTTGGCCATTTGGAGCGGCCTTGGTAAGTTGTTTAACTACTCTGGGGCGGATGCCCTGGCGGCGGAGGTCGTCCTCGATCTCACTCACCGGTGTGTCCACTGGGAGTCCCCGGATGACCCTTCGGATGTCCTTCGTCTTATCGAGTCCGAAAGTGAAGTGGGGGATGTTCTTCTTCCCCATGGTTATCAGGAGGCGCTGATAATCCTCCAGAGCTTTCGCCTGGAAGACGTAGCGACTCCTCCGCTTCGTCACCGCACACGACGCCGCTAGCGATGGCATGACCTCCCTAAGGAAGCCTGTCACGCCCCGGAAGTCGTCCACAATGATTGGCGGTAGGTGTCGCCTGCTCTGTCCCTGCTGACTGGAGGGCGCACCCTCCGTGGTCCGGATGGGGGCCTGTTCTCGCCTCCCACGATTGTAGCTGACTTGCTGCCAGCCAGCCCCGTCTTCCCCCTCCGTGGAGATGTCAGACGAGCTGGCTTCCTCTGTATCCATTGTGGAGTGTTCCATGACCTCAGTCATGGTGGTTGAAAAGTGGTTGGCGGCGTTTCCTTCACCGCTGGGACCCGCTTGGGCGGGTGTTGAATTTGGCCTATCTCGGGAAATGTTTAAGAGAGAGGCGTCCTGGATGGGTGCTGTGATAGCTGTTGCCAGACGTTTGTTCTGGCCATCATCGCCCTGTGGGCTTAATGGGCGAGAACGGTTGGTCTTCAGAGTGGGCCGAGTCGAGCTCGAGCCTGCTCTGGGAGGAGCACCAGAGCTGGTGCTTGGGGTGGGTGCAACCATTTGCACTGTTTGGGGCCTGCTTGTTGGATGAGAGTGGTGGGTCTTGGAAGACATTAAGATGGGCACGATTCACTGCACCCGAGGGTGCAGCGATTCTTAAAACAACTGGCTGAACCTCTTACCTCCAGTAACGGGTGCTATACAGCGTGACCAATAGAGGGCCGGACACCTGTGTGCGCCTAGAACCGCCCGGAGGGCGTTGGCTGTGGCCTTATTGGTCGCCCGTTGCCGGTCTAATGTGGATGAGCTGGCCGCAATATGTATTAATAAATACAATTAGCTTTGTGGCGCTGTTGCTGTTTGCTCGGTTGCTGGATGTCGACTGGAGCGCCGGGCATCAGATGCGGGTGAGGTGTTGATGTCCTTCTGCCTGCTGGATGCCTTGCGACTGCTTGCCTGCATGCGTCGGCTGCTGACTCTGCGTTGAAAAAAACTGCTGCGTGAAAAAAAAAACCAAAACTGAAACCCTATTCTCCATGAGAATGTGTACTAACCTATACGTTAAACTGTTCAGGACTGCATAATTGTGTGTTGTGGGTTTGTAGCTATCAAACCTTATGTAGTTGTTTGTATTTGTGGATTTTCTATGTATTCCAAATGTCTTATTATTTTGATGTGTAGCAATGGCTTGCTGTTTGGTCTGTATAGTGAACTGAATGGCTTTGTTATGTAAGTTGAGGAATTGCAGACCTCTACACACATATTGTTCTCAAATAAATGTTTAGATCACAATAAGCTGACATTAACTACTGCAAGGCAATGCATATGCTGATTATTGAAATCTTTTTGGCACCTTCTCAGTTACACATAGCCTCTTAAGCCCGGGAAACACAGCGTTTAGCTGACTGATGTAAAACTGGAATTGGTGGTTATGGTGATCTATGCACATAGCCGCATGTTGTGAAATAGAAATACTCCATTTATACAAAAGCACTTACGTTTTTCTTACTTATTATGGCCATTATTATTATAGTATTGTGTGTACATGTAGATTATCCTGACATTGAACACATGACATCAAAAATAAACAAAATTGGCAGCTGGCTAGTTGAAGCATTGCGCTGTCCAAGTACATTGAAGGTACAGTAATTCTTCTATTAACTATTATAGTCTAATACATATTTAACTGCCTGCCCCTAAACACTTGTGATTTTGCTCCTAATTCTTCTTTAATTCTTCTACAGGGGTAGGAGATTTACCACATGTGCAAACTCTTTTAAAAATATGTAAGGGACTTGGCAAGTTCCCGTATTGAAGATGTGAAAAGAAAAGTGGCAGGGAAAGACTTAGATTTCTTCGGTAGCAAAACAATTGACAAAATGGAGAGATGTGTGTTTGTATTGTTCAGGATTTTTGCCTTGGGCTCATAAGCTGAACATCATTGGCAATATTTGGCCTCAGCATTTACAGGAACTAAACACAGCAGTATCTTCTTGCACACCAGAAAAAGGAAACATTTATTTGCTCAGATAGTAAGGGAAATTACTGCCACTTTAATCCGTCAGTGGGTACCTGTTGGAATTTGTGGCGTGAAAGTGTATTCTATTTTGCCGAATTCTTTCACCTTATTGTTGCCTTTGCTAACCCAGATGAAATAAAGGCAACGCTGGTGCTACATATGTTTGCTCCCTAAGTAAAAGTGATATAAGTACAATGCATGTCAGACTGTGTTCATAAAAGAACATGGAATGTGCATTGTTAACTTTCTTACAAAACTGGAAGGTTCAAGTTATCCTCTAGCTCACCTTTTGTGTGGGGTGCTTCAAAGATTGAGACAAAGTTTTCAAGATGTTAGACAGCAAATTTTTATTTTAATGGTACAACACAGTTATTAAGTAAAGTGACTGCTACTAGGTCAACTAGTGTTAAAGCAACTATTATAAAAATGGTACCTCAAACTTCATTGAAACTTAGCTCTTTGCTATCAGTTGATCCAAGCAGATCTATATTTGTGCGGCTAGGCATTGTTGTTTTAGACATGCATCTTGGGATACTTAACACCTTCAAACTATTCCTGATTTGCAGGGTGTGGAAACTCAGGATATGGTTTCAGGGTTTGAAGTGTTGAAATAAACCCTCCGCCAGCAACAGTGGCAAACCTTTCATATCCTCAGTTTGCAGAAAAGTGTCTGAAAGCAATATGGAGACTGTAAGGTTTCATTCCTACTATAACAATGTTCTTACTGACAGGAGAACAAACTTAAAAGAGGGAAATTTAGTTACATTGGTTATTTTTCATTTGAAAATTATAAAATCGTTTAAGATGCCAAATACTTCCTTTCTTGGTTTGAAAACTCTTTTCTAGTATTTTACTTTTAATGTTTGTGTATGTGTATAAATTGTGTAGCAATACTATGACCAAATTTGTAGTGTTTTTTGGTGCTTTATATTGTATATATGGCATTTAAATACTGTATTTAATTTGCTTTATTGTATATTTGGTAGTATATGTTTTGTGTCTATGAATATTATGCCCAGGTGAGTAGGTTTTTCTTTGGAACATCGTGTTGTGTTTTAAGACTGATATATATCAACATTTAAATTATATATAGTAAATGACTTTCTATTCATATATGCATATGAACAAGAATATAAACTAAAATAGCTGAATAATGGTTTCTTTTTTAACTTGTTCAACATACAGTTAGTAAAGTGGTGTTAAATACAACACCACTTTTGGAAAAAAATAACCCTCTTTTGACCAAATAATTTTGCATATCCCTACTCATCAATATTTAAGAAAACTGTAAAGAATGCTTTTAATATCATGCATGTTCAAAACTAGAATGCAAATGAAGCATGGGTGGGTACAATTTTTAGGCTAGTGCATGTACTCATTTTCGTTCATGTAAATTTGCAGGTAACATCGTAACAGAAATCATATCTGTGGTTTCTATATACAACTAGTTCACACAAAAACCTTGTAAATTATGAAAATACTACAGTTGTAGTACTAGTGTTTCTATATACAACTAGTTCACACAAAAACCTTATAAATTATGAAAATACTGCAGTTGGAGTACTAGAGTGTTTCTATATACAACTAGTTCATACAAAAACCTTGCAAATTATGAAAATACTGCAGTTGGAGTACTAGTGTTTCTATATACAACTAGTTCACACAAAAACCTTATAAATTATGAAAATACTGTAGTGTGGAGTACTAGTGTTTCTATATACAACTAGTTCATACAAAAACCTTGCAAATTATGAAAATACTGCAGTTGGAGTACTAGTGTTTCTATATACAACTAGTTCACACAAAAACCTTATAAATTATGAAAATACTGTAGTGTGGAGTACTAGTGTTTCTATATACAACTAGTTCATACAAAAACCTTGCAAATTATGAAAATACTGCAGTTGGAGTACTAGAGTGTTTATATATACAACTAGTGCACACAAAAACCTTGTAAATTATGAAAATACTGTAGTGTGGAGTACTAGTGTTTCTATATACAACTAGTTCATACAAAAACCTTGCAAATTATGAAAATACTGCAGTTGGAGTACTAGAGTGTTTATATATACAACTAGTGCACACAAAAACCTTATAAATTATGAAAATACTGTAGTGTGGAGTACTAGAGTGTTTGTATATACAACTAGTTCACACAAAAACCTTGTAAATTATGAAAATACTGCAGTTGGAGTACTAGAGTGTTTATATATACAACTAGTTCACACAAAAACCTTGCAAATTATGAAAATACTGCAGTTGGAGTACTAGTGTTTATATATACAACTAGTTCACACAAAAACCTTGTAAGTTATGAAAATACTGCAGTTGGAGTACTAGAGTGTTTATATATACAACTAGTTCACACAAAAACCTTGGAAATTATGAAAATACTGTAGTGTGGAGTACTAGGGTGTTCCTATATAGAACTAGTTCACACAAAAACCTTATAAATTATGAAAATACTGCAGTTGGAGTACTAGAGTGTTTCTATATACAACTAGTTCACACAAAAACCTTGTAAATTATGAAAATACTGTAGTGTGGAGTACTAGAGTGCACATTTAAGATGCTCAGATTCAAATCTCTGTTAGAATAAGTTAATTGCATTGGGCTTTATTAAGAAAAACAATTATTGAGAGAAGAGAAAGGTTGTCAAATGAAAATAAACATAATTCAATACTCAGGGGAATACTCTTGGAAAGAGTATTAAATTCTTCAGCCATCTTGTTCTGGCATGTATCTCTTTTGTACTGCGAAGACACAGTGTGCAATTGCCTACATTCCACAATATCTTTATACCTCAGCAAAATATCTTTTAATTGATTTCTTTCTTTTTTACAAAGTTTTTCATTCTACGGCATGTTTTCAACATATTGTTACTATAACTAATAATACTGTTAAATAATAACTTTAAAAACTATGATATTTTGGCATTAAGTAAATTAAATAAATGTACTCTTTATAAGTTGCAGACTATCATCACATGATAAACTACTGCAAACAAAAGAAGACAAGTGTGTCTGCCTGCTGGTTGCATGATCACCTGCATATTTATTTACATTTCTTTGTGCATCTGAGTGGCTGTGAAACTGCCACATGCACATCAGGAATAAAAAAGCGCTTAGAGTTGAGAGCGTAAGTACCAATTATAAATACAAAATAATTCCTTATCAAGAAAAATACTTATTGCTTAAAGATTTCTTTTTCACATAAGTGATGACTATGAATTTGTCCTAGATTCCTAAAGCATAACTAGAGTAAATTTAGGTTAGGAATAGCAGTTTTTATGGGTGTCGGCATGCAATATAACACATTTAAGAATTGGAAATAACCTCATTATTCATTGTGGAGCGTCTAGTAACCCATCACACCTACCCTGTAAAGACACTTTCTTAGATACCAAAAAGTGTACAAATTTGCATGGTGAGGAAATATTATCTGTCCATCCCTACTTGTAAACAATCTTTTGCAAATGATGTGCTAAACTGTGCTCGTCTGATGTAAAATGCAAACCTATGTACTTTCATTGTTCACAGATAATGAAATGTGTACTAAATAAAACATATGGATGAGTTGTTATTCAGGAAAAATATTAAATTATAATATGCAGACATGTTGTTTTGAACATTTGCTCAAGTATCATCCGTACATCACTCCAACAGCATTTTAAGAATTTCAATATTCACATAAGGGCAACCATACACTACACTTTTCTTTAGTATACTCCCATAACCAAGAAGAGGTAAACTGAAGATGGAAATAGTTCTACTCCTTCAAGATATGAGTTATCTGTTGGCGTTGCACTGACACTCTCTGAAACATTACCAATATTGATGATTAGTCTGTCAACAATATCACTTTGTCCTTCCCAAACAATGTGTGATATACAGTCACGGCATTTGCTGAAAAGCTGCTTGCACCTCGGCTAATTTAGAAGTTTTGCACACCTTATGCTGCTTTTGGAAACACCAATTAAGCTGAAAATCTTGTTTAATGCAAAAACAAGGTACTTTCATAAGATTTAGTATACACATTAGGAATGATTATTTCCTGTCAAGGTTTCCTTGCTTATGTTTTACTACACTGGTATATGCTGTCTCCACTGGCAAGAAGCAGTCATTTGAGATGAACTGAAAGAAGCACATGCATTGTCACACAAAGAAATAATGATTAAGTGATCAGTAAATTTTGTACCTTAGTCATACTGTGGTATTTAGATAACATTGCATAGTTTAATATGCTAGTTCTGTTCTCTCGGCAACTTATGAGGATCTACTTTGTGATGGAGAAAAGCAGTAGAACATTCAGCAACCAATCAGAACCAGTGCAACCTGTTGCTTTTGTTTACGTTGTTTACTGATGAAGTAAAAATGGATGGAGAATAGATTAGAGCATGTCATGTTACTCCTGTAGCACTTCTGGGAATTCTTTGCCATCGTAATATTAAGAGTGAAGCCCTCTAGTTTAATTTTGTGTAGTGTCACAGATTCTTCACCTTCACAGACCTGCAAGAATAGCAATTCAAATAGTTTGCTCCTCTCCATAGAATTTACACCAAACCAAACAAATTATATCAAAATCAGCGAGTTTTGTTCCATATCTATCACAGTCTAGGCACACACTCGTACACAAAGTGGCAGGCACATTCGCACTGCACCTGGTGCTGTCTTGACCAATTATGTCATCTGCTGATGACAACATATAAATGTAAAGTTACACAACTGGATTTTGCTGCCAAACTTCCAAGCCACAAGTATGTTTTTCTGGAGAGGATAATGCACAAGGCTGGGGGGACTGTAAACGAATTTGACACTAATTTCACCTCTTTATTATTACTAAGACTAATGCACCACTGAACTGATATTCAAAACATCCGCTATTAGAAACATTGTCCTTAATATGCAAGCACACATGATCCACAAAACACTAGACTTGTGGTGGATAGTCTTTTGATGCTTCTGCAGCAGATGATTTCAACCATCAATAATCAACCATCAATAAGTGTGCTAAAACATGTGTCCCATAAAGTGTCGTTTTCTTATACTGAACACAGGAACAGGATCTTTACATTTGTCCTATTCATATCTCTCCTCTTCAAGTCCTAGTATATTTTCTTCGTGATGCTCCCCTATTGTATAATTTTGTTCTCTCAAACACAAGAATGGGGTCTTTACCTCAATTCTCTGACATGTTCATTTCTCTCCTCTACAAGCCCTAGTATATTTTCTTGGTGAAGGTCCCCGCTTGTATCATTTTCTTCTCTCAAGCACAAGAATAGGGTCTTTACCTCAATTCTCTGACATGTTCATTTCTCTCCTCTACAAGCCCTAGTATATTTTCTTGGTGAAGGTCCCCGCTTGTATCATTTTCTTCTCTCAAGCACAAGAATGGCGTCTACCGCTGTTCTCTGACATGTTTAGGTCTCTCCTCTTCAAGTCCTAGTATATTTTCATGGTGAAGCTGCCCACTTGTATCATTTTGTTCTCTCAAACACAAGAATGGGGTCTCTATCTCTCTTCTCTTGACATATTCATGTCTCTCCTCTTCAAGTCCTAGTATATTTTCTTGGTGAAGTTCTCCACTTCTATAATTTTGTTCTCTCAAATCCAAGAATGGGGCCTTTACCTCTGTTCTCTGCCATGTTCATGTCTCTCCTCTTCAAGTCCTAGTATATTTCCTTGGTGAAGTTCTCCACTTCTATTATTTTGTTCTCTCAAACCCAAGAATGGGGCCTTTACCTCTGTTCTCTGACATGTTCATGTCTCTCCTCCTGAAGCCCTAGTATATTTCCTTGGTGAAGTTCCCCACTTGTATCATTTTCTTCTCTCAAGCACAAGAATAGGGTCTTTACCTCTGTTGTCTGACATGGTCATAACTCTCCTCTTCAAGCCCTAGTATATTTTCTTGCTGGAGCTCCCCACTTGTACCATTTTGTTCTCTCAAACACAAGAATGGGGCCTTTACCTCTGTTCTCTGACATGTTCATGTCTCTCCTCTTCAAGTCCTAGTATATTTCCTTGGTTGAAGTTCCCCACTTGTATCATTTTCTTCTCTCAAGCACAAGAATAGGGTCTTTATCTCTGTTCTCTGACATGTTCATAACTCTCCTCTGTAAGTCCTAGTATATTTTCTTGCTGGAGCTCCCCACTTGTACCATTTTGTTCTCTCAAACACAAGAATGAGGTCTTTACCTCTGTTCTCTGACATGTTCATGTCTCTCCTCTTCAAGCCTTGTGTATTTTCTTTGTGCAGTACCGCACTTGTATCAGCGTCATCTCTGAAGCACAAGAATGGGGCCTTTACCTCTGTTCTCTGATATGTTCATGTCTCTCCTCCTCAAGCCCTAGTATATTTTCTTGGTGAAGTTCCCCACTTCTATCATTTTGTTCTCTCAAACACAAGTATGGGTCCTTTACCTCTGTTCTCTGACATGTTCCTGTCTCTCCTCCTGAAGCCCTAGTATATTTTCTTGGTGAAGCTTCCCCCTTGGATCATTTTGTTATCTCAAAGACAAGAATGGGCTCCTTACCTCTGTTCTCTGAGATGTTCATATCTCTCCGCTTCAAGACCTAGTATATTTCCTTGGTGAAGCTCCCACTTGTAGCATTTTGTTCTCTCAAACACAAGAATGGGTCCTTTACCTCTGTTGTCTGACATGGTCATAAATCTCCTCTTCAAGCCCTAGTATATTTTCTTGGAGAAGCTCCCCACTTGTATCATTTTATTCTCTCAAACACAAGTATGGGTCCTTTACCTCTGTTCCCTGACATGTTCCTGTCTCTCCTCCTGAAGCCCTAGTATATTTTCTTGGTAAAGCTTCCCCCTTGGATCATTTTGTTATCTCAAAGACAAGAATGGGCTCCTTACCTCTGTTCTCTGAGATGTTCATATCTCTCCGCTTCAAGACCTAGTATATTTCCTTGGTGAAGCTCCCACTTGTAGCATTTTGTTCTCTCAAACACAAGAATGGGTCTTTTCCTCTGTTCTCTGATATACTCATATCTCTCCTCTTCAAGTCCTAGTATATTTTCTTGGTGAAGTTCTCCACTTGTTTCATTTCCTTCTCTCAAACACAAAAATAGGGTCTTTACCTCTGTTCTCTGACATGTTCATGTCACTCTTTTTCAAGTGCCAGTATATTTTCTTGGTGAAGTTCTCCACTTGTATCATTTTGTTCTTTCAAAAACAAGAATGGGGTCTTTACCTCTGTTCTCTGACATGATCGTAACTCTCCTCTTCAAGTCCTAGTATATTTCTTTGGTGAAGTTCCCCACTTGTATCATTTTCTTCTCTCAAACACAAGAATGGGGCCTTTACCTCTGCTCTCTGACATGCTCTTGTCTTTCCTCTTCAAGTCCTAGTATATTTTCTTGCTTAAGCTCCCCACTTGTATCATTTTGTTCTCTCAAACACAAGAATGGGGTCTTTACCTCTTTTATCTGACATGTTCATGTCTCTCCTCTTCAAGTCCTAGTATATTTTCTTGGTGAAGCTCCCCACTTGTATCATTTTTTCTCACAAACACAAGAATGGGGTGTTTTCCTCTTTTCTCTGACATGTTCATGTTTCTCCTCTTCAAGTCCTAGTCTATTTTCTTGGTGAAGCTCCCCACTTGTATCATTTTGTTCTCTCAAACGCAGGAATGGGGTTTTTATCTCTGTACTCTAACATATTCATGTCTCTCCTCTTCAAGTCCTAGTATATTTTCTTGGTGAAGCTGCCCACTTGTATCATTCTGTTCTCTCAAACACAAGAATGGGGTATTTACCGCTGTTCTCTGACGTGTTTTTGTCTCTCCTCCTCAAGTCCTAGTATATTTTCTTGGTGAAGCTGCCCACTTGTATCATTTTGTTCTCTCAAACACAAGAATGGGGTCTTTACCTCTGTTGTCTGACATGCTCATATCTCTCCTCTTCAAGTCCTAGTATATTTTCTTGCTCGAGCTCCCCACTGGTATAATTTTGTTCTCTGAAACACAAGAATGTGGTCTTTGCCTCTATTGTCTGACATGTTTATGTGTCTCCTCCTCAAGCCCCAGTATATTTTCTTGGTGAAGTTCTCCACTTATATCATTTTGTTCTCTCAAAGAATGTGGCCTTTACCACTGTTCTCTGACATGTTCCTGTCTCTCCCCTGAAGCCCTAGTATATTTTCTTTGATGAAGCTTCCTCCTTGTATCATTTTGTTCTCTCAAACCCAAGAATTGGGCTGCTTACCTCTGTTCTCTGACATGTTATTATCTCTCCTCTTCAAGTCGTATATTTTCTTGGTGAAGCTCCTCACTTGTAGCATTTTGTTCTCTAAAACACAAGCTCTGAAATGCTTATATCTCTCTTCTTCAAGTCCTAGTATATTTTCTTGGTGAAGTTCCCCTCTTGTTTCATTTTCTTCTCTCAAACACAAGAATGGGGCCTTTACCTCTGTTCTCTGACATGCTCATATCTCTCCTCTTCAAGTCCTAGTATATTTTCTTGGTGAAGTTCTCCACTTGTATTATTTTCTTCTCTCAAACACAAGAATGGGGCCTTTACCTCTGCTCTCTGACATGTTCAGGTCTCTCCCCTTCAAGCCCGAGTATATTTTCTTGGTGAAGCTGCCTACTTGTATCATTTTGTTCTCTCAAACACAAGAATGAGGTCTTTACCTCAGTTCTCTGACATATTCATGTCTGTCCTCTTCAAGTGCTAGTACATTTTCTTGGTGAGGTTTCCCACTTGTATCAGTGTCTTCTCTGAAGCAGAAGTATGAGGTGTTTATCTCTGTTGTCTGACATGTTCATATCTCTCCACTTCAAATACTAGTATATTTTCTTGTTGGAGCTCCCCACTTGTATCATTTTGCTTTCTCAAACACAAGAATGGGGTCTTTACCTCTGTTCTCTGGCATGTTCGTGTCTCTCCTCTTCAAGCCCTAGTATATTTTCTTGGTGAAGCTCCCCACTTGTATCATTTTGTTCTCTCAAACACAAGAATGGGCTCTTTACCTCTGTTCTCTTGACATGTTCATGTCTCTCCTCTTCAAGTCCTAGTATATTTTCTTGGTGAAGTTCCCCACTTGTATCATTTTGTTCTCTCAAACACAAGAATGGGGCCTTTACCTCTGTTCTCTGACATGCTCATATCTCTCCTCTTCAAGTCTAGTATATTTTGTTGGTGAAGTTTTCCACTTGTTTCATTTTGTTCTCTCAAACACAAGAATGGGTTTTTTACCTCTGTTCTCTGACATGTTTATGTCTCTCCTCTTCAAGCTCCAGTATATTTTCTTTTTGAACCTTCCTACTTTGTGTTATTACTTAACAGATTCCACTGGGTGGTTACCTCGAGCCTCATTTTGGAGAGTATCACAAGACTTGTAGCAGCTGATATTCTTTTTGTTCTGGGTAAAATCCAGGCCAGTCTTTGGTAATGATAAGGAAGGTTTTCTTCTCGTTTGTTTCCACTGAAACATG
Organism: Hymenopus coronatus; assembly: GCA_030762935.1. Lineage (NCBI taxonomy): Eukaryota > Metazoa > Arthropoda > Insecta > Mantodea > Hymenopodidae > Hymenopus > Hymenopus coronatus. The sequence continues at coordinate 59,304,948 of CM060880.1, read as the reverse complement.
GAAAAAGTTATCCTTTGCCTCTGGTTGAACATCACTAAACACACTGTGGTCCTCTACAGTTTTATAGTGTCTATCTCGAAGAGTTCCAGGGCCTCTAGTTTGACTGCAGTGTTGTAAGATCTAGGTGATGTAGCTTCGACCACACTACCACTGTGTTTTGAACTCAAACTGAATGATGGCCTGTCTAGATTGGGTAGTGTACAAAAGTGATTCACTTTTTGTGGTGAAAGGCGTATATCAGCAGTGGAACTCACACATTTTTTTGTAGGTATAGTCATATTGGTAAACTACTTCTGTCTCTTTCACTTCCTTAGCTGTAGCCATGTCACAAATATTGCGCAGGTATACTTTGTCAATAAGTTTGTGCCCTGTAAGTTCTCCAGACCATAGACAGAATTATTGCAGCTCGCAACTCTAGAATGTATGAGTAATGTAACAAATATTATTAACTTTGAATGTAGTTGCAAACAGTCTTATTTTCACTGCTACAAATAATTCGGTTTATGTATGTTTGCAGCTACATACCATCCATGGCTCCTGCACCACTGTGTGCTAACACTTCAGTCACTCTTAATCCACAACAACCCTGCCATGTACTTCTTCCTCCTATAACAGGAAGAAAATGATGTCACAAAGTTTCTGGAAACTTGTCAAAGGTAGTAAAAACTGAAACTTGCAGAACATGTAAAATATTAGAAAGAATCATAATGCTGTGAGTAGGATCTTGCATTCTGAAGAATGCTGTTTTTATACATCCAGCTGTGATGACTCTCATTGCAACTTGTGTCACGTACCAGAGTGAACATGACAGCTTTACACACAGGGGGGACATTGTCACTATAAGAAAACCCAGAAATATAGATGTTTTCAGTACATTTAAAACAACCTACCTTGAGGCTGAACACAATATCAATATTCCTGTAAGAAAATGGATGATGGTTATGTTAAACGCTACAAGCCATTAACAACTTCAGCTTAAACACTAAGAAAGCTAATATATGCAATTTTGCTATATTTCTTAAAAACTTTCTAGAGCCATAGATACAGAACTTTTGCAAATCTATTTCTTGGCACTGGTACTAATGTGGACCTACCTTATCACATGCTAGCTTTGCAGATTAGTGAAAACTAGGAAAATCAGTTTAGTTAAACATAAACACACATACTGACGAAGAAATATATAGTGACCAGCAGAAATTTGTCAACCACAATGCTGTAACAAATGTCTGTATTGGCTCAACAATTGGTTCCCCCCAGGGGCCTACTACAGTAGGTGTGGATTTGGCGCACCCGGGGGTTCCCGAGCCGCTCACCACCACTTCACCCTACCCATCGTCGTCCGGTGTTGCCACATCTTTTTTCTGCTTTTGGCTGTTTCGTTTTTTTCAATATCACCCCTTCCTCTTCTAGGCTTACAGAGATTCTTAGTTCTTAAGACCGTAGGATTATTACTCCCCAGGGTTGACTTTGTTAGCACGGGTTTGGCATGACCGGGTTGCGCGAGCTACTTGCCCCCATTTTTATTCGCTCATTCCCATTTGTCACAGCCACGTTGAACTCTTCATATTACACATTACATTCCAAATTATGATAGCCTCTTCCTCTTCTACGTTTATACATTTCTTAGGTTTAAGGTCTGTATTTTTATGAACTCCTGTCTCACCAAAAGGGATCTTTCCTATCTGCGTGGTTCCTGTTCCACGGTTTCGGCGCAGCTTCCAACATGTGTGCTCTTCGGAGGTATCAAATGTGAAGGTTAAGTGGACCCTCCTCACTACCCCTTTCATGCGACACTAGGTGCGGAGCCGTTCCGATGTCATGTGCACCCACGTAGCTCCATGGGGCCGGATCCCCTCGAGCAGCTCGGCGACCGCGAGTGGCTGGGTTGCTCGGGTGGACCCGACATGTTACCGCTGTCTGGGGCCCGATGTAATCAACCACAAGTCCCCTGACTCCACGCTGACTCCCTTGAGGCAGCGTGGCCTATAGTGGGGAGCCACTGGCGGTTATTCCAGTGCTAGGGGCATAAAGTCGGGCCTTCCATCGATGAAACTGTGCATACCGGTCAGTAATGATAGTCGGAGGGCAACTCCTCTGACGTACTCCTTGAAATCAGGCCTGTAGCAGGTGCTCCAGGCCGGCACAGACTGGAGGATTTAGGTGTCTTTTCTTGTATCCCTCGGATGGCAGGCTGACGCCGACGGTTCCGGAAGGGGGACTATACCATCATGGCTCCTCTGCGCTCAACCCCTTCAATACCACGTTTTCTTGTTATGCGTTTGATGTGTGAAAGCAAGACGATGAAAGACCTGAGTCCATTTTATATACAAAAGGAACTGGACAGGATTTGCAGTAAAGTCACAAATGCAACAAGATGTAGAGATGGCACACTCTTGAGATAGCCACTTCCGAGCAACCGGCCAAGCTCCTGAGTGCTTCTCTTATGGGTTCTTACCCCATTAAGGTGGAGAAGCACAAAACTTTAAATAGTAGCCAGGGTGTGGTGACGACCTCCAGTTTGGATGGTTTAACCAACGAGGAAATAGTGAACTGTCTTTCCGATCAAGCTGTAATTGCTGCCTATAGATTAATTGGCAAACGGGATGACAAGCCGTTCTCACTGCGTACAGTCTTCTTGACTTTCGAGCGAACTGACTTACCGGCTTAAATCATGTGCGGTTATGAAAGAGCGCCCGTGCGGCCTTATATCCCAAACCCAATGCGCTGTTACCGTTGTCAGAAGTTTGGACATACGCAACAACGTTGTAACAACTCGCCGGTTTGTGCGCATTGTGGGCAAAACGCACACGTTGGCTCTGTATGCGCTCAAGGCCCACTTGTGTCAACTGTAGAGAGGCGCATCCATCCAACTCTAAAGAATGTTCCCGTTTTATCGAGGAGAAGACCATACAGGAGATAAGAATCATAGACCATTTAACTTTTCAGGCAGCACGGAAATGTTATCTCGACCTTCACCCGCTTACTCCTTTGAAATATTCCGCGGCTGTCCGCCAGCCGATGCGGAAACAGGATACTACTCGTATAGTTCAGACGCTCCCTGGTCCTCGTGCCCGTGTGTCTATAGGTATCCAGACCGCATCCTCCGAATACGTTTCTCCTCTAAAAGTAACCTCACCATCTCCTTTTTCTGTACCATCTACATCCTCCGCCACTTTCTGACCTCCCGATTCGTAAATCGCCCTTTCGTAGTCGTACAAGTCGTTCTCGCTCTTCTAACCGCACCCGCACGACTTGTTCGAACACTGACACCAGCGATGGCAATCTGGAATTGTGTCCGGTTGGCGACCACACTAGACGGAGCCGAAGCCCAACGAAAAAGAGAAAGCTTAAACTGAACCCACCGCTCCTGGGCAACCATTAATCCGCTCCCTTACCGGCGCACGCATAATGATCAGCAGCCTTCTTACCGTCCTTCTTATGTCCTTCCTCCAATGGAATATACGCGGTCTACGCGCCCATCGGCCCGAACTGGATATTTCAATCCAGTCTTATTTACCCCTTTTCGTTTGCTTGCAGGAGACAGAATTTCGCCCTCGAGATACCTTTGTTTTACGTCGGTATACGCCGGTTCGCTTTGATCTGGAACCGGATGAGGGCTCTTCTGCACACGGCGGTTCTCTGGTTCTGATATGTGATGACATGTGTTTCCGAACTGTTCCACTCACCACTCAACTGCAGGCTGTTGCTCTCCACCTTTCTCTTCCCGGTTTTAGCTTTTCAGTCTGTAGTATCTATGTTCCACCTTCGTCTCCCCTCGCCGCTGCCGAACTGGTAAATTTAGTTTTGCAGTTACCTCCACCGTATCTTCTGGTGGGAGATTTCAACGCCCATCACCCTCTTTGGGGATCTCTAAGGGCGTGTGCGAGGGGAACCTTACTAAGCGATCTTCTGAACCAGCGGAATCTCTCCCTTTTGAATACTGGTGAACCTAACTTTCTCTCAGATTACTGGCACCCTTTCTCACCTCGATTTAAGTTTCTTTTCAGCACAGCTTGCACATCCTTTGGAGTGGAATACCGTCTCTGACTCTCACTCCAGGGATCATTTTCCAGTTGTTATTACACTCCTCCAACCACTGGCACTCCAAAATTTCAGTTTAACAAAGCAGATTGGTCCCTAGCCCATTTTGCCGTTGCCGAATATCTCACCAATAGCATAGTTGAGCACCTGACTTCAGTTATCATAACCGCCACCGAACGCTCCATTCCCCGTACGTCACCCTCCGTGGTGTAATGGATACCATTCTAGCTTCATATACCCAAGGTCGCGGGTTCAAACCCGGCGGAGGACGATGGATTTTTTCGGGTCTAGAAATCCTTAACATGGCTGCCCTCGGAAGGGAAGTGAAGCCGTTGGTCCCGTGTCGTAGATTTACGACATTTACATTTAACCTAGGCGTACCCGGGTTCATTGGCAAAGCTATCCGTGCGCGGCGAAGTGCTCTTCGGGTTTTCAAACGTCACCCAACAGAAGATAAATTATTAGTTTATAAACGACTTCAGGCTAGACCGCGGCGCATTATCCGTGAAAGTAAGGTGGCCTCTTTGAAGCGCCATGTGGAGAGCTTTCATAGCTCCACGCCCACATCCGTTGTGTGGAATCGACTTAGGCGTGTAGCCGGTAAGACAAAACCGAGCGCTTACCCGGTCTTAGGGTAAGAGCCGGCTCTTATCGCAGACACCTTGGGCAGAGCCTTTGAGGCAGTTTCCAGTTCCACCAATTATGACCCAGCTTTTATTCCCCACAAGGTTGCGTTGGAAGCCCAGGAGTTATCATTCCGCTCCGACAACCATGAGAACTACAACCGCCGTTTAGCCTTCGCGAACTAAAATGCCCTCTCCTTTTCTAGGTATTCCGCTCCTGGGCCCGATGGTATACATATGTCGCTGCTTCAGCATTTATCCCCGGATGGTAAGCTCTTTAATCGCATCTGGCTCGAAGGTGCGTTTCCTGCTGCATGGCGCGAGGCCACCGTTGCTCCCATTCTGAAACCTGGCAAGGATCGTCAACTTCCATTCCGCTACCGCCCAATTTTCCTAACTAGTTGCGTTTACAAGGTTATGGAACGTATGCTCAACGGGCGGTTTTTGTGGTGGCTCGAATCTCGGGGCCTCTTGTCGAACGTTCAGTGTGGGTTTCGTCGTTACCGTTCTACTATCGACCACCTGGTGTCTCTTTCGACCCACATTATGAACGGATTCCTGAGTAAAAGCCAGACTGTAGCTGTATTTTTTGATTTAGAGAAAGCTGACGACACATGTTGGAGAACTGGCATTCTCCGTACAATTCATCAGTGGGTTTCCGTGGTCACCTTCCAATATTCATTCGGGAGTTCATGAAAGACCGTGTATTTCGTATGCGTGTGGATTCGGTTTTATCTGACTATTTTACTCAGGAGAACGGAGTACCTCAGGGTTCAGTACTTAGTGTCACTCTGTTCCTTATAGCTATCAACCCTCTTGTTGACTGCCTTCCCCCAGGGATTTCCTCGTCGCTGTTTGTTGACGATTTTGTTGTGTACCTCACAGCTCGGCGTTCCTGTCTGCTCGAGCGTCGTCTTCAGCAGTGTCTAGACTCTATTTCCTCCTGGAGTGTGGCAAATGGCTTTCACTTCTCCGCCGAGAAGACGGTTTGTGAACATTTCTGGCACCGGAAGCAGTTTCCTACTCCTTCTCTCCGCCTAGGTACAGATATGCTAACCTTTGTTGAAAAAGCGAAATTCCTGGGCTTACTATTTGATAGGAAGTATGTTGGTCTGCCCATAACTTTTTTGAAGGCGCGGGTGCACACGTTCTCTTGATATTTTACGTGTTTTAAGTGGCACATACTGGGGAGCCGATAGGAGCGTTCTGCTATGTCTCTATCGTACATTAGTCCGTTCCAAGTTGGATTATGGATGTATCGTCTATTCTTCCGCGTGACCGTATCCTTCGTCGCTTAATTCATAACTCATAATCAAGGCATACGACTAGCAACTGGCGCCTTCCGCACTAGCCCAGTCAGTAGTGTCTGTGCGGAAGCTGCAGAACCACCGCTATATAATCGCCGTGAGTTTCTCTTTTGCAGCTACGCCTGCCGTCTGTCCAGTATGCCTCACCACCCGGCTCATTCATACTTTTTTGATGACTCTTTGGACGCTAATTACGCCTCTCGCTCCCTCGCCCTCTTACCACCAAGGGTACGTTTTCGCAAGCTTCTAGGGCAAATGAGCATGTCCATACCTACAGTGCTTCCCAAACGAGAAACTAATTTCCTTCCTTGGATTCGCCCTGGCAACTCTTTCTATCTAGGGTCCTCATCTCTTTCGAAGTCGACTACTCCTGGTTTCATCCTTCGATCCCAACTTTTAGCCCTTAAAGACCTACATCGCGACCACATTTTTATTTATACTGACGAGTGGAAGAATGATCAAGGTGTTGGATGTGCTTTTGTGGTTGATAACCACTGTTTTACTTTTCGTCTTTTACGACAGTTTTCGATTTTTAAAGCTGAGCTATTTAGTATTCTTCAGGTTCTTTTTTATGTGCGGCGACACGCGCTACCACTCACTGCAATATGTTCAGATTCTCTGAGTGCTCTCCAAAGTCTTCATCCACTGTATACTTACCACTCAATCATACAGCAGATCCAAGATTACCTTCACTTGCTTTCGGCAGCAGGTCTAAGTGTAACGTTGTTATGGGTGTCTGGTCACACGGGAGTAGCGGGAAACGAGAGAGCTGATTCTGCTGCCAAGAGATCAATTACATCTTCCAGGATATTTTCTTCTTCTGTTCCTGCTAGTGATCTTAAAGCGGTGTTGCGAGGGACCATTCTCTCTCGTTGGGCGACTCAATGGTCCAGCACTACTGTGGAAACAAACTGCGGGTAATTAAAGCACTCCCCGAATTCTGGAGCACCTCTTGTCGCACCTCCCACCGAGAAGAGGTCATTTTATGTCGCCTGCATAGCGGACACTGTTATTTTAGCCACTGTCATTTATTGCGAGGAGAGCAAACTCCAGTTTTTAGATGCGGCGCAACATTGACAGTGAGACACATTTTAACCGAGTGCCAATTTTAGCAGCCACGTGACTGTCGTTGGGTTTGCCCAGTACCATGCGTGACATTTTAGCAGACAACCTGATGGCTGTAGAACGTGTTCATCTTTTATTCGACAGTGCCCTATGATTGGACGTGTCTAGTTTTAACTGTGTTCTACAGTTTTTGACACATTAGTTTGCTTTATTTATTTTAACCTCTTTAAGTTTTAATATTTTATTTTTGGAGTGTTATCTCCTAAATTTTAATTCTCATTTTATTGTCTTTATGTGCAAGTTTTTATAGCCATGAACTTTTAGGCCTAAGTTTTATTTTCTGCTGTTTTTATTTTCTTACATCTCCTAGGGCGCTAATAACCACATAGGTTGGGCACCTTAAAACCTTACTTCTCTCTCTCTCTCTCTCTCTCTCTCTCTCTCTCTCTCACTCACTCTTTCTCTCAACAATTGGTTACAAATAAAATATTTAATTCACTGCTACAAACAGTTCATTGGAAGCTGATGGCTTTCTCAGGTCACTAAACACTCTCTTAGTCAAACACTGCATAACTTGGTTTGGAGCTTTTTCTTATACCTATGAATGATTTCATAGCCGATTCTGGAAAGTAATTGAAGCTGATGAGTTCTGTTAGTGCTGTCATATTCCAAAGCTTGCAGTTACTTGTGCGTTGCTCCATCCTGTGTTTAGCACTTGTAAGGTGTCTATAAATGTAACTGTTTGCAGGCCAGCAGTAGTCAAGACATTGCAAGTGTACTTTACCACAAGGTGAGCTCCATGGTTGTAAGGTCTCCATAAATGTGATTGTTTGCAGTTCAGCAGTAGTCTAGACATTGAAAGTGTACTTCACCACAAGGTGAGCTCCATGGTGGTAAGGTCTCCATAAATGTGACAGTTTGCAGGCCAGCAGTAGTCTAGACATTGCAAGTGTACTTCACCACAGCAAGGTGAGCTCCATGGTTATAAGGTCTCCATAAATGTTTGCAGTTCAGCAGTAGTCAAGACATTGCAACTGTACTACACCACAACAAGGTGAGCTCCATGGTTGTAAGGTCTCCATAAATGTGACTTTTGCAGGCCAGCAGTAGTCTAGATAATGCAAGTGTACTTCACCACAACAAGGTCAGCTCCATGGTTGTAAGGTCTCCATGAGTGTAACTGTTTGCAGTTCAGCAGTAGTCAAGACATTGCAAGTGTACTTCACCACAAGGTGAGCTCCATGTTTGTAAGGTCTCCATAAATGTGATTGTTTGCAGTTCAGCTAAGTGTACTTCACCACAAGGTGAGCTCCATGGTTGTAAGGTCTACATAAATGTGACTGTTTGGAGGCCAGCAGTAGTCTAGACATTGCAACTGTACTTCACCACAACAAGGTGAGCTCCATGGTTGTCAGGTCTCCATAAATGTGATTGTTTGCAGTTCAGCAAAGTGTACTTCACCACAAGGTGAGCTCAATGGTTGTAAGGTATCCATAGATGTAACTGTTTACAGGCCAGCAGTAGTCTAGACATTGCAAGTGTACTTCACCACAAGGTGATCTCCATCGTTGTAAGGTCTATATAAATGTGACTGTTTGCAGGCCAACAGTAGTCAAGACATTGCAAGTGTACTTCACAACAAGGTGAGCTCCATGGTTGTAAGGTCTACATAAATGTAACTGTTTGAAGTTCAGCCGAAGGCTAGACATTGCAAGTGTACTTCACCACAGCAAGGTGAGCTCCATGGTTGTAAGGTCTACATAAATGTAACTGTTTGAAGTTCAGCCGAAGCCTAGACATTGCAAGTATACTTCACCACAACAAGGTGAGCTCCATGGTTGTAAGGTCTACATAAATGTGACTGTTTGCAGGCAAGCAGTAGTCTAGACATTGCAAGTGTACTTCACCACAACAAGGTGAGCTCCATGGGTTAAGGTTTACATAAATGTGACTGTTTGCAGGCCAGCAGTAGCCTAGACATTGCAAGTGTACTTCACCACAACAAGGTGAGCTCCATGGGTTAAGGTCTACATAAATGTGACTGTTTGCAGGCCAGCAGTAGTCAAGACATTGCAATTGTACTTCACCACAACAAGGTGAGCTCCATGGGTTAAGGTCTACATAAATGTGACTGTTTGCAGGCCAGCAGTAGCCTAGACATTGCAAGTGTACTTCACCACAAGGTGATCTCCATGGTTCTAAGGTCTACATAAATGTGACTGTTTGCAGGCCAGCAGTAGTCTAGACATTCCAGGTGTACCTCACCACAAAAAGGTGAGCTCCATGGTTGTAAGGTCTCCATAAATGTGATTGTTTGCAGTTCAGCAAAGTGTACTTCACCACAAGGTGAGCTCCATGGTTGCAAGGTCTCCATAAATGTAACTGTTTGCAGGCCAGCAGTAGTCAAGACTTTGCAACTGTACTTCACCACAGCAAGGTGAGCTCCATGGTTGCAAGGTCTCCATAAATGTAACTGTTTGCAGGCCAGCAGTAGTCAAGACTTTGCAACTGTACTTCACCACAGCAAGGTGAGCTCCATGGTTGTAAGGTCTCCATAAATGTAACTGTTTGCAGGCCAGCAGTAGTCAAGACTTTGCAACTGTACTTCACCACAGCAAGGTGAGCTCCATGGTTGCAAGGTCTCCATAAATGTGATTGTTTGCAGTTCAGCAAAGTGTACTTCACCACAAGGAGAGCTTCATAGTTGTAAGGTCTCCATAAATGTGACTGTTTGCTGGCCAGCATTAGTATAGATATTGCAAGTGTACTTCATCACAAGGTGAGCTCCATGGTTGTAAGGTCTCTATAAATGTAACTGTTTGCAGGCCAGCAGTAGTCAAGACATTGCAGCTGTACTTCACCACAAGGTGAGCTCCATGGTTGTAAGGTCTTCATGAGTGTAACTGATTGCAGTTCAGCAGTAGTCAAGACCTTGCAACTGTACTTCACCACAAGGTGAGCTCCATGGTTGTAAGGTCTCCATAAATGTCATTGTTTGCAGTTCAGCAAAGTGTACTTCACCACAAGGTGAGCTCCATGGTTGTAAGGTATCCATAGATGTAACTGTTTACAGGCCAGCAGTAGTCAAGACATTGCAAGTGTACTTCACCACAAGGTGAGCTACATGGTTGTAAGGTCTCCATAAATGTGATTGTTTGCAGGCCAGCAGTAGTTTAGACATTGCAAGTGGATTTCACCACAACAACGTGAGCTCCATGGTTGTAAGGTCTACATAAATGTAACTGTTTGCCGGCCAGCAGTAGTCAAGACATTACAACTGTACTTTACCACCACAAGGTGATCTCCATGGTTCTAAGGTCTACATAAATGTGACTGTTTGCAGGCCAGCAGTAGTCTAGACATTACAACTGTACTTTACCACCACAAGGTGATCTCCATGGTTCTAAGGTCTACATAAATGTAACTGTTTGCCGGCCAGCAGTAGTCAAGACATTACAACTGTACTTTACCACCACAAGGTGATCTCCATGGTTCTAAGGTCTACATAAATGTGACTGTTTGCAGGCCAGCAGTAGTCTAGACATTCCAGGTGTACCTCACCACAAAAAGGTGAGCTCCATGGTTGTAAGGTCTCCATAAATGTGATTGTTTGCAGTTCAGCAAAGTGTACTTCACCACAAGGTGAGCTCCATGGTTGTAGGGTCTCCATAAATGTGACTGTTTTGCAGGCCAGCAGTAGTCTAGACATTGCAAGTGTACTTCACCACAAATGGTGATCTCCATGGTTGTAAGGTCTCCATAAATGTGACTGTTTGCAGGCCAGCAGTAGTCTAGACATTGCAAGTGTACTTCACCACAAGGTGAACCCCACAGTTGTAAGGTCTACATAAATGTGACTGTTTGCAGGCCAGCAGTAGTCTAGACATTGCAAGTGTACTTCACCACAAATGGTGATCTCCATGTTGTAAGGTCTCCATAAATGTGTTTGTTTGCAGGCCAGCAGTAGTCTAGACATTGCAGGTGTACTTCACCACAAATGGTGATCTCCATGTTGTAAGGTCTCCATAAATGTGTTTGTTTGCAGGCCAGCAGTAGTCTAGACATTGCAAGTGTACTTCACCACAAATGGTGATCTCCATGTTGTAAGGTCTCCATAAATGTGTTTGTTTGCAGGCCAGCAGTAGTCTAGACATTGCAAGTGTACTTCACCACAACAAGGTTTGCTCCTTGCCATGGTTGTAAGGTCTCCATGAGTATAACTGTTTGAAGTTCAGCCGAAGCCTAGACATTGCAAGTGTACTTCACCACAACAAGGTGAGCTCCATTGTTGTAAGGTCTACATAAATGTTACTGTTTGCAGGCCAGCAGTAGTGTAAACAATGCAAGTGTACTTCACCACAGCAAGGTGAGCTCCATGGTTGTAAGGTCTCCATAAATGTGCTTGTTTGCAGTTCAGCAGTAGTCTAGACATTGCAAGTGTACTTCACCACAACAAAGTGAGCTCCATGGTTGTAAGGTCTACATAAATGTGAGTGTTTGCAGGCCAGCAGTAGTGTAAACAATGCAAGTGTACTTCACCACAGCAAGGTGAGCTCCATGGTTGTAAGGTCTTCATAAATGTGCTTGTTTGCAGTTCAGCAGTAGTCTAGACATTGCAAGTGTACTTCACCTCAAGGTGAGCTCCATGGTTGTAAGGTCTCCATAAATGTGAATGTTTGCAGTTCAGCAGTAGTCTAGACATTGCAAGTGTACTTCACCACAAAAAGGTGAGCTCTATGGTTGTAAGGTCTCCATAAATGTGATTGTTTGCAGTTCAGCAGTAGTTTAGACATTCCAAGTGGATTTCACCACAACAAGGTGAGCTCCATGGTTGTAAGGTCTCCATAAATGTAACTGTTTGTCGGCCAGCAGTAGTCAAGACATTGCAAGTGTACTTCACCACAAATGGTGATCTCCATGGTTGTAAGGTCTCCATAAATGTGTTTGTTTGCAGGCCAGCAGTAGTCTAGACATTGCAACTGTACTTCACCACAGCAAGGTGAGCTCCATGGTTGTAAGGTCTCCATAAATGTGACTGTTTGCAGGCCAGCAGTAGTGTAAACAATGCAAGTGTACTTCACCACAGCAAGGTGAGCTCCATGGTTGTAAGGTCTCCATAAATGTGTTTGTTTGCAGGGCAGCAGTAGTCTAGACATTGCAAGTGTACTTCACCACAACAAGGTTTGCTCCTTGCCATGGTTGTAAGGTCTCCATGAGTGTAACTGTTTGAAGTTCAGCCGAAGCCTAGACATTGCAAGTGTACTTCACCACAACAAGGTGAGCTCCATGGTTGTAAGGTCTACATAAATTTGACTGTTTGCAGGCCAGCAGTAGTGTAAACAATGCAAGTGTACTTCACCACAGCAAGGTGAGCTCCATGGTTGTAAGGTCTCCATAAATGTGAGTGTTTGCAGTTCAGCAGTAGTCTAGACATTGCAAGTGTACTTCACCACAACAAGGTGAGCTCCATGGTTGTAAGGTCTCCATAAATGTGATTGTTTGCAGTTCAGCAGTAGTCTAGACATTGCAAGTGTACTTCACCACAACAAGGTGAGCTCCATGGTTGTAAGGTCTCCATAAATGTGACTGTTTGAAGTTCAGCCGAAGCGTAGACATTGCAAGTGTACTTCACCACAAGAAGGTGAGCTCCATGGTTGTAAGGTCTACATAAATGTGACTGTTTGAAGTTCAGCCGAAGCCTAGACATTGCAAGTGTACTTCACCAAAACAAGGTGAGCTCCATGGTTGTAAGGTCTACATAAATGTGACTGTTTGTGATTCAGCAGTACTATGCACATTTCAAGTGTACTTCACCACAAAAGGTGATCTCCATGGTAGTAAGGTCTCCATAAATGAGACTGCACCACTGGTTAGCCCCACTGATACCCTATAGGGACAAAGTAGTGTGTGAAAGTCTGGTTAGGGATGGTAAAATAATTAATGATGACCACCAGGTACATGTTTAGCATGTCTGACATCAGTAGCTATCGATTTGAAGGGAGTTCACACCTTATACTGGCTGCTAGACTGTGGTCTGCGACTTAGAGCACAAACATGACATTGCCAGCATCACCTCTCAGCATCTGCCTGTAGCACATTGTTAGAGATTGTTCCTGGTTTGGTTGTTTTCTGAAAGTCTCATCATGTACTTTCTCCAGGACTTCTGCAAGGAAGGATCAGCTGCTCTCTCTGAGTCTTCCCATCAGATGACTCCCATACTCTGAACAGTACCCCTTTCTTGATCTTCAGTGAGTCCTATTGGGCCCAGTAGGGCTTGCACACTGCTCATGTGTGCAATATCCTCCCAGCTAGATCTAGTTTCTTCCAGTCAGCATCTCCCTCCTCAAAAACTGTGCTATCCCACCTGGGGTAATGCACTGCCGAAATAACATGCACAGCCATGACACTTTCCTTCTTTTAATGCTCAATGCCTCCTCTGCATATGGCATTCACATTGGAGTGACTTCTGATGTAAAACTGTATGCTTGCAACCTCTGGCCTCCAAATGAGGGTGGAGTATCAATCCTCAGTTAGAATTCCTTACCATACAGGTATTTGTGGAAGTGCTCCTGCATCTTTGTTACTGCCAGTAGTTCTCAGTAGTTCATTTCTGTTTTTGAGAGATATTGCTAAGCAGCCAAACCTGTTCCTGGACCTGGGTTAAAAGGCTGACATCAATGTCCACAATAAAGTGGCCACAGGCTATGGAAATTCTAAAATAGGAAGAGTGCATAATGCTTACTCAAGCACTTGGAACATGTTCTGCCTAAATGGCCACATGTAAGACTGGTGCTCTTCCATCAGATATGTGAGGGGTTTTGCAATTGCTGGAGAGAAACTTGAACTGGTGGTAATAGATGAATAGGTCCAAGAAACTTCACCACTCTTATTTTTCTATAGGTTAGGGCAATCTCTCATTGCCTGGGCTTCTCTGGGTTCATGGCCACCCCATACGGTTACACCATATTGCCCAACAATTCACCTCTTTACAGAAGGCTTGGCACTATGTATTTAACTTCAAGCTAGCTGCCTGCAACTTTTCAGTACCTTGGTCAAGTTCTCGAATGTTCTTTGAAATTACTGCCTATGATAATAAAATCCAAATGGAGCAGGCATAGCAAATGAACCCTCTCATCATTGATGTTCTGAGGCACTGAAAGTGGCTAGCACATTCCAGAGACCAAAGGGCATAACTGTATATTGCAAAAGCACTTGGACAGTTGAGAATGCAGTCTTCTCTAAGGCTACTTGCCAATATTCCAGTTTCAAATCCAGAATTAAAAACCACTGCGCACCCGCAAGTGTGTCCACAAGGTTGTCAATCTGATGTTTGGAGAAACAGTCCTTTCTGGTGATGGCATTCAGCTTCCTCTAGTCCACACAGAAGTACAGCTCACTTATCTTCTTCTTCCCCAATACAACAGCGGAGCGCCAAGGTCTATAGCACTCTTCAATGATTCCTGTAGATTTCATGTTCTGTAGCTCTGCCTGTTTCACCAAGGGAATACACCTTAGTGGCTATGAGTAGGTCGCTGTCCATGGTATGGATAATATGGAGTACTCAGTCAGGATGACGTTAATCACCATACCCTTCAATAGATGCTAGATCCTCTCCAGTTATGATGCAGTCAGATGTTTTGCTGCCCTCTTCAGTAAGTCTTTCAGCCAGAGTCCCAGTGTATATACTCACAGCTGGCTTATCTTTCCTAATTCTCTCATAGGCTGGATGTCTAGGTTGGAGTACCTTGGGTTCAGCAACCTTGCAGATACATCCTTCCAGCAAGAGAATAATGTCCAGGCAGTGTTGACCTACAGTCCAGTACCAGAATCCTTGATGGTCTTCACCAGCACCTTGTTTCTGGTAGGTGTCCTTCAGGACCACGGATTCCCAGATGTTAATGGGGGCTTCTGAGCAAAACTTTATCTCAGCAAAGTCACAAAAACCTCCACCCAACATCTACTGTTGCCTCATATTCCTTGAGGGTACCCAATTTCGGTATCGCAACCTCGGCCACCCTTGTAACAAGCACCCACAGGCTCCATCACAGTGTCCATTCCAGCTGGGTCTCCTGCATAGCAAAGATCTTGCCAGTCACCATTGGTAGGGCCATTTGCCACATCAGTGGCTGCACCTGTTCCTGACAGTAAACAGTACACCTAATTTGTGTCCAGCCATCTCTGATGAGGCTTTTGACCCTCTACTGCCCAAGGCTTGCAGTAGGGGTCTGGTGTAGATTCATTTTCCACCTCTGTGTCATATTGCTGTAGACAGTCCTTCACTGGATGACGTTGATTGTCACACACTCAGCACACACGACTTAAAAATTGCTGTCATCACTGAGTTGTTTTTTCTCCCAGTCTGCACGCCTGTTTCATGGCAGTCATTGCCCTCTCCCTGGTGGATACTATGTGACTATATTGATAGAAAGGTCAACAACTGAGATCTCCTGCAAGATAATCACACCTGAATATATTGATGTACTGGTTGATTAGAAGGTCAACAACAGGTCTCCAGCAGGGTCATCACATCTGAATATATTGATGTGCTGGTTGATTGGAAATTCAACAACTGAGGTCTCCCGCAAGGTTATCACACCTGAATATATTGATGTGCTGGTTCTTGAAAGGACAACAACTGAGGGCTCCAGCCGGGTCATCACATCTGAATATATTAATGTGCTGATTGATTGGAAGTTCAACAACTGAGGTCTCCTGCAAGGTCATCACATCTGAATATATTGATGTGCTGATTGCTTGGAAATTCAACAATTGAGGGCTCCAGAAGGGTCATCACATCTGAATATATTGATGTGCTGGTTGATTGGAAATTCAACAACTGAGGTCTCCCGCAAGGTTATAACACCTGAATATATTGATGTGCTGGTTCTTGAAAGGACAACAACTGAAGTCAATAGCAGGATCGTCATATCTGAATATATTGATGTGCTGGTTGATTGGAAATTCAACAACTGAGGTCTCCCGCAAGGTTATCACACCTGAATATATTGATGTGCTGGTTCTTGAAAGGACAACAACTGAGGGCTCCAGCCGGGTCATCACATCTGAATATATTGATGTGCTGATTGATTGGAAGTTCAACAACTGAGGTCTCCTGCAAGGTCATCACATCTGAATATATTGATGTGCTGATTGCTTGGAAATTCAACAATTGAGGGCTCCAGAAGGGTCATCACATCTGAATATATTGATGTGCTGATTGATTGGAAGTTCAACAACTGAGGTCACCAGCAAGGTCATCACATCTGAATATATTGATGTGCTGGTTCTTGAAAGGACAAGAACTGAGGGCTCCAACAGGGTCATCACATCTGAATATATTGATGTGCTGGTTGATTGGATGATCAGCAACTGAGGTCTCCCGCAAGGTCATCACATCTGAATATATTGATGTGCTGGATGTTGGAAGGTCAACAACTGAGGTCACCAGGAATGTCATCATATCTGAATATATTGATGAGCTGGTTGATTGGTAGTTCAACAACTGAGGTCTCCTGCAAGATCATCACACCTGAATATATTGATGTGCTGGTTCTTGAAAGGACAAACACTGAGGCCTCCTGCAAGGTCATCACATCTGAATATATTGATGTGCTGGTTGATTGGAAGTTCAACAACTGAGGTCTCCTGCAAGATCATCACACCTGAATATATTGATGTGGTGGTTGATTGGAAGATGAACAACTGAGGTCTCCTGCAAGATCACACCTGAATATATTGATGTGCTGGTTCTTGAAAGTACTACAACTGAAGGCTACAGCAGGGTCATCAAGTCTGAATATATTGATGTGCTGGTTGATTGGAAGGTCAACAGCTGAGGTCTCCAGAAGGATCATCACATCTGAGTCAACAGCTGAGGTCTCCAGAACGATCATCACATCTGAATATATTGATGTGCTGGTTGATTGGAAGGTCAACAACTCAGGTCTCTTGCAAGGTCATCAATCTGAATATATTGATGTGCTGGTTGATTGGAAGGTCTCCTGCAAGATCATCACACCTGAATATATTGATGTGCTGGTTCTTCAAAGTACAACAACTGAGGACTCCAGCAGGGTCATTACATCTGAATATATTGATGTGCTGGTTCTTGAAAGGACAACAACTGAGGTCTCCAGCAGGATCATCACATCAAATATATTGATGTGCTGGTTGATTGGAAGATCAACAACTGAGGTCACCAGCAGGGTCACCACATCTGAATATATTGATGTGC
This sequence comes from Hymenopus coronatus, assembly GCA_030762935.1. Lineage (NCBI taxonomy): Eukaryota > Metazoa > Arthropoda > Insecta > Mantodea > Hymenopodidae > Hymenopus > Hymenopus coronatus. The sequence goes on along the minus strand of CM060880.1, from coordinate 59,287,678 downwards.
TGGGTGATTGGAAGTTCAACACCTGAGGTCTCCGCAAGGTCATCATATCTGAATATATTGATGTGCTGGTTGATCGGATGATCAGCAACTGGGGTCTCCCACAATGTATTCACATCTGAATATATTGATTTGCTGGATGTTGGAAGGTCAACAACTGAGGTCACCAAGAATGTCATCATATCTGAATATATTAATATAGCGGTTGATTGGAAGGTCAACAACTGAGGTCACCAGCAAGGTCTGCATATCTAAATATATTGATGTGCTGGGTGATTGGAAGTTCAACAGCTGAGGTGTACAGTATGGTCATCATACTTGAATATATTGATGTGGTTGATTGGAGGGTCATGACTGAGGTCTCCAGCAGGGTCATCATATTTGAATATATTGATGTGCTGGTTAATTGGAAGGCCAACAACTGAGGAGTGCAAAAGGGTCATCACATCTGATTATATTGATGTGCTGGTTGATTGAAAGTTCAGTGACTGAGGACCGCAGTATGGTAATCATAGTATAATATACTGATTCGTTGATTGGAAGGTGAGTGACTGAGTACCCCAGTAGGAACATCATATTTGAATATATTGATGTGGTGGGTGATTGGAAGGTCAACAATTGAGGTCTCCAGCAGGTTCATCACATCTGAATATATTGATGTGCTGGTTGAATGGAAGGTCGGCGACTGAGGACCACAGTATGGTCATCATATTTGAATATATTGATGTGGTTGTTGATTGGAAGGCCAACAATTGAGGTCTCCAGCAGGGTCATGTAATTTGAATATATTGATGTGCTGGTTGGTTGAAAGGTCAGCGACTGAGGACCCCAGTAGGGTCATATTTTAATATATTGATGTGCTGGTTGATTGGATGCTGTGCAATTGAGGTTTCCAGCAGGGTAATTTAATCTGAATATATTGATGTGCAGGTTGATTGGAAGGTCAGCGATTGAGAATCCCAGCAGGGTATTCATATCTGAATATGTTGATCTGCTGGTTGATTGGAAGGTCAACAGCTAAGGTCTCCAGCAGGGTCATCACATTTGAATATATTGATGTACTGGTTGATAGGATGGTCAACAAATGAGATCTCCAGCAAGGTCATTATAACAATATATTGATGTGCTGATTGAAACTAAGGTCAACAAATGAGTACCCCGGCAGGATCATCATAAATGACCATATTGATATGGTTGATTGGAAGCTCAACAAACAGGTCTCCAGCAGGGTCATCACATCTGTTTGTATTGATGTGCTGGTTGATTGGAAGGTCAACAACTGAGGTCTCCAGCAGCGTCATATCTGAATATATTGATGTGCTGGTTGAGTGGAAGGTCAACAACTGAGGTCTCCAGCAGGGTCATCAGATCTGAATATATTGATCTGCTGGTTGATTGGATGGTCAGCAACTGAGGTCTCCAGCAGGGTCATCATATCTGAATATATTGTTGTGCAGATTGATTAGAAGTTCAACGGCTGGGTGCTCCAGCAGGGTCATCATATCTGAATATATTGCTGTGCTGGTTGATTGGAAGGCCAACAGCGTCATCACATCTGAATATATTGATGTGCTGGTTGCTTGGAAATTCAACAACTGAGGGCTCCAGAAGGGTCATCACATCTGAATATATCAGTGTGATGGTCTATTGGAAATTCAACAACTGAGGTCTCCTGCAAGATCATCACACCTGAATATATTGATGTGCTGGTTGATTGGAAGAACAACAACTGAAGTCAACAGCAGGATCGTCATGTCTGAATATATTGATGTGCTGGTTGATTGTAAGGTTTACAACTGAGGTCTCGCGCAAGGTCATCACATCTGAATATATTGATGTGCTGGTTCTTGAAAGGACAACAACTGAGGGCTCCAGCAGGGTCATCACATCTGAATATATTGATGTGCTGGTTGATTGGAAGTGCAACAACTGAGGTCTCCTGCAAGGTCATCACATCTGAATATTGATGTGCTGGTTGATTGCAAGGTCAACAACTGAAGTCTCCAGCAGTATGGTCACATCTGAATATATTGATGTGCTGCTTGATTGGAAGGTCAAAAACTGAGGTCTACAGCAGGGTCATCACATCTGAATATATTGATGTGCTGGTTGATTGGAAGTTCAACAACTGAGGTCTCCTGAAAGATCCCACCTGAATATATTGATGTGCTGGTTCTTGAAAGGACAACAACTGAAGGCTACAGCAGGGTCATCACATCTGAATATATTGATGTGCTGGGTGATTGGAAGTTCAGCAACTGAGGTCTCCTGCAAGATCATCACACCTGAATATATTGATGTGCTGGTTGATTGGAAGAACAACTGAAGTCAACAGCAGGATCGTCATGTCTGAATATATTTATGTGCTGGATGATTGGAAGGTCAACAACTCAGGTCTCCAGAACGATCATCGCATCTGAATATATTGATTTGCTGGTTGATTGGAAGGTCAACAACTTAGGTTTCCAGCAGGGTCAGGACATCTGAATATATTGATGTGCTGGTTGTTTGGAAGTTCAACAACTGAGGTCTCCTGCATAATCATCACACCTGAATATATTTATGTAGTAGGTGATTGGAAGTTCAGCAACTAAGGTCTCGCGCAAGGTCATCCTATCTGAATATATTGATGTGCTCGTTGATTGGAAGAACAACTGAAGTCAACAGCAGGATCGTCATGTCTGAATATATTTATGTGCTGGATGATTGGAAGGTCAACAACTGAGGTCTCCAGAACGATCATCACATCTGAATATATTGATTTGCTGGTTGATTGGAAGGTCAACAACTGAGGTCTCCTGCATAATCATCACACCTGAATATATTTATGTTTTAGGTGATTGGAAGTTCAACAACTGAGGTCTCGCGCAAGGTCATCCTATCTGAATATATTGATGTGCTGGTTCTTGAAAGGACAACTGAGGGCTCCAGCAGGGTCATCACATCTGAATATATTGATGTGCTGGTTGATTGGAAGGTCAACAACTGAGGTCTTCTGCAAGGTAATCACATCTGAATATATTGATGTGCTGGTTCTTGAAAGGACAACAACTGAGGTCTCCAACAGGATCATCACATCGAATATATTGATGTGCTGGTTGATTGGAAGATCAACAACTGAGGTCACCAGCAGGGTTACCACATCGGAATATATTGATGTGCTGGTTGATTGGATGGTCAGCAACTGAGGTCTCCAGCAGGGTCATCATATCTGAATATATTGGTGTGCAGGTTGATTAAAAGTTCAACGGCTGAGTGCTCCAGCAGGGGCGTCATATCTGAATATATTGAGGTGCTTGTTGATTGGAAGGCCAACAGCTGAGGTTTCCAACAGTGTCTTCACATCTGAATATATTGATATGCTGGTTGATTGAAAGGACAACTCAAGACAACAGCAGGATCTTCATATCTGAATATATTGATGTGCTGGTAGATTGGAAGTTGAACAACTGAGAACTCCTGCAAGATCATCACACCTGAATATATTGATGTGCTGGTTGATTGGAAGATGAACAACTGAGGTCTCCTGCAAGATCATCACACCTGAATATATTGATGTGCTGGTTGATTGGAAGATGAACAACTGAGGTCTCCTGCAAGATCACACCTGAATATATTGATGTGCTGGTTCTTGAAAGTACTACAACTGAAGGCTACAGCAGGGTCATCACATCTGAATATATTGATGTGCTGGTTAATTGGAAGTTCAACAACTGAGGTCTCCTGCAAGATCATCACACCTGAATATAATGATGTGCTGGTTGATGGGAAGAACAACAACTGAAGTCAACAGCAGGATCGTCATGTCTGAATATATTGATGTGCTGGTTAATTGGAAGGTCAACAGCTGTGGTCTCCAGAAGGATCATCACATCTGTATATATTGATGTGCTGGTTGATTGGAAGGTCAACAACTGAGGTATCCTGCAAGGTCATCACATCTGAATATATTGATGTGCTGGTTGATTGGAAGGACAACAACTGAAGTCAACAGCAGGATCGTCATATGTGAATATATTGATGTGCTGGTTGATTGGAAGGTGTCCTGCAAGATCATCAAACCTGAATATATTGATGTGCTGGTTCTTGAAAGGACAACTGAGGACTCCAGCAGGGTCATCACATCTGAATATATTGATGTGCTGGTTCTTGAAAGGACAACAACTGAGGTCTCCAGCAGGATCATCACATCTGAATATATTGATGTGCTGGTTGATTGGAAGATCAACAACTGAGGTCACCAGCAGGGTCATTACATCTGAATATATGGATGTGCTGGGTGATTGGAAGTTCAACACCTGAGGTCTACTGCAAGGACATCATATCTGAATATATTGATGTGCTGGTTGATCGTATGATCAGCAACTGGGGTCTCCCGCAATGTCATAACATCTGAATATATTGATTTGCTGGATGTTGGAACGTCATAAACTGAGGTCACCAAGAATGTCATCATATCTGAATATATTGATATGGCGGTTGATTGGAAGGTCAACAACTGAGGTCACCAGCAAGGTCTGCATATTTAAATATATTGAAGTGCTGTATGATTGGAAGTTCAACAGCTGAGGTGTACAGTATGGTCATCATAATTTAATATATTGATGTGGTTGATTCCAGGGTCAATGACTGAGGTCTCCAGCAGGGTCATCATATTTGAATATATTGATGTGCTGGTTGATTGAAAGGTCAGCGACTGAGGACCCCAGTAGGGTAATCATATTTGAATATACTGATTCGTTGATTGGAAGGTCAGTGACTGAGGACCCCAGTAGGAGCATCATATTTGAATATATTGATGTGGTGGGTGATTGGAAGGTCAACAATTGAGGTCTCCAGCAGGGTCATCACATCTGAATATATTGATGTGCTGGTTGAAAGGAAGGTTGGCGACTGAGGATCACAGTATGGTCATCATATGTGAATATATTGATGTGGTGGTTGATTGGAGGGCCAACAATTGAGGTTTCCAGCAGGGTCAAGATATTTGAATATATTGATGTGCTGGTTGGTTGAAAGGTCAGCGACTGAGGACCCCAGTAGGGTCCTCATATTTGAATATATTGATTTGGCGGTTGATTGGAAGCTCAGCAATTGAGGTTACGAGCAGGGTCATTTAATCTGAATATATTGATGTGCAGGTTGATTGCAAGGTCAGCGATTGGGAATCCCAGCAGGGTCATCATATCTGAATATGTTGATCTGCTGGTTGATTGGAAGGTCAACAAAAATGAGATCTCCAACAGGGTCATTATAACAATATATTGATGTGGTGATTGAAACTAAGGTCAACAAATGAGTTCTCAGGCAGGATCATCATAAATGACCTTATTGATATGGTTGATTGGAAGCTCAACAACAGAGGTCTCCAGCAGGTTCATCACATCTGTATATATTTATGTGCTGGTTGATTGGAAGGTCAACAACTGAGGTCTCCAGCAGCGTCATATCTGAATATATTGATGTGCTGGTTGAGTGGAAGGTCAACAACTGAGATCTCCAGCAGCGTCATCAGATCAGAATATATTGATGTGCTGGTTGATTGGATGGTCAGCTACTGAGGTCTCCAGCAGGGTCAGCATATCTGAATATATTGATGTGCACGTTGATTAAAAGTTCAATGGCTGAGTGCTCCTGCAGGGTCGTCATATCTGAATATATTGATGTGCTGGTTAATTGGAAGGCCAACGGCGTCATCACATCTGAATATATTGATGTGCTGATTGATTAGAAGTTTAACAACTGAGGTCTCCTGCAAATTCATCACATCTGACTATACTGATGTGCTGGTTGCTTGGTAATTCAACAACTTAGGGCTCCAGAAGGGTTATCACATCTGAATATATTAGTGTGCTGGTTGATTGGAAGTTCAACAACTGAGGTCTCCTGCAAGATCATCACACCTGAATATATTGATGTGCTGGTTGATTGGAAAAACAACTGAAGTCAACAGCGGTATCGTCATGTCTGAATATATTGATGTGCTGGTTGATTGGAAGGTCAACAACTGAGGTCTCCAGAAGGATCATCACATCTGAATATATTGATTTGCTGGTTGATTGGAAGGTCAACAACTGAGGTCTCCAGCAGGGTTATCACATCTGAATATATTGATGTGCTGGTTGATTGGAAGTTCAACAACTGAGGTCTCGTGCTAGGTCATCTCATCTGAATATATTGATGTGCTGGTTCTTGAAAGGACAACTGAGGGTTCCAGCAGGGTCATCACATCTGAATATATTGATATGCTGGTTGATTGGAAGTTCAACAACTGAGGTCTCCTTTAAAATCATCACATCTGAATATATTAATGTGCTAGGTGATTGGAAGTTCAACATGTGAGGTCTCCCGCAAGGTCATCACATCTGAATATATTGATGTGCTTGTTCTTGAAAGGACAACAACTGAGGGCTCCAGCAGGGTCATCACATCTGAATATATTGATGTGCTGGTTGATTGGAAGTGCAACAACTGAGGTCTCCTGCAAGGTCATCACATCTGAATATTGATGTGCTGGTTGATTGCAAGGTCAACAACTGAAGTCTCCAGCAGTATGGTCACATCTGAATATATTGATGTGCTGCTTGATTGGAAGGTCAAAAACTGAGGTCTACAGCAGGGTCATCACATCTGAATATATTGCTGTGCTGGTTGATTGGAAGTTCAACAACTGAGGTCTCCTAAAGATCCCACCTGAATATATTGATGTGCTGGTTCTTGAAAGGACAACAACTGAGGTCTACATCAGGGTCATCACATCTGAATATATTGATGTGTTGGGTGATTGGAAGTTCAGCAACTGAGGTCTCCTGCAAGATCATCACACCTGAATATATTGATGTGCTGGTTGATTGGAAGAACAACTGAAGTCAACAGCAGGATCGTCATGTCTGAATATATTTATGTGCTGGATGATTGGAAGGTCAACAACTCAGGTCTCCAGAACGATCATCACATCTGAATATATCAATTTGCTGGTTGATTGGAAGGTCAACAACTTAGGTTTCCAGCAGGGTCATCACATCGGAATATATTGATGTGCTGGTTGTTTGGAAGTTCAACAACTGAGGTCTCCTGCATAATCATCACACCTGAATATATTTATGTGTTAGGTGATTGGAAGTTCAACAACTGAGGTCTCGCGCAAGGTCATCCTATCTGAATATATTGATGTGCTGGTTCTTGAAAGGACAACAACTGAGGTCTCCAGCAGGATCATCACATCGAATATATTGATGTGCTGGTTGATTGGAAGAACAACAACTGAGGTCACCAGCAGGGTTACCACATCTGAATATATTGATGTGCTGGTTGATTGTATGGTCAGCAACTGAGGTCTCCAGCAGGGTCATCATATCTGAATATATTGATGTGCAGGTTGATTAAAAGTTCAACGGCTGAGTGCTCCAGCAGGGGCGTCATATCTGAATATATTGAGGTGCTGGTTGATTGGAAGGCCAACAGCTGAGGTTTCCAGCAGTGTCATCACATCTGAATATATTGATATGCTGGTTGATTGGAAGGACAACTCAAGACAACAGCAGGATCTTCATATCTGATTATATTGATGTGCTGGTAGATTGGAAGTTGAACAACTGAGGCCTCCTGCAAGATCATCACATCTGAATATATTGATGTGCTGGTTGATTGGAAGTTCAACAACTGAGGTCTCCTGCAAGATCCTCACACCTGAATATATTGATGTGCTGGTTGATTGGAAGATGAATAACTGAGGTCTCCTGCAAGATCACACCTGAATATATTGATGTGCTGGTTCTTGAAAGTACTACAACTGAAGGCTACAGCATTGTCATCACATCTGAATATATTGATGTGCTGGTTGATTGGAAGTTCAACAACTGAGGTCTCCTGCAAGATCATCATACCTGAATATAATGATGTGCTGGTTGATGGGAAGAACAACAACTGAAGTCAACAGCAAGATCGTCATGTCTGAATATATTAATGTGCTGGTTATTTGGAAGGTCAACAGCTGTGGTTTCCAGAAGGATCATCACATCTGAATATATTGATGTGCTGGTTGATTGGAAGGACAACAACTGAAGTCAACAGCAGGATCGTCATATGTGAATATATTGATGTGCTGGTTGATTGGAAGGTGTCCTGCAAGATCATCAAACCTGAATATATTGATGTGCTGGTTCTTGAAAGGACAACTGAGGACTCCAGCAGGGTCATCACATCTGAATATATTGATGTGCTGGTTCTTGAAAGGACAACAACTGAGGTCTCCAGCAGGATCATCACATCTGAATATATTGATGTGCTGGTTGATTGGAAGATCAACAACTGAGGTCACCAGCAGGGTCATCACATCTGAATATATTGATGTGCTGGGTGATTGGAAGTTCAACACCTGAGGTCTACTGCAAGGACATCATATCTGAATATATTGATGTGCTGGTTGATTGGATGATCAGCAACTGGGGTCTCCCGCAATGTCATCACATCTGAATATATTGATTTGCTGGATGTTGGAACGTCATAAACTGAGGTCACCATGAATGTCATCATATCTGAATATATTTATATGGCGGTTGATTGGAAGGTCAACAACTGAGGTCACCAGCAAGGTCTGCATATTTAAATATATTGTAGTGCTGTATGATTGGAAGTTCAACAGCTGAGGTGTACAGTATGGTCATCATAATTTAATATATTGATGTGGTTGATTCCAGGGTCAATGACTGAGGTCTCCAGCAGGGTCATCATATTTGAATATATTGATGTGCTGGTTGATTGGAAGGCCAACAACTGAGGAGTGCAGAAGGGGCATCACATCTGATTATATTGATGAGCTGGTTGATTGAAAGGTCAGCGACTGAGGACCCCAGTAGGATAATCATATTTGAATATACTGATTCGTTGATTGGAAGGTCAGTGACTGAGGACCCCAGTAGGAGCATCATATTTGAATATATTAATTTGGTGGGTGATTGGAAGGTCAACAATTGAGGTCCCCAGCAGGTTCATCACATCTGAATATATTGATGTGCTGGTTGAATGGAAGGTTGGCGACTGAGGATCACAGTATGGTCATCATATGTGAATATATTGATGTGGTGGTTGATTGGAGTGCCAACAATTGAGGTTTCCAGCAGGGTCAAGATATTTGAATATATTAATGTGCTGGTTGGTTGAAAGGTCAGCGACTGAGGACCCCAGTAGGGTCCTCATTTTTGAATATATTGATTTGACGGTTCATTGGAAGCTCAGCAATTGAGGTTACGAGCAGAGTCATTTAATCTGAATATATTGATGTGCAGGTTGATTGGAAGGTCAGCGATTGGGAATCCCAGCAGGGTCATCATATCTGAATATGTTGATCTGCTGGTTGATTGGAAGGTCAACAAAAATGAGATCTCCAACAGGGTCATTATAACAATATATTGATGTGGTGATTGAAACTAAGGTCAACAAATGAGTTCTCAGGCAGGATCATCATAAATGACCTTATTGATATGGTTGATTGGAAGCTCAACAACAGAGGTCTCCAGCAGGTTCATCACATCTGTATATATTGATGTGCTGGTTGATTGGAAGGTCAACAACTGAGGTCTCCAGCAGCGTCATATCTGAATATATTGATGTGCTGGTTGAGTGGAAGGTCAACAACTGAGGTCTCCAGCAGGGTCATCAGATCTGAATATATTGATGTGCTGGTTGATTGGATGGTCAGCAACTGCGGTCTCCAGCAGGGTCATCATATCTGAATATATTGATGTGCACGTTGATTAAAAGTTCAACGGCTGAGTGCTCCTGCAGGGTCGTCATATCTGAATATATTGATTTGCTGGTTGATTGGAAGGCCAACGTCGTCATCACATCTGAATATATTGATGTGCTGGTTGATTGGAAGTTTAACAACTGAGGTCTCCTGCAAATTCATCACATCTGACTATACTGATGTGCTGGTTGCTTGGTAATTCAACAACTGAGGGCTCCAGAAGGGTTATCACATCTGAATATATTAGTGTGGTGGTTGATTGGAAATTCAACAACTGAGGTCTCCTGCAAGATCATCACACCTGAATATATTGATGTGCTGGTTGATTGGAAAAACAACTGAAGTCAACAGCGGTATCGTCATGTCTGAATATATTGATGTGCTGGTTGATTGGAAGGTCAACAACTGAGGTCTCCAGAAGGATCATCACATCTGAATATATTGATTTGCTGGTTGATTGGAAGGTCAACAACTGAGGTCTCCAGCAGGGTTATCACATCTGAATATATTGATGTGCTGGTTGATTGGAAGTTCAACAACTGAGGTCTCGTGCTACTTCATCTCATCTGAATATATTGATGTGCTGGTTCTTGAAAGGACAACTGAGGGTTCCAGCAGGGTCATCACATCTGAATATATTGATGTGCTGGTTGATTGGAAGTTCAACAACTGAGGTCTCCTTTAAAATCATCACATCTGAATATATTGATGTGCTAGGTGATTGGAAGTTCAACATTTGAGGTCTCCCGCAAGGTCATCACATCTGAATATATTGATGTGCTTGTTCTTGAAAGGACAACAACTGAGGGCTCCAGCAGGGTCATCACATCTGAATATATTGATGTGCTGGTTGATTGGAAGTGCAACAACAGAGGTCTCCTGCAAGGTCATACATCTGAATAATGATGTGCTCGTTGATTGCAAGGTCAACAACTGAGGTCTCCAGCAGTATCGTCACATCTGAATATATTGATGTGCTGGTTGATTGGAAGGTCAACAACTGAGGTCTCCAGCAGGGTCATCACATCTGAATATATTGTTGTGCTGGTTGATTGGAAGTACAACAACTGAGGTCTCCTGCAAGATCCTACCTGAATATATTGATGTGCTGGTTCTTGAAAGGACAACAACTGAAGGCTACAGCAGCATCATCACAACTGAATATATTGATGTGCTGGGTGATTGGAAGTTCAACAACTGAGGTCTTCTGCAAGATCATCACACCTGAATATATTGATGTGGTGGTTGATTGGAAGAACAACAACTGAAGTCAACAGCAGGATTGTCATGTCTGATTATATCGATGTGCTGGTTGATTGGAATGTCAACAACAGAGGTCTCCAGAACGATCATCACATCTGAATATATTGATTTGCTGGTTGATTGGAAGGTCAACAACTGAGGTCTCCAGCTGGGTCATCACATCTGAATATATTGATATGCTGGTTGTTTGGAAGTTCAACAACTGAGGTCTCCTGCAAAATCATCACACCTGAATATATTGATGTGCTAGGTGATTGGAAGTTCAACAACTGAGGTCTCGCGCAAGGTCATCACATCTGAATATATTGCTGTGCTGGTTCTTAAACAGACAACTGAGGGCTCCAGCAGGGTCTTCACATCTGAATATATTGATGTGCTAGGTGATTGGAAATGCAACAACTGAGGTCTCCCGCAAGGTCATTACATCTGAATATATTGATGTGCTGGTTCTTGAAAGGACAACTATTGAGGGCTCCAGCAGTGTCATCACATCTGAATATATTGATGTGCTGGTTCTTGAAAGGACAACTACTGAGGTCTCCAGCAGGATCATCACATCTGAATATATTGATGTGCTGGTTGATTGGAAGATCAACAACTGAGGTCACCAGCAGGGTTATCACATCTGAATATATTGATGTGCTGTATGATTGGAAGTTCAACACCGGAGGTCCCCTGCAAGGTGCTGGATGATTGGAAGTTCAACAGCTGAGGTGTACAGTATGGTCATCATACTTAAATATATTGATGTGGTTGATTGGAGGGTCAATGACTGAGGTCTCCAGCAGGGTCATCATATTTGAATATATTGATGTGCTTGTTGATTGGAAGGGCAACTACTGAGGTGTGCAGCAGGGTCATCACATCTGATTAAATTGATGTGCTAGTTGATTGAAAGGTCAGCGACTGGGGACCCCAGTAGGGTAATCATATTTGAATATACTGATTCATTGATTGGAAGGTCAGTGACTGAGGACCCCAGTAGGAACATCATATTTGAATATATTAATGTGGTGGGTGATTGGAAGGTCAACAATTGAGGTCTCCAGCAGGGTCATCACATCTGAATATATTGATGTGCTGGTGGATTGGAAGGTCGGCGACTGAGGACCACAATATGGTCCTCATATTTGAATATATTGTTGTGTTGGTTGATTGGAAGGCCAATAATTGAGGTCTCCAGCAGGGTCATAATATTTGAATATATTGATGTGCTGGTTGGTTGAAAGGTCAGCGACTGAGGACCCCAGTAGGGTCATCATATTTGAATATATTGATGTGGTGGTTGATTGGAAGCTCAACAATTGAGGCTTCCAGCAGGGTCATTTAACCTGAATATATTGATGTGCAGGTTGATTGGAAGGTCAGCGTTTGAGAATCCCAGCAGGGTCATCATATCTGGATATGTTGATCTGCTGGTTGATTGGAAGGTCAACAGCTAAGGTCTCCAGCAGGGTCATCACATTTGAATATATTGATGTGCTGGTTGTTTGGAAGGTCAACAAATGAGATCTCTAGCATGGTCATTATAACAATATATTGATGTGCTGATTGAAAGGAAGTTCAACAAATGATCTCTCCCACAGGATCATCATAAATGAGCATATTGATATGGTTGATTGGAAGCTCAACAACTGAGGTCTCCAGCAGGGTCATCACATCTGTATATATTGATGTGCTGGTTGATTGGAAGGTCAACAACTGAGGTCTCCAGCAGCGTCATATCTGAATATATTGATGTGCTGGTTGAGTGGAAGGTCAACAACTGAGGTCTCCAGCAGGGTCATCAGATCTGAATATATTGATGTGCTGGTTGATTGGATGGTCAGCAACTGAGGTCTCCAGCAGGGTCATCATATCTGAAGATATTGATGTGTAGGTTGATTAAAAGTTCAACGGCTGAGTGCTCCAGCAGGGTCGTCATATCTGAATATATTGATATGCTGGTTGATTGGAAGGCCAACATCTGAGGTCTCCAGCGGGGTAATCATATCTGAATATATTGATGTGCTGGTTGATTGGAAGGTCAATAAGTGAGGTGTCAAGTATGGTCATTATATTTGAATATATTGATGTGCTGGTTGATAGGAAGATCAACGAATGAGGTCTCCAGCAAGGTCTTTTTGTTTGAATATATTGATGAGCTGGTTGACTGGAAGGTCAAAAACGTATGTGTCAAGTAGGGTCATCACATCTGAGTATATTTATGTGGTGGTTGATTGGAAGGTCAGTAACTGAAGTCTCCAGCAGGGTCATCACATCTGAATATATTTATGTGGTGGTTGATTGGAAGGTCAACATGGTCAATAACTGAAGTCTCCAGCAGCGTCATCACATCTCAATATATTGATGTGGTGGTTGTTTGGAAGGTCAACAACTGAGGTCTCCAGCAGGGTCATCATATATGAATATATTGATGTGGTGGTTGTTTGGAAGGTCACAACTGAGGTCTCCAGCAGGGTCATCATATATGAATATATTGATGTGGTGGTTGATTGGAAGGTCAACATGGTCAATAACTGAAGTCTCCAGCAGCGTCATCACATCTCAATATATTGATGTGGTGGTTGTTTGGAAGGTCACAACTGAGGTCTCCAGCAGGGTCATCGTATATGAATATATTGATGTGCTGGTCATCACAACCACTACAGTATTTTGCAAAGCTAAACTAATTTTTTTTTTTTCATTTGTGTGTTGTCTTCCATTCATTTGATAATACAATGTTACACCTTGTGAATGAACTTATGTACATTCAGCAAGTACAATATATCAAAGCCTTCACTCACTCCCTTGTGGGATTGAACGACTCCTAAGGTGCTATGGAAATGCAACAGTAAGTACTTCTTGCCATATCATCAAGTCCCAGAGAGTCAGTATTGATGGCAATACTTTACAACAAAGCTTTGACTGTTACACCTGTGTGTGATTGTACGACTCATATGGTGCTATGGAAGTGCAATAATAAGTACTTCTTTCCGTATAGGTGTGTACCAGAGGGTCAGTATTGATGGCAATACTGTACAACAAAGCTTTGACTGTTGCTCCTGTGTGTGATTGTACGACTCATATGGTGCTATGGAAGTGCAATAATAAGTACTTCTTTCCGTATAAGTGAGTACCAGAGGGTCAGTATTGATGGCAATACTGTACAACAAAGCTTTGACTGTTTCTCCTGTGTGTGATTGAATGACTCGTATGGTGCTATGGAAATGCAACAGTAAGTGCTTCTTGCCATATCATCAAGTCCCAGAGAGTCAGTATTGATGGCAATACTGTACAACAAAGCTTTGACTGTTGCTCCTGTGTGTGATTGTACGACTCATATGGTGCTATGGCAGTGCAATAATAAGTACTTCTTTCCGTATAAGTGAGTACCAGAGGGTCAGTATTGATGGCAATACTGTACAACAAAGCTTTGACTGTTGCTCCTGTATGTGATTGTATGACTCCTATGGTGCTATGGAAATGCAACAGTAAGTACTTCTTGCCTTATCATCAAGTCCCAGAGAGTCAGTATTGATGGCAATACTGTACAACAAAGCTTTGACTGTCACTCCTGTGTGAGATTGTACGACTCCTATGGGGCTATGGAAGTGCAATACTAAGCATTACTTACCATAGCATCAAGTCCCAGAGAGTCAGTATTGATGGCAATGCTGTGCAGCAAGGGTTTGATTGTCACTCCTGTGTTTGATGTACGACTCATAAGGTGCTATGTAAGTGCAATAATAAGTACTTCTTGCCATATCATTGTCCCAGAGGGTCAGTATTGATGGCAATACTGTGCAACAAAGGTTTGACTGTCACTCATGTGTTTGATGTACGACTCATAAGGTGCTATGTAAGTGCAATAATAAGTACTTCTTGCCATATCATCAAGTCCCAGAGGTTCAGTATTGATGGCAATACTGTGCAACAAAGGTTTGACTGTCACTCATGTGCATGATTGTACGACTCATTGTACGACTCATAAGGTGCTATGGAAGTGCAATAATAGGTACTTCTTGCCATATAAGTGAGTACCAGAGGGTCAGTATTGATGGCAATACTGTGCAACAAAGGTTTGACTGTCACTCATGTGCATGATTGTACGACTCATAAGGTGCTATGGAAGTGCAATAATAGGTACTTCTTGCCGTATAAGTGAGTACCAGAGGGTCAGTATTGATGGCAATACTGTGCAACAAAGGTTTGACTGTCACTCATGTGCATGATTGTACGACTCATAAGGTGCTATGGAAGTGCAATAATAGGTACTTCTTGCCGTATAAGTGAGTACCAGAGGGTCAGTATTGATGGCAATACTGTGCAACAAAGGTTTGACTGTCACTCATGTGCATGATTGTACGACTCATAAGGTGCTATGGAAGTGCAATAATAGGTACTTCTTGCCGTATAAGTGAGTACCAGAGGGTCAGTATTGATGGCAATACTGTGCAACAAAGGTTTGACTGTCACTCATGTGCATGATTGTACGACTCATAAGGTGCTATGGAAGTGCAATAATAAGTACTTCTTGCCATATAATTTAGTACCAGAGAGTCAGTATTGATGGCAATGCTATAGAACAAAGCTTTGACTGTCACTCCTGTGTGAGATTGTACGATTCCTATGGGGCTATGGAAGTGCAATAATAAGTACTTCTTGCCATATAATTTAGTACCAGAGAGTCAGTATTGATGGCAATGCTATAGAACAAAGCTTTGACTGTCACTCCTGTGTGAGATTGTACGATTCCTATGGGGCTATAGAAGTGCAATAATAAGTACTTCTTGCCATATAATTTAGTACCAGAGAGTCAGTATTGATGGCAATGCTATAGAACAAAGCTTTGACTGTCACTCCTGTGTGAGATTGTACGATTCCTATGGGGCTATGGAAGTGCAATAATAAGTACTTCTTGCCATATAATTTAGTACCAGAGAGTCAGTATTGATGGCAATACTGTGCAACAAAGGTTTGACTGTTGCTCATGTGCATGATTGTACGACTCCTATGTGCTATGGAAGTGCAATAATAAGTACTTCTTGCCATATAATTTAGTACCAGAGAGTCAGTATTGATGGCAGGTTTATGGTGAATAGTTGTAGCTGAAGCAATCCTCAAAATGAAAATTGAGACAGAATTGTTGTTGTAATATCAAATTAAGACTTTACTGTAGTCAGTTGAAGGAGTTAGATTTAAGGGAATGTACAAGTCTGATAAATACCAATCACATTATAACAAGATATTTAATTTTCACATCACCTTACCAAGTTATCCAAAAATTATATTAAATAATGAGTTGTTTGTTTAAGTAATAAAGAGCAACTTTGATTAGAATTTCCTTTATTTGTTTTCTAACATCTTGCCTATCTTTTCCTTTGTTAGACTTGGATACATTAAGTAAATACTTGCCCCTGTCCATAATTATTTCCTTTTTCCATATCACTTGAATTTTGGCATTAATACACTGCTTCTACATACATATGTTTGAATGTCAGTATGTGGTATGTTTCTTATACTAGTGCACTCATGGTGGGTTGTAAGCAAAAACTCACTATTACCACATCGCTTGATTGAAATTTGTAATCATTGTTCCTATTTTGTTTCTTTTTCATTTGTCAAATTAGATCAGAACAAACAAACAAACAAACAAACAAAATTAGATATCTCATTGAAGGCATAATCATGTAATTTTGCGGCAACAGGTTGTCATCTTTGAAGTCAATCACCTTGCTAATTCACAAAGTATTTCTAACGATTTCCTTTTTATCCAGTGATGCTACTATTTCAGAAGTGAGCATGCATTGTTTCTTTCTCCACAGACTTATTAAAGGGATTAAGAAGAGCAGCTTCTGATTGACCAGTTGTGAAATGGATAGCAAAATAGAAATGAAAGAAGAGAATCCTCTTACAGACAACATAGCCTCACAGAATGAGAAACAGTTCTTTACCAACATAAACAATGATGTTGCACTTCTGGACGATGTGTCAATCAAAACAGAAAGTAAATCAGAGATGTCTTTTCCACACGAGGGAGAATATTCCAGCAAACATCTCATAAAGGAAAGTAAGTCTCAAACTGTTATATCTAGCAACAACTGTAATGAGAACAGAAATTGAGGAGCAGTCTCTGCTTTCAGACAATGAGAGAGAATTTCTTCTGGAGGATCCAGTAATGAAGGTTAAGAAATACGAGACTGAACATGAAAGGGATAACAAAACAGAAATTAAACTGGAACCTTGGTGGCTGGAAACAGAATTTTCATCTATTTGTAATAACAATAAGGTAAGCTTTGTTGAAATCTACTGAAGTTAGAATTGTTGTTTATGCTTGATAAAATATTCAAATTATGTGACACAAAATTAATAAGGATAAGAGATAACTTGTGAATATGTACAGTGTTGTCAGATGTATAAAATCATTTTAAAGTGATGATAGTGATAGTTCTTGAAAATTAAAAAGCACTTGAGGGAAGTTTAGCTGAAATCATACCGAAGCATTCTGTGACAAAGTAACATTTGACAATCAGCTACACTTGTTATAAGAATTGACAGAAATATTAATTGAATAATGAATAATCTGACAGATTATTTTTAACAATAACCATAACAAACAATCCATCACTTAGCGTAACATTGTAAATAAACAAAAAAGAAGCTGATAATAGATCAGCATTTCACCTAGAAACCATATCTAACTGAAATATAAACTAAAGCTTTCCTGGTCAATATTAACCTGAAATTACTGTGTCTTTCACTGAAATTTTGTCACAAATCACTTATTTTTACATTAATATTAAGAGTTGATTAATTTTTAAGTATATATAAGTTAATTAGGTTTTTAAACATTTCTTGATCAGTGATGGTGTATTTTAAGTTCTGGCCCATAATGAATATAGGAGAATATAATAGTTATAGGGTTTAATGTCAATTTTAATGTTGCAAAATCTGAAAGGAAACCTTATTTGAGAAAAAAAGATGTTATATTCCCATAAATTTAAAACATAAAGTAACTCCTGCTGTTGTTTGTAAAACTTTACACTAATCCTATGCTCATCAAAAGATGGCACATAAAAAATTCAAGTTGAAAGAAAGTTAGGTTTTAATAATGAAAGTATATAATTTTTGTTTTAAACTAATAAATATTTTAAATAATTTAATTAAACCCTGTGTTAGGTGAGAGCTCTTTTTCACTTACATATATAGGTGCACGAAGGACATGTATCATCCAGCTATTCTAATTAACCTTTTGACCTACTTTGCAATTGTAATTAGTGAACTTTATTTGTATAGCATTCGGAAAGCACTGTTGACAAAATGTGGACATTACAATAAAGCATTTTAATGATATATTAACTCAACATTACATGTTGTGAAACTATATAACATTTGGAATTTCTACCCGTTAATTATTCTGCAGGGGCTCGAAACAATTTACACACATGGCATTCAGCGCAACTCCGTTACTCACATTAAGAACACCATCTTATAGTTCTCCCACATTGACAATTGCAGCCTTTGTCCCTCTGATATTTGTTTGTCAGGTGATCAGGACCGGTTCATTTCTGACATTTACAACACTATCTTATTGTTCTCCCACACTAACAACAGCCATCTCTGTCACTCTGGTATTGTTTGTCAGGTGATCAGGACAGGTTCATTTCTGATGTCTACAAAACTATTTTATAGTTCTCCCACACTGACAACAGCAGCCTCTGTCACTCTGGTCTTCGTTTGTCAGGTGATCAGGACAGGTTCATTTCTGATGTTTACAACACTATCTTATAGTTCTCCCACACTAACAACAGCCATCTCTGTCACTCTGATGTTTGTATGTCAGGTGATCAGGACGGGTTCATTTCTGATGTTTACAACACTATCTAATAGTTCTCCCACACTAACAACAGCAGCCTCTGTCACTCTGGTATTGTTTGTTAGGTGATCAGGACAGGTTCATTTCTGATGTTTACAACACTATCTTATTGTTCTCCCACACTAACAATTCCCATCTCTGTCACTCTGGTATTGATTGTTGGGTGATCAGCACAGGTTCATTTCTGATGTTTACAACACTATCTTATAGTTCTCCCACACTGACAACAGCAGCCTCTGTCAATCTGGTCTTCGTTTGTCAGGTGATCAGGACAGGTTCATTTCTGATGTTTACAACACTATCTTATAGTTCTCCCACACTGACAACAGCAGCCTCTGTCAATCTGGTCTTCGTTTGTCAGGTGATCAGGACAGGTTCATTTCTGATGTTTACAACACTATCTTATAGTTCTCCCACACTGACAACAGCTCCCTCTGTCACTCTGGTATTGTTTATCAGGTGATCAGGACAGGTTCATCTCTCACATTTACAACACTATATTATTGTTCTCCCACACTGGCAACAGCTCCCTCTGTCACTATAGTGTTTGTTTATCAGATGATCAGGAGAGGTTCATCTTTCACTTTGAACCACTATATTATTGTTCTCCCAAACTGACAACAGCAGTATCTGTCACTATAGTGTTTGTTTGTCAGGTGATCAGGACAGGTTCATTTCTGATGTTTACACCACTATCTTATAGTTCTCCCACACTAACAACAGCAGCCTCTGTCACTCTGGTATTGTTTATCAGGTGATCAGGACAGGTTCATCTCTCACATTTACAACACTATATTATTGTTCTCCCACACTGACAACATCAGTCTCTGTCACTCTGGTGTTTGTTTGGCTGATGATCGGACAGATCCATTTCTCAGATTGACAACACTATTTTATTGTTCTCTCACACTGACAACAGCTCCCTCTGTCACTCTGGTGTTTGTTTGTCAGATGATCAGGACAGGTCCATCTCTCACATTTACAACACTATATTATTGTTCTCCCACACTGGCAACAGCAGTCTCTGTCACTATAGTGTTTGTTTATCAGATGATCAGGAGAGGTTCATCTTTCACTTTGAACCACTATATTATTGTTCTCCCAAACTGACAACAGCAGTCTCTGTCACTATAGTGTTTGTTTGTCAGGTGATCAGGACAGGTTCATTTCTGATGTTTACAACACTATCTAATACTTCTCCCACACTAACAACAGCCATCTCTGTCATTCTGGTATTGTTTGTCAGTTGATCAGGACAGGTTCATTTCTGATGTTTACAACATTATCTTATAGTTCTCCCACACTAACAACAGCTATCTGTGTCATTCTGGTATTGTTTGTCAGTTGATCAGGACAGGTTCATTTCTGATGTTTACAACATTATCTTATAGTTCTCCCACACTAACAACAGCCATCTCTGTCATTCTGGTATTGTTTGTCAGTTGATCAGGACAGGTTCATTTCTGATGTTTACAACATTATCTTATAGTTCTCCCACACTAACAACAGCTATCTGTGTCACTCTGATGTTTGTTTGTCAGGTGATCAGGACAGGTTCATTTCTGATGTTTACAACATTATCTTATAGTTCTCCCACACTAACAACAGCTATCTGTGTCACTCTGATGTTTGTTTCTCAAGTGATCAGGACAGGTTCATTTCTGATGTTTACAACATTATCTTATAGTTCTCCCACACTAATAACAGCCATCTGTGTCACTCTGATGTTTGTTTGTCAGGTGATCAGGATGATCAGGACAGGTTCATTTCTGATGTCTACAACAGTATTTTATTGTTCTCCCACACTAACAACAGCCATCTCTGTCACTCTGATGTTTGTTAGGTGATCAGGACAGGTTCTTTTCTGACGTTTACAACACTATCTTATAGTTCTCCCACACACTAACAACAGCCATCTCTGTCACTCTGGTATTGTTTGTTAGGTGATCAGGACAGGTTCATTTCTGACGTTCACAACACTATGTTATACGAGGGCCGTTCAGAAAGTAGCCTCCGGTTGATTGCAAGAAATTCACCAAGTTAAATAAAAATATTTTAATATATACATCTTACAACTACATCTTTGCGCTATTTTTCTACATAGTTTCCATAACGATTGAGGCACTTTTCGTATCTGTTCACAAGCTTTGAAATTCCTTCTGCATAAAAATCACCCGCTTGTGCCTGGAGCCAGCCTGTGACCGCATCTTTGAGCTCTTCGTCGTCATCAACCCGCTAGGACCCGAGCCATTTCTTCATATGCATGAAGAGGTGATAATCGCTTGGCGCCAGATCTGGGCTGTAAGGTGAATGGTTGACAACGTCCCACTTGAAGGACTCAAGAAGGGCTGTTGTTCTGCGAGCAGAGTGAGGACGGGCGTTATCGTGCAAAAAAATGATACCGGAAGTCAGCATACCACGGCGTTTGTTCTGATAGCCCGTCGTAATTGTTTTAGTGTTTCACAGTACACGTCTTGATTAATGGTCGTCCCACGTTCCATGAATTCAACCAACAACACCCCTTTTGCATCCCAAAACACCGTTGCCATCAATTTTCAGGCAGAAAAATCTTGCCGGGCTTTTATTGATTTGGTAGGCGAATTTGAATGTGCCCACATCTTTGATTGTTCTTTTGCCTCAGGGTTCACGTACTTAATCCAGGTTTCGTCCCCGGTCACGATTCTGTTTGACAATGGTTTACCTTCGGCCTCATAACGTGACAGAAAGTCTAATGCATAGGCCATTCTTTGAGTTTTGTGGTGGTCGGTAAGCATTTTGGGCACCCATCGTGCACAGAACTTACGGTAACCCAATCTTGCTGTCACTATCTCGTACAAGAGATTCTTAGAAATCTGTGGAAAATCAGTAGACAACTCTGACATTGTGAAACGTCGGTTTTCACGAACTTTTGCATCAACTGTCTGAACGAGTTCGTCCATGACCAATGATGGTCTACCACTCCTCTCTTCATCATGAACGTTTTCTCGTCCACTTTTAAATAAAGGTACCCATTCACGGACCACTCCTTCACTCATAACTCTTGGTCCGTACACGGCACAAAGCTCACGATGAATAGCTGCTGCAGAATATCCTTTGGCTGTAAAAAACCTTATAACAGCGGGGTTTTCTATTGCAATACACATTTCAAACGGCCACAAACACTAAACTAGCGCAGGTACGACTTTCTTTCTCCCACGGCTTGATGCCGACTGACCTGCTGAGTGCGTGAATGCACAGATGGCGTCGCTACTCCCCCCACTACCCGCACGGTGACCGATCGGAGGCTACTTTCTGAATGGCCCTCGTAGTTCTCCCTCACTAACAGCCATCTCTGTCACTCTGATGTTTGTTTGTCAGGTGATCAGGACAGGTTCATTTCTGATGTTTACAACACTATCTTATAGCTCTCCCACTCTAACAATAGCCATCTCTGTCACTCTGGTATTGTTTGTCAGGTGATCAGGTCAGGTTCATTTCTGATGTTTACAACACTGTGTTATAGTTCTCCCACACTAACAACAGTCATCTCTGTCACTCTGGTATTGTTTGTCAGGTGATCAGGACAGGTTCATTTCTGATGTTTACAACACTATCTTATAGCTCTCCCACTCTAACAATAGCCATCTCTGTCACTCTGGTATTGTTTGTCAGGTGATCAGGTCAGGTTCATTTCTGATGTTTACAACACTATCGTATAGTATTCCCACACTGAAAACAGCAGCCTCTGTCACTCTGGTCTTCGTTTGTCAGGTGATCAGGACAGGTTCATTTCTGATGTTTACAACACTGTGTTATAGTTCTCCCACTCTAACAACAGCCATCTCTGTCACTCTGGTCTTCGTTTGTCAGGTGATCAGGACAGGTTCATTTCTGATGTTTACAACTTTATCTTATAGTTCTCCCACACTAACAACAGCCATCTCTGTCACTCTGGTATTGTTTGTTGGGTGATCAGCACAGATTCATTTCTGATGTTTACAACACTATCTTATAGTTCTCCCACACTAACAACAGCAGTCTCTGTCACTCTGGTATTGTTTGTTGGGTGATCAGCACAGGTTCATTTCTGATGTTTACAACACTATCTTATAGTTCTCCCACACTAAACATAGCCATCTCTGTCACTAAGGTATTGTTTGTCAGGTGATCAGGACAGGTTCATATCTGATGTTTACAACACTATCTTATAGTTCTCCCACACTGACAACAGCCATCTCTGCCATTCTGGTGTTCTTTTGTCAGGTGATCAGGACAGGTTCATTTCTGATATTTACAGCACAATCTTATAGTTCTCCCACACTGACAACAGCCATCTCTGCCACTCTGGTGTTCATTTGTCAGGTGATCAGGACAGGTTCATTTCTGATGTTTACAGTACAATCTTATAGTTCTCCAACACTGACAACAGCAGCCTCTGTCACTCTGGTATTGTTTGTCAGGTGATCAGGACAGGTTCATTTCTGATGTTTACAACACTATCTTATAGTTCTCCCACACTAACAATAGCCATTTCTGTCACTCTAGTAATTTTTGTCAGGTGATCAGGACAGGTTCATTTCTGATGTTTACAACACTATCTTATAGTTCTCCCACACTAACAATAGCCATTTCTGTCACTCTAGTAATTTTTGTCAGGTGATCAAGTCAGGTTCATTTCTGATGTTTACAACACTATTTTATAGTATTACCAAACTGACAACTGCAGCCTCTGTCACTCTGGTCTTCGTTTGTCAGGTGATCAGGACAGGTTCATATCTGATGTTTACAACACTATCTTATAGTTCTTCTACACTAACAACAGCAGCCTCTGTTACTCTGGTATTGTTTGTCAGGTGATCACGACAGGTTCATTTCTGATGTTTACAACACTATCTTATAGTTCTCCCACACTAACAACAGCCATCTCTGCCATTCTGGTATTATTTGTTAGGTGATCAGGACAGGTTCATTTCTGACTTTTACAACACTATCTTATAGTTCTCCCACACCAACAACAGCCATCTCTGCCATTCTGGTATTGATTGTTAGGTGATCAGCACAGGTTCATTTCTTATGTTTACAACACTGTCTTATAGTTCTCTCACACTAATAACAGCCATCTCTGTCACTCTGATGTTTGTTTGTCAGGTGATCAGGTCAGCTTCATTTCTGATGTTTAGAACACTATCTTTTAGTTCTCCCACACTAACAACAGCAGCCTCTGTCACCCTAGTGTTTGTTTGTCAGGTGATCACCACAGGTCCAATTCTCACATTTACAACACTATATTATGGTTCTCCCACACTGACAGCAGCAGTCTCTGTCACTATGGTGTTAGTTTGTCTGATGATCAGGACAGGTTCATCTCTCACATTCACAACACTATATTATTTTTCTCCCACACACTGGCAACAGCAGTCCGTGTCACTCTGGTGTTTGTTTATCATATGATCAGGGCAGGTTCATCTCTCACATATACAACACTATATTATTGTTTCCCACACTGGAAACAGCAGTCTCTGTCACTTTGGTGTTTGTTTATCATATGATCAGGGCAGGTTCATCTCTCACATATACAACACTATATTATTGTTTCCCATACTGGAAACAGCAGTCTCTGTCACTCTGGTGTTTGTTTATCAGTTGATCCGGAGAGGTCCATTTCTCACATTTACAACACTATATTATTGTTCTCCCTCACTATCAACAGCAGTCTCTGTCACTCTGGTGTTTGTTTATCAGGTGATCTGGAGAGGTCCATTTCTCACATTGACAACACTAAATTATTGCTCTCCGACACTATCAGCAGCAGTCTCTGTCACTCAGGTGTTTGTTTATCAGGTGATCAGGAGAGGTCCCTTTCTCGCATTTACAACACTATATTATTGCTCTCCGACACTATCAACAGCAGTCTCTGTCACTCTGGTGTTTGTTTATCAGGTGATCAGGACAGGTTCATTTCTCACATTGACAACACTAAATTATTGCTCTCCGACACTATCAGCAGCAGTCTCTGTCACTCAGGTGTTTGTTTATCAGGTGATCTGGAGAGGTCCATTTCTCACATTTACAACACTATATTATTGCTCTCCAACACTATCAGCAGCACTCTCTGTCACTCAGGTGTTTGTTTATCAGGTGATCAGGAGAGGTCCATTTCTCACACTTACAATACTATATTATTGTTTTCCCACACTGGAAACAGCAGTCTCTGTCACTCTGGTGTTTGTTTAACAGGTGATCAGGAGAGGTCCCTTTCTCACATTTACAACACTATATTATTGCTCTCCGACACTATCAGCAGCAGTCTCTGTCACTCTGGTGTTTGTTTAACAGGTGATCAGGAGAGGTCCCTTTCTCACATTTACAACACTATATTATTGCTCTCCGACACTATCAGCAGCAGTCTCTGTCACTCTGGTGTTTGTTTATCAGGTGATCTGGAGAGGTCCATTTCTCACATTTACAACACTATATTATTGTTTTCCCACACTGGAAACAGCAGTCTCTGTCACTCTGGTGTTTGTTTATCAGGTGATCAGTGCAGGTTCATTTCTCACATTGACAACACAATATTATTGTGCCCCGACACTGACAACAGCAGTCTATGTCACTATGGTGTTTGTTTGTCTGATGATCAGGACAGGTTCATCTCTCTAATTGACAACACTATATTATTGTTCTCGCCCACACTGACAACAGCAGACTCTGTCACTCTGGTGTTTGTTTATCAGGTGATCAGGACAGATCCGTTTCTCACATTTGCAACACTATATAATTGTTCTCCCACACTGACAACAGCAGTCTCTGTCACTATGGTGTTTGTTTGTCTGATGATCAGGTCAGGTTCATCTCTCACATTTACAACACTATATTTGTTCTCCCACACTGACAACAGCTCCCTCTGTCACTCTGGTGTTTTGTTTATCAGGTGATCAGGACAGATCCGTTTCTCACATTTACAACACTATATTTGTTCTCCCACACGGACAACAGCTCCCTCTGTCACTCTGGTGTTTTGTTTATCAGGTGATCAGGACAGGTTCTTCTCTCACATTTATAACATTATATTTGTTCTCCCACGCTGACAACAGCAGTCTCTGTCACTATGGTGTTTGTTTGTCTGATGATCAGGACAGGTTCATCTCTCACATTTACAACACTTTATTTGTTCTCCCACACTGACAACAGCTCCCTCTGTCACTCTGGTGTTTTGTTTATCAGGTGATCTGGACAGGTTCTTCTCTCACATTTATAACATTATATTTGTTCTCCCATGCTGACAACAGCAGTCTCTGTCACTATGGTGTTTGTTTGTCTGATGATCAGGACAGGTTCATCTCTCACATTGACAACACTATATTACTGTTCTCCCACACTGACAACAGCTCCCTCTGTCACTCTGGTGTTTTGTTTATCAGGTGATCAGGACAGGTTGGTCTCTCACATTTACAACATTATATTTGTTCTGCCACACTGACAACAGCAGTCTCTGTCACTATGGTGTTTGTTTGTCAGATGATCAGGACAGATCCGTTTCTCACATTTGCAACACTATATAATTGTTCTCCCACACTGACAGCAGCAGTCTCTGTCACTATGGTGTTTGTTTTTCTGATGATCAGGACAGGTTCATCTCTCACATGGACAACACTATATTATTTTTCTCCCACACACTGACAACGGCAGTCCCTGTCACTCTGGTGTTTGTTTATCAGATGATCAGGACAGGTTCATTTCTCACATTGATAACACTATAATCTTGCTCTCCAACACTATCAGCAGCAGTCTCTGTCCCTCTGGTGTTTGTTTATCAGGTGATCTGGAGAGGTCCATTTCTCGCATTTACAACACTAAATTATTGTTCTCCCACACGATCAACAGCCGTCTCTGTCACTCTGGTGTTTGTTTGTCAGGTGATCAGGACAGGTTCATTTCTCACATTGACAACACAATATTATTGTTCTCCCACACTATCAGCAGCCGTCTCTGTCACTCTGGTGTTTGTTTGTCAGGTGATCAGGACAGGTTCATTTCTCACATTGACAACACAATATTATTGTTCTCCCACACTGACAACAGCAGACTCTGTCACTCTGGTGTTTGTTTATCAGATGATCAGGACAGGTTCATTTCTCACATTGACAACACTATATTATTGTTCTCCCACACTATCAGCAGCAGTCTCTGTCACTCTGGTGTTTGTTTGTCAGGTGATCAGGACAGGTTCATTTCTCACATTGACAACACAATATTATTGTTCTCCCACACTGACAACAGCAGTCCCTGTCACTCTGGTGTTTGTTTATCAGATGATCAGGACAGGTTCATTTCTCACATTGACAACACTATATTATTGTTCTCCCACACTGACAACAGCAGTCCCTGTCACTCTGGTGTTTGTTTATCAGATGATCAGGACAGGTTCATTTCTCACATTGACAACACTATATTATTGTTCTCCCACACTATCAACAACTGTCTCTGTCACTCTGGTGTTTGTTTGTCAGATGATCAGGACAGGTTCATTTCTCACATTGACAACACTATATTATTGTGCCCGACACTGACAACAGCAGTCTATGTCACTATGGTGTTTGTTTGTCTGATGATCAGGACAGGTTCATTTCTCACATTGACAACACTATATTATTGTTCTCCCACACTATCAACAACTGTCTCTGTCACTCTGGTGTTTGTTTGTCAGATGATCAGGACAGGTTCATTTCTCACATTGACAACACTATATTATTGTGCCCGACACTGACAACAGCAGTCTCTGTCACTCTGGTGTTTGTTTATCAGATGATCAGGACAGGTTCATTTCTCACATTGACAACACTATATTATTGTTCTCCCACACTGACAACAGCAGTCCCTGTCACTCTGGTGTTTGTTTATCAGATGATCAGGACAGGTTCATTTCTCACATTGACAACACTATATTATTGTTCTCCCACACTATCAACAACTGTCTCTGTCACTCTGGTGTTTGTTTGTCAGATGATCAGGACAGGTTCATTTCTCACATTGACAACACTATATTATTGTGCCCGACACTGACAACAGCAGTCTATGTCACTATGGTGTTTGTTTGTCTGATGATCAGGGCAGGTTAATTTCTCACATTGACAACACTATATTATTGTGCCCGACACTGACAACAACTGTCTCTGTCACTATGGTTTTTGTTTGTCTGATTATCAGGGCAGGTTAATTTCTCACATTGACAACACTATATTATTGTGCCCCGACACTGACAACAGCAGCCTATGTCACTATGGTGTTTGTTTGTCTGATGATTAGGACAGATCCATTTCTCACATTTACAACACTATATTATTGATCTCCCACACACTGACAACAGCTCCCTCTGTTGCTGTGGTGTATGTTTATCAGGTGATCAGTTTAGGTCCGTTTCTCACATTTACGACACCATTGTGTTATTGTTCTTTGTCTCCTGTTGGGCAGATTTTGGAGGAAAATTGTTGAATTTTTCAGTTAGCGTTTGAGTATTCTATTTTGGTATTCGTTTTCTGTAAGTGGTTATTTTCCAAGTTATCATGATCCCAGTTCCTAACATTTCCATTAAATGTGGAAGTACTTTATATAGTTTCATTTCTATTTCTTCTAAATGTTTTTAATGTTTCCTAATTTCTAACTGTAAAAGTTTTTTGTCTACAGTTTCTGGTTGCACATTGCCGTGGTTATTTTTGAAGAATTTCCTAACTAATTTCGAAGTCCCTCTTTATTCAAATGTAGTTTTGTGAATTTAATATTTGTAAAAACTCTGTTCTTTTTTTCTTAGTTTTAAGTAAGTTTTAATTTCTTGTTTTTGTGTTCCGTAACCTTCATTGAATTCCTGACAGCTTTTAGCTTTTAACAAGGTGAATCGCTTAGCCATTTTCTCTGCTGTTTCACCACGTATAGGTGCAGTCTTATAAAGTCTACTCTTTTTGTTCCTTCAGGATGGTAAGCCTTTAGATGCAAAACTTATTTCTTGAGGGGATCATAGAAAATAACCTTATTCAAAGGTCGAGTACTTCTAGCAATGGTTCTATGTTGGCAGAGCTGATCCATCAAGACTACTCAATTTAGTCATGTTATAAAATGCCAAAAATTTTGGTTTCCTTTTGTCAAATGTTTCTTTGTCTATTGCGTTTTCATAGTGAATGGTTGATAAAACTATATCACTTTGGTTTTTGCCCTAAAAAGGAACAAGAGTCTTGTTTTTTTAAAACCCAAACAGTGATAAATATTCCTCTGGCTGTTTGGCAAGAACCTGGCTGGGATTTGCCTCTTGTTTTGCTCAAAGTTCCCGCGGAAGTGAGTTTTTTTTTCTCTGAGCAAGTTTTAGCAAGTGTCATGCTTGGAAAACAATTATCGCCAGTAATATTTCTATTTGAATTAATTAAAGTGGCGCTGTTAACACACACTTCACTTACTTTTATTGATAAGGACAATTGTTTCGCGGACCGTTGCCCGCATCCTCAACTTTTGAACCACTACTGCTTGGGTTAGGATTCCAAGTTGTGGTTGTGGATGTATTGCTTCTGGTGACATCTGTTGGGCAGGCGATGAGACTTATTAAGCAATCCTTATGCTGGCACTTCATGTTCATCAATGTTTGGTAGTATTTCTGAATGTAGATTTTTTCCCATGTTGATAATATAAACAAATTCGAAAGTTCTGCCAATAGTTTGATGTTCGGATTGATTTTGTGGTGTGTTTCCCAAAAATGATGTGCTACTGCAGATTTGTCTGGCTGTTTTGACTTGATGTGCCTTCTGTGCTCTTTATTGTGTGTTTCAAGGTTTCGTAATGTCTTTACAATGTATTTCCTGTTGCACTCTTGACATTCAATGGCATATATTGCTGATTTTATCTCCATGGGTATTTTGTTCTTCAGAGAGGAGCCCAGGAGGTTTATTTATACTGTATTTGTTAATCAGTGCTAGTTTGATCTTGAATATCTTGAATACTTTCTTGAATTTGTTGTTGAGTTGTGGGTTGTATGTGATTTTGTGAAATTTAGGAGGTTTTTCTTTATGGGTTAAGGTGGTAATTTCCTTTGACGTGTTTCATTCTTTTGTATTTGTTGATGGTGAAGGTATTGAAAACATTATCTACTGCTGTGCTCAGAATGTGTTTATATTCAGAGGGATTGAGTAGGACATTAACTATTCTGAAAGCTGGACTATTGAACACAGCAAATTGGTGTGCAATGGGATTGAAGCTGTTTCATTTTTTGCAGTTGTTGGTGTGTGTAGTTTTCCTGTGTATTCCAAATGCTATTTTGTTATTCTTTTTGAATATGTTTAGATCTAGAAATTGGATGCAGTCATTTTCTCTTTCTATTGTAAATATTATTTTGGGTTCCTGCAGGTTGAGTTTTAAGGCATCTTGTGCAAGTTTTGCTGGGACTATGGTGAAAATGTTGTCTACGTATCTGTACCAAATTTCGAAAATTTGTGGAAAGGCTTTGGTAAACAGTTCTGCCATGAACGGCAAAAGTGAGTTTATCATAGCTAGGCCTGTGACTTGTTGGTATATGTGGTTATTAAAGCTGAAAGCTGACTGTTTTATGCATAGGTTGGCGAGTTTGATCAAGTCTTCTATTTCTGTAATGTGTAGATCTGTGGTGTGTAGCCATTTTCTGAGGAGTTCTGGGAGTTTTTCTGTGGGAATGCTAGGAAATAATGATTGTACATCAAAAAATACTAGTTTGTCTCCTTTGGATATAGTGATGCCTTTTATTTTTCCTATAGTTCTAGTGAATTTCTTGGACTTGGGTTGTTGAACTTGGTTAGTGAGTTAAATTTATTGTTTAGCCATTTTGTTAGTTCATATGTGGGAGAGCTAATATTGTTGATTATGGGTCTCATGCTGTGGTCTGCTTTGTGCTTTGCTTTTGGGGAGGGCATACAGTCTTGGAAGA
This sequence comes from Hymenopus coronatus, assembly GCA_030762935.1. NCBI lineage: Eukaryota > Metazoa > Arthropoda > Insecta > Mantodea > Hymenopodidae > Hymenopus > Hymenopus coronatus. Next base: position 59,256,895 of record CM060880.1, on the reverse strand, counting down.
GTTGGATTCTTTGGGTTTATTTTTCGTTTTTGGTTGTTTGAAATTGTGGTAACTTCTTTGAGAGTTTTCTTGAGGTCATCAGTGTATGTTTTTAGTGGACTCTTCTGTAAAGGTGAATAATCTGGGCAGTTTAACATGGTTTCTACTCTTTGTATGTAGTCGGTTTTTGTCCAATATGGCTATGGTATTACCTTTATCTGATTTTATGTGTATAACCAATTTGGATTTCAATTGGTTGCTTGTTTGTTTTTCCTATATTTTAGTTTCTTTAAAATTTCTTTGCATTCAGTTTTAACTATTGTCTGTTCGATGTCCTTGAGTTGTGTGGATGCAATATCTATGTGTGCAATGTAATCGTCAATGTTCATAGAGAAAACTACAATGTCTTTAATCATTGTTTAGAAAATCAATTTCTTTTTTGTTGAAAGTTTGTTTGGACAAGTTCAAGACGTAATTCTGTGGTGGTAATGTTTTGATTTTTGGTTTAGTTTTGATGCTGTTTCTTCAGCTTGAACATTTTGTTCTTGAGTTTACGGTTTTTTGCTTTCATACACAAGTGTAAAATCTTATGGAGGTGGTCATTTAAATTTTCCCATGCTGTGGAGCCTAAACTGTTAGATAGTTTTTTGTATTGTAGGCAGATCTGCGTTTGTATTACTTTCTTCTCCGAGGCTAGTTGGTGTGCACTATTGTCGGCCTTTAGAGTTTTCCTAACAAATTTCGGGACAATTTTGTTGAGCTTGCAAAGTTTTAAAAATTCTAAATTTGCTACTGTGTTTTGTTTTTTGCTGTGGAGGTTGATAAATGCTTTAACTTTCTTGTTGGACTGTCCGAAATCAGTGTTGTAAGATATTGAATTGCTTACCTCTTGGATCGACATTTTAATTGTTGTTGTTGTTACCACGTGTTTAAATTGCTCCTAAGACCTGTTTGTCTATTATTATAAAGGTATAATTTTGAAGCTGCTTACAGTGAACGCATAATCAAATTGCATTCATTAAAGTGGTACTGTTAACATACGCTTCATTACTTTTATTGAGTAGGTCAATTGTATCGTGGACGGGAAACACGTCAAAGAAATTACCACCTTAACCCATAAAGAAAAGCCTCCCAAATTTCACAACTCTACAACAAATTCAAGAAAGTATTCAACGTTGAACTAGCACCAATTAACAACTACAGTATAAAAATCCTCCTGGGCTCCTCTCTGAAGAACAAAATACCCATGGAGAAAAAATCAGGAATATATGCCATTGAATGTCAAGACTGCAACAGGAAATACATTGGAAAGACAATAAGAAACCTTGAAACATGCAATAAAGAGTACAGAAGACACATCAAGTCAAAACAGCTGGACAAATCTGCAGTAGCACATCGTGTTTGGGAAACACACAACGAAATCAATCCGAACATCAAACTATTGACAGAACTTTCGAATCCATTTCAATTATCATCATGGGGAAAAAATCTACATTCATAAATACCACCACACATTGATGAACATGGATTTCCTCCCTAAGGATTTCTTAACAAGTCTCATCGCCCGCCCAACATATGTCACCACAAGCAACACATCCTCAATCACGACTTGGAATGTAAACAGAAGCTATAGTGGTTCAACAGCTGAGGATGCAGGCAACGGTCCGCGAAACAATTGGCCTACTTTGTGTGTTAACAGTACCACTTTAATTAATTCAATTTGATTATGCCTTCACTGTAAGCAGCTTCAAAATTATGCATTTATGTTTCTATTTGACTCAGGAATAGGTTCAACTAAGTGCAAAACACAGTCTTCAGAGCTATTGCTTTGCCTTCAGGTTGTGTAACTTCATATATTTCAAGATTTATGGAACATGGTGTTTTACAATCCAGAAGCACAAACATTTTTACAGCATACTTGCAGGCTTACTTAGGAATATGTTGTCAAAGGGGAAAATTTCTTCTAAAAGCAAGTAGCTGCTTTTCATTAATTGTAAGATTTCTCTGCTCATGTCTCATATCATAAAATGTGATTATTTCAATAGAAAACAAAACCTGTTTTCACTCATTGTCAAATAGCAAAATTGCAGGACCATTTCCTCCTCACAGATTTTTTCTAGAGCACCTTAGACTGCCTATTAGATACAAAAGACCAATGAACACTCTTATTTTAACATGAAGAGTATTTCTGGTATCTCTAGTGCCGTCAAGAAATTTTTCTTGTAATACTTCAATGTAAACATTACTTGAAGCTACAATAATATTGATTACACTTCTGAATAAAAATAAATCCAAAGTCGAGTTTTGTGACTCGAGCTTTTGATTTGGGACTAGCCACATGTATTACTACATTATGCACAGGAGTGCAAGGCGTTACATTATGCCATTTTGTCTCTCCAACCCAGGCCAGATAGCTCACCTTCAACATTAGTCTCATCTTCACTCACTTCTTGCTCTGATGCCCTTCATCATTACTCTCCTCTTTGTCGCTATTTTCAAAGAACCACTTGAGCCATATATTCTGATCTACAGTCATTTGAACTTTTGTCTTCCTTTGATTTCTCATTATTGAGTTGATAAACACAGCAACTTGTAAAGATGAATTGCTGCAAATAACAAAATATCACTATTGCCACATTGTTTTAGGAATAATGATGATAAAATAGGAAGACCTTATTGTTAGCACACTAGATGAACAACAGTTACTAAGGAGATGCATTGTTAATGCTCACAAACAAAACCTAACAATGCAGAACTGTTGTTTGTAATTACAAATACTACTTACAATGGAACACGGTCATCCACACCACATGACAGAAATAAGTTCACCACAAATTCAACGTTCAAGAACAGCTATTGTAATTCAACTGAATAATAGCTTAATGTTTGTCCAAGAGGTACACAGAATCACACATGTATAGCACTAATAGGTTTTCCAAAATTATAGAAGAAAAAGTCTGTATGAAATCTGTCATACATGTGTCTAATGAATGGTTAAAAGCAAAATTATTTGAAAAATCTTAATATCAATATAAGAAATATAATAAATAATGCTCAAAACAAAATAAATTTATTCTAATTAAACAGAGTGATCCAAATTAAACATATAACTTGAAATTTCAGTGAGGAAGAACATTATATTTTGAATGAAGGTCTAAAATCCTATGTAGATTTTTCAAAAAATGCAGATTATTATGTGGCAAATAAAGAAATTGGCAATTAGGGCTCAAATGAAAATTAATCTATAATAAAGTAAAATACAGTAAAATCTTACAAAATTGGAATAAAAACCACCTTAAATTGCAACCTACAAGTTATACAATCATGAAGTGAAGAAAATCTACACGCACTCGCACATACACACACAACATTTATGCTAAAGCTGATAAAGATAATAGCTTTAAATAAAACTCCCTACTTTAGCACAATGGAACTTTTACTCCAAGATAAACAAAGCAGTTTAAAAAAAATAAATTAGGAGCATATGAATAAAAAAATCTCTTGAGTTAATGGAAAGGAGCAACAATAGAGGTTTGTCTGACAATGCATAATTTGTTTCTTTCAATATATGTACTTTTATTTCCAAGCATTCCTATGGAAAATTCTTATATGTTTAAAAATGGTTGTCTTTGAAATTAAATAAGGATTTAATAAATGATTATGTTTTGCTTTCTAATTTGTTCTTAGCTCAACTCTTTCAATTTGAAATGGAAAATTCTATCAACAGGTATTGCTGTTAATAACATATTCCACTTTCACCTTTCTTTACTTGCTGATCTTTTCATGACCTATTTTGAAATGGAGGTCATTAAAGCATTCTCTCTAATTTTTACTTTTTGTACCTATTCTATGTACATGATGAATTGAGAAGATATTGATTGTTTAAAGTGTTCTGTGCCTACTTTAGCTGTTTATGGCACCGCAGGTGATGGCACTGGTGATATATGGAATGAAGATAGAGCACCGATGGAATGAGATGGCAGGATTAACTGGAGAAAACCCACCCCTGTGCAGCTGCAAATCCCACATGCATCGTTTGGGGTCGAACTCCAGCTGTATTGGTGAGAGGCAAGCAGTGTAACCACTGGCCACAATGTAGCCGTGAGAAGGTTATGTATTCACCCAAAGCACAACTTTTTAGGTCCCCTGGGTCAGGTCAAGCATCTTTTGAATTGTTCTTGCACATAAAAGAGAAAGAGAACTCAGTTAAATACGAGGGCCGTTCAGAAAGTAGCCTCCGGTTGATTGCAAGAAATTCACCAAGTTAAATAAAAATATTTTAATATATACATCTTACAACTACATCTTTGCACTATTTTTCTACATAGTTTCCATAACGATTGAGGCGCTTATTGTATCTGTTCACAAGCTTTGAAATTCCTTCTGCATAAAAATCACCCGCTTGTGCCTGGAGCCAGCCTGTGACCGCATCTTTGAGCTCTTCGTCGTCATCAAACCGCTGGGACCCGAGCCATTTCTTCATATGCATGAAGAGGTGATAATCGCTTAGCGCCAGATCTGGGCTGTAAGGTGGATGGTTGACAACGTCCCACTTGAAGGACTCAAGAAGGGCTGTTGTTCTGCGAGCAGAGTGAGGATGGGCGTTATCGTGCAAAAAAACGATACCGGAAGTCAGCATACCATGGCGTTTGTTCTGTATAGCCCGTCGTAATTGTTTTAGTGTTTCACAGTACACGTCTTGATTAATGGTCGTCCCACGTTCCATGAATTCAACCAACAACACCCCTTTTGCATCCCAAAACACCGTTGCCATCAATTTTCGGGCAGAAAAATCTTGCTGGGCTTTTATTGGTTTGGTAGGCGAATTTGAATGTGCCCACATCTTTGATTGTTCTTTTGCCTCAGGGTTCACGTACTTAATCCAGGTTTCGTCCCCGGTCACGATTCTGTTTGACAATGGTTCACCTTCGGCCTCATAACGTGACAGAAAGTCTAATGCATAGGCCATTCTTTGAGTTTTGTGGTGGTCAGTAAGAATTTTGGGCACCCATCGTGCACAGAACTTACGGTAACCCAATCTTGCTGTCACTATCTCGTACAAGAGAGTCTTAGAAATCTGTGGAAAATCAGTAGACAACTCCGACATTGTGAAACGTCGGTTTCCACGAACTTTTGCATCAACTGTCTGAACGAGTTCGTCCATGACCAATGATGGTCTACCACTCCTCTCTTCATCATGAACGTTTTCTCGTCTACTTTTAAATAAACGTACCCATTCACGGACCACTCCTTCACTCTTAAGTCTTGGTCCGTACACGGCACGAAGCTCACGATGAATAGCTGCTGCAGAATATCCTTTGGCTGTAAAAAACCTTATAACAGCACGCACTTCTCATTTGGCGGGGTTTTCTATTGCAGTACACATTTCAAACGCCCACAAACACTAAACTAGCGCAGGTACGACTTTCACTCGACCACGGCTTGATGCCGACTGACCTGCTGAGTGCGTGAATGCACAGATGGCGTCGCTACTCCCCCCACTACCCGCACTGTGACCGATCGGAGGTTACTTTCTGAACGGCCCTCGTATATGTACAAATGGGGTACCCACCTCAAACTATCCTTCACATGGAAAAACTTTGGTTTTCTAAACAATAGCTCTAATGGGTTTTGATTAAATTTCAGTATATTGTTACAATGTGACCTTCTCATGCAGACCTGGAATGTGAGACATTTCAGGTTTATATAATGTGTGAACAAGGTCAGGAAGTGTGCCACAGCTGTAACAAGAACCTTCTGGAATTTGATTCCTGGTGCCTCTTGAGTGCTCTGCATCAAGAAATGTCCAGAAAACTTGTGACGTCATTTTCCCCTAATAAAAGCGGGAAGAATTCAGTGCTGTCTGAGTTGTGATTTGAACATAATCATGAGAGACAGCAGTAGGGTGTGAACCACGGACAGCATACTGCTGTAAGTTGTCTTACATCTAAGTGAAGTTAATTGTTTATTTGTAAACAATTGTTGAATTAATAGATATTTGTTACATTGGTGTCAGAAGTGCAATTATTACGCCAAGATGGAGGAAATGATGAAACGTTTATTGGTTAAAATGAAGAAGATGGAGTACAGCATGGAGAAGTTAGATGAGAAATGAAATAACTACAGTGAATGCCTCATTAGAGAAGGTGCAGACAGATATGAAAACAGAATGGAAACTGCAGAAGAGAGGATCAACTCTGTCATGGGGAAGATGAAAAATGAGATGTGGATGAAAACGAAACTCTCTACTAAAATGAATGAACAACTGACTGGAATAAAGGACGTAGAAGAGCTTGGTGAAACAATGAGAGACCGCAACCAACACCTTAATGCCCTGGAAAATGTCAAGGAGTGAAGTGTGGAAAATGATCCCAACATTGGCAAAGTCTGTAGAGCTCTGGGAGGCCCTCATAAAACGCTTCAGTAACCATCTCTTGGCTGCAGATTGCAGTCAACTTAAGGTGGAGCTGCAACAGCCAAGTGAAACAATGCAGAAGTTCACTGTAGCCATCAAACAGTTTGCAAACAAAGTCCTAGTGAATCAGCCTCATAGCTACATATCCTAAGAAGCTTTGTCGATATGACAGTGACTGATGTTTGGCAACTATAAGACAATCCACAAGGTGTTAATGGCAGCACTTAGAATAGAGGCGGCCAAGATTACAGCTGCGCCCAGTGCGGGAACAAGGAGTATTTGGTATGACCAGCAAAGGGATACAACCCAGAGACGACAACAACAACCTTCAGGTGGTGTGCATGATGCTCCAGGACACCTAGACAGGGACTGTCCACAGCAAGATGACATCTGTACACAGTGCCAGGACCAGAGTATTTGCTATAACCAGCAAAGGGATACAACACAGAGACAACAACAACATTCAGGTGGTGGGTGTGTGACACTCCAGACACCTAGAGAGGGACTATCCAGAACAAGATAAAAGCACCAGGAGTATTTGCTATGACAACCTTCAGGTGGTGTGTGTGACACTCCAGGACACCTAGAGCAGGACTGACCACAGCAAGATAACAGCTGTGCCCAGCGTGAGGACCTGGAGTATTTGCTATGTCAACCTTCAGGTGGTGTGTGTGACACTCCAGGACACCTAGAGAGGATTGTCCTCAGCAAGATAACAGCTATGCCCAGCGTGAGGACCAGGAGTATTTGCTATGACAACCTTCAGGTGGTGTGTGTGACACTCCAGGACACCTAGAGAGGATTGTCCTCAGCAAGATAACAGCTATGCCCAGCGTGAGGACCAGGAGTATTTGCTATGACAACCTTCAGGTGGTGTGTGTGAGACACTCCAGGACACCTAGAGAGGATTGTCCTCAGCAAGATAACAGCTATGCCCAGCGTGAGGACCAGGAGTATTTGCTATGACAACCTTCAGGTGGTGGGTGTGTGACACTCCAGACACCTAGAGAGGGACTATCCAGAACAAGATAAAAGCACCAGGAGTATTTGCTATGACAACCTTCAGGTGGTGTGTGTGACACTCCAGGACACCTAGAGCAGGACTGACCACAGCAAGATAACAGCTGTGCCCAGCATGAGGACCTGGAGTATTTGCTATGTCAACCTTCAGGTGGTGTGTGTGACACTCCAGGACACCTAGAGAGGATTGTCCTCAGCAAGATAACAGCTATGCCCAGCGTGAGGACCAGGAGTATTTGCTATGACAACCTTCAGGTGGGGTGTGTGACACTCCAGGACACCTAGAGAGGATTGTCCTCAGCAAGATAACAGCTATGCCCAGCGTGAGGACCAGGAGTATTTGCTATGACAACCTTCAGGTGGTGGGTGTGTGACACTCCAGACACCTAGAGAGGGACTATCCAGAACAAGATAAAAGCACCAGGAGTATTTGCTATGACAACCTTCAGGTGGTGTGTGTGACACTCCAGGACACCTAGAGCAGGACTGACCACAGCAACATAACAGCTGTGCCCAGTGCGAGGACCAGGAGTATTTGCTATGACCAGCAATGGGATATAACCCAGAGACAATAACAACAACCTTCAGGTGGTGTGTGTAACACTCCAGGACACCTAGAGAAGGATTGTCCTCAGCAAGATAACAGCTATGCCCAGCGTGAGGACCAGGAGTATTTGCTATGTCAACCTTCAGGTGGTGTGTGTGACACTCCAGGGCACCTAGAGAGGATTGTCCTCAGCAAGATAACAGCTATGCCCAGCGTGAGGACCAGGAGTATTTGCTATGACAACCTTCAGGTGGTGTGTGTGACACTCCACGACACCTAGAGAGGATTGTCCTCAGCAAGATAACAGCTATGCCCAGCGTGAGGACCAGGAGTATTTGCTATGACAACCTTCAGGTGGTGTGTGTGACACTCCAGGACACCTATTGAGGACTGTCCTCAGCAAGATAACAGCTATGCCCAGCGTGAGGACCAGGAGTATTTGCTATGACAACCTTCAGGTGGTGTGTGTGACACTCCAGGACACCTATTGAGGACTGTCCTCAGCAAGATAACAGCTATGCCCAGCGTGAGGACCAGGAGTATTTGCTATGACAACCTTCAGGTGGGGTGTGTGACACTCCAGGACACCTATTGAGGACTGTCCTCAGCAAGATAACAGCTATGCCCAGCACGAGGACCAGGAGTATTTGCTATGACAACCTTCAGGTGGGGTGTGTGACACTCCAGGACACCTATTGAGGACTGTCCTCAGCAAGATAACAGCTATGCCCAGCGTGAGGACCAGGAGTATTTGCTGTGACAAACTTCAGGTGTTGTGTGTGTGTGACACTCCAGGACACCAAGAGAAGGACTGCCCACAGCAAGATAACAGCTGTGCCCAGCACGAGGACCAGGAGTATTTGCTATGTCAACCTTCAGGTGGTGTGTGTGACACTCCAGGACAGCTAGAAAAGGACTGTCCACAGCAAGATAAAGCTGCGCCCGTGTAAGGACCAGGAGTATTTGCTATGACAACCTTCAGGTGGTTTGTGTGACACTCCAGGACACCAAGAGAGTGACTGATGAGTGGCCAGAAAACAAGTAAGAACCGGCGTGATGAGGGGCTCTTAGGACCCATCTTCACCACTGTCTCGAGAAATACTACACGTCTTGTGTAGAAGTGTGGATGACTGCCTCATTGCTGATGTTTGGTGTTATTATATTTATATAAACAAAATTTGAATTAAGGATATTAAATGTATTAGGCATCACATTAAATGAGTTCAACAGTTATTGAAACCATTCAGACAGCAAAAAATGCAAGTGCTTTTATTCCAACTCAAAATTGGTCTTAAAAGAAATAGTGTAATAGTTATAAAATGGCAGGAAAACATATTGCTAATTCCTATTTTTAAGCTAAAAGTGTCATTAGTTTTTCTTCTCAAAAGCTACTATGATTCAACAGTTGTTTTGCAAACAGCAAGTCAGCTCTCTGTTGTAGCATGTAACAGATGTTGTAAGGGGAGACAGGAAACCAGTCATGCTTATCTTCTTTGTGTGCCAAGGAATACTTACATAAGCATCTTTAAGGCTTTAGACAAGCTTCAAACTAAAAGTGATTGCATTTGTAGCTGTACAGATTAAGATGGTTGTATGGTAATGTGTAAGTTTTGTAAACAGGAATTCTGCATTATACCATCCTTCATGACCATGATTTCCTCAGTCCTCATTACGAATTTCCTCGTAAAAGCCAGGCCTGGACCTAACTAAACTCCATCTGTGGGAGTGTGGGAATATTTTAAAAAGAATAGACATTGTCACTTTTACATCTTTCCAATTCCTTTACTTTCAATGGAATGTAGAAGCGGAATATATTCAGATCCGACTGGATAGTGACAGATCCTGTATTTCTGAAAACCCTTTGAATTTTCGGCTTTACTTATCATTATTAAAAACCTCCTTACAGTTGGATGGAATCCATCAGCTCTAATATAATTCATATAAAATTGAAATTGTTTTCTTGCATCACATTACATATCAAATGTTTGCTTTCACATATATACTAATTGCATATACCAATATGTAAACAAATGAAATCTGATACTTTAACAGATAACTGCATTATGTGGATTATTCTGTTTCAGGATGGTGACTTCCATGCAGCAACTTCTTCAGGGTAAGGATAGACTCATCATTTGTCTTGATTCTGTGTTTAATATTAATATATAACTATGTAAGATGTCGCATCCTTTGAAACAATGTCTACAGTGAGAAATGTTGCTATGTGAACATTGTGGTTGTGTACTTTCTCCATCCTCCACCTGTGATAGGGAGCAAATAAGAGTTCAGTATTTATGTATCACCACAAGCAACTGATTTGGAGTCTGCTGAACCCAACAGAGAGGCATTTGACAAATGCATCTGTGTTTTTCTGAGAAATAATTCAAAAAGTAAAAAGAATAAGAATATGTGTATGTCTATTGTTGAAGATGTTATATAATAAATTCATTCTTCTGCTTGCTGTCCAGTTTCTTGGAACTGGATCTTATAGACACTTGCAGTCAGTGATCATTGGTGCTGCATATCAAAAATATACTGTGGCCAGAATGTATACATCATTAAAACACAAAGTTTGTGTCAACATTTGCTTCCCCCCCCCCCCCCCCAGGGGCCTACTTCGGTAGGTATGGTTTTGGCACACCACGGGGTGTCCTGAGCCAAATTTGACTCGCTCTGTGGGCAACTTCTGAGTGGTGAGGGAGTCAGTAAGTCACAAAGCCCAGCCACGTATAGGCCGTGCGTGGAGACCTGTGTCAGTGGAAAGGGATATCCTGGTTAAATTTATTGTTTAGCCATTTTGCTAGTTCATATGTGGGAGAGCTAATATTGTTGATGATGGGTCTCATGCTGTTGTCTGCTTTGTGCTTTGGTTTTGGGGAGGGCATACAGTCTTGAAAGAGTTGGATTCTTTGGGTTTATTTTTCATTTTTGGTTGTTTGCAAGTGTGGTAACTTCTTTGAGAGTTTTCTTGAGGTCATCAGTGTATGTTTTTAGTGGATTCTTCTGTAAAGGTGAATAATCTGGGCAGTTTAACATGGTTTCTACTCTTTGTATGTAGTCGGTTTTTGTCCAATTTATCTGATTTTATGTATATAACCAATTTGGATTTCAATTGGGTGCTTGTTTGTTTTTGCTATATTTTAGTTTCTTTAAAATTTCTTTGCATTCAGTTTTAACTATTGTCTGTTCGATGTCCTTAAGTTGTGTGGATGCAATATCTATGTGTGCAATGTAATCGTCAATGTTCATAGAGAAAACTACGATGTCTTTAATCATTGTTTAGAAAATCAATTTCTTTTTTGTTGAAAGTTTGTTTGGACAAGTTCAAGACGTAATTCTGTGGTGGTAATGTTTTGATTTTTGGTTTAGTTTTGAGTTACAGTTTCTTCAGCTTGCACATTTAGTTCTTGAGTTTACGGTTTTTTGCTTTCATACCAAGTGTCAAATCCTATGGAGGTGGTCATTTAAATTTTCCCATGCTGCAGAACCTAAACTGTTAGATAGTTTTAAATGAAGGTTATATACCTCTAAATCTGTGTCATGTAGTTTTTTGTATTGTAGGCAGATCTCCGTTTGTATTACTTTCTTCTCCAAGGCTAGTTGGTGTGCACTATTGTCAGCCTTTAGAGTTTTCCTAACAAATTTCGGGACAATTTTGTTGAGCTTGCAAAGTTTTAAAAATTCTAAATTTGCTACTGTGTTTTGTTTTTTTGGTGTGGAGGTTGATAAATGCTTTAACTTTCTTGTTGGACTGTCCGAAATCAGTGTTGTAAGATATTGAATTGCTTACCTCTTGGATCGACATTTTAATTGTTGTTGTTGTTACCACGTGTTTAAATTGCTCCTAAGACCTGTTTGTCTATTATTATAAAGGTATAATTTTGAAGCTGCTTACAGTGAACGCATAATCAAATTGCATTCATTAAAGTGGTACTGTTAACATACACTTCATTACTTTTATTGAGTAGGTCAATTGTATCGTGGACGGGAAACACGTCAAAGAAATTACCACCTTAACCCATAAAGAAAAGCCTCCCAAATTTCACAACTCTACAACAAATTCAAGAAAGTATTCAACGTTGAACTAGCACCAATTAACAACTACAGTATAAAAATCCTCCAGGGCTCCTCTCTGAAGAACAAAATACCCATGGAGAAAAAATCAGGAATATATGCCATTGAATGTCAAGACTGCAACAGGAAATACATTGGAAAGACAATAAGAAACCTTGAAACATGCAATAAAGAGTACAGAAGACACATCAAGTCAAAACAGCCGGACAAATCTGCAGTAGCACATCGTTTTTGGGAAACACACAACGAAATCAATCCGAACATCAAACTATTGACAGAACTTTCGAATCCATTTCAATTATCAGCATGGGGAAAAAATCTACATTCATAAATACCACCACACATTGATGAACATGGATTTCCCCCCTAAGGATTTCTTAACAAGTCTCATCGCCCGCCCAACATATGTCACCACAAGCAACACATCCTCAATCACGACTTGGAATCTAAACCGAAGCTATAGTGGTTCAACAGCTGAGGATGCAGGCAACAGTCCGCGAAACAATTGGCCTACTCTGTGTGTTAACAGTACTACTTTAATTAATTCAATTTGATTATGCCTTCACTGTAAGCAGCTTCAAAATTATGCATTTATGTTTCTATTTGACTCAGGAATAGGTTCAACTAAGTGCAAACCACAGTCTTCAGAGCTATTGCTTTGCCTTCAGATTGTGTAACTTCATATATTTTAAGATTTATGGAATACAGTGTTTTACAATCCAGAAGCACAAACATTTTACAGCATACTTGCAGGCTTACTTAGGAATATATTGTCAAAGGAGAAAATTTCCTCTAAAAGCAAGTAGCTGCTTTTCATTAATTGTAAGATTTCTCTGCTCATGTCTCATATCATAAAATGTGATTATTTCAACAGAAAGTAAAACCTTTTTCACTCATTGTCAAATAGCAAAATTGCAGGACCATTTCCTCCTCACAGATTTTTTCTAGAGCACCTTAGACTGCCTATTAGATACAAAAGACCAATGAACACTCTTATTTTAACATGATGAGTATTTCTGGTATCTCTAGTGCCGTCAAGAAATTTTTCTTGTAATACTTCAATGTAAACATTACTTGAAGCTACAATAATATTGATTACACTTCTGAATAAAAACAAATCCAAAGTCGAGTTTTGTGTTCGAGCTTTTGATTTGGGACTAGCCACATGTATTACTACATTATCCACACGAGTGCAAGGCGTTACATTATGCCATTTTGTCTCTCCAACCCAGGCCAGATAGCTCACCTTCAACATTAGTCTCATCTTCACTCACTTCTTGCTCTGATGCCCTTCATCATTACTCTCCTCTTTGTCGCTATTTTCAAAGAACCACTTGAGCCATATATTCCGATCGACACTCATTTCAACTTTTGTCTTCCTTTGATTACTCATAATTGAGTTGATAAACACAGCAACTTGTAAAGATGAATTGCTGCAAATAGCAAAATATCACTATTACCACATTGTTTTGGGAATAATGATCATAAAATAGGAAGACCTTATTGTTAGCACACTAGATGAACAACAGTTACTAAGGAGATGCATTGTTAATGCTCACAAACAAAACCTAACAATGCAGAACTGTTGTTTGTAATTACAAATACTACTTACAATGGAACACGGTTGGCCGCATGGATGACTATGGTCATCCACACCATATGACAGAAATAAGTTCACCACAAATTCAACGTTCAAGAACAGCTATTGTAATTCAACTGAATAATAGCTTAATGTTTGTCCAATAGGTACACAGAATCACACGTGTATAGCACTAATAGGTTTTGCAAAATGATAGCAGAAAAGTCTGTATGAAATCTGTCATCCATGTGCCTAATGAATGGTTAAAAGCAAAATTATTTGAAAAATCTTAATTTCAATATAAGAAATATAATAAATAATGCTCAAAAAAAATAAATTTATTCTAATTAAACAGAATGGTCCAAATTAAACATACAACTTGTAAAGTCAGTGAGGGAGAGCATAATATTTTGCAGGAAGGTCTAAAATCGTATATAGATTTTTCAAAAAATGGCAGATGACTATGGGGCAAATAAAGAATTTGGCAATTAGGGTTCAAATGAAAATGAATTTATAGTAAAGTAAAATGCAGTAAAATCTTACAAAATTGGAATAAAAACCACCTTAAATTGCAACATACAAGTTATTCAATCGTGAAATGAAAAAGATCTATACGCACACGCGCACACACACACACACAACATTTATGCTTAAGCTGTTAAAGATAATAGCTTTAAATAAAACTGCCTACTTTAGCACAATGGAACTTTTACTCCAAGATAAAGAAAGCAGTTTAAAAAAAAAATAAATTGGGAGCATATGAATAAAAAAATCTCTTGTGTTAATGGAAAGGATCAACAATAGATATTTGTCTGACAATGGTTAATTTGTTTCTTTCAATATAAGTGCTTTTATTTCCAAGCATTCCTATGGAAAATTCTTTTATGTTTAAAAAATGGTTGTCTTTGAAATTAAATAAGGATATAATAAATGATTATGTTTTGCTTTCTAATTTGTTCTTAGCTCAACTCTTTCAATTTGAAATGGAAAATTCTATCAACAGGTATTGCTGTTAATAACATATTCCACTTTCACCTTTCTTTACTTGCTGATCTTTTCATGACCTATTTTGAAATAGAGGTTACTAAAGCATTCTCTGTACCTACTTTGGTAGGTACGGGTTTGGCCGATCCCGGGGTGTCCTGAGCCAAACTAGACTTGCTCTGTGGGCAACTTCTGAGTGGTGAGGGAGTCAGTAGGTCATAAAGCCCAGCCATGTGTAGGCCGTGAGTGGAGACCTGTATCAGTGGAAAGAGATATTCTGGTTCCGTATCAGAGCCTGGGCTTCTGATCTTCAGTAACTGGGGAGAATGCGCAACCTAATACATCACTTTGGTTTCTGCTTCATCTAAACGGGAGGCTAGGGACTAACCCAGCCCAAGTCAATCGGCCAGGACTAGGTATTATAGGGTGAGTAGGACGGAGCCTGCTATATCCCTGTCACCCCTTGTTGGGCTCCTTGGGGGGTGGGGAGCACTGGGGCATAGAACTTTATACCATTTTTATGGCAAACTGAAAAAGTCAATGGAAAGGACGTAGTCGGGTGTAGTGGTTCTAACTACTTTAATGACTAGGACAGAAGCAGGTTAGACAAACTTGCTGGTCCAGTACAGTCTTATATTAAAACATTGAATGTCATCTTCTAGGTGGAAACATTTACAGCATCCCTGGCAGGAAAAATACTGCAGGCCAAAATGCTAGACACTATTCGATTAAGGTCGAAGAGCACAAGACCCTTAACTCCTCGTGCAGCATACCACTAACTGCACATTACATAAGTTGTCCAATGAGGAGCTTCAAGGGTTTAAAGTAAGGTGGATGGTATTTTGTGCCTAACGATACCCTGTTCCTTACCTTTGATCTGGTGGATCTCCCTCAAAGGATTAAGGCAAGGTATGAAACCATCAAGGTTGGGCCCTATATTCCCAACCCACTCAGATGTTATAAGTGTCAGAGGTTTGGGCACACCAGTGAGTTTTGTACTGGTCATTCTACATGTACTCTATATGGAGAGGCATCGCACGATGGAGCTTGTTCTGCCACTCCATCTTGTCTGAATTGCAGTGGGGAACATCCATCTAGTTTCCAAGTTTACCCCTGTTTTACGCAGGAGAGAGCGATCTAGGATTTACAGGTGAGAGAGAAGGTGTCTTTCTCAGAAGCCTGTAAGCTCCTGCACCTCCACCAACCCTGTATCCTGCACTCTGATACCTATAGCTCGGTTGCAGCTAAGTTGATATTGTATTGCAAAATCATAACTCAAATTTGGGATATTAAGATGTGAAGTTTGGAAAATCTACACTATATCTTATAGAAATTTATACCAGCTATTGTACACAATAACAGTGACATGTATGTCATTTATCAAAATTCTAGTTTAGATGTTTATTTAAATAATAATATTTTACAGTCAAAATATACTGTTTTAATAAAAATAACCCACATGATGCATTTTTAAAAATATTCAATAAAAGCATCCAGTTTTTCAAAAAGTGAGTTTTTAAATAGAGCTGTCATAATACTATATTTTTGTGTTAGCTCTAATTAGCATAAAAAAATTATTATTTTCATGCTTTCCCAAAACTAAGATTTTTCAAAGTTTGATGATTTAGTTTTAAAAAAAACCAGCATTATTTTAAAATAGCAAAATGACCATTTTATTTAATGTGCCCTTGAGAGGCAGTATAAAAGTTTTCAAACATATTAATGAAAAATCGCATGATGTGGAATATTTTGAGTACTGAAAAGTTGGAAGGAAATTTACGAGAAAATAAAGTTTGAAACTGGGAGTGTCTATTAATAAGGAAGTACCCAGCCATTTGTAGCTTCAGTTAATTTCTGTTTAAAGTGTGTCAAATAGGAAAAAGGTATATATTCCTAAAGTTTAGAATTTATATTCATTTAATATCGAACCAAATAATGTTTTAGTTTTTCACAATTTTTGACAGGGTTCTCATAGCCAGACCATGTGCAAAGTCTACATTGGTATCAACACTGCCAATGTTGTTAAGAGGAGTCCAGAAAAAGTATCAGTGATTCCTTGAACCTCGGGCACGAAGACCGGCTCATCCGTTGCATATTCTGCTCCAGAGAAATGTTAGGACCAACTTTCTGAAAGACAATCTTGAGCCGCATCCCAAAACTTCTAAGTTAAGAAATAGTCTATGCCAATCTGCTCTTCGATCCTCTTTGGAGAAATCTTCAGGGGACAGTAGTGATCGGCAACGACCAGCTGCATGAATCATCAACTTTAATTCATTAAGTTCTTGAACCAAAATTTTCTATTGCAAAAGGGTCCTCCCCCGTGGAGTAAATGGAACAGGAGAATTCTCCTGCCAATGCCAGACGGTCAGTGTGGAAACGGCAAGATCGTGGTCCTCAAAACAGTGTAAGTCCTACACCTAAAAAGGACAAATTGGATAACTGACACTGCCGAATATGTAGAAGCGTCTTTCAATTTAAATCTTGTCCTGTACCATTGAACATGGCTGTCCTGCAGTGGAACATACATGACAATGTTACCTTCAGGCACCACTCTGATGTACAGTGTGATTTGTCACTGTGACACTTGTCAGAGGTGATCTTTGTGCTGAATCTGTGTGACTTCCATCGCTGTATGGATCATGCTGCGATCTACCATTTGTAGTATATATGTGGCTTTCTCTTTTGAATAGGAGACCTAGTTTCCCAGCTTGCAGCACCATTTCTATTGGTGGGTGACATGAATGTCCACCATCCACCTTGGGCTTGTACGAGGGATCATCTAATTGCTGATTTTTGGATGATAATCACCTCTCTGTCTTTTACACTGAAGAGCCTACATTTATCTCTGATGCCTTCAACAGAATTTCACACCAGTTTCGCTCCACGGTTGGCAGTTTCCTTACACTGGAATATCATCTCTGATTTACATTCTAGTGACTACTTTCCAATTTTTATTTGTCTCTTGGCACATGTTCCCAACTTTTCTCTAGATGACGCTTAAATAAAGCCAACTGGGACCTTTATTCACGTTAGGCTGTATTTAATTGCAGCGGGCATGACACGGTGGATTTCTTAGTTGAACAATTTGCAGCAACCGTTCTTTCTGCTGCTGAGCAGTCTGTTTCATGGTCAACATTGTCAATTTCTGTTCCTTGGTGGAAAATGAATGGCAGAGTGCCATTTGTGCCTACACACATCTCTTCGGCTTTTCCAGCATCACCCTATGCTGGTTAACTTAATACAACATTGGAAGCTGCGTGTCAAATCCAGATATGTTATTAAGGATAGGAAAAAGCAATCATGGAGCAAGTTTGCAGGCTTGTTTAATTGACATACACCTTCCTCTGTCATATGGGAGAAGTTAAAGCAAATCGACCCACACACCAATTGTGGCACCTTCTTTTTGACTTGGGCCAGATTTACTTTCCTTCGCAGATGAGGCGAGATTCCTAGGTTAATATTCTATCTGAAACTCTGCTGGTCACTACATGTAGCACAGCTCAAAGCAGGATGTCACCGTTCTCTGAATATTTTATGGATACTAAGTGGCAAATCAAGGTGAGGTAATAGGACAGTATTCTTATGTCTTTATCTTGTGCTGATCCAATCCAAGTTAGACTAGGGATGCATTGTTTATTCCTCAGCTAACTGTCTGTGCTGAGATGCCAAGACACTGTTCATAATCAGGGCATTCGTGTGGCTGTTTATGCTTTTCCGACCAGCTCAGTTAGCCTGTACACAGAACTGTCACAACCTCCTCTACAATGTCGGTGGGATTTTGTATTTGCCAATTATGGCTGTGGGCTTAAGTGCGTGCCTATGCATCCTATGTTTACTACTTTTTCCTCTGCCGAACTGGACGTACATAATTGAGGGCTGGCAGGTTTCGTTTTCCAAGAGTTGCTTCAGAAGCTTGATATCAATATGCCCAGCATGTTCCCAAGAGAAAAGGCTACCCCTATCCCGGTTACATGCTTCTTCTCACTGGATCTTGGGATGACAGCTTACACAAAATCTGCTATGCATGTGTCTACTATAAGTACTTGTTGTTTATTATTTTTTATAAATACATTGCCACTTTTGTCTATACCGTGATGGTAGTAACGACAACTTTTTTTTGCCTAGAAGCACATCTATTTACTGTGCACAGCTGAATGGCATATACCACACTTTTCTCTGTGTTTGTCGTGAAAATTGCGGCGACTGCCTTATACTGAGTGATTCCCTTTGTGCCCTGTAGAGAATCCATGCACTGTACTACTACCATTCCCTCATATACTGCATCCAGGATTCCCTCCACATCATATATATATATATATATATATATATCTAGATGCCCTCTGTGGTGTGATAGTTACCATGCTTGTTTCATATACCTGAGGACGCGGGTTCAAACCTGTGGAGGACAATGGATTTTTTTGGGCATAAAAATTCTTATCGTGGTCTCCTTCAAATGGGAAGTAAAGCCGTTAGTTCTGTGTCATAGATTTACGGCATGTAAAAGAACCTCAAGGCTGATGAAGAGGTCTCTGATCAAAATTAAGCAGTCTTTCACAGCTGGTATAAAACTGCTGAGAGCCACAGCAGTTAAAGATCATCTATAAATAACACTCTATTTCATTTACATTATATACACTTTCAGCATTAAGGTGGAGTGTGCATGGATTGCTGAACATGTTTTGACAGGTGGTCAGCTCTCCGCTGGTACAAACTTAGGGAGGTAAAGGAGCTACCTGTACATTGGACAGCCTCCTCATGCATATGTCAACATGGAGAGGCTATGTTGGCGAAATGTGCATTAGCCACTATTATTTTACACACAGATACCTGTTTCTGAAGCAGCCTCCATCTATCTGTTGTTTTACACATAGATATGTGTTTGTGGAGCAGCCTCCACCTATCTGTTGTTTTACACATAGATATGTGTTTGTGAAGCAGCCTCCACCTATCTGTTGTTTTACACATAGATATGTGTTTGTGAAGCAGCCTCGCCCTATCTGTTGTTTTACACATAGATATGTGTTTGTGAAGAAGCCTGCACTTATCTGTTGTTTTACACATAGATATGTGTTTGTAAAGCAGCCTCCACCTATCTGTTGTTTTACACATAGATATGTGTTTGTGAAGCAGCCTCCACCTATCTGTTGTTTTACACATAGATATGTGTTTGTGAAGCAGCCTCGCCCTATCTGTTATTTTACACATAGATATGTGTTTGTGAAGCAGCCTGCACTTATCTGTTGTTTTATACATAGATATGTGTTTGTGAAGCAGCCTCGCCCTATCTGTTATTTTACACATAGATATGTGTTTGTGAAGCAGCCTCCACCTATATGTTGTTTTACACATAGATATGTGTTTGTGAAGCAGCCTGCACCTATATGTTGTTTTACACATAGATATGTGTTTGTGAAGCAGCCTCCACCTATATGTTGTTTTACACATAGATATGTGTTTGTGAAGCAGCCTCCACCTATATGTTGTTTTACACATAGATATGTGTTTGTGAAGCAGCCTCCACCTATATGTTGTTTTACACATAGATATGTGTTTGTGAAGCAGCCTCCACCTATATGTTGTTTTACACATAGATATGTGTTTGTGAAGCAGCCTGCACTTATCTGTTGTTTTACACATAGATATGTGTTTGTGAAGCAGCCTCCACCTATCTGTTGTTTTACACATAGATATGAGTTTGTGGAGCAGCCTCCACCTATCTGTTGTTTTACACATAGATATGTGTTTGTGAGGCAGCCTCGCCCTATCTGTTGTTTTAACAAATAGATATGTGTTTCTGAAGCAGCCTCCACCTATCTGTTGTTTTAAACATAGATATCTGTTTGTGAAGCAGCCTCGCCCTATCTGTTGTTTTACACATAGATATGTGTTTGTGAAGCAGCCTCCACCTATCTGTTGTTTTACACATAGATATGTGTTTCTGAAGCAGCCTCCACCTACCTGTTGTTTTAAACATAGATATCTGTTTGTGAAGCAGCCTCCACCTATCTTTTGTTTTACACATAGATATGTGTTTGTGGAGCAGCCTCCACCTATCTGTTGTTTTACACATAGATATGTGTTTGTGAAGCAGCCTCCACCTATCTGTTGTTTTACACATAGATATGTGTTTGTGAAGCAGCCTGCACTTATCTGTTGTTTTACACATAGATATGTGTTTGTGAAGCAGCCTCGCCCTATCTGTTATTTTACACATAGATATGTGTTTGTGAAGCAGCCTCGCCCTATCTGTTATTTTACACATAGATATGTGTTTGTGAAGCAGCCTCGCCCTATCTGTTATTTTACACATAGATATGTGTTTGTGGAGCAGTCTCCACCTATCTGTTGTTTTACACATAGATATGTGTTTCTGAAGCAGCCTCCACCTATCTGTTGTTTTACACATAGATATGTGTTTGTGAAGCAGCCTCGCCCTATCTGTTGTTTTACACATAGATATGTGTTTGTGAAGCAGCCTCGCCCTATCTGTTGTTTTACACATAGATATGTGTTTGTGAAGCAGCCTCGCCCTATCTGTTGTTTTACACATAGATATGTGTTTGTGAAGCAGCCTCGCCCTATCTGTTGTTTTACACATAGATATATGTTTGTGAAGCAGCCTCCACCTCTCTGTTGTTTTACACATAGATATGTGTTTGTGAAGCAGCCTCGCCCTATCTGTTGTTTTACACATAGATATGTGTTTGTGAAGCAGCCTGCACTTATCTGTTGTTTTACACATAGATATGTGTTTGTGAAGCAGCCTCCACCTATCTGTTGTTTTACACATAGATATGTGTTTGTGAAGCAGCCTCGCCCTATCTGTTATTTTACACATAGATATGTGTTTGTGAAGCAGCCTCCACCTATCTGTTGTTTTACACATAGATATGTGTTTGTGAAGCAGCCTCGCCCTATCTGTTATTTTACACATAGATATGTGTTTGTGAAGCAGCCTCGCCCTATCTGTTATTTTACACATAGATATGTGTTTGTGAAGCAGCCTCCACCTATATGTTGTTTTACACATAGATATGTGTTTCTGAAGCAGCCTCCACCTATATGTTGTTTTACACATAGATATGTGTTTCTGAAGCAGCCTCCAGCTATATGTTGTTTTACACATAGATATGTGTTTCTGAAGCAGCCTCCACCTATATGTTGTTTTACACATAGATATGTGTTTGTAAAGCAGTGTCCACCTATCTGTTGTTTTACACATAGATATGTGTTTGTAAAGCAGTGTCCACCTATCTGTTGTTTTACACATAGATATGTGTTTGTAAAGCAGCCTCGCCCTATCTGTTGTTTTACACATAGATATGTGTTTGTGAAGCAGCCTCGCCCTATCTGTTGTTTTACACATAGGTATGTGTTTGTGAAGCAGCCTGCACTTATCTGTTGTTTTACACATAGATATGTGTTTGTGAAGCAGCCTCCACCTATCTGTTGTTTTACACATAGATATGTGTTTGTGAAGCAGCCTTGCCCTATCTGTTGTTTTACACATAGATATGTGTTTGTGAAGCAGCCACCACTTATCTGTTGTTTTACACATAGATATGTGTTTGTGAAGCAGCCTCGCCCTATCTGTTGTTTTACAGATAGATATGTGTTTGTGAAGCAGCCTCCACCTATCTGTTATTTTACACATAGATATGTGTTTGTGAAGCAGCCTCGCCCTATCTGTTATTTTACACATAGATATGTGTTTGTGAAGCAGCCTCCACCTATCTGTTGTTTCACACATAGATATGTGTTTGTGAAGCAGCCTCCACCTATCTGTTGTTTTACACATAGATATGTGTTTCTGAAGCATCCTCCACCTATCTGTTGTTTTAAACATAGATATCTGTTTGTGAAGCAGCCTCCACCTATCTGTTGTTTTACATATAGATATGTGTTTGTGAAGCAGCCTCGCCCTATCTGTTGTTTTACACATAGATATGTGTTAGTGAAGCAGCCTCCACCTATCTGTTGTTTTACACATAGATTTGTGTTTGTGAAGCAGCCTCGCCCTATCTGTTATTTTACACATAGATATGTGTTTGTGAAGCAACCTCGCCCTATCTGTTGTTTTACACATAGATATGTGTTTGTGAAGCAGCGTCCACCTATCTGTTGTTTTACACATAGATATGTGTTTGTGAAGCAGCCTCCACCGATCTGTTGTTTTACACATAGATATGTGTTTGTGAAGCAGCCTCGCCCTATCTGTTGTTTTACACAGAGATATGTGTTTGTGAAGCAGCCTCGCCCTATCTGTTGTTTTACACATAGATATGTGTTAGTGAAGCAGCCTCCACCTATCTGTTGTTTTACACATAGATTTGTGTTTGTGAAGCAGCCTCGCCCTATCTGTTATTTTACACATAGATATGAGTTTGTGAAGCAGCCTCCACCTATCTGTTGTTTTACACATAGATATGTGTTTGTGAAGCAGCCTCCACCTATCTGTTGTTTTACACATAGATATGTGTTTGTGAAGCAGCCTTGACATATCTGTTGTTTTACACATAGATATGTGTTTGTGAAGCAGCCTGCACTTATCTGTTGTTTTACACATAGATATGTGTTTGTGAAGCAGCCTCCACCTATCTGTTGTTTTACACATAGATATGTGTTTCTGAAGCAGCCTCCACCTACCTGTTGTTTTAAACATAGATATCTGTTTGTGAAGCAGCCTCCACCTATCTTTTGTTTTACACATAGATATGTGTTTGTGGAGCAGCCTCCACCTATCTGTTGTTTTACACATAGATATGTGTTTGTGAAGCAGCCTCCACCTATCTGTTGTTTTACACATAGATATGTGTTTGTGAAGCAGCCTCGCCCTATCTGTTGTTTTATACATAGATATGTGTTTGTGAAGCAGCCTGCACTTATCTGTTGTTTTACACATAGATATATGTTTGTGAAGCAGCCTCGCCCTATCTGTTATTTTACACATAGATATGTGTTTGTGGAGCAGTCTCCACCTATCTGTTGTTTTACACATAGATATGTGTTTGTGAAGCAGCCTCGCCCTATCTGTTGTTTTACACATAGATATGTGTTTGTGCAGCAGCCTGCACTTATCTGTTGTTTTACACATAGATATGTGTTTGTGAAGCAGCCTCCACCTATCTGTTGTTTTACACATAGATATGTGTTTGTGAAGCAGCCTCCACCTATCTGTTGTTTTACATATAGATATGTGTTTGTGAAGCAGCCTCGCCCTATCTGTTATTTTACACACAGATATGTGTTTGTGAAGCAGCCTCCACCTATCTGTTGTTTTACACATAGATATGTGTTTGTGAAGCAGCCTCCACCTATCTGTTGTTTTACATATAGATATGTGTTTCTGAAGCAGCCTCGCCCTATCTGTTGTTTTACACATATATATGTGTTTGTAAAGCAGTGTCCACCTATCTGTTGTTTTACACAGAGATATGTGTTTGTGAAGCAGCCTCGCCCTATCTGTTATTTTACACATAGATATGTGTTTGTGAAGCAGCCTCCACCTATCTGTTGTTTTACACATAGATATGTGTTTGTGAAGCAGCCTCGCCCTATCTGTTATTTTACACATAGATATGTGTTTGTGAAGCAGCCTCCACCTATCTCTTGTTTTACACATAGATATGTGTTTGTGAAGCAGCCTCGCCCTATCTGTTATTTTACACATAGATATGTGTTTGTGAAGCAGCCTCCACCTATATGTTGTTTTACACATAGATATGTGTTTCTGAAGCAGCCTCCACCTATATGTTGTTTTACACATAGATATGTGTTTCTGAAGCAGCCTCCAGCTATATGTTGTTTTACACATAGATATGTGTTTCTGAAGCAGCCTCCACCTATATGTTGTTTTACACATAGATATGTGTTTGTAAAGCAGTGTCCACCTATCTGTTGTTTTACACATAGATATGTGTTTGTAAAGCAGTGTCCACCTATCTGTTGTTTTACACATAGATATGTGTTTGTGAAGCAGCCTCCACCTATATGTTGTTTTACACATAGATATGTGTTTGTGAAGCAGCCTCGCCCTATCTGTTGTTTTACACATAGATATGTGTTTGTGAAGCAGCCTCGCCCTATCTGTTGTTTTACACATAGGTATGTGTTTGTGAAGCAGCCTGCACTTATCTGTTGTTTTACACATAGATATGTGTTTGTGAAGCAGCCTCCACCTATCTGTTGTTTTACACATAGATATGTGTTTGTGAAGCAGCCTCGCCCTATCTGTTGTTTTACACATAGATATGTGTTTGTTAAGCAGCCACCACTTATCTGTTGTTTTACACATAGATATGTGTTTGTGAAGCAGCCTCGCCCTATCTGTTGTTTTACACATAGATATCTGTTTATGAAGCAGCCTCCACCTATCTGTTGTTTTACACATAGATATCTGTTTGTGAAGCAGCCACCACCTATATGTTGTTTTACACATAGATATGTGTTTGTGAAGCAGCCACCACTTATCTGTTGTTTTACACATAGATATGTGTTTGTGAAGCAGCCTCCACCTATCTGTTGTTTTACACATAGATATGTGTTTGTGAAGCAGCCTCGCCCTATCTGTTATTTTACACATAGATATGTGTTTGTGAAGCAGCCTCCACCTATCTGTTGTTTAACAAAAAATATATTTGTTGGTGAAGCAGCCTCCACCTATATGTTGTTTTACACATAGCTATATGTTTGTGAAGCAGCCTTCATCTTTATGTTGTTTTACACAGAGATATGTGTTTGTGAGGCAGCCTCCATCTATATGTTGTTTTACACATAGATATCTGTTTGTGAAGCAGCCTCCACCTATCTGTTGTTTTACACATAGATGTGTGTTTGTGAAGCAGCCTCCACCTATCTGTTGTTTTACACATAGATATGTGTTTGTGAAGCAGCCTCCACCTATCTGTTGTTTTACACATAGATATGTGTTTCTGAAGCAGCCTCCACCTATCTGTTGTTTTACACATAGATATGCGTTTGTGAAGCAGCGTCGACCTATCTGTTGTTCTACACATAGATATGTGTTTCTGAAGCAGCTTCCACCTATCTGTTATTTTACACATAGATATGTGTTTGTGAAGCAGCCTCCACCTATCTGTTGTTTTACACATAGATATGTGTTTGTGAAGCAGCCTCCACCTATCTGTTGTTTTAACAAAAGATGTGTGTTTGTGAAGCTGCCTCCAACTATATGTTGTTTTACAGATAGATATGTGTTTTGGAAGCAGCCTCCATCTATATGTTGTTTTAACAAGATATATGTGTTTGTAAAGCAGCCTCCACCTGTATGTTGTTTTACACATAGATATGTGTTTGTGAAGCAGCCTCCACCTATCTGTTGTTTTAACAAAAGATATATGTTGGTGAAGCAGCCACCACCTATATGCTGTTTTACACATAGATATATGTTAGTGAAGCAGCCTTTATCTATATGTTTTTTACACAGAGATATGTGTTTGTGCGGCAGCCTCCATCTATATGTTGTTTTAACAAAAGATATGTGTTTGTGAAGCAGCCTCCACCTATATGTTGTTTTACACACAGATGTGTTTGTGAAGCAGCCTCCACCTATCTGTTGTTTAACAAAAGATATTTGTTGGTGAAGCAGCCTCCACCTATATGTTGTTTTACACATAGCTATATGTTTGTGAAGCAGCCTTCATCTTTATGTTGTTTTACACAGAGATATGTGTTTGTGAGGCAGCCTCCATCTATATGTTGTTTTACACATAGATATCTGTTTGTGAAGCAGCCTCCACCTATCTGTTGTTTTACACATAGATGTGTGTTTGTGAAGCAGCCTCCACCTATCTGTTGTTTTACACATAGATATGTGTTTGTGAAGCAGCCTCCACCTATCTGTTGTTTTACACATAGATATGTGTTTGTGAAGCAGCCTCGCCCTATCTGTTATTTTACACATAGATATGTGTTTGCGAAGAAGCCTGCACTTATCTGTTGTTTTACACATAGATATGTGTTTGTGAAGCAGCCTCTACCTATCTGTTGTTTTACACATAGATATGTGTTTGTGAAGCAGCCTCGCCCTATCTGTTATTTTACACATAGATATGTGTTTGTGAAGCAGCCTCCACCTATATGTCGTTTTACACATAGATATGTGTTTCTGAAGCAGCCTCCACCTATATGTTGTTTTACACATAGATATGTGTTTGTGAAGCAGCTTCCACCTATCTGTTGTTTTACATATAGATATGTGTTTTGGAAGCAGCCTCCATCTATATGTTGTTTTAACAAAATATATGTGTTTGTGAAGCAGCATCCACATATATGTTGTTTTACATATAGATATGTGTTTGTGAAGCAGCCTCCACCTATATGTTGTTTTACATATAGATATGTGTTTGTGAAGCAGCCTCCACCTATATGTTGTTTTACATATAGATATGTGTTTGTGAAGAAGCCACCAACTATATGTTGTTTTACACATAGATAGGTGTTTTGGAAGCAGGCTCCACCTATATGTTGTTTTACACATAGATATGTGTTTGTGAAGCAGCCTCCACCTATCTGTTGTTTTACATATAGATATGTGTTTGTGAAGCAGCCTCCACCTATATATGGTTTTACACATAGATATATGTTTGTGAAGCAGCCTCCATCTATATGTGGTTTTACACATAGATGTATATTTGTGAAGGAGACTCCATCTATATGCTGCTTTACACAGAGATATGTGTTTGTGAGACAGCCTCCATCTATATGTTGTTTTACACATAGATATGTGTTTGTGAAGCAGCCTCCACCTCTATCTTGTTTTACACATAGATATGTGTTGGTGAAGCAGCCGCCACCTATCTGTGGTTTTAACAAAAGATATATGTGGGTGAAGCAGCCTCCACCTATATGTTGTTTTAACAAAATATATGTGTTTCTGAAGCAACCTCCACCTATATGTTGTTTTACATATAGATATGTTTTTGTGAAACAGCCTCCCCCTATATGTTGTTTTACACATAGATATGTGTTTGTGAAGCAGCCTCCACCTATCTGTTGTTTTAACAAAATATATGTGTTTGTGAAGCAGCCTCCACCTATATGTTGATTTACACATGGATATGTGTTTGTGAAGCAACCACCACCTATCTGTTGTGCTACACATAGATATGTGTTTGTGAATGAGTCGCCAACTACCTCTATGGGGAGTCGTTGAGCATCCGTCACCTGTTGCTAGAGTTTGTTCCTCTAGCACACATTTGCACATCCGTGCTACTACCGAGTCTAGCAGAGGTTTTGGCAGACGATGACAGAGCGTTTTGATGTGGTTTTTAACTTTTTAGCAAATGTAGTTTTTGGACTCCATGTTTAGTAATTTTTATACCTTTGGAGGCCACATTACTGTTTTAGTTTTTAATATGTATTGCTTTTATTATTTGTACCAAATGTTTCATTTTATACAGAGCGTAGAAGCCTTTAGGCACATATGATTTGGCCATTTGGATTTTATGCAACATTTTACCTATTAATTTATTTTAAGCTAATTTTGTTCAGTCTTTAGCTTTTGGCTTTTCCCCGACGTTTCAGCAGGGTGCTACCAACCCATCAGTTGAGTGTCATCTATCACTATCATTTCAACTTACTCTACATTAGCAGTTCCAAATCTTTGCATACATGACCCTCTTTTCATAAAATTATTGGTGGCAGGTTCTTTCAATTCATTGCTTAATAATCAATTCAACAATGTGACATTTTATACAATAATGTATTTCATGAATATCATTAGCAATTGTTTTATTGCTAAATAACTGCTTAAAATTGTTATAATGCTCAGTTATGCATTATTAACAAAAACAGACATACATAAGCTCTTAGAGAAAAGTGCTGGTGCATCTGCAGCATTCCGCTCAAGATGCAAAGGAAGTGAAATCTCATAAATATTTTGAAACCTATTTACAATTTGGTTTCTTTGTGTTCAGTGATTGAGATATGTTGTGAAGTATTATCAGCAGAGTATGAAACATTCTAAACTCGTCAGGCATCTTGCTACAAAACTTTCACCATGAAGTAGCAAACCTGTCGACTTCACATTCTCAATAGTCAGAAGATTACAGGCCAGTCATGTTAACCAGAAATCCCTCTGTTTTTCTCTTGTTTCATTAAGAGTAGCTAAAACATGTAAGCTACATACTATTGCTGAAACATTACTGCTTCCCTCTGCAATCAAATGGAGTCAACAGTATTGAGCACTGAAGATGCAAATAAATTAAAATCAGTACCGTTATCAAATAACACTGTCTCTGGAAGGATCAAAGAAATGACTGGAAATTTACTTTAACAGTCAATAGAAAAAATAAGAAAGAGTGAATTTATATCAATTCAATGTGACAAATCTAATGAGGTGGCACACTGTGTTAACAGATTTTATGTTTTGTAAAATATGAATCAGAATTGTCCATCAAAGAGGATAGCCCTTTTTGCAAACCTTTAGCTGGTCACTCTACTTTCGATAGAGACATTTGATATGCAGAAGATAAAGTCAGTGCCTTCATTAGAAAAATCAAAATATGGATTAAGCATACTGAAAATAGAGAACTTTTTAATTTTCCATCACTATCTGAGTTTACGGATTCAAAGTCAGAATTTGGTAATGAAACAGTCAATTTAAAATTGTCAGATGACCTAATTGTAATGCAGTTGCAAGAACTTAAGAATCGATTACAGGACTGCATTCCCTCAAATCAGTGATCATTGCCCTTGTGTCTTTACTCTTATATCACACCACATGTCCTCCTCACGTGCGACCTCTTGGCAGCTAAGTCGAAATGGGCTCTCTTTTCCGCTCTGGCCGTTTTCAGCGACCGCCAGCTGGACTCCGTTGACCAGATGGTCGAGCATTTCAACTCTGTCGCGATCTCCGCTGCCGAGCACTCAATACCGCGGTCGTCTAGACGAAAACCGGTCCCTTGGTGGACTGCCGAGTGCCGCGTTGCCATTCGTGCTCGTAGGAAGGCTCTTAGGGTGTTTCGCCATCACCCTACGCTGAAGCATTTGATCAATTTTAAACAAACATGTGCACGGGCTCGCCGAATTATTCAGGATAGTAAATGGGCTTCATGGAATTCGTTTGTGTGTACCATCATCCGCTGTGTGGGAGAAGCTGCGCCGTGTTGCCGGTAAGCAGACTGGTACTTCAATACCGGAACTACTCGTGGGCACCGACACCGTAGTTGATCCGGTTGCTGTTGCAGACGTCTTTGGTAGCACATTCGCAAATATGTCCAGTTCCGCCAATTATCACCCGGCGTTCCGTGCCATTAAGGCGGACGTGGTGTCTCAGAGTCTCTGTTTCCGGTCCTCTGACACCGAGTGCTATAACACATTTTTTAGCATGCGAGAGCTGGATGCCTCATTAGCATCTTCTCGGCACACCGCCCCAGAACCTGATGGTATCCACATTGCCATGCTGCAGCACCTCTCTTCTGATGGTAAACTCTATCTCCTGAGCCTATATAACCGTGTTTGGCAAGAGGGTGTGTTTCCTACGACTTGTTCCCATTTTAAAACCGGGAAAGGATCGTAGACTTCTTTCCAGTTACCGTCCTATCTCCCTCATCAGTGCTTTTTGCAAGGTGATGGAGCGCATGATCAATGGACGGTTACAATGGTGGCTCGAGTCTGAGAAATTGCTCTGCAATATCCAGTGCGGCTTTCGCCGATACCTCTCCGCGTCTGACCATCTCGTCTCTCTCTCTCTCTCGACTCACATCCTGAATGGATTACTACGCAAATGCCAAACTGTGGCCATCTTTTTGATCTGGAGAAAGCTTATGACACTTGCTGGAGGACTGGTTTATTGCGTAATTTGCACAAGTGGGGCTGCCATGGCCGTCTTCCAGGGTTCCTCCAGGAGTTCATGATGAACAGGGTGTTTCGTGTGCGTGTGGGTTCTGTTTGCTCTCGTGTTTTTAATTCGGTGAACAGAATACCTCAAGAGTTGGTACACTCTCTTTGCTGTCGCCATCAATACCATTGTCGAGTGTGTTCCTGCAGGTATTTCCTCCTCTTTGTACGTGGACGATTTTGCAGTTTATTGCAGCTGTCGGCGCACTTGTCTTTTGGAGCGTCGCCTGCAGGCATGTCTTGATCGTCTACATGCCTTGGAGTGTTAAAAATGGTTTCCGTTTTTCTTCCGAGAAGACTGTAAACGTTACGATCCGCCTTCTCTACACCTTGGGCCGGAACCGCTACCCTTCGCCGAAACGGTGAAGTTTCTCGGCCTAGTGTTCGACAGAAAGCTTAGCTGGTCATCCTTTATCTCTTCGCTGAAGGCTAGATGTGATCCTTCACTAAATATTTTACCTGTTTTATGTGGCACATCCTGTGGAGCAGATCGCACCGTGCTGTTACAGCTCTACCTTTCGTTTGTCCGCTCTAAACTTGATTACGGGTACATTGTGTACTCTTCGGTATGTCCTTCGTTTAAACCCCGTTCACCATCGCGGGATTCGTCTGGCGCTGGGTGCTTTTCCAACTAGCCCGGTTATTAGTTTGCGGAGGCTGCTGAACCTTCTCTGTGCTATAGACGTGACGTGCTTCTTTGCAGCTATTCTCTCCGCCTCTTTGCCTTGCCAGATCTCCCGTCTTTCATGTTATTCTTTGACAAGTCTCTTGACCGTCAATATGCTGTCAGCGCACAGGCCTTGCTTCCGGCAGGGGTTCGTATTCGTCTCCTTCAGCTCTTGGATGTTCCCCTACCGCATGTGTTCATTCCCCCCTTGGTTACGTTATGACACCCTGTTCCACCTTGGGTTGGCCTTCATGCCGAGTTTCCTAACCATTGTTTTATTTACATAGATGGTTCCAAGGAAGACCGTGGTGCGGAATGTGCTTTTGTTTTTAATTTGCGGAGTTATACATTTCATCGTTCGGGGCAATGTTCTGTTTTTACCACAGAACGTTTTAGTATCTACCAAGCTGTTCTTTTTATCCGGGGGCAGGATTTTAGGCAGTTTGTTATATGTAGTGATTGCCACAGTGCACTGCAGGGCCTTAGTGAGCTGTATCCCTCCCATCCTTTGATGCAGCATATTCAGGACCGTCTGCAATCGCTCGCTGACGCTGTCGTCAGCGTGTCGTTTGTTTGGGTTCCTGGCCACGAGGGGGTGAGCGGTAACGAACAAGCGGACTCAGCTGCCAAGTCGGCGATTTTATTGACTAACGTTTAGAGCTCCACTGTTCCTCCGGGTGATGTAGCTTTTCACCTGCGCCCGGCCGTTCTTTCGCGCTGGTTCGCGGAATGGTCCGGCGCGCGTGGCAACAAGCTGAAAGAAGTTAAGTCCCTTCCTGTCCCCTGACATACTTCTTCACGGGCGACTTTAGCGCGACTGCGTATAGGGCACTGTTGTTTTAGCCATTGGTATCTTTTATGTAGGCAACCCGCACCTCAATGTGGTTCGTGAGACGAGCCTTTGACGTGCGTCATCTTTTATTGGAGTGCCGCCTTTTTACTGTGCTGCGTGCATCCCTGTGTCTGCCCGCTGACCTTCCCACCCTGCCGGGCGACAACCCTGGTACTTGTGAGGGACCTTTTAACTTTCTTTGCCGCTGCGGGATGTACAGTCGGGTTTAATTTTATCTCGGTTTTTTTTTTTTTATCTTTTTACCGCCTTGTCTTTTAGGTTACCTTTTCCTTTCCGTCACTGGCGTTGTCCTTTTTGTGTCAGTTTAATCCCCTTGATATTAGCCTGGTCTTGGTAGCTCTTTTCTGCTTTCTCATGGTTTTATGTACTACCTCTGCGTTCATTTGTTGTGGAAATTCCGGCTTGTTTTTACGTGCAGTTCTCAACATCAATTTTCGTTTCTGAAGGAACTTTCCCAAGATGTATGAAGTAAAAAAAGTTGTCACAAGTTACATTTTGCCCTCTCAGCTCATATGTAAGATCACACACTACTCTCATACCTTGGTTTTTTTCTGGTGCTGCTCCTTGTTGTTTTTCCATGTGTACTTGTGCACTTAGAAGATACAATGTATCACTGCCACAAAGAGACCATATCTCTATCCCACTAAAAGGGATGTATTGCTGGAAGAGACAGCATCCTCTAAATCCCAGTAATTGTTCATCAACTGTTACATTTTCTGTGGGATTATATAATTTAGGAAGCACTTCTACCCATTTTTCCCAAAATGTTGCGAACAGGAGCAAATGTATCACTAAGTCTCCTTTCTTCTCTAGTAGACATCATATCAAACCGTAAAACATGCGTTATGCTACAGAAATTTTCAACTGACATTGTTGCCCGAAATATGTTCCGGCCAGTTTCCTCATCCCACAGGCTTTTTGTTGGCTTTGCATGAGATTGATATACCCCAGCAAGAAACAAAAGTCCTAAATAGACTTGAAAAATATTTCTATCAATATTTTCCCACTGCTCACCATAAACTCTGTGTCCCTCTATATTTGTCGTTTCTATTATTTCGTTTTCAAGTGCCTCATGAAATATAGCTTCACAGGAACGTTTTATGTTAGTTATTCTATTAGTTGCATACCTTGTAATTCCTGGTGTCTTCTTGAAGACATTTGAAACAGAGTGACGACCACATTCTAGAGGTGATTGTAACTTCCATTCAATAGTTATATTTTTAGAAAGAATAGTTTGTTCATCACTGCCTGTTTGAAGACTGTTAAAATTGTCGTCAGAACTATCACTTTCACATGTATTACTTGTGTGATTTTCAAATTAGTAAATGTACTCACTATTGGAGGCATTAGCAAGAGCATCTAACTCTGCTTCACTCAATATTCTTCTTGCCATGGTGTCTAAACTCAAACTGACAAGCAACCTTCGAAATAATGCAAAATATAACTGTGTAACATGAACAAGTACATTGTTGTAACAGCAATAATATTTAAAGCGGTAATTATATCACATTATTTCAACAGTACATTATAACAAATGCAACAATGTAGTTGGGTGTTACAGAATAGTAACAGTACAAATGTAACAATGTAACAAATATCATTTAAAAGAAACCTATTCAAAACTTTGTAACATATTTTTAATCAGGAAATGCTGACATATCATTGGACAAAGTCTCTAAATTTCATATAAGTGCATGATTAAATGAGAAATATATAATGAGAACAGCTGTGATATCGGGTCATATAGACCCGAACAGTACAGCAGGGTTAATGAAACAGATGTTGAATCTTCAGCCTAAGTGTGAAGTTACAGAATAAATTAATTAAACTTTCTTCAGACTGAAGTTTAAAGCAGACTTTTCAGAAGGAAGATGTGCATAAATTCTGGTGTCTGCTGCACTTATTCAGTTCTGCACCTCAAATCTCTGCAAAGTTGCATTTTCGTTGATGGTGAACATTGACTAGAATTGGTGAACATTGACTAGAATAGGAATAGACAGCAGATAGAAAGCAACTTCATAATATGTATCACTAACATACAGACAGCTATTGAACGATTAATTAATAGCAAACAGGACCATTCTTCTCACTAATCATTCACATGCACAGTAGTAATTAATGGTTTACAGAAGATGAGCACATATACATTTACTATGAAATTGTAGAATTAATACTTTTGTTTAAATATAAAACATGATTCTGTTTAAATGAAAATGTAATAAGCGACTAAATTCTATGTTTCTCATTGTAAAAACAGTAATATAATACTACTACTTATAATAATAATAATAATAAAAATAATAATTATTATTATTATTATACATTAATATTATTATTTATTAATAATTCCAAATATGCACCCCAACCCTTCAGTGGGTTACAACCCACAGTTTGGAAATCGCTGCTCTACATATGCCTATGTCAAGAGATGAAACATTTCACCTCACCCAAATATAGAACTCATTATTTCAATGGAAGTGTATGCTTTGAAGTTCCCAAAACACAAAAGTTATGTCTATGTGCATGTCTGTAGACAGCAGTACTAAAACCAATTCCAAGCTTAATATTTCAGTTCCAAGAATTGAGTAAACGATTTGGAAGAATATTCTCCACCAACACACCCCCCAGGGGCCTACTAAGGTAAGTACGTTTGGCGTACCTGGGGGTTCCCGAGTCACTCACCGCCATCTCATCATCCCCGTCGCCACCAACTGAGCCATGTTTTGTGTTTGTGCCTATTTGTTTCTGTCTTTGCGGGAGCGGATTTACTCGCCTCATCTTCTTCCCCTTCTAGGCATATTCTTTACATATTTAGTTTTAAGGTTTTAGATTTATTAATTCCTGCCTCACCAGCAGGGATCTTTATTCTATCTCAGTGGTTCCTGTCCCACGGTTCCAGCGCGGCTTCCAACATGTGTGCTTTTCGGAGGTCTGAGGCGTGAGCCCGTCCATAGCGTTATGTACACCCACGTAGCTTCCTTGGGGGCCCGGTCCGTTTTAATTTCCCGACGAGCGCTGCTCGTTGGGTTAGAATTACGGACCGGTCGTGTTACCGCTAACGGAAACCCGTTGTAATCAACCACAAGTTTCCTGAATCCATGTCTGCTTTATTACGCAGCATGGCCTAAAGTGCGGAGCCACAGGTGGTTATACCTGTGGTAGGGGCTTAAAGCCGGGTTGTACATGGTGAAGGGCTTACCCGTATGGACCAGCAGTGGTGGCTGGAGGGTAACTCCTTCTGAGGTATTCCTTGAGATCGGTCTGGTAGCGGTCTACCAAGCGGCACAGACCAGAAAGTACTTTGGTGTCTTTTTTTCTCAATCCCCGGATGGCAGGCTGACGCCGACGGTTTCGGAAGGGGTCCTTCTATCATGCTATCTCCGCGCAAATCTACTTCATTTGACCCCTTTATGGTTGTGACCTTGGCCTGCGAAAAGAAAACTATGCGAGATATCAGTCCATTTTACATACAACGCGAGATTGACAGGATATGCGGCAAAGTGACCAATGCAACCAGAACGCGAGACGGTACACTTTTGATTGAAACATAGACGGAAGACCAGCTCAAGAAGGCCAGCTTGTTGTATTCCTACCCCATAAAGGTGGCCCTCCATAAGACTCTGTACACCTGTAGAGGCGTAGTAACTACTTCTGTTCAGATGGTCTTTCCGAGGCAGATATTGTCTCCAATTTATCTGACCAGGGTGTATGCCAAGCGTACCATCTGCTCGGCAAACGTGATGGTGAATCAGTGGCATTGCGGTATTTCCGACTTTTAAGGGCACCACAATACCCGAGACCTTGTATTGTGGATATGAACGCGTCTCTGTGTGACCATATGTGCCGAACCCAATGCGATGTTTTCGGTGCCAACGGATCTCGACCATCAGAGGAGTCCGACGGGGACACAGGCTGTCCTTTTTTGGCCCAGAGGTCTGTGAAACTCAACAGTTGTTTAACTGTCCATCAGCTTCTATTGAAAGTTTCCTTTATTCCACCTCGCTTCTCCCACGTTTCTAGCGTCTTTCCTTTTTGCCATGGCTCTGCTGACATGGAACACTCGCGGAATTTGCTCCCATAGAGCTGAACTGCAGTTGTTGCTACGATGTTATGATCTCTTAGTCGTCTATTTACAGGAGGCGAAGCTTCGGCCACACGATCCTTTGGTAGTCCACCGTTACGACCCGGCTCGCTTCGATCATACCCCAGAGGAGGGGGTCTCCTGATCATGGGGGTGTCATGATACTCACGCGCGATGATGTCTATTGTAAGCAACTATTGCTTACCACTGCCTTTCAAATTGTTGCTGTCCATCTTGTTCTTCCTGGTTTCACCTTTTCAGTGTGTAACGTTTACGTTCCCCCAGCTACCCTTAGTTCAGCCGACATGGTCATACTCCAATCTCAACTCCCGGCTCCTTTTGTTTTGTTGGGTGCCTTCAATGCCCCTCATCCACTTCGGGGTTCCTCTAGGGCAAGTGAGCAAGGGGTGCTCTTTGTAGACATTTTCGACCAATTTCGGCTTACTGTTTTGAACACTGGTAAACCCACTTTTATTTCCGATTCTTCTGCCACGCTCTCTCATTTAGACCTTTCTGTTTGTTCAGTACATCTTGCTCACCGGTTACAATGGATTGTGGTGTCTGATACCCATTCCAGCGATCATTGCCCGTGTGTTCTGAGTTTGCTGTCACACCGTGTATCTTCGTCACGAGCAGCAACTTGGCAGCTAGCTAAGGCGAATTGGGCCCTCATTTCAACACAAGCTGTTTACACGGACCGTGAGTTCGACACAGTCGATCAGATAGTGAAACATTTTATTACTGTTGTTCTCTCGGCCACCGACTTACCTATTCCTCGGTCGTCCGCCCATCCCAGACGATTGCCAGTTCCTTGGTGGAATACCGAGTGCCGCGAGGCTATCCGTGCGCGCCGGAGGGCTCTTAGGGTATTTCATCATCACCCTACGCTGGATCATCTGATCTCTTTTACACAAGCCCGCGCACGGGCCCGTCGCATTATTCAGGATATCAAACGGTCTTCCTGGGTTTCTTTTGTTGCCACCTTTAATAGGTCAACGCCTTCTTCGGTTATCTGAGAAAAGCTACGACGTGTTGCCGGTAAGCAGGCCAACTCTTCCATATCGGGACTTCACGTGGGAGCTGCTACTGTCGTCGATACGGTAGCTGTTGCTGACGTCCTTGGTAGTACGTTCGCGTCTGCCTCGAGCTCCGAAAATTATGCTCCAGCTTTTCGTACTACCAAGGCTGAGATGGAATCTGAGGTTCTCTCCTTTCGCTCTTTTAACAATGAGTGCTATAACTCGATTTTTAGCATCCAGGAGCTTGAAAATTCCCTTACGTCCTCTAGGCTCACTGCTCCCGGACCAGATGGTATTCATATCGCCATGCTCCAGCATCTTTCTCCTGCCGGCAAACTCTTTCTCTTATTTCTATACAACCGCATTTGGTGCGATGGAGCGTTTCCTGCAGTCTGGCGCGAGGCCACCATCGTCCCAATCTTAAAACCCGGTAAGGATCGCCATCTACCTTCCAGCTATCGTCCCATCTCCCTCACCAGTTGCCTCTTCAAAGTGATGGAGCGTATGATTAATGGGCGATTGCGATGGTGGCTC
Organism: Hymenopus coronatus; assembly: GCA_030762935.1. Classification (NCBI taxonomy): domain Eukaryota; kingdom Metazoa; phylum Arthropoda; class Insecta; order Mantodea; family Hymenopodidae; genus Hymenopus; species Hymenopus coronatus. The sequence continues at coordinate 59,219,282 of CM060880.1, read as the reverse complement.
GAATCCCAAAATCTATTTGCCAGCGTCCAATGTGGGTTCCGTCGTTACCGTTCTACAGTCGACCACCTAGTCGCACTATCCACACACATCATGGATGCCTTTTTGTGGAAGAGTCAGACTGTCGCGGTATTTTTTTGATCTGGAAAAGGCGTATGATACCTGCTGGAGATACGGTGTACTTCGTACCATTCATAATTGGGGCATTTGTGGTCGTCTTCCCGTTTTTATTCGGGAGTTTATGAAGGATAACGTTTTTAGGGTACGGTTACGCTCGATTTTAAACGGTGATTTTACTGAGGAGAACGGAGTACCACAAGGTTCGGTGCTGAGTGTCACTTGTTAGCTATTGCCATCAATCCTATTGTAGAGTGTATTTCACCTGGGGTTTCGTCTTCCTTATTTGTGGACGATTTCGCAATTTATTTTAGTTCTCGACGGCCTTGTCTTCTCGAACGACGCCTCCAACGGTGTCTTGACCGCAAGTACCTTTGGAGTATCAATAATGGTTTTAAATTCTCCGTTGAGAAAACCGTCTGCGTTAATTTATGGCGACGGAAGGTGTATCCTTCGCCTTCTCTACATCTTGGTGCGGATATTCCTCCTTTCACCGCGGAGACGAAATTTTAGAATTGATTTTTGACCGGAAACTCAGCTGGTCTTCTCATATTTCCTACTTAAAGGCAAAATGTGACCGTTCTCTTAATATTTTACGCGTTTTAGTGCCACATCCTGGGGGACTACCCTTCTACGGCACTATCGGGCTCTCGTTCGGTCAAAGCTCGATTTCGGTTGTATTGTGTATTCTTCGGCCCGACCGTCAATTTTAGCTCGTCTCAATGCTACACATCACCGTGGTATATGTATGAGTATTGGCGCCTTTCCCACGAGCCCAGTACTTAGCCTTTGTGCGGAAGCTGTCGAACCTCCGCTGTCTTATCGACGTGATGTCCTCCTTTGCAGTTATGCCTGTAGCCTTCTTAGTTTACCCGGACATCCGTCTTTTACCTGTTTTTTTTAACGAATCTTTGAATCGCCGATCCTCGCGTAACTCCCTGGCCTTACTCCCGCCTGGTGCTCGCTTTCGGCTGCTCCTTTGGCTGTTGGACGTCACTGTACCGCCACTCTATTCTAGAGGGGAGACTCTTTTTCCCCGTGGCTCCACCCTGAGACACTTGTTGAACAAGGTCTGTACTCCAAGCCGAAGTCAACCACTTCCCATTTGGTTCTTCATTCCACCTTTTTAGCCCTCAAAGAGCAGTTTGTTGGTTGTAATTTTATCTATACTGATGGTTCAAAGGACGCTACGGGAGTAGGATGTGCTATTATTCATGACCGACAGAGTTTTAGATTTCGCCTTTTACCGCAGTCCTCGATTTTTACAACTGAGCTTTTTGGTGTTTACCAGGCTCTTTTATATATTCAGCGACAGGCTTTTAGTGAGTGGGTTGTGTGCTCTGATTCCTTGAGTGTTTGCAGAGCCTGAGATTGCTGTACAGCCCCAATCGCTTGTACGGCGTGTCGGGGATTGTCTCCCTTCGCTTGCCGAATCAGGCTTTAGCGTCACTTTTATATGGGTTCCTGGACACGTCGGCATAGGTGGCAATGAGGCTGCTGACGCCGCTGCGAAGGCCGCCATTTCGGCCCCCATGTGTTCTAATGCACTTGCCTTCTGGGGATTTACGCGCTTTTTACCAACATCTTATCCTTTTGCGTTGGAATTCTGCCTGGGCCAATCTGCAGAGGAATAAACTTCGGGTGTTAAAGCCCCTCCCTGTCGCCTGGAATACCTCCTCTCGCGCGTGCCGTCGCGATGAGGTGCCTTTAACTAGACTCCATATCGGGCACTGTCGTTTTAGTCACAGTCATTTATTGTCTTCGGATCCTGCACCATTTTGTGTTCACTGTCGTGAGCCCTTGATTGTGAGGCATGTTTTAATCGAGTGCCCGTTTTTAGCTCCCTCACGTTTGTCCGTCGGTTTACCAGCCGAGATTTCGGAAATACTGGCGGAGGACCTTGTTTCTGTGGAACGAGCTTTAAATTTTATGCGTCAGATCGGTATGAGACACCCTGTACGATTTGCACGTGTTGCCAGTGTGCCTTTTATTTAACAACCTGGTGGCATCGTTTATCGGTGGCGCTCTACTATTACACATGATATAGTTTTGCTTTCCACAGCTGCTGACACTGTTTTAGTTAGATGTTTGGTGTGTTTTAGTTTTTAGTGTGCAACCGTGGTGCCTCGCTTTTTAATTTCCTTTTAAATTCTGGTTGTTCGGGCGCTAATAACCATAGTCGTTGAGCGCCCTAAAGCCCTAATACTACTCCACAGCTGCTGAAAATGCTTTAGTTAGATGGTTGTTGTGTTTTAGTTTTTAGTGTGCAGCCGTGGTGCCTCGCTTTTTAATTTCCTTTTAAATCCTGGTTGTTCGGGCGCTGATAACCATAGTCGTTGAGCACCCTAAAGCCCTACTACTACTCCACCAACACATAGCATGCAAAATCTGCAGTTATTTTATATTTTCTCAGGACATTTTCTATTTAAATATCATATGTTGAATATATTTTCATGGATAATGAAACAACTAATAATTGTATTTTGTTTGAATAATCTGTGAACTTCTTTTCTGAATGAATTTAATTTTGTATTACTGGCAAACGAAGAGAAAATGAATAGCTACTAAATTTAAAATGTAAATTTTGATAAACCTTTCAAGTTCTGAAATAATTTTTTGGCAACTATTTCTCAGATTTGTTTGCTTTTCATTTCAAATTTCATGTCTTCTATGATGTTTATAGCAGAGCCATAGAATGTGTACAGAATTGCATTAACTGATTCCATCCAATGCATCATATTTTGAATAGGCACTTCATTATGAATGTGTGTTCTTGCCAATATAATCAACTGAGTGATTGCTGACATGTATTCAAATAAATGCTCTTAAAGCAAACTAGCAAGTTGATGTAATGTCAAGAGTTTTTTAGTGTTAATATGTGATTAATTATAAGCATTATGCTTAGTATACATTGCTATTGTGTATTATGAAAGTTGATTAAATTTTAATTTTCCTTTAAAGAAATTTATAATCATGTTGATTACGTGACACTTCTTTACGAGCAGTTACCTGTTATTAACAAACACTCCATTTTCAGATTCAATTGTCTGAATATTGTACTTAATAATGCTAAGGCTTGCCAACATTTCAGATCATACATTAAAGCTGTATCTGGTGGTAGCAGTGGTAAATCAATATTGCCTTCTGCTGAAGTCTCAGGAAGAGACATAAGCTTCTATAATGGAAAGGATCATCCTGAATATGAAAGTAAAGAAAGTGATGTCAAAGAAGTACCAACTGTAGTAAAACATTCTCCGTCAGAACAATCTGGTAAATTTAGTAATGAAGAAATGTACAGCAGCATTTTATACTTGAAACAAAAGAAATTTATGCATAATAATGAAAGGCCACACAAGTGTACAGTTTGTGGGAAGAGGTTTACTCAGTTCTCTGATTTGCAACTACATACTTTGACTCACAAATGTAAGAAGCAACACCAATGTAAAACTTGTGAAAAGAGGTTTACTAGGTCTTCCGATTTGAAAAGACATAATTTAATTCATGAGGGCAAGAAGCCACATCATTGTAAAACATGTGATTCAAGCTTTACCCAGTTTTCAAATTTGAAAAATCATAGTTTGATTCATGAGGGTAAGAAGCCACACCAATGTAAAACCTGTGATAAAAGCTTTACTGGGTTGTCAAATTTAAAAAGGCATAATTTGATTCACATGGGTGAGAAGCCACACCATTGTAAAACATGTGATAAGAGCTTTATTCAGTTGTCACATTTGAAAATGCATAATTTGATTCATGAGGGCAAGAAGCTACATCATTGTAAAAGCTGTGGTCAGGGCTTCACTCTGTTGATACATTTAAAAACGCATAATTTGATTCACGAGGGTAAGGACCTACTCCAGTGTAAAACCTGTGATAAGCACTTTTCTCGGTTGGCACATCTGAAAATGCATAATTTAATTCATGAAGGTAAAAAGCCACACCAATGTGAAACCTGTAATAAGAGCTTTACTCAGTTATCAAATTTGAAAAGACATAATTTGGTTCACAAAAGTAAGAAGTAATAACAGTGAAAACTGTTTATTGAGCTTTATTAGGTTGTCAAGCTTGAAAAGTCATAATTTGATTCATCAGTCCATTAACTCATATTCCATGACATTTGCAAACATAAGGTTTTATTGTGCATAGCTTGGCAAAACATATTTGAATCAGGAGAGGAGAAACTCACACAAATATGGGTCTATATGAGGAGTATAGTGATTTGTCATATTTTAAAGATGTAACATGCCTTGTAAAATGGATATGGCATACAGTGAAGACTTCATTGAGATATGCAGTGTATCATTTCATTATAAGGTGAAATGTTTAAAGTTTCAATTCTCGCAACATTTTTCTCTTAATTTCTGCTTCTATTTCCTTAAAGGTTTCAGTGTTTGGTTTTAAGGAATGTCTTTTACTCATGAACGGATTATGCCAAACTTTGAGTTGCAGCAAATAAGACAATTGTCTGATCTTTTCTATTAACACTAACCCTGGAATTAGAACCTTTTACAATAGAATAAAAATAGCTGGCATTTCTAAACTCTTTTGTTTCATATCCTTATATCAGGTATTAATAATGTATATAAATGACATTTACTTAACTCAGCATTTTGAGAATAATTAAACAATGAATATTTATGGTTATTCATTAACTACATCCTTAGCTCCTCACTTTGTTTTGATTTATGTGGTTTTGTTTAATGCTGCTAAATGACAAGCAGGCTATTTGTAATATGCTTTGCATCAGCTGAAATTTGATAAAAATGGTTAAGTACGAAACTTAAAGTTCATTATCTTTAGCAACAAAATATACAACAAAAATATTTTTAAGATACCCTTTAAATCTAACATTTTGTGAACATTTTGATTGTTTAAACACTGACTTAGAATTTTAATTAAAATTCCATTTTTTGATAAATTGTCATGGCATGAAATTGTAGAGCTTAAATTTTCTGGGCATAGCCTCTGAAGCCCCTTTCATTCTGGGTAACTTTTGCATAACATAAATCCTAAGAAATAGACCAACTTCTACTACAGACAGAATGTCAATGTCATTAAAGCACATAATGTATGCGAGATAATGACAATCTTTCTGTGGATTTAATTTTTTCTGAGATATTCCTGCTTATCCATTTAATACCTTTCTTAAATAGGAAGTTTCCAATTGTTTTTAATAAATCCTGGTCAGGGAGAGAAGATAGAGCTTCAGAAGTATTACATAGTGACCAACTCTTAAAACATTAGACTTGCTTTAGCTTAGTATATTCCCTTATTTTCCTTAAGTAAGGCATAGGGATATCGCTGTTAATATTTATTTAGAGTAGCATGAAGTAGATAGAACAATCCTTTGTAAGAACAATGGTTGCTGAATAGGTAGAGAAAGCCATATGAAAGGATCTCATAAGTTTCTTACATTTTGTACTATGCCTGTAAATATTCTTCAAATTGTGGGCGATATAGGAATTATAAGAAATATCTAATGCGCTTCATTAGCTGTTCTGCAGCAAACTATGTTAACAAAGATTTATTCTTTCATCTACCTCATACTATTCGAGATAAGCATTAACAGATATAGTCTAACAACGTATTTCTTTAAGGGTATAAAAGAATGCAGTAGGGAAAGAGATAAATCTTTTAAGAGCTGGCTGTTACAGCATTGAAATTGGCTCTTTTTTTCATGTGAGGAGTAAAAAAGAAAAATGAATTGTGATGTCACATTTCAAAAAAGTATAAGTTCTGCAAAAGTTAAATCAATAATAAAGAATATCCCAGAAATGGTTAACTGCATTAAAAATAAATTAATAAATAGTAGTTACATAAATTGTATGCGTTAACAAGATTGTCCATTTTTTTGTGTAGTAAGACTGAGACTATCTCCTTTGGTTTACCTGATACGCAAAAAGGCATGCACAATGAAGACCTAAGAGGCTATTCAAGATAAACATGAAACTATATTAAACATATGGACTTTTAATTAAACTCATTTGAGCCATGTTAGAGAAAAAATCTCTTGAAAAACTTTCCTTGGAAAGGACACTCTTGGGTTAGTCCAGTCCAGTGTAATTGGCGGGCTGAGGGCAGCCCGAGGTGTGCTAGACGTGTCCCTGTTGTCGGAGAGAACTTAACCATGTTCTGTCGGGATTGTGGGTTTTGCAGGATGGCGGGTGTGTTTTGGGGTTGTGGAGTGACAGGAGGAGGCAAATATTGCTCCTCGACGGTTGCCTTGATGGTGCAACGGCCCTTGTGCACCGCTGGTGTGTGTTAATTAAAATGTTTGTTTTGAGGTTTAAATTTCGAATCCAAGCAACTCTTGAAAGATTATAAGGAGCTTAGCCGTAGCAGCTGTTGGTGGTGCTCCTTCGTTACCGGGGATGCCCGCAAGCCATGCGGGGAAGCCGGTATCGCCTGAAGTGGCGGTTTGTGGGATCGTAATCCCCAAGAGACCTAACGAGGGCGCTCCGATGGAATGGTAACCCTTCGTTGAATTTTGTTGCCCGACGCCTAATCTCGTCCTCCAGGTATGGTAGACCAGAGGCTTCGTGCAGGAGTCTCGTTGGAAGGCCTCGAGGCACAGAATAGATAGCCCGAAGACACCTATTCACCTTGGGTCAGTGAATGTTCTCAAACACCTTTATGTTGCCCCCCCAGGGGCCTACTACGGTAGGTACATCGCCCTCCGTGGTGTAATGCTTGCCATGCTGACTTCATATACCCAAGATCGCGGGTTCAAACCCGGCGGAGGACGATGGATTTTTTTGGGTGTAAAAATCCTTACCATGGCTTCCTTCGGAAGGGAAGTAAAGCAAAGCCATTGGTCCCGTGTCGTATATTTACGACACGTAAAAGAACCTCAAGCCTGATGGACAAGCCTCTGAGCAAAATTAAGCGATCTTTCACGCCCAATTTAGAATGGGACGCTGAGAACCACAGCAGTTAAAGAGCGTCCATAAATAACACGCAATTTACATTTATGGTAGACAGGTTTGGCGCACCCGGGGGTTCCCGAGCCGCTCACCGCCACTGCACCCTACTTATCGCCATCCAGTGTTGCCACGTCTTTTGTACTGTTTGTGTTTCTTTCGTTTGTTTACTTTATCACCCTCTTCCTTTTCTAGGCTTATGGAACTTAATAGTTTGTAAGACATTAGGTTTATTAACTACTGTCTCACCAGCAGGGATCTTTCACTATCCCCATGGTTCCTGTCCCATGGTTCCAGCGCGGCTCCCAATTTGTGTAAATTCTTATTTTGACCAGTATTTAGTAATGGCTATGTTGAATGAGACGAAGACATTTTCTGATATAAGTCCATTCTATGTACAAAGGGAAGTTGACAGGGTCTGCGGCAAGGTTAAAAACGCGACGAGGCTGCGCGACGGTACGCTATTGGTGGAGGTCCACAATAAGGAACAGTCGGACAAGCTGCTTCATGCTACTCTTTTGGGTTCGTACAGCGTCAAAGTTTACCCTCACCTCTAGTTTAGACGACCTCTGCAATGAAGGTATTGCCACCCATCTTTCCGAACAGCGAGTTTGTCAGGTCGCACGTTCAAGGGGACTATTGTTCCAGAATTTATATACTCTGGTTACGAACGTTCTGCCGTCCGCACGTATGTGCCGAACCCTATGCGGTGCTTCAAGTGCCAGCTTTTCGGGCATACCCAAGTCACCTGTGCCCGACCCGCAACTAGCGATCCTTGTGGCCTATCGGCCCACGTTGACATCGCCTGTTCGCGTGAACCCTGCTGTGTCAATTGCGAAGGAGGTCATTCGTCTAGCTCCCGACAGTGTCCCAAGTACTTGGATGAGAAATGTATACAAGAATTACGTATGAGGGGACACCTAACCTTTCCTGAGGCGCGGCGCCGCTTTGAGCAGCTGAAGCCTGCCAACACCAAAGGATACTCCTCAGCTGTTCGCCGTAATCTTGTTCCTTCTGTCGGTTTACAGACTGTGCCTGTCGCAGATGCGTCAACACAAACTGATTATTGCACAGCCACTACTCTTTTAATTGCTCGCTCATCTGCCTCCCAGTGTACACCTTCTGATGCACAGCAGGTCTGCTAATCCGAGTATTCCTAGTTCGTCCTTTGCAGGAGATCGTTCCCGTCAACGTAGTAGACCGATGAGCCGAACTTTGACAACGTCGCGCTCTCGCTCTGCAAACCGAAAGGCTTCTTCGGACTCCCGACCACCAGTGGAGTCTGCGGATGACACAGATTTTAGGTTAGTTGGCGCTAAAACCGCTAAGGTAAGAAAGAAGGAAATTACACCTCCTTCATTTCTATCTCACCATGGATGTAATCCAGTGGAATGTCAATGGGATCAGGGCCCGTCTTCCAGACCTTCAACATATAATCAACAAGCGTTCACTCTTAATTCTCTGTCTCCAGGAAACCCACTTACATCCCCACCATACCCTTCCATTTCGTCATCTTCAACCCTTCAGACACGACTTTGTTGGTGGCCTGCGTGCTTGCAACGCTGTTGTTACTCTCGTGGCTCCTACCATCCATGCCGCCAGTATTACACTCAAAAGCGGTAGCTGCTTTCCTTAACAGCCCGCAAGCGGCTGGCCAAGGTAAGCAGCATCGGGCCTGGTCCCTCTCTGGGTGGGTGACCACTCAGGTAGGTAAGCCAGCCCGCGCCGGCTGCACACAGGGAAACACCCTGCCCACATTACTTCGACACAGACATAAACGCTTGCACAAGACTACATCTTTTATATCACACGGGTAAATCCGCGAGAAAAGCGGATAGGTACCGTGGTGATTTGCCCCCGCCCGAGTACACTCGGGCGACTAGTTCCTGCTCCTGGCTCCTGGCTTCGTCTTTTCCGCCTGCACCCGACGGCGGAGAACTTTGTTGCTTTTAAATGCGCCCTGGCCAAGGCGCGCTACATCGTTCGTAATGCCAAGCGGAAACCGTGGGAATCTTACGTCTCCTCCTTTTCTCGCAGGAGCTCTTCGCAGCGTTTGTGGACGTCGGTGGACCACATGTCCGGCAAATATCCCACGACGGTCATACCTGGCCTTCCTGTTCACGGCGGCACATTCACCAGCGAACCGGATATTGCTGAAGCTCTAGCCACCTCCTACACTGCCACAAGTGCAACAGACAGTAACGACAGCGCTTTTCTTCCCCTTAAGGAAGCTGCTGAGAGCATTCGCCTTGATTTTACTAGTGACTGTAGTGAGCCGTGCAATGCACCCTTCACCCTTGCGGAACTAACTATAGCATTACATATTGCGAGGGACTCTTCTCCTGGTTCCGATGATATTCACCGACAAATGCTACTTCACCTACCACCTGCAGCTGCCACTTTCCTGCTGGACCACTATAGCTGAATTTGGCGCGACCAGGTTTTCCCGCGTGTCGCCCTCCGTGATGTAATGGTTACCATGGTAACTTCATATACCCAAGGTCGCGGGTTAAAATCCGGCGGAGTACGATGGATTTTTTCGGGTGTAAAAATCCTTAGCATAGCTTCCTTCGGAAGGGAAGTAAATCCGTTGGGCCCGTGTCATAGATTCACGGCACATAAAAGAACCTCAAGCCTGATAGAGGCTTCTGAGCAAAATTAAGCGGTCTTTCACGCCCAATTTAGAACGGGACGCTGAGAACCACAGTAGTTTAAGAGCGTCCATAAATAACAAACCATTTACATTTATTTAGGTTTTCTCGCCTATGTTGCGAGAGGGTATTGTCATTCCTATCCCTCGTCCTGGCAAAGACCGGACCGTCCCATCATATTACCGGCCGATTTAACTCACGAGCGTCGTTTGCAAGACCAGCATTCGGTTTACCTGGTGGCTGGAGACGAACGACGTGCTGTGTTCCGCGCAGTCAGGATTTCGTCGCAATCGTTCCAGCGTCGATAACCTGGCACGTATGTGCAGAATGCTTTCCTTCTGAAGCAGCATGTCGTGGGCGTCTTTTTTGACCTCGAGAAGGCTTACGACACTACTTGGCGATACGGTATTCTTCGTAGTTTGCACAGTTAGGTTACGTGGTCATCTGGCCCTGTTTCTGTGCAACTTTCTGCAGCTCCGTCGCTTTCGTGTCCATACTGGCAATACCTTCTCGCTGGAGAGGATTCAGGTGAACGGCGTGTTCCAAGGTTCTGTTCTTAGTGTTATGCTTTTTGCTGTTTCCATCAACAGCAATGCTGCCGTGGTTCGTAGTGGGATTTCATCGTCACTGTATGTGGACGACTTTGCTCTGTACTATCGCTCCCACAGCACTGATTATCTCGAACGACAACTCCAGCTAGCCATAAATTCGCTCGCTGGTTGAGCGCTTCGCAATGCTTTTCGTTTTTCCCCTACGAAAATGCGGTGCATACACTTTCACCGTCTTCGTGGAGTACACCCTACTCCTGACCTTCACTTGAACGGTGCCGCTGCCTTTCGTTCCGTCCTTGAAGTTCTTAGGTCTCCACCTGGACCGTGAACTTTCTTGGCTGCCCGACATCCGAAACCTTCGTGCCTCCTGTGATTGATCGCTTCGGATCCTCAAACTGATTTCTGGTGCGTCTTGGGTCGGCGATCGTTCCGTGATGCTACATTTGTACCGTTCACTCGTTCGCTCAAAACTAGACTACGGTTGTTTTATTTACGGCGCAGTGACCGCCTCTAAACTTCTCCTTTTAGACACCGTTCATCATATCGGTATACGTCTTGCTACAGGAGCCTTCCGCACTAGTCGTGTGGAATGTTTGTATGCCGATGCTGGTGAACCCCCACTGGCAGTGCGTCGCTCCTTTTTGCTTTGTTCTTATGCTGCTAAGTTGTCTGTGGACCCCTGCCATCCTTGTTTTAAACCTGTGTTACGCCCAGAGTATTCACACCGCTATCTGAGGAACACCACTGCTTCACGCCCCTGTGGTATTCGTTTTCGTGAACTGCTCTCCGATAGGGGTCTCAGATTGCTTCTTGTGGAGCACGTTTTTGTGTACCACGAACCTCCTTGGCAACTGAGGCGTCCCAGTTTCGATCTGAACCTCTCCAACCATGTGAAACTCTCGATCATTCCGGAGGTGTTTCGGCAACTGTTTCACGAACTTCTGAGAAGTTACCGGGCCTATGCACCAGTATTCACTGACGGTTCCAGCTGGGAGGAGCTATAGGTTGTGCCTTTTACTTAAATGGGGAAACACATAATTATCACCTTGCGGACGCTAGTTCGGTATTCACCGCCGAACTGTACGCTATCTTTTACTTTCTGGATTTTATCTCGCTTTTAGCACCTGGTAATTTTATTGTTTGCAGCGATTCCCTGAGTTCCCTACAGGCTCTGCAGCAATATACCGGCTCCTCATCACTCGTTCTGCGCATTCAATCTCGCATTTCTGAGATGATGGAATGCGGCTACTAGTTCGTCTTCACATTGGTTCCAGGTCATGTCGGTATTGCAGGTAATGAGTTAGCGGACCGGTCTGCTAAGGCTGCCTGTTCCTTGCAGGATTACTCGGAAGCGGAAGTGCCCTCAAGGGATGTTTCACGTCACTTTCGTAGGTTTCTTATTTTAGCCTGGCAGCAATCTTGGCAAAATTTAGAGGGTACCCAGCTTCGCACAATCAAAGCTACAGTTACACCCATGGCTCACATCTTGCCAGCCGAACCGGCACCGCGAGGTTATCCTTACGCGTCTGCGTATCGGTCATACGCGGTTAACTCATGGCTACCTTCTCCGCGCTAAGCCAGCTCCTATATGTCAGGCGTGCGATATTTGTCTGTCTGTGGCACATGTGTTGCTTCATTGTCCGAGATTCCAAAGCGACCGGCAATCAATCGCCCTGGGAACCGCTTTAAATGCCATTTTATGCGACGATGCCAAATCCGTCGATAAGGTGCTCCGGTTTGTTGCCTCTATTGGCCTCAGCAAAGAGATATGACCTGTTTTATGTATGTATGTGGTTTTTAGTGTTTTTAGCTTTTAGCCCATGGCTTTTACCATATAAGATCGTTTTTTATGCGTGTGAGTGTACTTTTTAGCCTTTTAACTCTTTAGCCCCTGCTTTTTGCCAGATGGACCTGTTTTCCATGGGTATATGTGTAAGAGATTTAGCACTTTTTAACTTTTGACCTGTATTTTTGTTTTTTTATCTTGTTTCCCCCTCTTCATAACTTCGGGCCCAAATTACCTAGTTGTCGATGGGCCCTTAAAAGCCACTCACTCACTCAGCTTTGTGTTGCATCCTTGGAGGATACTGAATTTAAGTATTGACAGATATTTCGTTATGGTAATTCATAGACAGGCAGACCTTTTAGTAAAAGTGTTTTTCTTTTTTATTATACTTATCAGCTCAAAATTTGTATTGCTGGTATGATATTTTGGGTGGAACACAATACTTTCTGTGAGCATTATACAAGCTGTCTGGAACACTGGGAATATCAGGAAAATCACCTGGAATTTAAAATTGCACCTTGAAAACTGGAAATTACCATGATTTTCAAAAACATTCCTCAAATGCCACTGTTATATTCTGTGATCATTCTTACGCACTTTGGATATATGCTGCTCACAATGGTAAGATAGTTTACAAGCTCACAGATGACTTATGCCAGTCTTCCACTTGCACTTTTTCCGACTAAGGTCGAACTGTAGTCAGAGCTTCATGAAAATTTAACCCGCTTGCATTAGCATTGCTTATCACCATACATTGCGAGAAAGATTCCTATTGCAAGTGGTTTTCTTCAATCTCTCCTTTATTGTAACACTGTGTGGAATCAAGAACTTTGTGTCGATATTTGGATGCTTGGGAAGATTCTGTGTTCAAACCTCGATCTTGTACCATGCATTCAATCTATGATGGGGAATCTTTTGTGGTATGTTTGATGTGAACTAATCCGATTAATTTGGATCCCATGTGTATATCAGCTGTCCGAGCCATGCAAAGAGGGAAAAAACACCAGAGCTTGCAGCATGTCAACGTTTATGTCACCTGCCTCTGACTTAATGAAGGTAAGTTAATAACTTTCTATATAACACTGTCGTTGCATAATAAATACACAACAGCCAAAACACTTGAAGAAAATTGTAGTAGCAAGTACACGGCTCTCTTAAAAATCAAATGTAACCCCCATCTTTTGAAAAAGATTTACTTGATATCTCGCAAAATGAAGCTATATCTTATGTTGATTTTATTTTCTACTTTTTTGGGTTAAAGAATTTAGAAATTAATATGAAAATGGGCATCCTCTAATATATTATTTTCTCTGTTTTCACTGGCGTCATTCCTTTAACATTATTCATAAACAATGATGATAAACTTTTCTGTGCAGCTATTGACGAAAAAATCTCTTCTATTAACATTTTGGATATGTTAATTAGATTTTGTGAATTTATTAACAAAAATTAATTAATTTATAGAAAGTAATGCATTAACAAATGCAAGCACAGGTGTTCTCCAAGGGCTTTAGAATTGGTTGGTCGATCATGCAGTGCTCACTGGGGCAAAACTATGCTTCTTAGAATAACAATAGGTCTAAAACTACATTAATTTTGCATAGCCATGAGTTCATAAATATGAAGTATTTATAAACTGCATGCATTCACTCATTTATATTAAAAAAGAACTTCAAATTGCTGTTGCAAAAATGTACATCCACGCATGGACACATGCTGTATGGGCACACTGCGCAAGCAGGAAACCTAAGATGAAATGTTCACTGGGAACAGACAAGGAATCTTAACATCAGACAAGCGGATTTTTTTTTTTTTTTTTTCATTTCCCGACCTCATGAGCATGAATTTTATTTAAAATGTTCAAAAGCAATGTTGAGTAATTTTTCCATGCATTTATTGGCAAAGAAAAGTGTATATTAACCTTTTGTTTATGTTAACATTTTGCTACCTTTTCTGATTGAAATGTTTTTAAGTCCTGTTCATTAAAATTTCGCATTGAGCATGGGCAAATGCCATTATATTGCTCTGAGTTTGAAAATATATTGAAAAAATTTATCGCAATGTACTTTCTTTTAAAACAAAGACCTTAAAAAGTAACATATGGTGGAAGAATCACAGTTATAGCTGTGCTATTTGCAATAAAAGTTGTTCATGGAAATGATAAAACTGGTTCTGTGAAATAAAAGTATATAAAACATTTATTCAGAATATAGTACAATGTTGACATCTGAAGTTAAAGGAGGAGAAGTTGTATTTTCAAATATATTTCACAAAGCTGGTTGGTTGATATCTGTAGATTGTAAGCTTCTCACTTTGATACTTAACATAAGTGAAGCATTGAAGTCATCTCAAAGGTTAAATTTTGAGGTTTCACTTTTGATGTCTTTGTGCTTCATGTGTGTGTGTGTGTGTGTGTGTGTGTGTCTCTCTCTCTCTCTCTCTCTCTCTCTCTCTCTCTCTGTTTAAGGGCCTTTCAAGTCACTGGGAATGTTCACTAAAAGTGATGTATCACATGTTCTGACAGATCATGCACCACAAGTATGTTGATGAGTAAATGCACTGTCACATCATCCTTGCTAGTTCACCACAAGCTCTTAGTTTAGGTTGCTTCAAGCTTTCTGCTGTGTGACAAAGCTCTGTGTAATGTCTGCAAGATTGTCTTCCTCACATATGCTCCAATAGTATAATACCAGAGCAGATTACACTACAGAAGGATAACGGTGTTACCTCGTAACACATAGTGTTGCACCTTATATGAAAACTTGAAACTTTCAGAAGTTGTTCACATAGTCATTGGATTTGCTGAATCTCTGAACAAAATTTTGCAGAAAGGGCATGCAGATATCTGTGTTCGATTCTGGGATAAAACAAGAAACAAGGTGATTAGCCATTACCTAACTTTGGCCTTTTCTTTCTAACACAGCAGCAAATAAACTCTTAAAGGCATTCTTGGATGGCCATTCTGGTTCTGGCATAACGACAAGAAAGGTGTTACATATTAGTATGGATGTCCATCGGTTAACTTTAAGCTTCTGAAGGACTTCAAGAATATTACTACAAGAAATGACAATGTTCCAGTGATTATGGATATTGGAAGTTATGGACTTAATGCAATCCATGGAGCATTGAAGAATGGAATCAAGAATACTGTGGGTCATTAGTAGATTTTCTACGAAATCTTTATTACTTATTTAAGTGGATACCACCCAGACAAGCTAGCTATACTCACATTGCAGGTCAACTACTTTCCTGCAGAAGTTCTGCTGTATTCGATGGCTTGAAAATTAAGGTGTGACTGACAAGCTATCAGAATGCTTCCATATCTTAAAAAATACTCATCAGAAATCATTCTTAAGATCAAAACATTCAATATGGTTAAAGAGGTACTGACACAAAGCTAGCATTTTTTCATGCTCTTCCTTTAGAGCTGGAACCATTCTGAACAACTTTTCAAGCAGACAAGCCAATGGTTGCCTTTCTATATGAAGATCTGACATGCTTACTGTAAAAGCTTATGGAGAAGTTTGTCAGATCGAAAGTAAATACAACTTGGAAGTATTCTGGTGAACATAAATGTGAATATTGATACAAATCTTTTACCAACAAAACAACTTGATCTGGGATTCAAAACTAGAGCATCAATAAGGAAATGTGAACACAGATAAAGACAAACTTATATTTAGATGTGACCTAAGAACTTGTTTAGTGAAGGTGGTTCAGAAAATACAAGCAAGAAGCCCTGTGGAATACAAATTAATGAAAGGGGTCTCCAGTCTTAGTCCTACACTGTGCTTGTTTTATAGAGGCACTGGAAGAGCTGTCTGGATACTGTTGGTGGAAACTGATGAAGCAAAGAGAAAAATTAAAATGGTATGCTCTTTGGTTAATGTGCAAGCCTTTAGTCCAGGTGATGCTAGACTGGATGTTTTGAACTCGCACTCTAGTGCGACTGACTACATATGTCTCAAGAAGGCAACTAAAATCAAACTGACCTTGTCATATGGCAATGCCAACATAGAGCATGCATTTTCTATAAATAGTAACATTATTGCAGAAAATATGAAAGAAACATCATTTGTTGCTCAGTACATTATTCATGGTCTTATTTATACAATGCCAAAGGAGATGTTAGAAAAGTAAAAATTACAAACTCTATGCTGCATTTTTCAAGAAATGCACATTGCAGTTATAAGTACTGAAAAGAGCACACAAGTTACAAAAGACAGCAGACGGAATTAAAAGTGTTAAAAAAGGCTTCCCTTATAAAAGAAAAGGCAAACATTTTGGAAAAGGCAAAACTGCAACTAGTGAAATACATCCAGAATTTGAAACTGTAAGGACAAGTCAATGTCCAATTTGGTAGCTTTGTAATCACATTACCATATGCTTCATGTCAACAACACATCAGAGCTGCTACTACAGTGATGTGGCGCAATTGACTCTTCCAAATTTCTAATTTTGGCTATGAAGAATACATTTGCTTTGTTGTATTAATTCATACTGAGGATGCATATGTCAAGTAATTTATTAAAACAAGTTGCTCAATCAGAAGATTAAACCAAAGGTTATTGAAATTGCAGAAAATGTGATATCAATGACTTTCTTTTTTAATTATAAAATCCGAAGAAAAAGAGCTTTGATATACATTATTTGTAACACTTTAATATATATAACCACAGGCTTGTAACAAAATAGTAACATTTTTTTTTATTTTTGTATGGACTATGATGAGTTTGTTTTGAAGCACCCAGTTTCTATCAGAATTGATTGAGGAATATAAGTACCATTCATGTTTTTATACAAGTCTTGAGGAAAAGTATAGTTTAGAAAAATATGTGTTCCTTAAAAAGAATATTGCTCTTATAAGAATTACTTACCATGTTTTGTTCTGATAAAACTTTATTAACAACTGATGGAATTCTTAGATTAGTACTTCTCAGAAACACTAATTTGTCACAATAAAAAAAATGAGACTAAATTCACATGTAACCTTCATCAGTGTGAATCCTTGAACAACAATGTTTTCCTTTTGAAAAACCTGGAAAGTACCTTCAATTTCTAATTATACATGCTATAGAAACTAAGATTAAAGATGGTGTCCAATATAAATGTAAAGCCATCATCAGGTATATAACATTTATTTTTTTAAAGAGAAAATTTCTTCAGTGTCACCATTACATGAATTTCTCTACCCTTAATCATTTATGAGTGGATACAAATTATTCTTACAAAGTTTTTTATTGATATATGCTTCACTTTAATTTGGATAAATCTTTGCTGAAATAAGTACATTGTACGCTTTGTTATAGAGACAAAAGGAAAAAAGATAGCACAACGTATAAGAAATGGATATGTTATATTGGCCTTAAAATTTCATATTGACTATGTCCTGTGCTAATAGCTTCAAATGGCCATAGTTGTGTGGGTGCCGGCAGGCAGGCAGTAGATTCTATTATAAGATTTAGCTCTATTCCCAAACTCTAGGATGTAGATCATGCCAACAATGACATTTATTCATACTTATTAAATCATATATTTATAATAATAACTGTGACAATGAATTTCCAGAAATAATTTACATTATTTTCAATTACATGACTGTTTCCAAAAAACGTGTGTAAGCACATGCATTCTTAGAATATTCATGTTTATTATGATTACTATGTTATATTATTACCAGTATTTTTGATTGAATGACATTCTCCTCTGTATAGAAGGTGTGAGTAATAACTCTGATCTAAACTTCTTTTTGTTCATTTGCAATTCTGTCTATCAGAAGGAAGTGAGTTAAACAAAACTATTCCTTTGTAGTAAACCCCTTTTTGGAATAACTGCAAATTATTTGTTGGTCCTGCCTATGTATATCTGGTCTCATTGTTATGCATATCTGCGTTTTTTGTAAGCTTTTCTGGGTCATTTATTAGAAATGACAATATGGGTAGAATGTATTCGCAGGTTAACGCTAAAATTCCAAACATTTTGAAAAGTGGTTTGGAGTGAGTTGATGATGTTGCCCCTGCCATTATTCTCATTACCTTTTTGTTGCATGATGAACTTTTTTTTAGCAATTACTGAATTTCCCAAGAATATAATGCCATAGGTTATTAATGAATAAAAATATGCTTCATAAGCTGTTTTTAGTATGCTCATATTTATAAACTGAATTAAAGATCGGCTTGCAAAGCATGCAGAACTCAGCTTGGTTAAGATATAATCCATATGCTGTTTCCAATTCTTGTTATGATCGATCATAAGCCCTAGGAACTTTGTATTACAGGCTTCTGCAATCTGATTATTTTCATGCTCTGTCCTTAGATTTACTATGCTTTTATGCCTTGTGCAAAAATGAATGTAGTTAGTTTTTTCAAAGTTTATGTAAAGTTTGTTGCTTTAAGTCCAATTATTTAATGTGTTGAAAATCTTATTAGATGAATCTGGGAGGTGTCTGACATTATGTTCTTTAATTACAATACTTGTGTTATCCACAAAAGGAAGTGGAAGGTCATTGTTATTTATTACTGCAGGTAGATCATTTATATACACTAAAAGTAATAAAGGACCCAGAATAAAATCTGGTGGGACCTCATGCTTTATTTCAGACCATTCAGAATAAGCATTGCTATTATTTGAAGTATTTATTATAACATTTTGCTTTCTTTTCGATAAGTAAGATGTAATCTATTGATACCCTTTGCCCCTAAAACCTTAGTGTGATAATTTTGATACCAGTATTTCATGATTAATACAGTGAAATGCCTTTGATAGAGCACAGAATATTCGCAGCATGTTAAGTTTGCCATTCAATGACTTTAGAACTTCATTAGTTAACTTGAAAATGGCATAACTAGTCGATATTTCTTTCGGAATCCAAACTGTTCTTTTGCTAAAATAATATACTGACCTAGATGGTGGATAAATTCTTTTAAACATAATGTTTTTCAAAATTTTACGAAGAAAAAATTCCAAGTAAAGATACTGGTCTATAGTTTGACATTTTTGAGATTTGCCCTTTCTTGCATAATGGCTTAACGACTGAATATTTTAATCTGTCTGGGAATGTCACTGTTAAGTTGGATATGTTACATATATGACTTAAAGGTTTACAAATAATGTCAGCACATACCTTTAATTTTTTGTATCCTGATGAATTCTTGCTCTTGAGGGACTGTATTACTTTTTTAATTTTGGTTGCACTTGTGGGTATTATCTCTAAGGATGTAAATAATTTGAATACAGGATTCGTGAAGGTATGAAATTGGAATTATCTTAGGCTGTTTCTTTGTAAGTAAATGTTTTGAAACCTGAATGAAATTTTGATTAAATACATTTGCTATCTGCTATGGTTCAATTGTGGTACTCTAATTTGTTTTATGTCATTCTTTGAATGACATTTCCCAGTAATGTTCCATATAGTGCTAGGCTTGTTGTGAGAGGACTGTGTTTCTTTTTCATAACAAAGTTTATTAGCTGCATTTATAACCCTGCAGTACATATAACGTTGTTTCTCTAGTTGCTAAATAAAGTTCTCTATTATGTTTACATAGTGTTTTTATACCTTGTGATAGCCAATAATTTTTAGGATTCTTATTAGTTTTCTTTATGTGGAGTATAAAACTGGAGCTATGAATTCTTACGAAAGTGTTTAAGAAGCTGTTATCCTTGTCATTTGCATTATTCAGTTTATACCTTTCTTCCCAAAATTCCTTTCACAGTTTGATATTTTAACACTCTATGTTTACTTTATTTATATTTCTGAAGCAGGCTCTCATGTTTGCTCTTTTGGAATTGCGAGTATAACAATCAATTTTGTCCCAAAGTCCATTAACAAAGGATTTTATTTCATGGTACTAGCTCTTAGAACTATCCATAAAAATACTGTCAATAGCCATTTTGGAATTATCTTAAGTTTTGGTTGCAAAATTAATTGTATGCTAAAAAAATAAAAAATGGCGTGTTATTTATGGACGCTCTTTAACTACTGTGGTTCTCAGCGTCCCATTCTAAATTGGGCATGAAAGACCGCTTAATTTTGCTCAGAGGCCTCTCTATAAGGCTTGAGGTTCTTTTATGTCCCGTAAATCTATGACACGGGACCAACGGCTTTACTTCCCTTCCGAAGGAAGCCATGCTAAGGATTTTTACACCCGAAAAAATCAATCGTTCCTCCGCCGAGTTTGAACCCGCGACCTTGGGTATATGAAGTTAGCATGGTAACCATTACACCACGGAGGGCGACAATTGTATACTAAGATTGTATGGCCTTAATAATGTAAAAATTTGAATCTTTGGATTGCTCTCTCTCAATAATTTATGCTCAAATCCCCACATAAAATAAATTTAATCTTTAATTTGAAAAATTATAGAACTACCCAGTTTTCACATTCAACTGGGAATTCACAATGTTCAAAAAATGGGACTTATTGTAAGGCTTGTAATGGAGTTTGCTGGCATGTGATTCAACAGATATATGAATGCCCAGTTATCACTTCCATCTTCATTGCAACTATTTAGTTAAATTGTGACATTTGTCTTGCCGTGCGATCGACAGATATAAAACTACTGGAACGTAAACATTAAATGAAGTTTCGACAGGTGCAAAACTGCTAGTTTTCGCTTTCAACTTGAAATCCCTCGACCCTAGAGGTCTACTACGATAGGTACGGGTTTGACGCGAGCGCTCACTGTAGCAACACCAGAAAGGCACAGCGGAGAGGATACCAGGAGGGCCAAGGACGCTGAGAACTTCGAGACCTTCAAGAACTTCAAGAACCTCTTGCAGATTAGAGTAGGTTAACAAGGCCACAGCCAACAGTTGTCAAGACTGGTTATACAGGCGCCCTCACGGGTCCGGCCCTCTGTTAACCGCGCTCTTTAGCGCTCGCTAACTGCCTCTTTCTCCTACTCTATCACTTTCTTTCCTCTATACTATCTAGATATTAAGCAGCCCCCCCCCGTAGGCCCCCACAGGCTTTCTCACCTCTTCTCTTTTCTACTCTTCTGATCAACAAATAGTATTAATTGTAGGACCTCATTACCAAGTAGAGAGCAGTAAGCCCACAGCTTCCCGGCAGCCTTTCTAAAGGTTCCAGGAAGCCCCCCCCACCCAAAAAAAGCGGCTCCCCCCCCCCCTTTTTGTCAGTTTTTCAGTTTGCATTGTTCCAGGTTCCAAACCCAGATAGACTACATACAGAGACGATGGTGAAGACAGGACGCTACCCCACCCGCAGCAGAGAGAAAACGCCGGAAGTCCTGGACCCCCAACCGCAGGAAGACGATCTGGAGAGCATCAGCAGCGAGTCCAGTATGGCTCTATTCATTGATGAGGACGTGGGCACCACAGCCACGCATAGCTGCTCACTTCTAGACGCCGCCGGAAACTTCTTCTGGGAACACACAGCAAGCAAAGACACAGACCATGACAAACCAACTAACACACACACTGATGCTGCCAAAACATCAAAAATAACAGACACAACAAGCGTAGGTCTTGTCCAAGAAAGTTCAAGTAGCATAATTACGGACACTGCCAATGTTTCAAGTATGAGTGACAACGTTAACAAAGGGGAAAATGCGCCCAATCAGCAGGCAACAAGGGACAATGGCACAGCCGAGCATATCCTTGGCCACCAACAAACGCCACCAACAGGAGTCACCGCACCACCACAAGAATTGAACAGACTGGAATACATGACGAGAGAATGCCAGGACCTTGCCAAGGTCAATGTGGCAAACTATGGCCAGCTTAGCCTGGCATCACTAACAACCAGCTTTGACCGTCTTTACAGACCGAAAAGATATATAATCCAGATGAGGAGGAGGAGCCAGGAGCCAGGAGCAGGAACTAGTCGCCCGAGTGTACTCGGGCGGGGGCAAATCACCACGGTACCTATCCGCTTTTCTTGCGGATTTACCCGTGTGATATAAAAGATGTAGTCTTATGCAAGCGTTTTTGTCAATGTCAAAGTATTGGGCAGGGTGTTCCCTCTGTGCAGCCGGCGCGGGCTGGTTTACCTATCTGAGTGGTCACCCACCCAGAGAGGGACCAGGCCCGATGCTGCTTACCTTGGCCAGCCGCTTGCGGGCTGTCAAGGAAAGCAGTGCCGGCTAGCGGGGAGACCTGAAGGGATATAGGTACGGGGTGGGGGAAGCCAGTGTTGCAGATCTGGTCGGGGTACAACTGGATGGTCACCTGTCCGAGTCGTGACCATGCCCGATGCTGCTTAACTTGGCGGGTAGAACAATAAAGGGAGAGGCGGCCGGAAAACTACCATCCCAAGGCGTCCTTGGGAAGGCGGTAGCTTACGCGTCTCCTTGGTAGCGTGTGGTCGTAAAGACCGAGAGTGTTCACCTGGGGATTTGGGTGGGGAGCAAGTTTAGTGTATATTGTGCGAGCTCTTTCTCGCACAACGTCCACTATGTAAGGAATTCCGGAGTGGGAATGGAGAATGTGGGACGGGAATCTGCGGTCTGTGCCGTATATCATCCTCAATGCCCTGTTCTGCACGGCCTGCAGCCTGCGGATGGTGGAACGAGCCACCGAACCCCAGACCTCACAGCCGTACAGCATCAGGGGCGGGATGACTGCGCGGTACAGCCGTAGTTTTAGGTGTGTAGGCATGGTGGAGCGGAAGATGGGAAACAACTGCCGCAGGGCAGCGTGTCCCAAGCCGACCTTCTCCCTGACATGTGGAGTGAAAGTAAGGCCGCGGTCGAGGAGGACTCCGAGGTATTTGGCGGAGCGGACCCAGGGGATCCGCCTCCGCCGCAGCCTCAGCGACCTCTCCGGTCGCCAGCCACGGACTTTAGCCAGCAGTAGAGCTGAGCTCTTCTGCGGGCTGATGGCCATCCGCCACTGTTCACTCCATCTGCCTATGGGCTGGAGCTGTCTCTGTAGCGGGGGGAAGCAATATCGGGCGTTCTTGTTACGCGCCATTATGAGGACATCGTCGGCATACTGGCACGTAACTGTACTGGGTTCTGTGGGGAAGTCGGACATGTAGGCAGCAAAGAGTAACGGCGACAGCACGCTGCCTTCCGGCACTCCCGCCGCTATGGGTCTGACTGTGGAATGCCTCCCCTCCACCCTCACCCTAAAAGTGCGGTCCCGAAGGAAGCTACTAAGCAGGTGAAGGTAGGGGGGAGGAATTTCTGCGTTCTTGAGCTTGTGCAAGAGTCCCTGATGCCACGTGGTGGCGAAGGCCTTTTCCACGTCCAAGAGCACCGCGACTGTTTTGAAGTTGTCCTGGAAGCCCAGGGCAGCCTTCTCAGCCAGTCGCAGCAACTGCAGGGTTGTGGAATGTCCAGTACGGAAACCAAACTGATGATCCGGGAGTAGGAGTCTCTCTTCGAAGAGAGGGGTGAGGCGAGGTAGGAGTAACCGCTCGAATACTTTCGAGACGATCGGAAGTAAGCTAATAGATCTGTAGCTTGACGGGAAGACCGGGTCCTTGCCGGGTTTCAAAATGCATACCACCCGCGCCTCCTTCCAACACGTTGGAAAGTGACGTAGGTGCAGGCATGCATTGTAAATCCACGTCAGGTGGATTACGGCCTTTCTGGGTAGGTGCTGGAGCATAGGCGCCGTGACGCCGTCATGTCCAGGGGCTTTGTTAGGTTTTAGGTGGTTGAGTTGGGAAGCCACCTCTTTCGGGGTGACTAAAGGAATGCGGATCTCCTCATGGGGCGGCGGGGGCTCCTCATAGAGGTAGTCTACCGTCGCTTCCACGAGCTCAGTAAATTCCTCATCCTGGGGGTCTTCACGGGGTTCGAATTGGGACTCCAGATAGTCGGCGAAATCCGTGGCTTTATCCTGGGGCTCAAAAGAGAGTCTCCCACGGGAGCCATAGATGGGATGCTGAAACTGACTTTTGTCTTTCCTGAGGGATCGGATGATCCTCCAGGGTTGTTTCTCTTCCAGGTTTATATGTGCCATTGTGTGTTCCCAGGCCGCTTTGCGGTGCGCGCGAAGCAGGCGCCTAGCCAGGGATTTTAACCGCTGGTACACTGCTTGGATCCTTGGGATGGCGGAAGCGCTGCCATAGCTTCCGTACGGTTGCCTTGGCTTTTAGCAGCTGCCGGAGTTCATTCGGTAAGGTTCTCGGGTTTAAATTCACGAACTTGCAGGACTACCACAACTTCATCAAACACTGTAGGGAGAAACATGTCCACTTCCACATTACCACGCTCCCGGAGCACAGGACCTACAAAAAGGTCATTAAAGGGCTATATGGCAACATGGGCCCCGAGGAGCTAAAGGCCGAACTGACCAGTCTTGGCTTGCAAATTAAAAAATGCTCCAAGATGTACTCAAAGAAAGCCAGGAAAACGGTGCCCACCTTCCTGGTCGAGCTCACGAACGAAATATGCGCCACGGCAATTCAAGGATTGACAGATATCCTGCACTGCAAGATTAATGTAGAGGATTACGTCCCGTCCCCCGGACCACCACAATGCGGGAAATGCCTGCGGTTTAAGCACCTCACCAGAAATTGTTACGCACCTCAGGTGTGCTCACGATGCGCCGGGCCACACCCTTTAAGGACCTGCGACGCCCAAAGATATAAATGCGTGCTATGCGGAAGCGACCAACATGGAGCTAGATGGAGGGGCTGCCCAGCCTACCAGCAGATCGTGGCACCAACCAGACGTCTGCCCCACCCCAGCGCTCACACGACCCAAAACACCAACAGAGGCACCTATGCCGCCAGCCTTCAGGGAAACAGAAGAAATGACGTCTTCCACTTTTCGGCAATACAACAGTTACCTCCACGTTTCCAGGAGGAGCCAGTGGCTAGACAAGCCCCATCACCGCTTACGCGGGGCAATGCCACACCAACAACCCCCCCAGAAACAGCGAACGGAGGCCGTGCTTAAAGTTCCTATAATGCCACAGCCCGGCCGCCCACAAGAACTCAGTGCCACACTAACCAATGATAGAACCATCCCCTCTCAGAGGGCTGACCAGCGACAGCTCCACAACACACCGCCACCAAGACCAGGGACCCCTAGGACACCTGAACGTCCTACAGCGGACCCGAAACGAACGGCTCCACAGCTAATCACACCAGAGAAGCTCAACTATCACAAGTCGGTAATCTGCGCCTCCCAACTGTCCCACAACACAAACAGGGTCCTAACTCTCATAGGAAACGGCAACAAGATGAAAGGGGTTGAAATGTTAGGCCCCATCGCCTTCCAAATGTGTGTCATCAAGGGACAACAATTCACCTTTTGGGAAATAATTCAAACATGGCAGAAAACCTACGAGACGTAAAACCATATTAACCATACAAATAAGCGGGAAAAAAACAAAACAAAAAAACAAAACAAACAAACAAACAAACAAACAATCAACCTTACTGCTGCACCGCAATCCCTCAACATTCTCTACTGGAACTGCCGTGGGGCAAGGTCCAAGCTCCAAAAACTTCGCCACCACCTATCCGCCAACAACATAGAAATAGTACTACTAGGAGAAACCCTACTCAACCCCAAAGCAAGATTCAGCAACCCGGATTACCAGATCTACCACACCGACCGCACCGCGGGAGCGACCGCCATCCTGGTGAAGCAAGGAATCCAACACAGCCAAAAACATATACCACCACTCAAACAAATGGACGCTACAGCCATCACCATACCTATTATGGACCATCAAGTCAGCATTACTGCTACATACTGCCCACCAAGAGGACTCCATAGGGACGACTTAGAAGTAATCACCACCCTGACCGACCAGACGATAACAATGGGGGACCTCAACGCGATACACGAGACCTGGGGGAACACTCGATACAACCGTGAGGGAAAAGTACCTCAATGACCACATGCAACTCAATGACTACGTAGTTGCCCACACCGAGGAACCCACGTTCATCCCCAAAAATCCCGCCCACGCAGCGCACTTTCTCGACATCGTACTACTCAGAAATACGGTATTCCGATATACACTCACACGAGTTGATTCACTTGCCTCAGTTCATTATGCTATTATGCTAGATATCACCCACGCCCCCCCTCTTCGCCCGGATGCACCCAGACGAAACTTTAACAAAACTAACTTGGACCTGTTCAGACACGTTCTAGACACCAACCTCCCCCCACTGGAAGACCTTAGGACCCATGAAGAAACGGACATTGCCGCAGCCGCGCTAGAAACTGCTACTCAAATAGCTATCGCAGCCTCCACCCCTTTTAAAACCCCAAGAAAACGCGAACTAAACCTCCCACCGGAGGTACTTCACTTGACGATTGAAAGAAATCACGAACGACGAAAATGGTGGAAAACCCGGAACATCGCCCACAAGGTCAACATGGCCACTTTAAACAGTGAAATAAAAACTCGCATTAATCAACAAGCGCAACGAAATCACGAACGACGAAAATGGCAGAAACCCCGGAACATCGCCCACAAGGTCAACATGGCCACTCTAAACAATGAAATAAAAACTCGCATTAATCAACAAGCGCAACGAAATCACGAACGACGAAAATGGCAGAAAACCCGGAACATCGCCCACAAGGTCAACATGGCCACTCTAAACAGTGAAATAAAAACTCGCATTAATCAACAAGCGCAACAGCAATGGGATCAGACCCTTGCGGACATGCAGCCAGGCAACACCCACATTTGGCAACTAACAAAACGCCTCGTCAAGGAACAGATTACCATCCCACCGCTGATCAAGCAAACCGCCCCTATACAAGTAGCGGAGTCCCCCGACGACCAGGCCAACACACTCGCAGCAGTCCTAGAAACGGCCTGTACTCCCAACGAACCCCCCCACCGAAGAGGCCTTTAGCACCAAGGTGGATAACTTCACAAAATATGCCCCCCAGCACCCCACGCACAACAAACTCAGAAAGACACACCAAGCAGAAATTAAATGGCTCATAATGCACCTTAGAGACCAAAAAGCCCCCGGACCGGACCAAATTCCAAACATAGCGCTCAAGCACTGGTCTCGTCACGCCCTGGAACACTTCACAAAAATCTGCAACTTCTGCTTACAAGAAGGTTATTTCCCTAGCAGATGGAAGCACGCAGAGGTGCTCATGTTCCCAAAACCCGGAAAGGATAGGACCAATCCGGCATATTACGGCCAATTAGCCTCCTAAACACGATGAGCAAACTAGCAGAAAAAGTCATACTAAATCGAGTAAACGCCTTCCTGACAAAGCACAACACCATCATTGACGAACAATTTGGCTTCCGGGCACAGCACTCCACAACGCAGCAACTGCTCAGATACACCGAGGGCATTACCCAAGGATTCAATCAAAGCCAAAGCACGGGTATACTCTTCCTAGACTTCCAACGCGCCTTCGACACAGTCCATCACCCTAGCCTACTGTATAAACTTCAACAGCTGCAATTTCATGACACCCTAATAAAACTAATAGCTCACTACTTTAAAGATCGTACCTTCGCAATAAAACTCCCGAATGCCACCTCAGCCGTGAGAAACTTAGCAGCAGGCGTTCCCCAAGGAAGCATACTCTCCCCTTTCCTCTTCAACATTTATACCAAAAACACCAAACACAGCCCTACACATGTATGCAGACGATACCGCAATCGCAACTAGATCCCTTCAACCAAAACTAATACACGCTAGACTCCAGAACGCTATCCAGGCACTTGAACCCTGGCTCGACAAGTGGAGAATAAAAGTAAACTCATCCAAATCACAACTAATGATATTCACCAAAAGATCCAGCCACAGAAAACCCCTGCCCCCACTGAAACTCCGAGGAGAAGACATTAACTGGACCAACACTGTCAAATACCTAGGCGTTACGCTAGACACAGGCTTAACGTGCGCACCTCACGTTAGGGGCATCAAAGGACTAGCATATGCCAAAATGAGCAAACTTTACCCACTCCTTAACACATCCCTCAATAACAAACTAGCACTCACCCTGTATAAATCACTAATCAGACCAATTATAACGTATGCAGCCCCCGTCTGGGGCTACTGCGCCCCCTCACACATTGAAACCCTGCAGCTCATTCAAAACAAAGCAATAAGGATGGCCACTAATGTCCCGAAAAGTGCCCCTGCGGACCTATTACATGATGAACTAAAGATCCACACAATGGAACAAATTGTCAAGAAACTAGCCTTCGATCTATACAACAAAGCTCTCAAGCACAAGAACCCATTAGTCAAAAAAACTCGGTTAATACACCACCGAAGGAAACAAACACAAAAGGCCCCTGTCACTATTTGAGCGCACAATACTGCACAAAAACAAACGCCCCACGGACCCTGTCCTACAACACCTACAAGAACTCATACCTCCTTAGCCGGTAGAACCCCCCTATATGACGACCAAGGCACGATCACGGACTACGAGCAAGGCACAATTCCTAAGAATTTATACTTTATGTTTCAGACAATGCGCCCACCCGAGGATCTCCCACGGGAAAGGCCAGCAACAAAGACACGTAAGTACGCATGATAAATATTCCCTGCATGAAACCTGAACCCACTTCTCCTTCCGCATGAGCACGATTCACCTACTAACTCACCAGGCACCTCCTCTGGGCCGCGAGCCAAGGGAAGGCCCTGGATCCACCTCTGTCTATCTACCCCCAGGTAGGTAGGCGTCTTTCGTACATTTACCCACTAACCCCAGGATGCGTTAGGCAGTACCTGGCACCATCACCACCACCACTCCTATCCTCCCATCCATTAGTTGTAGTTAGATGGTAGGGGAGGCGATGTAGATCCCTTTCGGATGATCGTCACCATGCGTGGCGGCGGAGGGGCCACACCATTAAAAAAAAAAAAAAAAAAGAAAAAAAATTGACGCACCCAGGGTCTCGAGCCAACCCTGACTCCCTCAGTGGACAACCTCTGAGTAGTGAGGAACTCAATACGTCAAAATGCCCACCTACGTATAGGCGTGCATGGAGACCCGTGCCAGAGAAAATGAATATCCTGGTTGGTTGAGGGTTACGTACCTGAACCTGGGATTCTGATCTTCAGTAACTGAGGAGGGTGCGCAGCCTAATACACCGCTTTGGTTTCTGCTTCTAAACGGAAGGCTAAGGACTAACCCACCCCTAGTCAGCACTAGGTATTATACCGAACTCCAGGGTGAGTGGGACGGCGCACCCGCTCTGTACCCTGTGTAGCCCTGTCACCCCAGTGGGCTCCGTGGTGGGTGGGTAGCACTGGGGGATGAAATTTGTTATACTTTTTATGAAACATAACAAACCTAAATAAAAATTTATAAGTGGAAAGGAAGTAGTTTGGTCTAGTGGTCCTCGCTACTTAGTAATAACTAGAACAGAGAAAGATAGGACGTTTACTTCACAGTTTTGCTATACAAAAGGGTCTAGACAGAATATAATTCAAAAGGGCTTCAACGCAATAGCTAGCCCTGTGAAATCCTGATTTAGAGCCCGCAACAGCACGCTGCTGGTTAAGGCCTTTTCCGCCTCCCAGGCTGCCAAAATACTGAAAGCCAATCTGTTAGCCAGCTTCCAAAAATGTAAATGGAGTTTTATTTATGGACGCTCTTTAACTGCTGTGCTTTTCAGGTACCATTCTATGTTGGGCGTGAAAGACCGATTAATTTAGCTTAGAGGCCTCACTATCAGGCTTGATTTTCTTTTACGTGCCGCAAATCTACGACACGGGACCAACGGATTTACTTCCCTTCCAAAGGAAGCCATGCTAATGATTTTTACGCCCGAAAAAATCCATCGTCCTCTCCGGGTTTGAACCCTCGACCTTGGGCCTATGAAGTTAGCACGGTAAACATTCCACCACGGAGGGCTACAGCGAGCTTTCCCGTGAAGGTCGAACTGCATAAGACGTTAAACTCACGCGGTGTGATCACCACCGGACTAAGTATTGAGGAGATAAAGGAGAACATTGCGGATCAAGGCGTAACATCTGTCCATCGGTTCAGCGTAAAGTAAACGGAGAATTCAAACCTACCCGTACCTGTCCCTACCTTTTGATGGGGTAGATCTATCGCAAAAGATTAGAACAGGGTACGAACAGGTTAGGCCTTATATACCGAAACCGCTCAGATGCTATAAGTGTCACCGTTTTTGGCACAACGCGTGATTTTTGTAAGGGCGAATCCACCTGCGCTAACTGTGGTAACCTATCCCACGATGGTGTGTGTAGTTCACCTCCATCGTGCGTGAATTGTGACGGCGAACATTCATCTAGTTTCCGAAACTGTCCCCGTTTTACAGAGGAGAAGGCGATCCAGGAGATCCGGGTGAAAGAGAATGTGTCCTCGGAAGTCCGGACTCTTTTGCGACTCCGACAACCCTCTCTCCCGAAGTCCGGCACGTTTAACTCTGTGCCAGGAAATCGTAACGCAAACTAGCGATATAAACGGAACAACTATCGCGGAAAATGTCATTGTAGCCTGCACAGTGCCCAAGCCTACGTTACCTTCCAAGTCGGCATTAACATCTGTCGAATCTATCAGCCTACAGATCAGTTCAGCAACCTTCTCACCTCAAGCTTTGACATCGGGAAATAACACGTCTATGCTTGCGATGTGCTCCGCCCCTGCTAAGCAATTCAAAACCAGCAATGCCAGGCAAGACTTAGTGAAAGATAGTGTTAAGACCGCTCCCAAAACATCTAAGGGAAAGAAAAGTTCACGCCCACTCTCCACGGATACCCCGTTCTGAGGAATCTTCTCGGGGAAGTATCGATCGGCCACTACCATCTTCGCCGGTCAGTATCTCTAATCGGTTCGAGGTTCTCGAACCGATATTTTCTATGGAAAAGGGAAGGAGATGGATCAAGAGGATTCTGTCATCAATGGCAAACGCACAGTGCATAAGCGACAGAATCTTGCTGCCGAACAAAGTGTTGACACCGAAAAAGAACAAACTGAACCGACCAATATGCGGAAATGGCTCTCAATTTAGAACTAATCCCATCATAAAGAGTATGACTATCCTACAGTGAAACATACGTGAAGTTAGATCACATCGACCAGAGCTTGAATTGTTGCTACATCAGCATCGGCCCTTGGTCGTATGCTTTCAAGAGACAAAGCTCCGTACCCGGGACACCGTTACCATCAGGCAGTACTCCTCAGTACGATGTGATTTATCACTGGAGGAGGGTGTCTCGGCACATGGTGGCAATACGATGCTTATCCGAGATATAGTTGTCGAACCGTACCCTAACAATCTGACATCCAGTCCATCGCTGTCAGGATTCAGTTTCCCTCCGCCATTTTCACCATTTGTAGTCTCTATTTACCTTCATCTGCTGACTTCTTTCACAGCGACTTAGAAGATCTAGTTAGGCAGCTGCCTCCACCATTTCTGTTGGTAGGTGACGTGAATGCCCATCACCCGCTTTGGGGCCCACCTCGGGCGTGTGCAATAGGTAACCTCATTGCAAAACTTCTTGGAGAGTAATAATTTAGCCCTTTTGAACACCGGAGAGCCCGCAGTTCTTTCTGACGCCTTTCATACTGTATCATACCTTGATATGGTTATTTTTTGACCCCAGTTAGCAGTTTCCTTAAGTTGGAATATCATCTCTGATTTGCATTCAAGTGACCACTTCCCACGTCTTATTAGTCTCTTGACGCATCCTGTATGTTCCACCCGTTTACCAAAGTGGAGTTTCAATCAAGCCAACTGGGATTTGTAAACTTGCTTAGCTGTTTTTAGCATGATGAGCACGCCTCTTTGAAATATTTAGTTGACCACTTCACAGAGGTAGTTCTATCATCTGCTGAGCAATCAATTCCACGGTGCACTGGCCAAACTCGTCCCTTTCCGGTACCTTGGTGGACTGACGAGTGCTGGACTGCTATTCACGCCCACAGGCGTGCTCCCAGGGTTTTCCAGCGTCGCCCTTTACTGGAAAACCTAATACACTTTAAGAAAATGCGCGCTCAATCCCGACAAGTTATTAAGGATAGCAAAAAGACATCCTGGAGCAACTTTGTAGCTTCCTTTAATGGACATATCCCTTCCTCTGTCGTATGGGATAAGTTAAGGCGTGTGGTCGGCAAATCGACACATATGCCAATCGCTGGTCTCAGAACAGCTGCCGGTGTTGTTGTTACCACAGTGCTTTCGCTCAGGTGTCTAGCTCAGACCTTCTGACACTCTGACTTCCTTAGAGTTAAGGATCAGGTGGAATTTCAAGTGTATTCTTTCGTTTCGGAAACCTTGAGGATTACAACCGCGTTTCACCATGGTGGAGTTAGACCATGCACTTAAATCTTCGCGGAACTTTGCGCCTAGTCCAGATGGCATTCACGTCCAAATGCTGCAACATCTCTCTCCTGATGGTAAGGCTTTCCTACTGGAGGTGTATAACCGGGTTTGGGTTGACGCCACTTTTACAGACAGATGAAGCCTGGGAAGGATCGTCATCTTCCTTCCAGCTATCGTCCTATTTCCCTCAACAGCTGCATTTGCAAGATGTTGGAACGCACGATCAAAGGACGGTTGGTCTGGTGGCTAGAAACCCACAATCTATTGACTAACGCCCAGTGCGGTTTTCGGCGGCGTCAGTTAGCAGCTGACCATCTTGTACCGCTATCAACGCAGATTATGAACGCTTTCTTAAAAACTGCCAAACATTTGACATTTTGACCTTGAGAAATTTTATGATACTTTTGGCAAGCAGGTATATTACGTTCCCTCCACAACTGGAATTTTCGTGGACGCCTACCGTCGTTCATTCAGGAGTTTCTGTGGGACCGCGCTTTCCGAGTAAGGGTCGACTCGGTTTTCTCTAACCATTTTATTCAAGAGAACTGTCTGCCGCAGAGATCTGTATTAAGCGTGACGCTGTTTGCTATAGCGATTAATTCCAAATCGCAATGTGTTCCTCCAGGTGTCTGGTCCTGTTTATTTGTGGATGACTGCCATTCACTGTGCTTCTCAACGTACACCGTTTTTGGAACGCCACCTCCAGCGGTGTTTGGACAATCTCTATGATTGAAGGTCGAAAAACGGCTTTCGTTTCTCACCTGAGAAGACAGTCTGCGTTAACTTCTGGCGCCGTACATGGTAACATCCGCCATGTCTTCTACTCGGGCCAGATTTACTTCCTTTCGCAGATGAGGCGAGATTCCTTGGGTTGATCCTCGATCGGATACTTTGTTGGTCACCGCATATAGCAGAGTTAAAAGTGCGATGTGACCGTTCTCTCAATATTTTACGGATAGTAAAGCGTAAATACGTGGGAGTGGATCGGACAGTGTTGCTTGGTGTTTATCGTGCACTAATTCGATCGAAGTTGTACTATGGTAGCATTGTTTATACTTCAGCACGACCATCAGTGTGCAAAAGATGAGACACAGTCCATAATCAGGGCATCCGTGTGGCAGTTGCAGCTTTTCCAACCAGCCCAATTGTTAGCCTCTACGCTGAATCGGGAAAACCTCCTGTGTGATATCAGCGCGATATCCGGCTAGCTAATTTTGGCTGTGGGCTCAAATGCATGTTTGGGAATCCAACTTTCAACGCGTTTTTCTCCCCCTAGCTGGACGAACGGTATCGCCACCACTCCCTGGGTCCAAAGCCTGCAGGTTTTCGTTTCTGTGAGCTTCTTCGGATGCATGATATTGTTTTGGGCTCTTTCCCAAGCTGGAGAGGAGGTTCTCTCCTGTCAGTCCGGGGATGACAGTTAACGGGAAATATGTTGTTCCTGTTTATAGTATTTGTTGTAGTTTTTTTAAGTATTTTTATCAAAATACAGTGCACGTATTTGTATATATACCGATTGCAGTAAATACCCCGACGGTGTTGGTTTTGCCTTTTTTCCATGGGATCGAAACTTTTACCCTCAGTTTGTCTTCCAGCACATCCATATATTCTGCCGGGCTGTATGTTATTTACCGGGCCCTTTTGTATATTCGCCGTCAAAAATTACCTGATTGCCTTATTCTTAATGATTCCCTCAGTACCTCCTGAATGAACAACGGTGGGTGTCCACGTATATTCTAAGGTGGAGTGCGCGTAATATCACTGCTCACCTACACGTAACAGAAGCCTTCTCGAGGTCAAAGAATATCCCAACCGTTTGACAATTCTAAAGAGATCTGTTCATGATCTGCGTTTATAGCGACACAGGGTGGTCTACCGGTGATCGACTTCTGCAAAAAACACATTGAAAATTGGTCAGAAGATTGTGGAAATGCGGCAACCATACCAACCGTCCACTGGTCATGCGTTCCATCTCCTTGCAATAAAACGGTAGCTGGAGGGTCACACCACGCTTTAAGCTGTGCTGAATGTGGTGACCAGCGTAGTTTCCGATCCAATGCCAATCCTAGGAATCTCGCCTCATCTTCGAAGGAAAGTAAAGCTGGCCCGATCTGAAGAGAAAGCACCAACCGCCACATACAGCACCAGAAATTTACGTAGAGAGGTTTCTCAGTTTAGAAACCAAAGCTGGTTTTCGAGCTCCAATCATAAATATTGTCCAAACACTGCTGGAGACGGCGTTCCATAAATGGCGCACGCTGAGAAGTACAAGCGTTGGCAAAGGCGTCTACGAAAAAGCAGCACGAGACACCTGGGAGAACACTTTCAGATATACAGTTAATTGCTATAACAAAAGCGTCACGCACAGAACCGACCCCTGGTTTTATGGATTTTAAGACTTAAGTGCTGTTAAGCTTTTACATTTGTTTTACGTCTAATTTTAGCACGCTTTTTACCATTTTAAACCCATTTTATTTCTCTTCTCATGCCCCGTTTAGCTTTCTAAGAGCGCTGATAACCCTAGTGGTTGAGCGCCCTTAAACCGTAAACATCAGTCTCCACGCAGATCCTCTTCTGAGGAATATTCTGGGAGGAACGTCAAATCGGTTCGAGATCCTCGAGCAGAAGGATAGTGCTGAAGCGGCAGTATCGTGCTCCTGAAAAAAGTGTTAATCCGGCGGCAAAAAAATAAATAAATAAAATAAACCGACCAGCACCGCCAATATGCAGAAACGTCTTTCTATTTATAACTTATCCCATAATATAGACCATGGATATCCTACAGTGGAGCATACCCGGCATTCGACCACATCGAGCAGAGCTTGAATGTTGCTCAACGTGCACCAACTCTAGTCGTCTGCCTACAAGAGACAAAGCTCCGTCCATAAGATAATATTACCTTCAGGCACTACTCTTCCGTACGGTTTGATGTATCAACGGCAGAAGGTGTTCCTGCACACGGGGGCGCCACGATGCTTCTAAGGGATGATATTTATGCTCATTCCGTCTCCTTACAGTGTCACCTCCAGTCACACACTTACACTGTGCTATAAGGATCACATTGTCATCTGCCAGATTTAGCATTTGTAGTATCTAGCTGCCTCCCTCTAATGACCTCTCGCACACCGAGTTGGAAGGTCTAGTTACCAACAACATTTCTGTTGGTAGCGGACATGAATGTACCCGCCTACTTTGAGGCTCACCGCGGGCTCGTGTGAGAAGTCATGTACTCGCCGATTTCGTGGACACTAATAACCTTTCTCTCCTGAATACCGGAGAGCCCACATTTCTTTCTGACGCCTTCAATTGTTTCTCACACCTGCATAGAGCGGTTTGTTCTCCACAGTTGGCAGTTTCCTTAAAACGGAATGTTATCTCTGATTTACATTCTTGCGACCGCTTTCCAATGTTTATTAGTCTCTCAGCATAACATGCATGTTCCGCACATTTAGCTTGATGGCGCCTCGACCGTGCCAACTGGAACCCTTCTTTCTGCTGAGCTGTTTTAACTATTATGAGCACGAACCTGTGATCTTTTTAGTCGACCACCTTACAGAGACCATTCCTTCTGACGCCAAACTTTAAATTACGCAATTAGCTGAGCAACCCCGACGATTTCCTGTCCCCTGGAATGTTATTCGTGCTGCCGACATGCTCTGACGGTCTAAAGTCGCCCTTCACTGCATACTCTAATACAATTTAAACACTGCGTGCCAAATAAATACAAATTATTAAGGATAGCAAACATACATAATAATCTTTTAATCGTCATTTATTTTCCTCTGTCGTATAAGATAAGTTACAACGTGTGGCCAGAAAATCGACCCAGTTCCCAATTGCCGATCTTAAAACAGCAACAGGCGCTATAGATGATTCTTGTGACGTTTCTGGCACTCGTGGCAGTGCCTTTGCTCAAGTATCTAGCTCAGATAACTATTCCCCTGAGTTTCTGCCTGTCAAAGCTCAGATGAAGTTTCAACTTTCGTTGAAGATCACAATCGCCTTTTCGCCATGGCGGAGCTGGACCATCCACTTTCATCTTCTCGAATTTCTGCAGCCGGCCGAGACTGCATCCACGTCGAACTGTTGCACCATCTCTCTCCTGAGGGTAAGGCTTTCCTACTCCAGGTCTATAACCATGTCTGGGTGGATGCCGGTTTTCCAGAGAAGTGGCAGGAAGCTATCATCGTTCCAGTCCTGAAAACTGGAGAGGCCCGCCAGCTTTCTTTCAGTTACCGTCCTATTTGCCCCACCAGTTGCGTCTGCAAGGCATGATAAATTGGCGGTTGGTATGGTGGCTTGAAGCTTAAAATTTTACAAACTCCCAGTGCAGTTTCGCCGACTTCGGTCACCGGCTGACCATCTTGTATCGCTGTCGACGCAGATAATGAACGGATTTCTTAAGAACTGTCAAAGAGTTGGAATATTTTTGACATAGAGAAGGCTTTGATGCGTGTGGGCGAGCAGGAATATTATGTTCCCTCTTCAACTGGAATCTTCGCGGACGACTACCGCTGTTTCTTCAGCAGTTTATGAGGGACCGCGTTTTCCGTGTAAGGGTCAACTCGGTTTATTCTATCCTTGTTATTCAAGAGAACGGTGTACCACAGGGGTCGGTTCTGTGCGTGACGCTGTATATCTGAAAGTGTTCTCCCAGGTGTGTCGTGCTGCTTATTCGTAGACGACTTTGCCAACGCTTGTACTTCTCAGCGTGCGCCATTTATGGAACGCCGTCTCCAGCAGTGTTTGGACGATATTTATGATTGGAACTCGAAAACAACCTTGGTTTCTAAACTGAGAAACCTCTCTATGTAAATTTCTGGTGTTGTATGTGGCGGTTGGCGCTTTCTCTTCAGATCGTGTC
The DNA here is from genome assembly GCA_030762935.1 of Hymenopus coronatus. Lineage (NCBI taxonomy): Eukaryota > Metazoa > Arthropoda > Insecta > Mantodea > Hymenopodidae > Hymenopus > Hymenopus coronatus. The sequence continues at coordinate 59,182,172 of CM060880.1, read as the reverse complement.
CCTTCGAAGATGAGGTGAGATTCCTGGGTTTGGCATTGGATCGGAAACTACACTGGTCACCCCATTCAGCACAGCTTAAAGCGTGGCAAGGAGATGGAACGTATGACCAGTGGACAGTTGGTATGGTGGCTGCATTCCCACAATTTTCTGACAGATTTTCAATGTGTTTTTTGCAGACGTCGATCTCCGGTAGACCACTCTAAACGCAGATCATGAACAGACCTCTTCAGAATTGTCAAACGTTGGGATATTCTTTGACCTCGAGAAGGCTTCTGATACGTGTAGGCGAGCAGTGGTATTACGCGCACTCCACCTTAGATTATACGTGGATTCCCACCGTTGTTCATTCAGGAGGTTATGGGGCGTTTTCCGAGTAAAGGTATGCTCGATTTTTTCGAATCCGTTTCTTCAAGAAAACGGAGTGCCGCAAGGGTCAGTACTAAGTATGATGCTATTTGCTATAGCGAATAATGTATTCTCTCAGGTTTCTCGTCCAGCTTATTCGTAGACGTCTTTTCCATCTTTTGTGCTTCTCAGCATGATGTGTGATGGAGTCTAAACAGAGCATACTTTAAGTTGTACTCCAGTATTATTTTAAAAAATTGCAGGGTGAAGAATTACCAAAATACGATACAAACAAGAAATGATTCCTACCTGCTTCTGACATGCGCTACAATAAATAACATTTCCATCTGTAGAAAAGCTTTTGTCGATCAGGATCCACTCTTGGAGCAGAGAACTTCTTGATGATTTGCTTTTGGGCATGGTGCAAACGACTGCTATCGTCACCAGTAGCAAGGAGACTGAATATTTTGCCACTGAATTTTAAAAATGTCATGTTAGAAACTCCCTAAAACAATAAAGCATACTACTCAACAGCGATATTAAACTGTTTGCTTCTAGTTTTCACCTATTGCTGCGGCATGTAAGCATCACACGTTTCAGAAATGCCGCGTGTCACAGACCACCTCTTTCAACAATATCTAGAAAATGATAACTGAAGCCGCGGACGTTTTAATTAGTGTAATATTGTGGCGGACGGTTTAATTAAAGTTTATTATTGTAAGATATTGTGCAAGATTTCATAATATAATTATTTAATAGTTTCTTTACTCAAACGGTCTCCCTTCGTTTGAAAAATACTTTTATATTCATAAATCTAATCTTATTTTCCTAAATAACCAAATTAGGCACTTTTAGGTTCTATTATTAAAAATAGACTTTATTAGATCCTAACGTAAAATTAGGTCAATTTGGGCTCTATAACATTGAAGTATATTACTCGATAACTAAAACATTAAAATAAACCGAAGTTTGGAGTGTAGGAATAAAATAGGTCAGAATTCGGGGCTTATTAATGTTATTTGACCTAACATGCAGTAGCACTACTTCTGGTTTCTTTTCTTTTAAGTTCATTTGTTCAACTTTGAAGCGCAGTTCACTTATTTTTATGCCTGTAAAGCATAAGCAGAGTTTAAAATGGGACGTACAAGCATTAGTAATGAGCCTCGCACTGGATGCCCTGTAGAAAGGAAAACTCCAGAGATCATTGAAAAAATTCGTCGTTTAGTATTGGAAGAACACAGATTAAAGTTGTTTGAGATAGCAGAGGCTGTGCACTTATCAAAAAAATGTGCAGGTGATACTTTAACTAATATTTTGGGCTTTCACAAGGTCTGTGCAAGATGGGTGCTGCGTTTGTTGACACCTGATCAAAAGTTGCAAAGAAAAACTGTTTCTGCTAAGAATGTGGAGCTCTACTGTATAAATCCCAGTGACTTTTTGAAAAAGGCTTATTACCATGAATGAAACTTGGATACATTGCTACACTTCAGAAAGTAAATCACAGTCAAAACAGTAGATTGCACCAGGTGAACTAACTCCAAGAAAGACAAAGTCAATTTTGTCAGCTAACAAGTTTATGGCGAGTGTATTCTGGGATGCACAGGGAATTCATTTTATTGATTTCTTGGAAAAGGTTCAAAGAATCACTGGTGATCACTACAAAAGCTTACTGCGACGTTTGAGTGATGAGGTTAGAAGAAAAATACCTCATTTGGCAAAAGAAAATCTTGTTTCATCACGTCAATGCTCCGGCCCATTGTTCAGTCATTGCAATGGGAAAAATGTGGGAATTAAAGTTTGAATTCAAAATCTTCTCGGGCTTCTAGCCAGGTAAAAACTTGGCTTGACACCAACGTTTCGAAGAAGTGCATCTTCCTCGTCTTCAGGGTGAACTGATGGTTTGAGCTAGAAGCCCGAGAAGATTTTGAATTAACACGTCGCCAGGAAAGCTTCAGTTCTTATTTTAAAGTTTGAATTGTTTGAACATCCACCCCATTCACCAGACCTAGCACCCAGTGACTAATATCTGTTCCCAAATCTCAAAAAAGTTCTTGGACGGCACAGCAACTAGATCATTGTTGCGGTAAACAGCTATTTTGAGGAACTTGACAAATCGCACTACAGAGAATGTTTAATTAAATTAGAACACCGATATACCTTTTCTGGAGATTAAGTTGAGAAATAAAGCAAAGGAAACTTTTTTTAATGTTGTTTTTATTGAGAGACTCAGGATTTGTCAGCCGACCCTAGTACGGCTACATTTTTTCAATAATAAACAATAATAGTTTATTATGCTACGTTTCTATAATACACAATGGAGCCTACAACTCGATATATCCTTGAACATTCTTTTTGTATCACATGTAAATAAACAATAAGTATTAATTATGGTTTTGCAAACTCATACTTATTTTAATTCTTATTATTATGTACAAACCAAAATGTAGGAAAGGTAGAGTCAAACTAATCACGTAGCTGTGATCTAAAGTCCATCCTAGCAATCGGGCACTGTCCATAGCGTGGTATCTGTCAGTTTGCAAATTGTTTTCAGTTACATGGAATGGCAAGTTTAAACGTGATATCTGTGCCGGAGCGGAAGAACACCTAGCACTCGCGTACGTAGTTTCTGCCTGCGTTATCTTGAGCCTAGTTCCGTGCAATTTAGGTTGAAAGATACATTTGCTTTTTGAGCAACAATCTATAATTGTAGCAATGATGATCTATTGGTACCAGGGCCGCGCCGTGGCCGAGTGGTTAGACCACTCGCCTCTCACCTAGACGGCCCGGGTTCGATCCCAAGCGACCGCATGTGAGATTTGTAGTGGACAAAGCGGCGCTGGGGCGGGTTTTCTCCGGGTTCTCCAGTTTCCCCCGCCATCGCATTCCACTGGTGCTCCATCTTCATTCATGTATCATCAGTGTCACCGCCTGCGGTGCCATAAGTAGTTAAAGCGGGCGTTAAACACTACCAAAAAAAGATATTGGTACCATTGCCTATGTTTCAGAATATTTTCAGAAATTAAGTAAAATTGTTGTAGGTAGTCATGTGTGTTCATTCTTAACTCATTATAATTATTATTATGTGTATGAGATTTTGTGAAACACATATATGCATTAGTGTTTCGATTTTTTTTTTTTTTTTTTTTTTTTTTTTACAATTAAAGATTATTTTCAATTATTTTGCTTTTTGTTGTTATAAGTAAACTTTTTACTTATTAATCCTTTTATTAATGCCACAGACTGTTTCCAGGCATTTTAAAAAAAATAACAAAATCATAAAAACAGCATTCAAGCATTTTAGAAAAATATTCTTGTGTGATGTGTGTGTGTGCGTACCTGTGTTCACATGACTTTCCCTTCTCTTTACATGGTACAATTTTCAAAATTACTCAATGACTATTTTATCTTTTTACAAGCAATAATCTGCTATATTTTTACTAAAAAAATTTTTGATCAGCTATGTCATTTGATCTGAATTAAAAATGGAAATGGCGTGTTATTTATGGACGCTCTTTAACTGCTGTGATTCTCAGAGTCCCATTCTATACTGGGCGTGAAAGACCGCTTAATTTTTGCTCAGAGGCCTCTCTATCAGGTTTGAGGTTATCTTACGTGGCGTAAATCTATGACCCGGGACGAACGGCTTTGCTTCCCTTCCGAAGGAAGCCATGCTAAGGATTTTTACACCCGAAACAATCCATCGTCCTCCGCCGGGTGTGAACCGGCGACCTTGGGTATATGAAGTTAGCATGATAACCATTACACCACGGAGGGCGACTCTGAATTAAATAAATATATCAATTCAGAGTAGGTAAATGAGGAGGTGTAATGAGATGTTAGAATAAATGGTTTGTGGGATAGCTTGCAAATTCTTATACCAAAACTCATGTTTCGTTAATACTCATTGTGCAGGTGCAGTGACAAGCATTTATCAAACAAAACCTCATCAGGTTCCATAGCAGTTCATATATGGAATAATGTACCTTCATTTCTGCATGAAGGTAAAATATTTTGATTAACTTAATATTATATTTTTTTTTATTAAGTAAGCAACAAAATGGATTTATTTCACTATTTTATTACCTTATAATTAAACCTCATCGCATTGAACGGAAAATATTGTAAATATCAAATTTGATTTTTTTTTTTTTTTTTTTTTTTTTGCTAACACTTCTATCAACAAGGCAATTCCACTGCTGATGAACTTCAAGTGTATAAAGTTAAAAACACATAATAAGATTACAAGATTGTTCATAGATTATATCTATATTTCTTCATATAATTATGTGAAGTTAATATGATGGAAAGTAACATTTTGTCCAGCATTTGATATGCCGACTGTTCAGAGTTAAGGAAAGCATTAAAATAAGAACTGAAGCTTTCCTGGCGACGTATTAATTCAAAATCTTCTCGGGCTTCTAGCCAGGTAAAAACTTGGCTTTTACCTGGCTAGAAGCATTGTTACAGAACTGAAGAACAGGCTTACACAGGGCATTGTGAGTTGAAACTGTGAACATAGTTGAAGGTGGAATTCAATCATTTACAAAGCATACACAATGCACTTATGTGATGGTAATAAGATTTATGTGAATACAATGCAGCTATTCAAGAGAGTTAATCATGAGATCCAACAAATTATTTAGGAAGCTGAATATTTTCTGAAAGATTTAAAATAAACATTTCTTTAAAATTAATCAACAATTTTAATGTTCATAATAGTGGAACCTTTGACTCCCCATGTGTGGAAGTATATTATAAAACACAAACGTTAATTAAGAATTCATTGTCCATAAATGAATAATGATGATGATAATGGAATTGTGGTGCTAGTAACAATAATAATAAGTTTGGCAATAACATAAAATTGCTATAGTCACTTAGTCCAAAAATGACTTTGTATTATAGTTTCTGTTCTGATTGTACATTGTGGCCCAAATGAAGCACTGCCAGCTCCAGTTCTGGTGTTATTAACGCTGCAGGAGCTGTTGATGAATGGGGTTTAAGGGCGCTTAACTTCTAGGTTATCAGCGCCCTTAACATAAAACTGGAAGATAAAGAACCCGAGATAAAAGAATGCTAAAAGGATCTCAATCAGAGTTAACACAAGAGATAATAAGCACTATAAAAAACTAAAACAAAGATAAAAAAACTGTCCAGCCCCGAATCCAGAGCTGGCGATAAAACCATCACACTAAAATAACCCAGAGTAGACGCAACATATAACACAAGAGTCAGTCTAAAACTCATAAAAGATTTCAAAATCCTCAAATATCTGCAACAATGTCCATAATATCAAAATAAAACTAGATGCTTAAAGCATATGGCACTTTGAATACAAATTTAAAAAGCTTCTCCACCGCTCCGGGGCCATCGGCCAGGACCTCCTGGGCGGTGGTGGTGCTAGACGAGCACACTATAAAAACACGTGTCGGACGGAAAAAGTAAAAGTAGAATAGTGTTAAGGCGCACAACTGCAAATGTCATTAGCTCCCTAGGGTAAATAAAAGATCCAAATATTAAAAAAGCATAAAAACCACTAATACAGAAGTACCACACAAGGTTTAAAACCAGGGATAGCGTAAAAAGGCTCCCAAAGCCGGACTAAAAACACAAATAGGTAAAAAGTAAAACCCAGAGATAAAATTAAACCCTACTGTACATCCCGCAGCGGCGGAGAAAATTAAAAAGTCCGTCACAAGAAACAGGGTTGTGACCCAGAAGACCCCCCAGGGGCCTACTACGGTAGGTACGGGTTAGGCGCACCCGGGGTCCCGAGCCACCTTGACTCCCTCTGTGGGCAACCTCAGAGTGGTGAGGGAGTCAGTAGGTCAAAATGCCCACCCACGTGTAGGCCGTGCTTGGAGACCCGTGTCGGTAAAAAGGAAATATCCTGGTTGGTTGAGGGCTGCGTACCTGAGCCTGGGCTTCTGTCTTTCGGTAACTGGGGAGGGTGCGCAACTTAATACACCACTTTGGTTTCTGCTTTGCCTAAACGGGAGGCTAGGGACTAACCCACCCCTAGTCAATCGGCCAGGACTAGGTATATACCGAACTCCAGGATGAGTGGGACGGCGAGCCTGCTGTATCCCCTGTGTAGCCCTGTCACCCCAGTGGGGTGACCCCGTGTTGGGCTCCGTGGTGAATAGGGAGCACTGGGGGATGAATATACACCATATCTTTTATGGAAACATTTAAACAAAGCAATGATTTAGTATTGGGTAAGGAAGTAGCTGAGTCCCATCGTCCTCGCTACTTGGTCGTATTAACAACAGAAGAAGGTAAAAACTTTACATCCGTCAGCCTTTTCGCTATTCAGAAGGGTCTCGACAAAATTGCTGGTCCGGTTAAATCCTGTGTTAGAGCCCGAAACGGACCCTCCTGAGGCAATATCAACCCAGGCAGGAAAAATACTTAAGGCGAAACTTTTAGGCAGCTATCCGGTTAGGGTCGAAAAGCATAAGACCTTGAACTCCTCATCGCCCTCGTGGTGTAGTGGTTACCATGTTAGCTTCATATACCCAAGGTCGCGGGTCAAACCCGGCGGAGGACGATGGATTTTTTCGGGTGTAAAAATCCTTAGCAAGGCTTCCTTCGGAAGGAAAGTAAAGCCGTTGGTCCCGTGTCGTAGATTTACGGCACGTAAAAGAACCTCAAGCCTGATAAGAGAGGCCTCTGAGCAAAATTAAGCGGTCTTTCACGCCCAATATAGAATGGGAAGCTGAGAACCACAGCAGTTAAAGAGCGTCCATAAATAACACGCCATTTCCATTTCTTGAACTCCTCGCGTGGCGTTATCACCACCCGCGCATTGGACGGTTTGTCCAACGAGGCGCTTCAAGAGGATCTGGCAGAACAAGGCGTAACATTCGTTTATAGGGTTCAACGGAAAGTTAATGGCGATTTTGTGCCTACCCGTACCCTGTTCCTTACCTTTGATCGGGTAGATCTCCCTCAAAGGATTAAGGTAGGGTACGAAACCATCGAGTTTAGGCCCTATATTCCCAACCCTTTACGATTTACAAGTGCCAGCGGTTTGGGCATACCAGCGAATTTTGTTCTGGTCAGTCATCGTGTGCAATCTGTAGCGACGCCTCCCATGATGGGGATTGCACTAAAACGGCATCTTGTGTGAACTGCGACGGGGAACATCCATCTAGTTCCCGAGCCTGCCCCCGTTTTGCAGAGGACAGAGCCATCCAGGAGATACGGGTGAAAGAGAACTTGTCCTTCTTCGAAGCCCGTAAACTCCTGCGTATTCGACAGCCCTTTGTCCCACGGTCCGGTTCTTACAGCTCTGTTATAGCTAAACCGGTACCGAAGCGGGAAATTGCCACACAAACCGGCGATATTAACGGAGTTACAATTTCGGAAAAGATCATCGTTGCCATACCACTACTGAAGACCTCAACATCCACGTCCACGTCGGCTTCACCATCCGCCAAATCCACCACAGTAAGACCTATTCGTGAACAAATGTCACCGCAACCGTCGACCTCCGGCAATAAGACCGGCAAAACCGTAATCTATTCTGTACCAGCAAAGAATTTCAAGAAAAACTATGTGAGGACTGACTTCCTTAAAGCGCATGACACGTCTGCACCAAAAACACCAAAGGGCGGTAAAAGTCCCCATCACTCTCCACGTAGATCCTCTTCTGAGGAATCTTCTGGGAGGAGCTCCGATCGGCGACGTCCATCTCCGCCGGTCAGAACCCAAAATCGGTTCCAGATTCTCGAGCCGAAATTTTCTATGGGTAACCGGTCCTCCCATGTGGAGCAGATGGAACAGGAGGATTCTGCCCTCACTGTCAGAGGGACAGTGCGTAAGCGGCAGGATCGTGCTCCTGGAGAGTGTTAGTCCAACGGCTAAAAAGAATAAATTAAACCGGCCAGAACCGGCCAGCATGCAGAAACGCCTTTCTATTTAGAACATATTCCATCCCAGAGACCATGGCTATCCTACAGTGGAACATACGCGGCATTAGACCACGTCGACCAGAGCTGGACTTGTTGCTCCACCAGCATCAGCCTTTGGTCGTATGCTTGCAAGAGACCAAGCTTCGTTCCCAAGACAACTTTACCTTCAGGCAGTACTCTGCTGTCCGGTGTAATATATCTCCGGCGGATGGAGTACCTGCACATGGGGGCACTATGATTCCCATCAGAGATGACATCTTCGCTACATCTGTACCCAATCAATCTGATATTCAATTCATTGCTGTCAGGATTAAGCTACCTTCTATTAGCTTCATCATTTGCAGTATATATGTACATCCTTCTGATGGCCTCTCGCGCACTGATCTGGAAGACCTAGTCTCCCAGCTACCATCTCCTGTTTTGTTGGTGGGGGATCTAAATGCCCACCACCCGCTTTGGGGCTCCCCTCGGGCTTGTGCGAGAGGCCAACTGCTCGCTGATTTCTTGGATCATATTAACCTCACTCTCCTGAATACCGGAGAGCCTACTTTTTTCTCTGACGCCTTTAACAGTTTTTAACACATAGACTTAGCCGCCTGCTCTCCGCAATTAGCTGTTTCGTTACAGTGGAATGTCATCTCTGATTTATGCTCCAGTGACCACTTTCCGGTCGTTATAAGTCTCTTAACCCACAATATACGTTCCACACGTTTACCTGGATGCCACCTAGATTACGCCAACTGGAACCTTTATTCCCGTTTGTCTGTTTTTCAGTACAGTGAGGACGACGCAGTTGATTCCTTAATTGACCACCATTCTGTCTGCTGCTGAGCAGTCTATTCCACGCTCGACTGGCCACTCTCGTCGTTTTCCTGTTCCTCGGTGGACAGAAGACTACCGAACCGCCATTCGTGCTCGCAGACGAGCTCTTCGGGCTTTCCAGCGTCGTCCTACACTGGATAACTTGATACGCTATAAAAAAACTACGTGGAAAATCTGGACAAGTTATAAAGGATAGCAATAAGACATCTTGGAGAATCTTTGTAGCGTCGTTTAATCGACATACACCTTCCTCTGTCGTGTGGGATAAGTTTAGACTTGTAGCTGGCAAAGCGACCCATATGCCCATATCCGGCTTAAAAACATCTGCAGATACTGTAGTAGATCCGTTTGACGTGGCTAACACTCTTGGTAGCTTTTTCGCTCACGTATCTAGCTCAGACAACTATCCGCCTGAGTTTCTTCCTGTTAAGGCTCAGGTGGAAGCTCAAGGGTTCGCCTTCCGTTCTGGAAACCTTAAAGACTATAATCGCCTTTTCACCATGGCGGAGTCAGAACACGCACTTTCATCTTCAAGAAACTCTCTGCCCGGTCCGGATGGCATCCACGTCCAAATGCTACATCTCCCTCCTGAAGGCAAGGCCTTCTTCCTCGAGGTCTATCTATAATCTTGTCTGGGTTGATTCCACTTTTCCATCTCAGTGGCGGGCGGTGACCATTATACCTGTTTTGAAACCTGGAAAGGACCGCCAACTTCCTTCCCGTTACCGTCCTATTTCCCTCACAAGCTGCGTATGCAAGGTGATGGAACGCACGATCAATGGTCCGTTAGTGTGGTGGTTGGAATCCCACGATCTTTTGTCCACCATCCAATGTGGTTTCCGACGACGCCGTTCAACAGTGGACCACCTTGTTTCGTTGTCAACTCAGATTTCTGACGGGTTTCTGAGGAACAGGCAAACAGCTGGGATATTTTTTGACCTCGAGAAGGCCTATGATACGTTTTGGCGAGCGGGAATATTACGTTCCCTCCACAATTGGGATATTCGAGGACGCCTTCCGCTATTCCTTCTGGAGTTTATGCATGACTGCGTTTTCCGGGTAAGGGTTGGCTCGGTATTTTCTAACCCTTTTAGTCAAGAGAACGGAGTTCCGCAGGGCTCGGTACTAAGCGTCACGCTGTTTGCTATAGCGATTAATTCGATATCGCAATGCGTTCCCCCAGATATCTCGTCCTGTTTATTCGTGGACGACTATGCGATATACTGTACTTCTCAGCGTGCACCGTTTTTGGAACGCCGTCTCCAGCGGTGCTTGGACAATCTCTATGATTGGAGCTTAAGAAACGGCTTTCGTTTTCTCCCTGAGTGAGGTCTGTGTTAACTTCTGGCGCCGTAGGTGGCGCATGGCACCTACTCTTCACCTTGGGCCAGATTTACTTCCTTTCGCAGATGAGGTGAGATTCCTGGGGTTGGTATTTGACCGAAAACTCTGCTGGTCACAACATATAGCACAGCTTAAGGCGCGGTTTGACCGTTCTTTTAACATTTTACGGATACTAAGTGGGAAATCTTGGGGAGCGGATCGGACAGTATTGGTGCTGAGAAAGCTAGATGCTGTCCACAATCAGGGCATCCGTGCGGCTGTTAGAGCCTTCCCAACTAGCCCAGTTGTGAGTCTCTACGCCGAATCGGTGTGATACCCTGCTAGCAAATTGTGGTAGTGGACTTAAGTGCCAGCCTATGCATCCAACATTTCCCCACTTTTATTCTACTGAGCTAGACGACCGTTATTGTCGCCTAACACTTAGTCCCAAGCCTGCAGGTTTTCGTTTTAGAGAGCTCCTTCGGGACTGTAATATCGTAATGCCTAGCATGTTTCCCAAGGGAGAGAGGGTTCACCCACCTTGGTTACGTGCTGCCTCCCACGTCGACCTCGGGATGTTGGCATTTGGGAGGTCTGTGATGCCCTCCATTAGTATCCGTACTTGTTTTTTAGAATTTGTATCCCGTTACAGTAACCAAATTTGTATTTATACCGATGGCAGTAAGTCTATAGACGGTGTTGTGTGTGTCTTTGTAACTGGCACCGAACCACATTCTTTCGGTTTGCCTCTTCACACATCCGTTTATTCTGCGGAGTTGTATGCTATCTATCGATCCATTCAGTACGTTTGCCGTCGAAACTTGGGTAACTGCCTTATTCTGAGTGATTCGCTTAGCGCACTTCAGAGCGTTCTTGAGCTGTACAGCTACCATCCTTTAGTGCAGGTCATTCAGGATGCCCTCCACGTTTTGCACGCCTCTGGCGTGAATGTGGTTCTCGCATGGCTTCCAGGACACGAGTTGTCAGGCAACGAATTAGCGGATGAGGCGGCAAAGTCAGCAACCACGGAGCCCAGTGCCACTATTACTTGTTCAACAGCCGAAGATTTTGGACTTGTTTTGTGGAGGGCGGTGATTTCGCGCTGGCACGCGGAGTGGCTTGCTCTCCGATACAATAAGCTAAGGGCAGTGAAAGATCCTCCGGTACACTGGTCTACTTCGTCACGCACTTCCCGTCGTGAGGAAATGGTTTTGGCTCGTCTCCGTATCGGTCAATGTTTTTTTACACAGCTACCTGTTCAAAAGGGATCCTGCTCCTGTCTGTCCACAGTGTGGGCAAGCACTGACTGTTTGCCATGTACTGGTAGAGTGTGCTCCTCTAGCCCGATTACGAGCCACTCTACAACTGCCGTCCAGTACTAAAGAGATCTTGTTGGACGATACCGGAGCAGTAGATCGGATTTTTAAGTTTTTATCATTATGGCCTTTTAATCTAAAAATCTAGTTTAATTTTACTTTCCAATCTGGTATGTTTCTGAACTCTTAGCTGGTGATTTTAGGTCTTTTAGCCTCTCAGGGCTGGAGCCTGTTTTATTTATAGCATTTAGGTTCTGGTTTACCAGTCTTTAGCTCTAAGGTTTATGCAGTGCGCAGTTTTGTCTGTCATTTTATTTATTTTAATTGACTGAATTTAACCTTTTATTGTGCTTTTATTTTTGTTTTAGCACGTCTTGTTTTTATTGGGCACTCATGACCATGCAGTTGTGCGCCCCTAAATTTTAATCATCATCACCCAGAAGGGAGGGGATGTCTGTAGGCAGACACAGGGACTCACGCAGCACAGTATAAAGGTGGCACTCCAATAAAAGAGGACGCACCGTCAATGGCTCGTTACACGAAGCACATTGAGGTGCGGGTTCCCCACGTAGAAGAAGCTGGTGGCTAAAACGGCAATGCCCGATACGCAGTCGCGCTGAAACCATCTCATCGCGGTGAAATGCACGGAAGTAGGCCAGGGGACAGGAAGGGACTTGACCGCTCTCAGTTTGTTGTCACGCACCCCGGACTATTCCGCGAACCAGCGCGAAAGAATGGCCCGGCGCAGGTGAAAATGAACATCACCTGGGGGAACGGTGGTGCTAAAAACATTAGGCAATAGAACTGCAGAATTGCCAGCTGTGTGCGCTTGTCACACCTATGTGACCAGGAACATAAACAAACGACACGCTGATTAGAGCGTCAGCGAGCGATTGCAGGCGATCCTGTATACGCTGTATCAACGGATGGCATGAATACAGCTCACGCAGGCCCTGTAGTGCACTGAGGGTATCTCTACAAATAAAAAAGTGACTTAAAACCTGTCCCCGGATAAAAAGATGAGCCTGACAGATACTAAAAAGTTATGGGGTAAAAATCGAAAATTGCCCCAAAAGTTGAAATGTATAACTCCGCGAATTAAAAACGAAAGCACATCCCACACCACGGTCTTCCTTGGAACCATCCGTATAAATAAAACAATGGTTGGGAAACCTGGCCTGCAATTCTAAAAATGCGGAGCGGAAGACTGAAGGTGGAGTCGTTGCTTTCGGCATGGATGCCAACCCAAGTTGGAATTGCGTGACGCAGCGTAACCAAGCGGACAATGAACATTCCCCCCGTGGAAACACAGGCGGTAGGCGAATATTCAAGAGCCGAAGAAGCAGGCGAAAACGAACTCCTGCGGGAAGCAAGGCAACCGCGCTGACAACAAATTGACGGTCAAGAAACTCGTCAAAGAATAACTTGAAAGACGGGTGATCTGGCAAGACAAACAGGCGGATAGACTAGCTGCAAAGAAGCAGATCACGCCTATGAGACAGTGGAGGTTCAGCAGCCTCCGCAGACAAACTAATAACTGGGCTAGTCGGAAACGCACCCAGCGCCAGACGAATCCCTTGATGGTGGACTGGGTTTAAACGTCGTAAAAGCGAAGGACAAGCCGAAGAGTACACAATGCACACATAGCCATGTTTAGAGCGAACAAGCGAACGGTAAAGCTGTAATTTACATCTTAATTTATTTATATAGTTTAAATAAAACATTACATTTTCATTGTAAAAATAAAATATTTATTTTTATAAATATATTCAAAGATAATAGTTATCTCAATAACAGCTTCAATATGGATCTGGTCCCCAGGATGTGCCACATAATTCACGTAAAATATTAAGTGCTCGATCACGTCTATCCTTCCTTGAATAGACATGGGACGAACAGCTAAGCCTCCTGTCGAACACCAAATCAAGAACCTTTACAGTTTCGGTGAATGGCAGCAGTTCAGTCCCGAGATGTAGAGAAGGCGGTTCGTATGGTTTCCGATGCCAGAAGTTGACACAAACTGGCCTTTCAGAAGAAAAATGGAAGCCATTTTAACACTCCAAGCATGTAGACGCTCAAGACATGTCTGTAGGTGACGCTCCAAAACGCACGTGTGCCGAGAGCTGCAATAAATGGCATGATCGTCCACAATTAAGGAGGAGATACCAGCAGGAACACATTCGGCAATGGGATTGATGGGAACAGCGAAGAGAGTGACGCTGAGTATCGACCCTTGAGGCACTCCGCTCTCCTGACTAAAAACACGAGAGCAAACAGAGCCCACACGCACACGAAATACCCGGTTGTTCATTAACTCCCGGAGGAACACTGGAAGGCGGCCACGGCAGCCCCAACTATGTAAGGTACGCAGTAAGCCAGCCCTCCAGCAAGTGTCATAAGCTTTCTCCAGATCGAAAAACATCGCCACAGTTTGACACGTCCAAAGAAAGCCATTCAGGTTGTGAGTCGAGAGGGAGACAAGGTGGTCAGTCGTGGAGCAATACCGACGAAAGCCGCACTGTATGTTGCACAGAAGTTTCTCGGACTCGAGCCACCATCGTAACCGTCCATTGGTCATACGCTCCATCACCTTACATACAGAACTGGTGAGGGAGATAATACAGTAACTGGGAGGAAGACTACGGTCCTTCCCCGGTTTTAAGTTGGGAACAACGGTTTCTGCGCGCCAAGCTGTAGGAAACACACCCTCACGCCAAACGAGGTTGTACAGATTCAGGAGATATTGCTTACTGTCAGAAGAAAGGTTCTGTAGCATGGCGATTTGGAGACCATCGGGTCCTGGAGCGGAGTGTCGAGAGGATGCTAAACAGGCATCCAGTTCCTGCATGCTAAAATCCGAGTTATAGCACTCGGAATCCAAGGACCGGAAAGAGAGACTCTGAGACTCCATGTACATCTTGATGGCACGAAATTCTGGATAACTGGCGGAGTTGGACGCAGTTGCAAACGTGCTACCAAGGGCTTCTGCAATAGCAACTAGGTCAACGACGGTGTCTGTTCCCACGAGAAGCCCTGGTATGGAAATACCACTCTGCTTACCGGCAACACGGCGGAGCTTCTCCCGCACAGCAGATGAAGCTGTTGTGCGACTGAATGTTTCAACAAACGAAGCCCAGGAAGCCCGTTTGTTATCTTGAATAATGTGCCGTGCCCGGGCGCGAGTTTGTTTAAAATTGATCAAATGCTACAAGGTAGGGTGATGGTGAAAAGCCCGAAGAAGCCTCCTGCGAGCACGAATAGCATCGCGGCACTCGGTAGTCCACCAAGGGACTGGTAAGCGTCTAGGGTAGGAAGACGACCGCGATATGGACTGCTCGGCAGTGGAGGTCACGACAGAGTTGAAATGTTCGACCATGTGGTCACCGGAGTTGAACAGGCAGTTGCTGAAAACAGCCAGAGCGGAGAAAAGATCCCAGTTCGACTTAGACAGCAGCCAAGACCTCGCACGCGAGGACGAAATGTGGTGTGATAGCAGAGTAATGACGCAAGGCAATGACCACTGGAATGAGTATCTGATACTACGTTCCACTGAAAGCGGTGAGCAAGCTGTGCAGAGCAAACGGAAAGATCCAGTTGGGAGAGCGTGGCAGAAGAATCGAAAATGAATGTAGGTTCACCGCTGTTCAGAACAGAGAGCCTATATTGAACGAAAAGGTCAGCAAGAACAGTTCCCTGTGCGCAGGCCCTAGGAGAACCACATAGGGGATGGTGGGCATTAAAATCACCCAAAAGAAGAAAAGGTGCCGGCAGCTGAGACAAAAGATGGAGCATGTCAGCGGCGCAGAGGGTAGATGAAGGTGGAACGTAGACATTGCTTACGGTGAAGGAGAAACCAGGAAGAGAAAGTTGGATAGCAACAGCTTGCAAGATTGTGGTAAGCGAGACCGGCTGACTGCAAATGCCATTGCGCGTTGGGATCATAGCACCCCCTTGAGCAGGAGAGCTGTCCTCCGGTGTAACATCAAACCGCACAGGAGGGTATTGATGCAGGGCAAAGGCATCGTGGGGGCGAAGCTTTGTCTCCTGGAAACACAGAACCAGAGGGTTATAGGACCGTAGTAACAACTGCAATTCGACCCTATGGGTACGGACAGCGCGGATACTCCACGTCAGGAGACCCATGGAGCAGAGCTACAGGCGTGAAAGATTACCGATTAGTTATAATATGAGTTTGCAGCTGGAATGCAAATGAAAGGCGGAAACGAAGTAGATGTGGATAAGGTGGACGTTTTTTGCTCTTTTTGAGTCTACAATAGTATAGCCCGTGTCATCGTCAGTATCCGCGGATGTTCGGGAACCTGTACTTTCCCTTCGGCTCGTAGAACGAGAATGGGACTTTGAGGGTTTATCAGCGACCTTCAATTTTTTGCGACTGCGCACCCGAGAGGCAGTAGCAGATGGTGTCGGTCCAACTAAGGGCTTACGAACAGATTCTCGAGAAATGGCACCTGAAGGAGCGGACCGTATGGTTTTTGAAGCCTTCAAAGTCGGTGTAGTCGGCAACTGGTCGGTTTGAATACAGGCGTCGGAGTCTGGCACTGTTTGTAGTGTCACCGAGGTAACAGGAGTGCGGCGAATCGCTGAGGCGCTACCTGAGAGTGTCGCAGGTTGCAGCGGTTGGAATCGACGCCTGGCTTCCGGAAAAGTCAGGCGTTCCTTCACGCGCAACTCCTGGATGGCACCCCCAGAGGTCTACTACGGTAGGTACGGGTTTGGGCACCCGAGGGTTCCCGAGTCGGTTGCGCTGCGCATGGTATTCCTTACGTTCAAAGGCACCACCTTACCTGAGGCAATCTACTGTGGATGTGAACGTGCTGCTGTAAGGCCATATATACCGAACCCTATGCGTTGCTTCCGCTGTCAGAAGTTTGGTCACACGTAAAGCCGGTGCACCTTCGACGCTACGTGTGAGCGTTGCTGCCAACTTGCTCACGGAGACACTGCTTATGCTCGAGGCCCTTGCTGCGTCCATTGTAATGGGAACCATCCATCCAGCTCCCGGCAGTTTCCACGTTTTCTCGAGGAAAAGGCCATCCAGGAGTTGCGAGTTAAGGAACGCCTAACTTTTCCTGAAGCCCGGCGTCGCTTCCAAGAATTGCAGCCTGCGATCATCTCAGGTTTCACATCAGCCCTCCGCCGCACTCCTGTTTCCTCAGTGGCACTACAAACCGTGCCCGTTGCCGACGCATTTACACAAACCGACCAGTTCCTGACCACAACGACCTTGCAGCGTTCAACACCAATAGATTCCATTCCCTCAGTTGATCTTGCACCAGAGCCTGTTCGCAAGCCCTTAGTTAGGCCGACATCTTCTGCGGATGTCTCTGAGGGGCGCAGTCTTAAAAAGCACAAGGCCGCTGATAAACCTTCTAAATCCCGTTCTCGTTCTATGAGCCGTAGAGGATCTTCCGGCTCCCAAAATCCACGGATAACGACGATGACGCTGGCTACACTATTGTGGGCCCTAAGTGCGCAAAGAACAAAAAGGGGCCACCTTAATTTCGTCTACTGTTTGCCGCCATTCGCTTGCATCCCAACCGTATTCTGAGACTCTGCTAGGCCGATTCCATATCACGCCTCTACCCCAGCTCCATTGCTCACCTTACCTGGAATATCCGCGGTGTCCGTACACATAGGGTGAAACTGCAGCTGTTACTGCGGTCCTATAATCCGCTGGTTCTGTGTCTGCAGGAGACGAGGCTTCGCCCCCATGATACTTTTATTCTCCACCAATACCTTCCGGTGCGTTTTGACCTCCCATCGGAGGAGGGCTCTCCTGCTCATGGGGGTGTCATGATACTAACGCGCAATGACCAGTAGTCAACCGCTCTCGCTTACCACTACCTTGCAAGCTGTTGCTATCCGACTTACTCTTCCTGGTTTCTCCTTCACTGTATGTAATGTCTATGCTCCGCTTTCATCTATCCTGTGAGCCGCTGATCTGATCCATCTTATGTCTCAGCTCCCGGCACCTTTTCTTCTGTTAGGCGATTTCCCCTTTGGGGATTATTCTTGCTGACCATTTGGATCAATATAGTCTCGCTGTTTTGAACACCGGTGAACCTACTTTCATTTCCAATTCTTCTGCTACGTTTTCCCACCTGGACCTTTCTGTTCGATCAGCACAGCCAGCTCACCGCTTCCAATGGAACGTAGTATGTGACACTCATTCCAGCGATCATTGTCTTTGTGTCCGCACCTTGCTTTCACTCCACATTCCCTTATCTTGTGCGAGCACATGGCAGTTGTCTAAGTCGGACTGGGCTCTCTTTTCCGCTCTGGCTGTATTTGGCGACCGTCAGTACCACACGGTTGACCATATGTTTGAACACTTTAACTAAGTTATACTCTCTACCGCAGAGCAAACCATACCCCGGACATCTTCCTACCCCAAACGCTTACCGGTCCCTTGGTGGACTGCCGAGTGCCGCGATGCCATTCATGCTTGTAGGAGGGCTCTTAGGGTATTTCGCCATCACCCTACGCTGGAGCATTTGATCATTTTTAAACAAACACGCGCACAGGCACGCCGAATTATTCAGGATAGTAAAACCGCTTCATGTAATTCGTTTGTGTCTACCTTTAATCGCACAACACTTTCATCCGTTGTGTGGGAGAAGCTCCGCCGTGTTTCCGGTAAGAAGGCTGGTACCTCCATACCGCGGCTACTCGTGGGCACCGACACCGCAGTTGATCCGGTTGCTGTGGCTGACGTCCTTGGTAGCACATTCGCAAGTGTCCAGTTCCGCCATTTATCACCCGGCGTTCCGTGCCATTAAGACGGAGGTGGAGTCTCAGAGTCTCTCTTTCCGGTCCTCTGACACCGAGTGCTATAACACATTTTTTTAGCATGTGAGGGCTGGATGCATCATTAGTATCTTCTCGGCATTCAGCTCCAGGACCTGATGGTATCCACATCGCAATGCTGCAGCACCTCTCTTCTGATGGTAAACTCTATCTCCTGAGCCTATATAACCGTGTTTGGCAAGAGAGTGTGTTTCCTACGGCTTGGCGTGAAGCCACGGTTGTTCCCATTTTAAACCGGGAAAGGATCGTAGACTTCCTTCCAGTTACCGTCCTCTCTCCTTCACCAGTGCTGTTTGCAAGGTGATGGAGCGCATGATCAATGGGCGGTTACGATGGTGGCTCGAGTCTGAGAAACGCCGATATCGCTCCTCGACTGACCACCTAGTCTCCCTCTCGACTCATATCCTGAATGGATTTCTGCGCAAGTGCCAAACTGTGGCCATATTTTTCGATCTCGAGAAAGCTTGTGACACCTGCTGGAGGGCTGGCTTATTGCGTAATTGCATAAGTGGGGCTACCGTGACCGCCTTCCAGTGTTCCACCGGGAGTTTATGAAGAAGCGGGTATTTCGTGTACGTGTGTTTGCCCCCGCGTATTTAGTCAGGAGAATGGAGTACCTCAAAGTTCGGTTCTCAGTTGCACCTCAATCCTATCGCTAGTTGTCTTCCTGTTGGAAATTCCTCATCCTTATTTGTTGACGTTTTTGCAAATTATTACAGCTCTAGACGCCTTTTGGAGCGTCGCCTTCAGGCTTGTTTTGACCGTCTGCATAGTTGGAGCGTTGCGAATGGTTTCCGTTTTTCTGCCGAGAAAACCGTTTATGTCAACTTCTGGCGTCAGAAACTTTTCGCAGCGCCTTCCCTACACTTTGGGCCGGTACCGCTGTCCTTTGCCGAAACTGTGAAGTTTCTTGGCCCAGTGTTTAACAGAAAGCTTAGCTGGTCGTCTCATATTTCTTCGCTGAGGACTCGATGTGATCGAGCACTCAATATTTTACTGTTTTATGTGACACATCCTGGGGAGCAGATCGCACTGTACAATTACAGCTATATCGTTCGCTTGTTCGCGTTCATTGTGTACTCTTCGGCATGTCGTTCAGTTTTACGTCGTTTAAACCCCGTTCACTATCGAGGGATTCGCCTGGCACTGGGTGCGTTTCCGACGAGCCCAGTTATTCGTTTGTTGCTGAGGTTACTGAACCTCCGCTGTGTCATGGCGTGAGGTCCTTCTTTGCAGCTATGCTCTCCGCTTCCATGCAATGCCGGATCACCCGTCTTTCAAGTTATTCTTTGATGAGTCTCTTGACCGTCAATATGCTGTTAGTGCGCTGGCCTTGCTTCCTGCCGGGCTTCGCTTTCTTGAACTGCTTCGCCTCTTGGATGTTCAGCTACCGGATCTGCCGTTACTGGGGGAATGTTCATCACCTCCTCGGTTACACTGCGACACTCCGGTCTACCTACGGTTGGCATCCAAGCCGAAATCAGTTACTCCGCCCTCGGCCTTCCGCTCCGCCTTTTTAGAGCTGCAGGCCCAGTTTCCCAACCATTGTTTTATTTTCACGGATGTTTCAAAGGATGACCGTGGTGTGGGATGTGCTTTTGTTTTTAATTCGCGGAGTTATAATTTTCACCTGTTGGGGCAGTGTTCAATTTTTACCGCCGAACTTTTCAGTATCTATCAGGCTCTTCTTTCTATAGGGGGACAGGATTTTAGGCAGTTTGTTATGTGTAGCAATTCCCTCAGTGCACTACAGGGCCTTCTTGAGCTATATCCATACCATCCTTTGGTACAGCGTATTCAGGATCACCTACATTCGCTCGCTGATGCTGGCGTCAGCGTGTCGTTTGTTTGGATTCCTGGTAACGTAGGTGTGAGCGGGAATGAGCAAGCGGACGCAGCTGCCAAGTCTGCGATTTTAAATCCTACTGTTTTTAGCTCCACTGTTCCTCTCAGTGATGCTCGTGTCCTGCGCTGGGCCATTCTTTCGCGCTGGGTCGCGGAATGGTTCGGGGTGCGTGGAAACAAACCCAGAGAGGGCAAGTCCCTTCCTGTTCCCTGGAATGCTTCTACGCGTGCATCTCGCCGCGATGAAGTGATTTTAGCGCGGCTGCATATTGGACTTTGCCGTTTTAGCCATGAGTACCTTTTACTTGAGGAAGCCGCTCCTCAATGTGCTCAGTGTAATGAGCCTTTGACGGTGCGTCATTTGTTATAGAAGTGTCGCCTTTTTACTGTGCTGCGTGAGTCCCTGTCTCTGTTTCCTGAACTGGCCACCCTGCTAGGCGACAATCCTGCTGCATGTGAGGGACTTTTAACTTTTGTTCACCGCTGTGGAATGCATAGTCGGGTCTAATTTTATCACGGGGTTTCATCTTTTTACCGACCTTTCAGTCGCTCGGTTTTAATCTGGTTATGGTAATCCTTTTATGAACTCCATGACTTCTTGTGCGGTACTCCTGTTTTAGCGGTTTTTATTACTTTTAATTTTTAGCTTTTTTGTTTACCATAGGGCGCTAAGAGCCTCGGCAGTTGTGCGCCCTTAAGCACTATTACTACTAATACTACTACTCCTAGATGGCTTTTCCTCGAAAAATCGCGGACACTACCGGAAGCTAGAAGGATGGTTCCCTTTGCAATGGACGCAGGAAGGGTTTCGACCACGAGCAGCTTCACCATGAACAAGTTGTCGACAACATTCACAAGTAGGGTCGAAAGTGCTCCGACTTTGTGTGTGACCAAACTTCTGATATCGGAAGCAACGCACAGGGTTTGGCACACACGGCCGCACAGCAGCGCGTTCATAACCACAGTAAAGTGCCTCAGGTAAGGTGGTACCTGAACACTGTGCGTAACGCAACCGACTGACCATCACGTTTACCTTAAAGATGGTACGTTTGGCAGACACCCTGGTTGGAGAAATTGGAAACAGTTTCTGCGTATGAAAGAAGTTCTACACAAGAGGTGGTCATAAAGCCCCCTACAGGTGTTTAAAGATTTGTGCGGGACCACCGTTATTGGATAAGAACCCAATAGGACGGCCTTCAGCAGTTTCTTGGACTGGTCTTCAGTCTTGGTTTCTACTAACAGCGCACCGTCTCTGGTCCTGGTAGCATTGGTCACTTTGCCACAGATTCTGTCTATCTCTCGTTGAATGTAAAACGGGCTAATGTCTCGCATAGTCTTAGATTCACAAGCCAAGGCCATAATCAGAAAGCGGTCAAATATAGAAGTTTTGCAGGGAGAGAGCATATTGAAAGGACCCCTTACCGGAACCGTCGGCATCAGCCTACCATCCGGGGGTAGAGAAAAAAGACACTATAAAACTTTCCAGTTTGTGCCGCCTGGTAGACCCCTACTAGACCGATCTCAAAGAGTACTTCAGAAGGGGTTACCGTCCAGCCACCACTGCTGGTCCATACGGGTAAGCCCTTCATCATGCGTTAAGCCCCTGTGGCTCCCCACCTTAGGTCAGACTGCGTAATGACGCAGACATGGCTTCAGGGGACTTGTGGTTGATTACATCGGGTTTCCGTTGGCGGTAACACGACCGGTGCGTGATTCCAACCCAACAAACGGCGTTCGTCGGGAGATTAAAACGGCCCGGGCTCCCAAGGAAGCTAAGTGGGTGTACATAACAGTATGGACGGTCTCCGCACCTAAGGCTTACACATAGGGGCAGTAGGAAGGGTCCATTCAACCTTCACGCCTGAGACCTCCGAAGAGCACACAAGTTGGAAGCCGCGCTAGAACCGTGGGACAGGAAACACGGAGATAGAATAAAGATCCCTGTTGGTGAGGCAGGAGTTAATAAATCTATAGCCTTAAAACTAAATATGTGAAGAATAATCCTAGTAGAGGAAGACGATGAAGCGAAAGTACTCGGGCTCACATAAAACACTAACAACAATGGCGCCGACACACGCGCACACGTACACAAAACGTGGCTCAGTTGGTGGTGATGAGAAAGATGAAAGGCGGCGAGTGGCTCGAGAACACCCGGGTGCGCCAAAACCGTACCTACTGTAGTAGACTCCTGGGGGACGGGGACGGAAAAAGCTTCGCAACCGAGCGGGCAGACATGTAGAGGTTCCCTCTGAAATTAGTGGCTATAACTAAAAATACAAAGGACATTACGTAATCTTGGTAAAATAACTTCCTCGCGACGAGACAGACATGAGGAAGTCACCCAGTGTATAGGGAACTTCTTCACCTCCTTGAATTTGTTGCCGCGAAGAGCAGACCACTCTCCATGCCAGTTCCATATTACCGCTCCTAGGACAAGTCTGCGGCCATGACAAAGTTAGTGGTAACCCTGGGCGCAGTTGATGCCAAACCCGCCACTTCATTCCCCGGCACGCTAACGTGTCCAGGAACCCAGGCGCACTCCACAATGAAACCCGAAATGTGGAGAATGTCCTGAATGCGCTGTGCTAGAGGAAGGTGAACGTACAGCTTACAAAGGTTCTGAAGTGCACTAAGGGAATCACTCACAATAAGGCAGTCACCCAAGTTTCGGCGGCG
This sequence comes from Hymenopus coronatus, assembly GCA_030762935.1. Classification (NCBI taxonomy): domain Eukaryota; kingdom Metazoa; phylum Arthropoda; class Insecta; order Mantodea; family Hymenopodidae; genus Hymenopus; species Hymenopus coronatus. The sequence continues at coordinate 59,159,101 of CM060880.1, read as the reverse complement.
AATACACAGAAAGGCACGATAGATAGCAAACAGCCGTGCAGAATAAATCGATGTGCTGCTCGGCAAACCGAAAGTAAATGGTTTGTTTATATATATATATATATATATATATATATATATATATATATATATATATATATATGACTGCGGCCACTGTATTTTGATAACAACTCTAAAAACGAGAACGGATATTAAACATAGGCGTAGAATATTTCGCGAAAGCCGCCATCCCGAGATCTACGAGGTAGGGGGCACACAACCAAGGTGGTTGCACCCTCTTCCCCTCTGGAAACATGTCAGGCATTTCAAGAACATACGTTCGAAGCAGCTTCCGGAAGCGAAGTCCTGGAGGTGTTTGGACTACATAAGAGGATTTCTATAACGGTCGTCCAATCCAGAATCAAAAAGGGAGTAAACGATGAATGCGCAGGTGTGCATTTCAGGCTACGGCCATAGTGAGATAAAAGAACCCCCCGCCGAAACGAACAGGGGATTCGGCTGATTCGGTAAAGAGACTCACCAACAGCTATACGGTTGTCCTCATTGTGGACAGTATCTAACTTACTGAAGACAGATTGGCGTGCTGAAGCAGAAACAATACATCCACAGTCTAGCTTTGATCGGATCCGTGCACGATAAAAACGCAACAATACTGTCCGAGCTGTTCCCCAAAATTTGCTGCTTAGTATCCGTAAAATATTCAGAAAACATTCACACCGTGCTTTCAGCTGTGCTATATGAGATGACCAGCATACTTTTCGATCGAATATCAACCCCAGGAATCTCACCTCATCTGCGAAGGGGAGGATATCTGGCCCGAGATAAAGAGAAGGTGACATTCGCCACTTTCTACGCCAGAAATTAACGCGGATTGTCTTCTCAGGTGAGAGGCAAAAGCCGTTTTATAGCTCCAATCATAGAGATAGGCCAAGCATCGCTGGAGACGGCGTCCCAAAAACTGCATATACTGAAAAGTGGAGAAGATGGCAAAATCATCCACGAACAAACAGGACGAGACACCTGAGGGAAATTAATCGCTAGAGCAAACAGCGTCACGCTTAGTACCAAGTCATGCTGCACACGGTTCTCTTGAATAAAATGATTAGAAAAAACGGAGCCGACCCTTACCTGGACAACGCGGTCTCTCATAAAGTCCTGAATGAACAACGGTAGGCGTCCACGTATATTCCAGTTGTGGAGGGAATGTAAAATCCCTGCTCTCCAACACGTGTCGTAAGCCTTCTCCAGGTCAAAAAACATCCCAACCGTCTGACAATTCTGAAGAAAGCATTTCATGATATGCGTCGATAGTGACTCAAAGTGGTCAACCGCTGAAGGACGCTTTCGAAAAGCACATTGGATGTTGGTCAGAAGATTGTGGGATTCCAAACTTCACAACAACCGTCCATTGATCATGTGTTCTATCACCTTGCAGACCCAACTAGTGAGGGAAATAAGCCGGTAACTGGAAGGTGACGGTCCTTTCCAGGTTTCAAAATAGGTAATGATGGTGGCCTCCCGCCTCTGAGCAGAAAAAGAGGCGTTCACCCAGATACGGTTATACACCTGGAGCAGGAAAGCCTTACCTTCAGGTGAGCAATGTTGCTACATTTGGACGTGTATACCATCTTGACCTGGTGCAGAATTTTGCGAAGATGTAAGTGCATGGACTAGCTTCGCCAGAGTGAAAAGGAGATTGTAGTCTTGAAAGTTCCCAGAACGGAAGGCAAACCCTTGCAATTCCACCTGGGCCTTAGTTGAAAAAAAAACTCAGGGGAATAGTTCTCTGAGCTAGAGACTTGAGCGAAGGCACTGCCAAGAATATTAGCCACGTCCAACGGATCAATCATAGTGCCAGCAAGTGTCTTCAGCATATGGGTCGCTTTTCCGGCTATACGTTTTAACTTATCCCATACAACAGAGGAAAAGGTGTGTCGAGTAAAAGATGCTACAAAGTGGTTCCATGATGTCTTCTTGCTATCCTTAATACTTTTCCTAGCTTGAGCACGCAGCATTTTATATTGTATAAGATTACAGAGAGTAGGGCACCGCTGGAAAACCTTGAGAGCACGTCTGCGAGCACGAATGGCATTCAAGCTTTCATCTGTCCATCAAGGCACAGGAAATCGACGGGGACGTCCTGTCGACCGCGGATTAGAAAGCGCAGAAGCGAAATTAATTGTCTGGGTAAGGTGCTGGACAAAACAATCCACGAAGTCGAGCTCGTTCTAGTGAAACATAGCCAAGTTGGAATAGAGGTTCCAGTTGCCTCGTTCTAAGTACCATCTAGGTACGCTTGTGGAACATACACCATGTGCTAAGGGACAAGTGGTCACTAGAATCTAAGTCAGAGATGATATTCTATTGTAAGGAAACCGCCAACTGTGGAGAAGAAGCTGATATATCCAGGTGAGAAAAACTGTTGAAGGCGTCAGAAAGAAATGTAGGCTCTCCGGTGTTCAGGAGAGAGAGATTAATAGCATTCAGGAAATTGGCAAGCAGTGGACCTCTCGCACATGCTCGAGGGGAGCCCCAATGTGGGTGGTGGGCTTTCACATGCCCTATCAGCAGAAAAGGTGTTGGTAGCTGGGAGACTAGATCTGCTATATCAGTGTAGATAGGTCGTCAGATGGAGGTACATATATACTGCAAATTTTGAAGCAAATGGAAGGTAGCTTAATCCTTACAGCAATGGACTGTATGTCAGAATGAAGGTGTACAGAGTCGGCGAAGATATCATCTCTGATAAGAATCATACTGGCCGCACGTGCAGAATATCCATCCGCCGGTGATATATCACACCGGACAGAAGAGTACTGCTTTATTGAAAGGTGGTTTTTGGGACAGAGCTTCGTCTCTTGCAAGCATACGAACAAAGGGTGATTCTCGTGGAGCAACAATTCAAGCTCTGGTCGATGTGATGTTATTCCACGTATGTTCCACTATAGGATAGCCAATGGGATTGGTATAGGATAAGTGTTAAATGGAAAGGCGTTTCTGTATATTTGGCTGTGCTGGTCGGTTCAGTTTGGTTTTCTTGACCGCCGGACTTAACACTTTTTTCACGAGCACGATTCTGCCGCTTACGCGCTGGCCACTTTTCAGTGAGGGCAGAATCCTCCTCGTCCGTCTCCTCCACCTGGGAGGACCAATTGAGAATTTCAGTTGCAGAACATCGTACCGGTTAGAGGTGTTGATCGGCGAAGATGGTCGTCGTGAACTTTTCTTTCCCCTAGATACTTTAGGAGAGGACTTTGTATTATGCTTCATGAGGTCAGTTCGCATAAAGCTGGTCGTTTAGGTCTTTACGGGTGCAGAATATCCTACGGGTGTATCGGTGATTTTGCACGACGTAGACGGTTTCGATGACGCTGCTGCCGGAGAGCTCTTCACGATGGTAGATTTCGTGGTTGCTGCAGCCGATTGAGGTGTTGTGGGCTTCGTTATTGGACTGACAACGATAATCCTCTCTGCAATAGTGGCCCCGTTTATATCGCCGGTGTGAGTCGCGATGTCCCGGCTCGGTACCGGTTTAGTTCCAACCGAGCTATAGGTACCAGAGTACGGGACAGAGGGTTGGTGTAGGTGCAGGAGCCTATGGGCTTCGTTATTGGACTGACAACGATAATCCTCCTTGCAATACTGGCCCCGTTTATATCGCCGGTTTGAGTCGCAATGTCCCGGCTCGGTACCGGTTTAGTTGCAACCGAGCTATAGGTACCAGAGCGCGGGACTGAGGGTTGGTGTAGGCGCAGGAGCCTATGGGCTTCGTTATTGGACTGACAACGATAATCCTCTCTGCAATAGTGGCCCCGTTTATATCGCCGGTTTGAGTCGCAATGTCCCGGCTCGGTACCGGTTTAGTTCCAACCGAGCTATAGGTACCAGAGCGCGGGACTGAGGGTTGGTGTAGGCGTAGGAGCCTATGGGCTTCGTTATTGGACTGACAACGATAATCCTCTCTGTAATAGTGGCCCCGTTTATATCACCGGTTTGATTTGCGATGTCCCGGCTCGGTACCGGTTAAGTTCCAACCGAGCTATAGGTACCAGAGTTCGGGACAGAGGGATGCCGTAGGCGCAGGTGCCTATGGGCTTCGTTATTGTACTGGCAACAATAATTCTCTCTGCAATAGTGGCCCCGTTTATATCGCCGGTTTGATTCGCAATGTCCCGGCTCGGTACCGGTTTAGTTGCAACCGAGCTATAGGTACCAGAGCGCGGGACTGAGGGTTGGTGTAGGCGCAGGAGCCTATGGGCTTCGTTATTGGACTGGCAACGAATATCCTCTGTGCAATAGTGGCCCCGTTTATATCGCCGGTGTGAGTTCCGATGTCCCGGCTCGGTACCGGTTTAGCTGCAACCGAGCTATAGGTACCAGAGCGCGGGACTGAGGGTTGGTGTAGGCGCAGGAGCCTATTGGCTGCGTTATTGGACTGACAACGATAATCCTCCTTGCAATAATGGCCCCGTTTATATCGCTGGTTTGGTTTGCGATGCCCCGGCTCGGTACCGGCTTAGTTCCAACCGAGCTATAGGTAACAGAGCGCGGGACAGAGGGTTGGTGTAGGCGCAGGAGCCTATGGGCTTCGTTATTGGACTGACAACGATAATCCTCTCTGCAATAATGGCCCCGTTTATATCGCTGGTTTGGGTCGCGATGTCCCGGCTCGGTACCGGTTTAACTGCAACCGAGCTATAGATACCAGAGCGCGGGACAGAGGGTTGGTGTAGGCGCAGGAGCCTATGGGCTTCGTTATTGGACTGACAACGATAATCCTCTCTGCAATAGTGGCCCCGTTTATATGGCTGGTTTGATTTGCGATGTCCCGGCTCGGTACCGGTTTAACTGCAACCGAGCTATAGGTACCAGAGTACGGGACAGAGGGTTGGTGTAGGCGCAGGAGCCTATGGGCTTCGTTATTGGACTGACAACGATAATCCTCTCTGCAATAGTGGCCCCGTTTATATCGCCGGTTTGAGTCGCGATGTCCCGGCTCGGTACCGGTTTAGTTCCAACCGAGCTATAGGTACCAGAGCGCGGGACTGAGGGTTGGTGTAGGCGCAGGAGCCTATGGGCTGCGTTATTGGACTAACAATGATAATCCTCTCTGCAATAGTGGCCCCGTTTATATCGCCGGTTTGATTTGCGATGTCCCGGCTCGGTACCGGTTTAGTTCCAACCGAGCTATAGGTGTCAGAACGCGGGACAGAGAGTTGCCGTAGGCGCAGGAGCCTATGGGCTTCGCTATTGGACTGACAACGATAATCCTCTCTGCAATAGTGGCCCCGCTTATATCGCCGGTTTGGGTCGCGATGTCCCGGCTCGGTACCGGTTTAGTTGCAACCGAGCTACAGGTATCAGAACGCGGGTCAGAGGGTAGCCGTAGGCGCAGGAGCCTATGGGCTTCGTTATTGGACTGACAACGATAATCCTCTCTGCAATAGTGGCCCCGCTTATATGGCTGGTTTGAATCGCGATGTCCCGGCTCGGTACCGGTTTAGTTGCAACCGAGCTATAGGTACCAGAGCGCGGGACTGAGGGTTGGTGTAGGCGCAGGAGCCTATTGGCTTCGTTATTGTACTGGCAACAATAATCCTCTGTGCAATAGTGGCCCCGTTTATATCGCCGGTTTGAGTCGCGATGTCCCGGCTCGGTACCGGTTTAGCTGCAACCGAGCTATAGGTGCCAGAGCGCGGGACAGAGGGATGCCGTAGGCGCAGGTGCCTATGGGCTTCGTTATTGTACTGGCAACAATAATTCTCTCTGCAATAGTGGCCCCGTTTATATCGCCGGTGTGAGTTCCTATGTCCCGGCTCGGTACCGGCTTAGTTCCAACCGAGCTATAGGTACCAGAGCGCGGGACTGAGGGTTGGTGTAGGCGCAGGAGCCTATGGGCTTCGTTATTGGACTGGCAACGAATATCCTCTGTGCAATAGTGGCCCCGTTTATATCGCCGGTGTGAGTTCCTATGTCCCGGCTCGGTACCGGTTTAGCTGCAACCGAGCTATAGGTACCAGAGCGCGGGACTGAGGGTTGGTGTAGGCGCAGGAGCCTATGGGCTGCGTTATTGGACTAACAATGATAATCCTCTCTGCAATAGTGGCCCCGTTTATATCGCTGGTTTGATTTGCGATGTCCCGGCTCGGTACCGGTTTAGCTGCAACCGAGCTATAGGTACCAGAGTTGGGTGAGAGGTTTGGCGCCTACGAGCTTTGTAGAAGGACACCTTCTCGCTCACCCGTATCTCCTAGATCGCCCTCTCCTCTGTGAAACGGGAACAATTGCGGGAACTAGATGGATGTTCCCTGCTGCAATGTACACAAGATGGAGTGGAAGTACAACTTCACAGATAGCACAGGTAGAACTGCCAGTACAAACGTCACTGGTATGCCCAAACCGCTGACATTTGTAAGATCTGAGTGGTTTGGGTATATAGGGCCTAACCTCGATATCTTCGTACCCTGCCTTAACCATTTGGGGAAGATCTACCGGATCAAAGGTAAGGAACAGGGTACGTGTAGGCATGAACTCACCATTAACTTTCCTCTGAACCCTATAAACACATGTTACACCTTGGTCTGCTAGTTTCTCTTGAAGCTCCTCGTTCGACAAACCGACCAAGGTGCGGGTGTTGATAACGCCACGCGAGGAGTTCAAGCTCTTATGCTTTTCCATCTTAATGGGATAGGTTCCTAAGAGTTTGCTCCAAGTATCTTCTCTGCCTGGGATGCTGACACTACTTCTACCAGGAGAGTTCCATTTCGGGCTCAGATACAAGGTTTCACCGGACCAGCAATTTTGTCTAAACTCTTTTGGATAGTAAAAGAGCTAACCAAGTTATATTTCCTCTCTTCCTCTGTTCCATGCATTACCAGGTAGCAAGGACCACTGAACTCAACTACTTGTTTTCCAAACACGTTAGTATTGAAATGTTTGTTTTTTACCATGAAAAAGGCAGCATACATTCATCCCCCGTGCTGCCCACCCACCACGGATCCCAAAATTGGGTCACCCCACTGGTGTGACAGGGCTACACAGGAAATATAGCATGCACGCCGTCCCACTCACCCTCGAGCTCGGTATAATGCCTAGTCCTGGCCGATTTACTAGGGGTGCGTTAGTCCCTCACGTTTAGGCGAAGCAGAAACCAAAGTGGCTACGCACCCTCCCCAGTCATTGAAAATCAGACTTCCAGGCTCAGGTATGCACCAGTTTTCATAGGCTGTCTGATTTAGTTTGCCATGCTCTTTTTCCTTTTAGTTTTAATATTATACAATCTTTTTTAAGCTGAAATAAAGAAAAGCAATTTTGTAACTGTTACCATAAATATATGATTGTTTAGTTTGAATCGAATACAGCAGTGCGCAATTAATTAATTATTTGTTAATTAGGATTGTTCAACAGGAGAAAACTCATTTACCATGTTTTCATGGAGTATTCAAATACAAATGAGCATATCAGCTTCATATATATTGAAAAGCACTGAATAAAAAACTTACGGTTCCTAAAGCCAACTAGCATACAAGTGTATGATTTCGGTTTTGCGCCACGTATTTTTGTAAAACCAATCCGCATGGAATATCATGTGCACAGACCTGTGACTTAGGTGTTGAACTACCTTTTTACAAATATTTCAATATAATATGTGTTTTTAGATAATGCGAATGCTCCATGAAACTAGTAATTACATCTCAACAAATTATACCAACAAATGTCGTTTAATGTTTGCTTTTGTTACCCAAACTTAACCAAACTTTTGTCTCCTTATCTTGGACATGGCATCATTGCTGTTAAACTGTTGTTCAGTTTCCCGCCATGCTGACTTTCTATTTGAATTGTTTATAACCTCGGTTCTTTTATTTTCTGTTGCATTGTTTTCTTTTATCGACTAAATTAAAATGCCCTTTACCTCAGCAGTAAACATTTTCTGGGCCATTTCGACTCATATGATTAATGTTTATGTTTATAAATGTTTCCTATTGGATAAAAGTGACGTATTCCTATGAGAACTATGAGTGCACACATAATTTCTCGAACATTTTCCGAGTGATTCAGAAGGTCTCGCTCAAGGAACTCTTGAGAATCGTCTCTGCATACGAAATCAAATCCTTGGCTTTACTTCTACTTTCCTTAAGGTGTACTTTAGTAAATGACCACCCTAAGTCTACAATTCTATATGTAAATATAACACATCAGAGAGTAAGTAAAAATTAGCGAACTTAACAGAACATGCTAGGATAATTAACCAATTATAGTTCAGTTCAATTTAAAACCATAGAGAAAGAAATGACGCATAAAATTCTTGCATTAGCAGATTAAGTTAATTCAAAGAGGAACGGGTGAAAGCATTCTTCTGAAGTAGTAATTGATGTCTTTGTACTGCAGAACAAGGGACTTAACAACCTCAACTTATAACTGCCTATGAAATAAACAGACTTCGCCAGGTGGACTGGGCTATCCTGAACTTTCTTTCACAGAACTTCATAGGATTACAACACTTAGCACATATGCCTACAAACAATATCTGGTTTGCGCATTCGAAGTTTCTCTATTTTCTCATACAACCCACCATCTTTACAAATCTGTACCCTCACCAGTCAGACATGATGTAATGACTTATAGTCATTTAAGTTTTAGCAAAGAATATAGATTTTCTGGTGCAGGGAGACAGCATTACGGAAAGGTGACGAGTAACGAGCCCACTGCATGCCATCAACCTAATCAACTACATTGTAGCGGGAATACCAGGTCTCTGCAAGCTGGATGCTGCGTTCGCTGGAGTCTCGTTCCGGGCTGCTTCTGTCGGAGGCTGAGTGCACTTCTAACAATGCTAATTAGCTAAACTCTCAGGGTTCTTATTTGGGTGAAGCTAAATTATGAGACTTGCATTCCCCTTCGTATACACAGATTTATTTTACTTTCTTTTTTCAGTAGTTAACGGACGTCTTAGCTTGGTTCCTTACAATAATAATGTAACTTAATCTCTTTATTGCACTGACTTTAACGCTTTCCTCACCACCTAGCAAATTACAAATTACATGGGAGCCTAACTTCCCTAACACCCCCTATTCGGCACGTGACCGCTTCGTCAAACACTTGAACACTAGCTCCGCATTGCACAACAACTTGCTTGAGAAGAAGCGCACGCTTTTTTCTTTTTTTTTTTTTTTTGGTGTGGCCCCGCCTCCGCCACACCTGGTGACGATCATCCGAAGGGGATCTACATCGTCTCCCCTACCATGCACTAGCTACACTACAGTGATGGGTGGGAAGATTGGGTGAAGGTGGTGTCCGGTACCGCCGAAGCAAACCGAATATTAGTGGGTGTTTACTAAAAAGACGCCTACATACAAGGGAGTATGCAGACAGAGTGGGGAGTAGGTGCTGGTCTTTGCTGATGCCCAGACCAGGACCTATTGTTAATGGTGGTATTTCATGCTCATGCTAAAGGAGATAGGTTAGGTATCATGCTAAGAGAAATGATTATGGTGTACATTACCTTCTTTTGTGGCTGGAACCGGAGAGGGGGTTTCCATATGATCTGCTCCTCAGCTGGTTGCTGATGGTCCTACAAGAGACATGATTGGGAAACAGATTGGGATGGGTATGTACAAGGGGGAAAAAAGGGGATAAATACAGTTTCATGTCATAATTTTTTTTTTATTATTATTTACATTTTATTATTTATTTCATAGGTTTTTTTTTTTTTTTTTTTTTTTTTTTTTTTTTTTTTTTTTTTCCCTAAATACAGCACCTGCTGGAGAAATGAGAAATTAGAAAGAGTCTGTACATGCCTGTCGTTTCCTATGAAGCGCTTGGTCGTCCTCAGTTTGGGGCTGCCCTCTCACCCCTAGCCGCCCCGGCAGGGGATGTCATCCACCCGGGGACTTATTGGGCACCTGTGCTTGCTATTGAATCAGGGTGGTATGAGGTGATTCAGGTAGTTACGTATAGTTACATCATCGTCGGCAGTATATCTATTTATTGGAATTGTGCGGTCGAACAGCGATAGTGGTCTCTTGTGCTTATCTATGGTTGTGTTATATTGACCTAGTTCTTGTATTGCCGGATTATAGCTTTTTCTGGCCTGGTTGTACATGTTATGCGCCAGTTTTTTGACAAATTGCTCTATGGTATGTACCTTGGTGTCGTCGTGTAGCAAATCCAATGGGACTGTTTTGGGGACCTTAGTGATGATTCGGAGTGCTTTGTTTTGTATGATTTGCAGATTCTTTATGTGTGTCTTTGCGCAGTGGCCCCAGCAAGGGGCCGCGTAGGTCAGTAGAGGCCTAATTAGGCTTTTATATAGGGTTAGCCCCATCTGCTGGCTTAGGGTGCTCTTACGGTTTAGGATCGGGTAAATTGCTCCAAGTGCTTGGTTTGCTTTCTGTCTAATTGCTTTTGTATGCGCCTCAAAAGTGAGCTTGGAATCCAGCGTCACTCCTAGGTACTTGACTTTTTTGGTCCATTTTATTGTGTTGCCATATATCGTTAATCGGCTGGTTTTATCGTAATGTTTGGTTCTTTTGGTGAAGAGTATTGCATGTGACTTATCTGTGTTGACTTTGATTCGCCACCTAGTTAGCCACGGTTCTAGATTTTTTAGCGCCTGTTGTAGGTTTCTACCAATCACTTTCGGTTGCCAGGATTGTGCTGAAATTGCGGTGTCGTCTGCGTAGATGGACAGATGTGTACCCTGTGTTTTGGGGATGTCATTTATGTAAAGCGTGAACAATGTGGGTCCCAGTAAACTACCTTGGGGCACACCTGCTTCAAGTTTGTACTGTGCAGTGCACTCGTCTTCTAATGTAACGGTAAATGTCCTTTCAGTAAGGTAGTGCGCTATAAGTTTTATCATCGAATCACTGAAATTCATAGTTTTTAGTTTTCGTATCAGTCCCGCATGATAGACTGTATCGAAAGCCCTCTGGACATCAAGGAATACTACACCAGTTGATTTGTTGTTATTGAAGCCTTTTGTAATATGTTCCACATTTCTGGTTAGCTGAAGGGTTGTGGAGTGGTTAGCGCGAAAACCAAATTGTTCATTAATAATTATGTTGTGTTTTTTGATGTGGGCATTTAAACGTTTTTGAATTACTTTCTCCGCTACCTTGCTGACGGTTTTTAATAGGCTAATGGGCCTGTAGTTTTTGGGATCGGCTCTGTCTTTTCCCGGTTTTGGGAACATTAAGACGTTCGCCTGCTTCCAGCAGCTCGGATAATATCCTGTTTGGAGGCAATAGTTGCAAATGTCAGCTAGGCGTTGCAGTGCTTTTTGCGTCAGATGCTTTAGTACCAAATTTGGTATTTGGTCTGGGCCTGGTGCCTTGTTTACCTTTAGATGTCTGATGATCCAGCTCAGTTCACTAGGGCATGTTTTTTCTGCATTGATTATGTGCTGGGTTACTTAATGTTTCCCTCAGGTCTTGCTCCATTTGTTCGCATAGCTCATGATCTATAGGGCCCTGATGCGGTTTACACGTTAGTTGTAGCGTGTCCGCCAATACATTCGCTTTTTGTGTGTTGGTCTCCGCAAAGGAGTTGGGTGCAGCTGTTTTCAGTGGCGGGATGTTTATTGGCTGCTTCTTTAGGGCCTTGACTAGTTGCCACACTTTATTATTGCCTGGTTGTAGCTGTGCCAGGGTGTGGTCCCACTGTTGCTGAGTCTGTGCATTTATTCGCGTTTTAATTGCACTGTTCAAAGTGGCCATGTTGACTTTGTACACAAGGTTCCTTGTGCGCTGCCATCTTCGCCTTTCGTGGTCCCTTTCTCGCATTAGTATTAAAACCTCCGGTGGATATGTAAGTTCGTGTCTGGGGGAATGTTTAAAGGGAACCGCTTTTTCTATCGCCTGTTGCATAGCGCGTTCTAGTCCGTCTGCCGCAAGGTCTACTGCCATATGGCTGGTCAGGGTGGGCGTGTCGCTTAGTGATTTATCTAGCGTGTCAGCAAAGACACCCCAGTTTGCTCTGTTATAGTTTCTTCGCTTAGGTGGCGGTTTTATAACTGGCGGGGCTTGTACGTCTATTTGGACTGCAAAATGATCTGATGCTAGCGCTTCCACTAGCTTCACTTGGTATTCAAAAGCTGTATTTTTGAGAAGAGCAATGTCTAATGTATGTGCCTCGTGGTTTGCTTGTGCCGGTATATATGTTGGTTCTCCCGGGTGATCTATTATGTACTCATTATTGAGCATGTGCTTGTGTAATGCATTTCCCCCCGTGTCTGCTATCTTACAACCCCATGCTGGATGTTTCGCGTTAAGGTCACCCGCTGCTACCACTACGTCATCGAGGTTCATGATGATTTCCACGTCCTGCAAATTGAGCTGTCTGGGTGGTGAGTAAACGCTAGCTATTGTTACCTGAGTGTTGTGTATGTTTATTGAGATGGCCGTGGCTTCCATGGATGTTAGCGGCGGGATGTGTTTAAGTGTATGGGCAAGCGCTTCCTGGACCACTATTGCTGTCCCCCCGTGTGGTTTTCCTTGTGGTCTGTGGTTTCTGTAAATTTTGTAGCCTGGTACCCTGAAACTAGATTTAGGTGTTAGTAGAGTTTCGGTTAATAGTGCTATTGTGATATCATTATTGTAAAGGTGATGTTTGAAATCCTGTAATTTGTTACGTATACCTTGGGCGTTCCAATAGATGATTTTATGGGTTGTGCTTTGCTGGGATGAGCTGTTTGTTTGTTGAGCCATTTTACCTGTGTTACAGCTGAGTGTTTGTTTGTTTGTGTTTCTTTAGCGTCTTTTCCTTGGGGTTTTAGGCGCAGGTCGTCCACCCTCTACCTCTGATAATTCACTTACTGCGTCTTTCAGCATGTTCAAGAAATTCAGGAACTTTGCCTGGGCACCAAAACAAAAACCCCTTAATAAAGAAGTTGGAAAGGAAGTAGTCGAGTCATGTGGTCCTCGCTACTTGGTCATTCATAGGACAGAGGAAGGTAAGAAGTTCCTTACGGTGAGCCCTTTTACTATCCAAAAGGGTCTCGATGCCATTGCTGGTCCTGTTAAATCCTGCGTTCGAGCTCGCAATGGTACACTTCTTGTCGAAGCCAACTCCGCCTCGCAAGCTGCAAGAATACTTAAAGCCACCATGTTAGCCAGCTATCCAGTGAAGGTCGAGGTGCACAAGTCGCTGAACTCCTCCCGCGGTGTAATAACAACCCGCGCGTTGGACGGTTTGTCAATTGAGGAGATCCAAGAAAATCTTGCGACTCAGGGTGTCTCAGCTGTTTATCGGGTACAACGTAAGATCAACGGTGAATTCCTGCCTACTCGTACCCTGTTTCTTACTTTTGATCGGGTTGATCTGCCTCAAAAGATTAGGGCAGGGTATGAAGCCATCGAAGTTAGGCCTTATATACCCAATCCGCTGAGGTGCTTTAAATGCCAACGTTTTGGTCACACTAGTGAGTTGTGTACCGGCAAGTCCACCTGCGTCCACTGCGGTGACATCTCCCACGATGGGGCTTGTGCTTCAGCTCCATCGTGTGTGAACTGTAACGGGGAACACCCATCTAGTTCCCGAGACTGCCCCCGTTTTGCAGAGGAACGAGCGATCCAGGAGATACGGGTGAAAGAGAAGGTGTCCTTCTTGGAAGCCCGGAAGCTCCTGCGACTCCGCCAACCCTCTGCCCCGAGGTCCGGTACCTATAGCTCAGTTGCAGCTAAACCGGTACCGCGTCGGGAAATCGCAACACAGACCGGCGATATGAACGGGGCTACAATTGCGGAAAAGGTTATTTTAGCCCAAGCGCTGCCAAAGCCTTCGGCACCTACACCCAAGTTGGTATCAACATCTGCCAAATCCGCTAGCTTACAGAATAGTCCTGCACAGTTGTCACCGAAAGCCTCGACCTCTGGAACTAAAGTTGGTAAATTCACGACGTCTTCTGCCCCGGAAAAACAGTTTAAGACCAAGTATGTACGACAAGACTTCTTGAAAGAGAATGTGCAATCTATTACCAAGTCATCTAAAGGTAAGAAAAGTTCACGCAACTCCACACGTGTATCCTCCTCTGAAGGGTCATCTGGGGAGGAGGGCGTGAATCGGCGACGGCCGTCTTCGCCGATCAGCACATCCAATCGGTTCGAACTACTTGGACCTAAAACTGCTCTTGAAAAAGGGACCTCCCTTGTGGAGGAGATGGACCAGGAGGATTCTGCCGCCACTGCCAGAGGGACAGTGCGGAAACGGCAGGATCGTGCTCCTGAAAATAGTACTAGCCCAACGCCTAAGAAGAACAAATTGAACCGACCAGCTAATCCCAATCTGCAGAAGCGTCTTTCGATTTGAAACTTATCCCATAATATACTCAATGGCTATCCTCCATTGGAACATACGCGGAATTCGACCACATCGACCAGAGCTTGACTTGTTGCTGCGCCAGCATGAACCCTTGGCTGTATGTTTACAAGAGACGAAGCTCCGTCCACAGGACACCGTTACCATCAGGCAGTACTCCTCCGTACGATGTGATTTATCCCCGGAGGACGGTGTCCCGGCACATGGGGGCACTATGATGCTTATTCGAGATGATATTTTTGCCAACTCCGTACCCATACAATCTGCAATCCAGTCCGTTGCTGTCAGCATTAAGCTACCCTCCGCTTCATTCACCATTTGCAGTATCTATTTGCTTCCATCTGCGGACCTCTCGCACAGCGACTTAGAACACCTCATTTCGCAGTTGCCACCACCCTTTTTATTGGTAGGCGACGTCAATGCCCATCACCCTCTTTGGGGCTCTCCTCGGGCTTGTGCGAGAGGTACGCTATTTAAAGACTTCTTGGATAGTCAGAATCTTGCTCTCTTGAACACCGGAGAGCCCACCTTTCTATCTGACGCATTTCATAGTTTTTCACACATTGACATTGCAATTTGTTCCCCTCAGCTGGCAGTCACCTTATGCTGGAATATCATCTCGGATTTGCATTCTAGTGACCACTTTCCTTGTCGTATTAGTGTCTTGACACCCGTTGTATGTTCCACCCGTTTACCTAGTTGGCGCCTAGACCACGCCAGCTGGGAACTGTACTCCCACTTGGCTGAATTTAGCTACGAAGAGCACGACTCTGTGAACCACTTGGTCGAACATCTTACAGGGACCATTCTTTCTGCTGCTGAGCAATCCATTCCGCGTTCGACTGGCTACAGCCGTCGATTTCCGGTACCTTGGTGGACCGCTGACTGTCGGGATGCTATTCGCGCTCGCAGACGAGCTCTACGGGTTTTCCAGCGTTTTCCTACACTGGATAACCTGATACACTATAAACGGATGCGTGCACATTCTAGGCGGGTTATTAAGGATAGCAAAAAGATGTCATGGAATAAATTCGTGGGTTCCTTTAATCGACATACACCTTCCTCTGTCGTATGGGATAAGTTAAGACGTGTGGCTGGGAAACCGAACCATATGCCCATCGCCGGTCTCAAAACACCTACCGGAGCTGTTGTTGATACATTTGACGTGGCGAATACTTTAGGCAGTGCTTTCGCTCAGGTGTCTAGCTCAGGCAACTATTCCCCTGAGTTTCTTACAGTTAAGAACCAGGTGGAATCTCAAGAATTCTCGTTTCTTTCTGGCAACCTTGAGGATTATAATCGCCTTTTCACCCTGGCAGAGCTAGACAATGCACTCTCCTCTTCACGACACTCAGCACCAGGTCCAGATGGTATCCACGTCCAAATGTTGCAACATCTCTCTCCTGATGGCAAAGATTTCCTACTCGAGGTCTATAATCGTGTCTGGGTTGATGGCATTTTTCCAGACAAGTGGCGGGAGGCCACCATCATACCCATTCTTAAACCTGGAAAGGACCGCCATCTTCCTTCCAGTTACCGTCCTATTTCCCTCACCAGTTGCGTTTGCAAGGTGATGGAACGCATGATCAATGGACGGTTGGTGTGGTGGCTGGAATCCCACAATCTTCTGACGAACATCCAGTGTGGCTTTCGACGACGACGTTCAACTGCTGACCACCTTGTCTCTCTGTCAACTCAGATTATGGACGGGTTTCTTAAGAACAGCCCCACAGTTGGGATATTTTTTGACCTCGAGAAGGCCTACGACACGTGTTGGCGGGCGGGAATATTGCGTTCTCTGCACAACTGGAACATACGTGGACGCCTACCGTTGGTCATTCAGGAGTTTATGCGGGACCGCGTTTTTCGAGTGAGGGTGGGTTCGGTTTTTTCTAACCATTTTATTCAAGAGAACGGTGTGCCGCAGGGCTCGGTACTCAGCGTGACTCTATTTGCTATTGCGATAAATTCCATATCACTATGTGTGCCTCAAGGTGTCTCTTCCTGTTTATTCGTGGACGACTTTGCCATCTTCTGTACTTCTCAGCGTACACCGTTTTTGGAACGCCGTCTCCAGCGGTGTTTGGACAATCTCTATGCATGGAGCTCGAAACACGGTTTTCGTTTCTCCGCTGAGAAGACAGTCTGCGTTAACTTCTGGCGCCGTAAGTGGCATATGCCGCCGTCTCTTCGACTCGGGCCAGATTTACTTCCTTTCGCAGACGAGGCGAGATTCCTTGGTTTGATCTTCGATCGGAAACTTTGTTGGGCACCACAAATAGCACAGCTTAGAGCACGATGTGACCGTTCTCTAAATCTTTTACGGATACTAAGTGGCAAGTCTTGGGGTGCGGATCGGACGACATTGCTCCGTCTTTATCGTGCTGTTATTCGTTCGAAGTTGGACTATGGCAGCATTGTGTATTCTTCAGCTCGACCTTCAGTGCTCAGAAGGTTAGACACAGTCCATAACCAGGGCATCCGTGTGGCCGTTGGAGCTTTTCCAACGAGCCCAGTTGTTAGCCTCTACGCCGAATCGGGAGAACCTCCTCTGCGTTGTCGGCGTGATGTCCTGCTTGCTAATTATGGTTGTGGGCTGAAGTGTATGCCTGGGCATCCAACTTATCACGCGTTTTTCTCCCCTGAGCTGCACGAGCGATACTGCCTCCGCTCTCTGAGCCCCAGGCCAGCAGGTTTTCGTTTCCGTGAGCTTCTACGCCAGCACCATGTTGACATTCCTCGGCTGTTATCCAAGGGAGAGAGTATACACCCCCCTTGGTTACGCGCTACCTCCCATGTCGATCTCGGGATGACGCTCTACGGGAAATCTGTTACGCCTCTTGATAGTATTCGTCGTTGCTTTTTAGAATTTTTATCCAAATACAGTGGCCGTATTTGTATTTACACCGATGGTAGTAAGAGCCCCGACGGTGTTGGATGTGCCTTTGTAACTGGCACCGCAACTTCTACTTACGGTTTGCCTAGTTGCACATCTATATATTCTGCCGAGCTATATGCTATTTATCAAGCCCTTCTGTATATTCGACGTCGAAAATTAGGTGACTGCCTTATTCTTAGTGATTCCCTTAGTGCCCTTCAGAGCATTCGTGAGCTGTACAATTACCATCCTTTGGTGCAGCGCATCCAGGACGTTCTCCACATTTTGCACGCTTCTGGCTTTAATGTGGAGTGCGCATGGATTCCTGGACACGTTGGCTTGCCAGGGAATGACACGGCGGATTTGGCAGCGAAATCGGCAGTCACAGCGCCCAGTGTTACGATTACCCATTCAACAGCAGAAGATTTTAGAGTGGCTGTACGGAGAGCCGTTTTTTCGACTTGGCATGCGGAGTGGTCGGCTCTCCGTGGTAATAAGCTGCGAGAGGTGAAGGACCTCCCTGTCAACTGGGTAACCTCCTCTCGTTTATTCCGCCGGGAGGAGGTAGTACTAGCTCGGCTAAGAATTGGCCACTGTATTTTTACTCACAGTTACCTTTTTAAACGTGAACCTGCTCCTGTCTGTGCGCTCTGTGGGGAGGCACAGACAGTTCGTCATGTGTTGCTGGAGTGTGGTCACCTGGCACACATTCGGTCATCTATGGGCATGCCGGCCTCTCTTGCCGAGGTCCTGGCAGATGACCCAAGAGCAGTGGACAGGGTTTTTAAATTTTTAGCCAAACTTTCTTTTACCTTGAGGTTTTTAGTGTGATAGCGGTTTTTTTAAACTCTTTTGGTTTTAATGTGTTGATTTTAGATGGAGTTTTATATCCAGCTCTGGTTAGAGGGCTGGACGTTTCTGTTACTTCCGTTTCAACTGTGTTAGCTCTTTTATTTGTGTTTACTTTTTTGTTTGGTATTTTCTTACTGGCTATTGCCAAGTTTTAATCGTAAGGGCGCTTATGACCTCGGCAGTTGAGCGCCCTTAAACACCATCATCATCATCATCATCACTTTGCCTGGGCGTCTCTTGGGCTAGTGGTTTCACCAAAGAGGTTGTGGTAAATCTCCTCCATCTTGGAGTAGCCCTTCATAAGGTTGCCTTGACCTATTTTTAGAAGGGGGCTCTGTATGGCATAATCTATGTTCAGGAATTGCTTATTTGCTTTATTTCTTACAAAGTGCAGGGGATACCTTCTTTGGCATTCCTGCACCCTTGCTTCCTCCTTGTCCTTAGCTGCATCTTTGTGTGAATTATCAGACATATTTGGTTGCTCAGCCTTATTTTCTGCGCCTGACTCTTGCTCATCTGTCTGTGTTGGCGCGTCTTTATATACTCTGGTACTTGTTGCAGAGTTTGCAGCCACCAGCATTGGCGTGGTTTCTGGTCCCATCTTTTTTGACAGGGTTCCCACGTGGCGCGTTGCTCGCACCTCATGGGTATCCTGCCTTGGGTTTAGACTGTGGGCCACACTAGCATATGAGCCCCTATGCTCTGATACAGGTGCCTGAAGCCTGCGGGGGATTTGTCGAGCCATCTGTTGAGTGGCGGGGAAGGCCATCCTATAATACATTGGACATCCCCTCCACCGCGCCCCATGCTGGTTAGAATTGCACAGAGCGCACCTACGGGTTGTGCTGTTACATTCTCTGATGTGGTGCTGCCCCGCACAGCGCGAGCAGACTTGCGGCGCCTCACAGTTTCGCGCCAGATGTCGAAACCGGAGGCACCTCCCGCACTGTGGTGGGCCGCTTGGCGGTCTATATGGCTCCACTTTCACTTTGCAATGGAACAAGTCATGTATTCTAGTTAGGGCAATAGATCTGTCAGCATCTTCATGCTCCACTAGATATACAGGGACATGCGTTCTTGTACGCATTGAAAACAGCCGGCTGACTTTGGCTGCTTCCAGTCCAATTCTTTTCAATTCGTCCATTACTTCTGCTGGGTCTATGCTTGGGTGTAGCCCTTTTATTACTACTTTATGTGTACGCTCGTTTGCTGGTGTTGTGACATGGAAAGGAACTTTACAACCCTTGCAGAACCGAACAAAATTATTATAGTCCTCAAGAGTTGTGAAGGTCACACCATAAAAGTTGTCACGGAGCACCGCTTTGTACCCTGCTGGCCTGTAGATTAGATCAAACTCCCTCGTGAGTGAAGCAAAGCTGCGTGTGCAATAGTCAGCTACAAATATTTTAGGGATATTTGATCTTACCTGTGTGAGGAAGTTGGTCGGAGCCCTACTGGTAGCTGGAGCAGAGTTTCCTGTGCCATCATTGGAGTGTGCCTGATCCTGTGTTATGTTACTACTTGCTTGTGGTGCGGCCGCTGCCGACTCGTATCTGCCCTCCTTCCCTGTGGTGGTGTCCTTGCTTGCTTTATTTGACATGTTTTCACTTACTTGGATGTGATCCGTTGTAGTGCTGGTAGTTGGGGTGCTGTCATTCTCCAGTGCTATATGCAGCACGTCGCTGTCCTGGCTGCTGCTGTCATCGTCGGTTAGGTTCTGGGCTTCTGCTGTTTCTCTGGGGGCTCCTTTCTTCCTTGTTGGGTATCTTCCTCCCATCATCTAGGTGTTTATCTGCTAACAAAGAATTCACACGCGAGACCCTAGCTAGCTATTGCTTTATTTTCCTTTTCCTTTTCTAGCTAGGTGCCTTAACAAAGACTCTCTAGCTGAAATCGTTTGCTAAGAACCTTTATAAAGGCTCTTAGTACGTTGTCGCTGTGGGCGTACCGCTCTAAAAGTGCTGCTAGGGCTTATTGCTAGATTGATTATTTCTTATTCTATTTTCTTAATATGCTAAGCTAAGAAGGAGTGTGAAGAGAGAAGAGAAATATAGCCTAAATATATATAGGGGTCCTAACAGGGAGCTTAAACCACTAGGATAGTAATAGAGGAAAGATAGTTAAAGATAGAGAGAAAGAGGCAGTTAGCGAGCACTAAGAAGCGCGGTAAGCAGAGGGCCGGACCCTAAAGGGCGCCTATAAACCAGTCGTAATGACAGTTGGCTGTGGCCTTGCTAACCTACTCGTCTAAGCTGCAGAAGTTCTGGAAGGTCTCGGCGTCTTGAAGATCTCTCCGCTGCGCTGTGTCTCTCTCCGGTGTTGCTACACTGAGCGCTGCCAGTCGAAAAGCCCGCGCACGCTGTTAGCGACGCTCTATTTATACGTCACAGGCATGACGCTAAGTTTGCCGCCACAAAATTTAAGGCGACTCGTGTTTGGTTACCACCCCGTTGCTGGCTGCCTACTATGAGAAAATTCTGGTTGAAATTCTCTAACAGTTCGTTCAGTCGACATTTCTAGGACATACTGAGTGTGTCCATCTCTTGCTTATTTTCCTAGTAACTGTGTTCTTGGAACTTCTGTTTTATTCTTAGGCCACTTTTAACACGCAATATTCTAAAATCTAAGTGCAATGTTTTATAATAATACAAATAATTTGACATAAAATAAAATGCTGTTGCGTCGCAATTGGTAGCCTGCTCTCCTGGACCTTCTCAGTACATATGGTTTCAAGTTAGGAACTGACAAATTATAAATAAACCTTATGCAGCTTGAAAATAGTGCATATCTTACATTTCAACCAATTTTCTCTCATTTTATTATACACATTGACATTTTCATAGTTAATTCAAATTCTTCTCGGGCTTCTAGCCAGGTAATAACTTGGCTTGACACCAACGTTTCGAAGAAGTGCATCTTCCTCGTCTTCAGGTTCACCCCGATAAGAATTTGAATTTGAATTAACACGTCGCCAGGAAAGCTATAGTTCTTATTTTCATAGTTGACCATAAATATAAAGAGTTGCAGCACATTATTACTTTGGAATTTATTAGTTTGTTGGAGCCATTTGTTAAGTTTTAACTGGTTTCAAAAATTGTTTATGATAAGTGCCGCAATTTTTTCCATCTTCTATCCCTTTCAAAGCAAAGGTGTGCGCGCCAAACTGAATTGTGATTTCCGCTGGCCCTTTGTAGAGAAGATACATTCTGTGATACTGCTTGCTCCAGGATGAAGATTGTTTCCTATTTCTTAGTAGAACTTTGTCTCCAATTTTTAGCAACCATTTTGTATGTGTTGTTTCGCAGCTTTCTTTCTCTGCTCAGCTTTCTTTCATATTCGTTCTAATGCTTTTTGGCATTGCTCTATTGTTGTTCCGTTCCTTTGTTGAAGGTTTATAGTGTGTTTTTCACTATCGGTTCTGGTGTTCGTCCGAAATGTAGCTGTACCGGCACGTATCCTGTCACCAGGTGCACTGAATTATTGATTATAAGTTCGATGTGTTGGCAATGATCATTACAACCTGAATGGCGATAGCTGGTCAAAATTCAGAGGTATCCAGCAATGTCTTTTACGATTCTGTCGGACATGTTTCCGAGTAGCAGCGGCAGCAGCAGCGTAGCAGTAGTTTCTTTCTTTATTATTTTTTTTTTTTGAGCATGGGAAAAAATCTTACAAAGATGCCTTAGGCGAGTTGGGTTCTCACCAACTAAAAAAAACCCTTACAAGAATCAATGTGAAATTCCCCTCGGAACTGCCCAAGACGGCATTACTTCATGGGGAAGCGATTCAAGGTGGTAAGTATTATTGGTCTATATCACCTACGAGAGAATGTATGCTGGTCTCGGCTGTCATACATTTCCAATCGTTTACCAAGCAAAATGTTACGGGCCAATCTAGAAGCAATGCTCCAATTCCGTGCACAGGCAAGTATCTTAAACAGAAGGTTGTCGGGCGTCAAAACTCCCAATTGGCTCGTTGATGATGCCACCGAACACAATGAAAGAAGGTAGGCTCAGCGGTGTCATGTTTTCCGCAATAATAACATTCGGATGTAGTACTTAAACCAAACGATGTAGATAGGCGGTAAAGCAGCCATGTCCCGTCAACAATTGAGTAAGATAGAAATTTACATTCCCACGTTTACGGTTATACCAAATGGCGACATCTCTAATCAAGCGCTTTGTCCAATGGGCAGTCCCATCATCAACATCCCAAAGTTCCTGCCACTTGGCAAGACATAGGGCGCGAGTCTCCACTTTTCCGGTGGTATGTGCCTCCAACAAAGGTCGTTCCTCAGCAAGCAGAATAATCGGAGGAGTTCTGGCAATAAGCAGCAAAGCCTTAGTGGATGTGATTCTGTATGCACTAGTGATGCGAAAAGCCACCTTCCGCTGGACGCTCAGGAGCTTGGAAGTATATATGTTACGACTCAAGGTCTTACTCCATATACGTACTGCATATAAAATAATAGATTGCACCTCGGAGAATAGAATGCGCAATAAACACGCAAATATTTCAGGGACTCCTGGCTGACGACTGATAAAGCACCTACTTTCAGACGGATAGTGTGGACCTTCCGGCCACCTACTAACAACACTACCTCAGTTTTAAGATGGGCCAACTTCAGCTGCTTCCGTAACAAACAGTCGTTGACCGCAGGCAACGCATGGTTAGCATTCTGCTCCAATGTAAAAACATCCTCAGCTGTAGCAACTATGGCTAAGTCATCAGCATAAGCAATAAGCTGGACACCCGTAGGCATGGGCAGTTGTAATACTCTATCATAATAGATATTCCACAAACTGGGACCCAGGACTGAACCCTGCGGTACACAACACGTCATTCGTAGGTGGCCATTCGCACGCACAAGAAGTAGACGATCATCCGGATAACTAGCGAGCATATTGTATATATATGCTGGAACATTAAAAGCCAACAGTTCTCTGAGAATTCCGCCCTAAGGGGAAGAATTAAAGGCATTTTGTATATCTAAAGCGATTAGCACACGCAGTCGTCCAGCAGCGGTGGCGGCGGTCGTCGTAGCAGCAGTAGCAGTAGCAGTAGTAGGGCTTAAGGGCGCACAACTGCTTAGGTTATTAGTGCCCTAGGGTATATAAAACGGCTAAAAGTTAAAAGGCATAAAAACCATTAAAAGGGAGAGCGCACGAGTGTTAAAACCGGGATAGCATAAAAAGGTTGCCAAAGCCAGATTAAAAAGGAGGTACAGAAATAACAGCGAACAGAACGCCACAGAATGGGAAAAGGCAAGTTAACATAACAGACAGGTCGCTAAAAAAATAAAACCCCACGCTAAAATTAAACCCGACTGGTCATTCCAGCCACACACAAACCTCAGCTGTGTGGCCCAGAATGGTGGGGAGGTCAGTGGGCAGACACAGGGCGCACGCAGTGCACTAAAAAGGCGGCACTCCAATAAAAAATGACACACCGTCAAAGGCTCATTAAACGGAGAACATTGAATAGTGCGTTCCCAACATAAAATATACTGATGGCTAAAACAGCA
The DNA here is from genome assembly GCA_030762935.1 of Hymenopus coronatus. Taxonomy (NCBI): domain Eukaryota; kingdom Metazoa; phylum Arthropoda; class Insecta; order Mantodea; family Hymenopodidae; genus Hymenopus; species Hymenopus coronatus. Next base: position 59,135,531 of record CM060880.1, on the reverse strand, counting down.
ATGCTCTAATCGTAGTCGCGCCAAAATCACTTCATTGCGGGGAAATGCACGCGAGGAAGTAGTCCAGGGGACAGGAAGGAACTTGACCTCTTTGAGTTTGTTGTCATGCACCCCGGTCCATTCCGCGAACCAGCGCGAAAGAATAGCCCGGCGCAGGTGAACACAAACAACAACTGGAGGAACAGTGGAGCTAAAAATATAGGCAATAAAATTGCGGACTTGGCAGCTGTGTCCGCTCGTTTATTTCCGCTCACACCTATGTGGCCAGGAACCCAAACAAACGACACGCTGACGCCAGCATCAGCCAGCGAATGCAGGCAATCCTGAATACGCTGAATCAAACGATGGTTGAGGGAATCGCTGCAAATAACAAATTGTCTTAAATCCTGTTCCCGGATAACAAGAAGCGCCTGATATATAATAAAAAGTTCCGCGGTAAAAATCGAACATTACCCCAAAAGATGAAATGTGTAACTCCGCGAATTATAAACGAAAGCACATCCCACACCACAGTCTTTCTTGGAACCATCCGTGTAAATAAAACAATGGTTAGGAAATTCGGCCGGTAACTCTAAAAATGCGTAGCGCAAGACTGAACGTGGAGTCGTCGATTTCGGCATGGATGCCAACGCAAGGTGGAACGCAATGCACCCGTAATCAAGTTTAGAGCGAACAAGCGAACGGTAGAGCTGTAATAGCACGGTGCGATCTGCTCCCCAGAATGTGCCACATAAAACACGTAAAATTTTAAGTGCTCGATCACATCTATCCTCCAGAGAAGAGACATGGGACGATCAGCTAAGCTTCCTGTCGAACACCAAGCCAAGAATATTCACAGTTTCAGCGAACGGCAGCGGTTCGGTTCCGAGATGTAGAGAGGGCGGTTCTTGTGGTTTCCGACGCCAGAAGTTGACACAAACTGTCTTTTCGGAAGAAAACGGAACCCATTTGTAACCTCCAAGCATGTATACGGTCAAGGAATGCCTGTAGGTGACGCTCCAGAAGGCGGGTTTGCCGAGAACTGCAATAAATTAAAAAATCGTCCACAAATAAGGAGGAGGAGATACCAGCAGGAACACACTCAACAATGGGATTGATGGCGGCAGCAAAGAGGGTAACGCTGAGTACCCACCCTTGAGGTACTCCGTTCTCCTGATTAAAAACACGAGAGCAAACAGAACCCACGCGCGCACGAAACACCCTGTCCATCATGAACTCCCGAAGGGACACTGGAAGGTGGCCACGACAGCCCCACTTGTTCAAGGTACGCAATGAACCAGCAAGTGTCATAAGCTTTCTCCAGATCGAAAAATATGGCCACAGTTTGACACTTCCGAAGAAAATCATTCAGGATGTGAGTCGAGAGGGAGACAAGGTGGTCAGTCGAGGAGCGGTATCAGCAAAGGTCGCACTGGATATTGCAGAGCAGTTTCTCGGATCGAGCCAAGATCGTAACCGGCCATTGATCATGCGCTCCATCACCTTACAAACAGCACTGGTGAGGGAGATAGGACAATAACTGGAAGGAAGTCTACGATACTTTCCCGGTTTTAAAATGGGAACAACCGTGGCTTCACGCCAAGCCGTAGGAAATACACCCTCTCGCCAAATACGGTTATATAGGCTCAGGAGATAGAGTTTACCATCAGAAGAGTGGTACTGCCGCATTGCGATGTGGATACCATCAGGTCCTGGAGCGGAATGCCGAGAAGATGCTAATGAGGCATCCAGCTTTCGCATGCTAAAAGATGTGTAGTAGCACTCGGAGTCAGAGGACCGGAAAGAGAGACTCTGAGACTCCATCTCCGTCTTAATGGCATGGAACGCCGGGTGATAATTGGCGGAGCTGGACACATTGGCGAATGTCTTACCAAGTGCATCTGCAACGGTAACCGAATCAACGACGTTTTCTGTTCCCACTAGAAGCCCAGGTATTGAAGAACGAAGCTCGTTATCGGAAACACGGCGGAACTTCTCCCACACAGCAGATGAAGGTGTTGTGCGATTAAATGTTTGGCCAAAAGATATCCATGAAGCCCATTTGGTATCTTGAATTATTCCGCGAAATAATTTGGTGGCGAAATACCCAAAGAGCCCTTTTGCGACCACGAATAGCATCGCGGCACTCGGTACTCCACCAAGGAACCGGTAGGAAGACGACCGCGAAGTTGTCTGCTCGGCAGCGGAGAGCACGACAGAGTCGAAATGCTCCACCGTTAGCTCAACGGATCCGAAATGGCGGTCGCTGAAAACAGCCAGAGCGGAGAAAAGGACCCAATCCGAATTAGACAGCTGCCAAGTACTCGCACGCGAGAAGGAAATGTTGTGGGAAAGCAAAGTGATGACACAAGGGGAATCATCACTGGAGTGAGTGTCTGATACTACGTTCCATTGAAAGCTGTGCAGAGCAAACTGAAAGGTCCAGGTGGGAGAGCGTGGCAGAAGAATCGGAAATGTAAGTTGATACACCGGTGTTCGAAACAGTGAGACTATGTTTAACGAAAACGTCAGAAAGAAAAGTCCCTCACGCACAGGCCCTAGCGGAACCCCATAGGGGATGGTGCGCATTGACATTCCCCAACAGAAGAAAAGGTGTCACCGGGAGCTGCAACAAAAGATGGAGCATGTCAGCGGCGCAGATGATAGATGAAAACGGAACGTAGACATTACATACAGTAAAAGAGAAACCAGGAAGAGTACATCGGATAGCATCAGCGTGCAAGGTTGTGGTAAGCGAGATCGGCTGACCGCAGATGTCATTGCTTGTTAGGATCATAACAGGCCCATGATCAGCAGAGCCCTCCTCCGGTGTAACATCAAATTGCACAGGAAGGTATTGGTGCAGGACAAAGGCGAAGCTTTGTCTCCTGCAAACACAGAAGCAGAGGGTTATAGGACCGTAGTAACAGCAGCAACTAGTTCCTATGGGTGCGGACACCGCGGATATTCCACGTCAGGAGCCCATGGGGCACAGTTACAGGGGGGGGGGGAATGATGATGATGATGGTGTTTAAGGGCGCTCAACTGCCGAGGTCATAAGCGCCCTTACGATTAAAACTTGGCAATAGCCAGTAAGAAAATACCAAACAAAAAAGTAAACACAAATAAAAGAGCTAACACAGTTGAAACGGAAGTAACAGAAACGTCCAGCCCTCTAACCAGAGCTGGATATAAAACTCCATCTAAAATCAACACATTAAAACCAAAAGAGTTTAAAAAAAACCGCTATCACACTAAAACCTCAAGGTAAAAGAAAGTTTGGCTAAAAATTTAAAAACCCTGTCCACTGCTCTTGGGTCATCTGCCAGGACCTCGGCAAGAGAGGCCGGCATGCCCATAGATGACCGAATGTGTGCCAGGTGACCACACTCCAGCAACACATGACGAACTGTCTGTGCCTCCCCACAGAGCGCACAGACAGGAGCAGGTTCACGTTTAAAAAGGTAACTGTGAGTAAAAATACAGTGGCCAATTCTTAGCCGAGCTAGTACTACCTCCTCCCGGCGGAATAAACGAGAGGAGGTTACCCAGTTGACAGGGAGGTCCTTCACCTCTCGCAGCTTATTACCACGGAGAGCCGACCACTCCGCATGCCAAGTCGAAAAAACGGCTCTCCGTACAGCCACTCTAAAATCTTCTGCTGTTGAATGGGTAATCGTAACACTGGGCGCTGTGACTGCCGATTTCGCTGCCAAATCCGCCGTGTCATTCCCTGGCAAGCCAACGTGTCCAGGAATCCATGCGCACTCCACATTAAAGCCAGAAGCGTGCAAAATGTGGAGAACGTCCTGGATGCGCTGCACCAAAGGATGGTAATTGTACAGCTCACGAATGCTCTGAAGGGCACTAAGGGAATCACTAAGAATAAGGCAGTCACCTAATTTTCGACGTCGAATATACAGAAGGGCTTGATAAATAGCATATAGCTCGGCAGAATATATAGATGTGCAACTAGGCAAACCGTAAGTAGAAGTTGCGGTGCCAGTTACAAAGGCACATCCAACACCGTCGGGGCTTTTACTACCATCGGTGTAAATACAAATACGGCCACTGTATTTGGATAAAAATTCTAAAAAGCAACGACGAATACTATCAAGAGGCGTAACAGATTTCCCGTAGAGCGTCATCCCGAGATCGACATGGGAGGTAGCGCGTAACCAAGGGGGGTGTATACTCTCTCCCTTGGATAACAGCCGAGGAATGTCAACATGGTGCTGGCGTAGAAGCTCACGGAAACGAAAACCTGCTGGCCTGGGGCTCAGAGAGCGGAGGCAGTATCGCTCGTGCAGCTCAGGGGAGAAAAACGCGTGATAAGTTGGATGCCCAGGCATACACTTCAGCCCACAGCCATAATTAGCAAGCAGGACATCACGCCGACAACGCAGAGGAGGTTCTCCCGATTCGGCGTAGAGGCTAACAACTGGGCTCGTTGGAAAAGCTCCAACGGCCACACGGATGCCCTGGTTATGGACTGTGTCTAACCTTCTGAGCACTGAAGGTCGAGCTGAAGAATACACAATGCTGCCATAGTCCAACTTCGAACGAATAACAGCACGATAAAGACGGAGCAATGTCGTCCGATCCGCACCCCAAGACTTGCCACTTAGTATCCGTAAAAGATTTAGAGAACGGTCACATCGTGCTCTAAGCTGTGCTATTTGTGGTGCCCAACAAAGTTTCCGATCGAAGATCAAACCAAGGAATCTCGCCTCGTCTGCGAAAGGAAGTAAATCTGGCCCGAGTCGAAGAGACGGCGGCATATGCCACTTACGGCGCCAGAAGTTAACGCAGACTGTCTTCTCAGCGGAGAAACGAAAACCGTGTTTCGAGCTCCATGCATAGAGATTGTCCAAACACCGCTGGAGACGGCGTTCCAAAAACGGTGTACGCTGAGAAGTACAGAAGATGGCAAAGTCGTCCACGAATAAACAGGAAGAGACACCTTGAGGCACACATAGTGATATGGAATTTATCGCAATAGCAAATAGAGTCACGCTGAGTACCGAGCCCTGCGGCACACCGTTCTCTTGAATAAAATGGTTAGAAAAAACCGAACCCACCCTCACTCGAAAAACGCGGTCCCGCATAAACTCCTGAATGACCAACGGTAGGCGTCCACGTATGTTCCAGTTGTGCAGAGAACGCAATATTCCCGCCCGCCAACACGTGTCGTAGGCCTTCTCGAGGTCAAAAAATATCCCAACTGTGGGGCTGTTCTTAAGAAACCCGTCCATAATCTGAGTTGACAGAGAGACAAGGTGGTCAGCAGTTGAACGTCGTCGTCGAAAGCCACACTGGATGTTCGTCAGAAGATTGTGGGATTCCAGCCACCACACCAACCGTCCATTGATCATGCGTTCCATCACCTTGCAAACGCAACTGGTGAGGGAAATAGGACGGTAACTGGAAGGAAGATGGCGGTCCTTTCCAGGTTTAAGAATGGGTATGATGGTGGCCTCCCGCCACTTGTCTGGAAAAATGCCATCAACCCAGACACGATTATAGACCTCGAGTAGGAAATCTTTGCCATCAGGAGAGAGATGTTGCAACATTTGGACGTGGATACCATCTGGACCTGGTGCTGAGTGTCGTGAAGAGGAGAGTGCATTGTCTAGCTCTGCCAGGGTGAAAAGGCGATTATAATCCTCAAGGTTGCCAGAAAGAAACGAGAATTCTTGAGATTCCACCTGGTTCTTAACTGTAAGAAACTCAGGGGAATAGTTGCCTGAGCTAGACACCTCAGCGAAAGCACTGCCTAAAGAATTCGCCACGTCAAATGTATCAACAACAGCTCCGGTAGGTGTTTTGAGACCGGCGATGGGCATATGGTTCGGTTTCCCAGCCACACGTCTTAACTTATCCCATACGACAGAGGAAGGTGTATGTCGATTAAAGGAACCCACGAATTTATTCCATGACATCTTTTGCTATCCTTAATAACCCGCCTAGAATGTGCACGCATCCGTTTATAGTGTATCAGGTTATCCAGTGTAGGAAAACGCTGGAAAACCCGTAGAGCTCGTCTGCGAGCGCGAATAGCATCCCGACAGTCAGCGGTCCACCAAGGTACCGGAAATCGACGGCTGTAGCCAGTCGAACGCGGAATGGATTGCTCAGCAGCAGAAAGAATGGTCCCTGTAAGATGTTCGACCAAGTGGTTCACAGAGTCGTGCTCTTCGTAGCTAAATTCAGCCAAGTGGGAGTACAGTTCCCAGCTGGCGTGGTCTAGGCGCCAACTAGGTAAACGGGTGGAACATACAACGGGTGTCAAGACACTAATACGACAAGGAAAGTGGTCACTAGAATGCAAATCCGAGATGATATTCCAGCATAAGGTGACTGCCAGCTGAGGGGAACAAATTGCAATGTCAATGTGTGAAAAACTATGAAATGCGTCAGATAGAAAGGTGGGCTCTCCGGTGTTCAAGAGAGCAAGATTCTGACTATCCAAGAAGTCTTTAAGTAGCGTACCTCTCGCACAAGCCCGAGGAGAGCCCCAAAGAGGGTGATGGGCATTGACGTCGCCTACCAATAAAAAGGGTGGTGGCAACTGCGAAATGAGGTGTTCTAAGTCGCTGTGCGAGAGGTCCGCAGATGGAGGCAAATAGATACTGCAAATGGTGAATGAAGCGGAGGGTAGCTTAATGCTGACAGCAACGGACTGGATTGCAGATTGTATGGGTACGGAGTTGGCAAAAATATCATCTCGAATAAGCATCATAGTGCCCCCATGTGCCGGGACACCGTCCTCCGGGGATAAATCACATCGTACGGAGGAGTACTGCCTGATGGTAACGGTGTCCTGTGGACGGAGCTTCGTCTCTTGTAAACATACTGCCAAGGGTTCATGCTGGCGCAGCAACAAGTCAAGCTCTGGTCGATGTGGTCGAATTCCGCGTATGTTCCAATGGAGGATAGCCATTGAGTATATTATGGGATAAGTTTCAAATCGAAAGACGCTTCTGCAGATTGGGATTAGCTGGTCGGTTCAATTTGTTCTTCTTAGGCGTTGGGCTAGTACTATTTTCAGGAGCACGATCCTGCCGTTTCCGCACTGTCCCTCTGGCAGTGGCGGCAGAATCCTCCTGGTCCATCTCCTCCACAAGGGAGGTCCCTTTTTCAAGAGCAGTTTTAGGTCCAAGTAGTTCGAACCGATTGGATGTGCTGATCGGCGAAGACGGCCGTCGCCGATTCACGCCCTCCTCCCCAGATGACCCTTCAGAGGAGGATACACGTGTGGAGTTGCGTGAACTTTTCTTACCTTTAGATGACTTGGTAATAGATTGCACATTCTCTTTCAAGAAGTCTTGTCGTACATACTTGGTCTTAAACTGTTTTTCCGGGGCAGAAGACGTCGTGAATTTACCAACTTTAGTTCCAGAGGTCGAGGCTTTCGGTGACAACTGTGCAGGACTATTCTGTAAGCTAGCGGATTTGGCAGATGTTGATACCAACTTGGGTGTAGGTGCCGAAGGCTTTGGCAGCGCTTGGGCTAAAATAACCTTTTCCGCAATTGTAGCCCCGTTCATATCGCCGGTCTGTGTTGCGATTTCCCGACGCGGTACCGGTTTAGCTGCAACTGAGCTATAGGTACCGGACCTCGGGGCAGAGGGTTGGCGGAGTCGCAGGAGCTTCCGGGCTTCCAAGAAGGACACCTTCTCTTTCACCCGTATCTCCTGGATCGCTCGTTCCTCTGCAAAACGGGGGCAGTCTCGGGAACTAGATGGGTGTTCCCCGTTACAGTTCACACACGATGGAGCTGAAGCACAAGCCCCATCGTGGGAGATGTCACCGCAGTGGACGCAGGTGGACTTGCCGGTACACAACTCACTAGTGTGACCAAAACGTTGGCATTTAAAGCACCTCAGCGGATTGGGTATATAAGGCCTAACTTCGATGGCTTCATACCCTGCCCTAATCTTTTGAGGCAGATCAACCCGATCAAAAGTAAGAAACAGGGTACGAGTAGGCAGGAATTCACCGTTGATCTTACGTTGTACCCGATAAACAGCTGAGACACCCTGAGTCGCAAGATTTTCTTGGATCTCCTCAATTGACAAACCGTCCAACGCGCGGGTTGTTATTACACCGCGGGAGGAGTTCAGCGACTTGTGCACCTCGACCTTCACTGGATAGCTGGCTAACATGGTGGCTTTAAGTATTCTTGCAGCTTGCGAGGCGGAGTTGGCTTCGACAAGAAGTGTACCATTGCGAGCTCGAACGCAGGATTTAACAGGACCAGCAATGGCATCGAGACCCTTTTGGATAGTAAAAGGGCTCACCGTAAGGAACTTCTTACCTTCCTCTGTCCTATGAATGACCAAGTAGCGAGGACCACATGACTCGACTACTTCCTTTCCAACTTCTTTATTAAGGGGTTTTTGTTTTGGTGCCATAGAAAAAATGGTATAAATTCATCCCCCAGTGCTCCCCACCCACCACGGAGCCCAACGAGGGGTCACCCCACTGGGGTGACAGGGCTACACAGGGGATATAGCGGGCTCGCCGTCCCACTCACCCTGGAGTTCGGTGTAATACCTAGTCCTGGCCGATTGACTAGGGGTGGGTTAGTCCCTAGCCTCCCGTTTAGGCAAATCAGAAACCAAAGCGGTGTATTAGGTTGCGCACCCTCCCCAGTTACTGAAAGACAGAAGCCCAGGCTCAGGTACGCAACCCTCAACCAACCAGGATATTCCTCTTCACCGACACGGGTCTCCACGCACGGCCTACACGTGGGTGGGCATTTTCACCTACTGACTCCCTCACCACTCTGAGGTTGCCCACAGAGGGAGTCAAGGTGGCTCGGGACCCCGGGTGCGCCTAACCCGTACCTACCGTAGTAGGCCCCTGGGGGGGGGGGGGGAAGGTTACCGATTAATCATAATATGAGTTTGCAGCTGGGATACAAACAATTGGCGGAAGAGAAGAAAATGAAGTTAAGGTATGCGTTTCTTATTCTTCGCACACATAGGAACCACATTGGTATAACCACTTTCAACGTCAGTATCGGCTGATGTTCGAGATCCAGAAGATCCCCTGCGGCTCGTAGAATGAGAAAGATATTTGGAGGGTTTATCGGTGGCCTCTAGTTTTATGCAGCTGCGCTCATGAGGAACAGCAACAGGTGGTGTCCGTTTAACTAACGGCTTACGAGCAGGTTCAGGAGAATTAGAACTTGAAGCAGGGGGAGCTATAGATGTAGAGGACTGCGAGGTTTTTGGATTGGCCTCTGTTCTTTTGCGTACACGCGTCGGCTACGGGCTGAGATATAACCACCTGTGGCCCTCACTTTAAGCCGTGGCCAGTAATGACAAAGCCATGGATTCAGGGAACTTATGGTTGTTTACACCGGGTTTCCGACAGCCGTAAGACGTCCGGCCCGTGATTCTAAACCGACGAATGTTAGCACGGGCCGGGGGCTCCTAGACAAGCTCCCCCCAGGGGCCTACGACGGTAGGTACGGGTTAGGCGCACCCGGGGTCCCGAGCCACCTTGACTCCCTCTGTGGGCAACCTCAGAGTGGTGAGGGAGTCAGTAGGTCAAAATGCCCACCCACGTGTAGGCCGTGCGTGGAGACCCGTGTCGGTGAAAAGGAATATCCTGGTTGGTTGAGGGTTGCGTACCTGAGCCTGGGCTTCTGTCTTTCAGTAACTGGGGAGGGTGCGCAGCCTAATACACCGCTTTGGTTTCTGATTTGTCTAAACGGAAGGCTAGGGACTAACCCACCCCTAGTCAATCGGCCAGGACTAGGTATTACACCGAACTCCAGGGTGAGTGGGACGGCGAGCACGCTATATCCCCTGTGTAGCCCTGTCACCCCAGTGGGGTGACCCCTCGTTGGGCTCCGTGGTGGGTGGGGAGTACTGGGGGATGAATTTATACCATTTTTTTATGGCACCAAAACCAAAACCCCTTAATTTAAATGCAAACGTTGGAAAGGAAGTACTCGAGTCATGTGGTCCTCGCTAATTGGTTATTCACAGGACAGAGGAAGGTAAGAAGTTCCTTACGGTGAGCCCTTTTACTATCCAAAAGGGTCTCGATGCCATTGCTGATCCTGTTAAATCCTGCGTTCGAGCTCGCAATGGTATACTTCTTGTCGAAGCCAACTCCGCCTCGCAAGCTGCAAGAATACTTAAAGCCACCATGTTAGCCAGCTATCCAGTGAAGGTCGAGGTGCACAAGTCGCTGAACTCCTCCCGCGGTGTAATAACAACCCGCGCGTTGGACGGCTTGTCCATTGAGGAGATCCAAGAAAATCTTGCGACTCAGGGTGTCTCAGCTGTTTATCGGGTACAACGTAAGATCAACGGTGAATTCCTGCCTACTCGTACCCTGTTTCTTACTTTTGATCGGGTTAATCTGCCTCAAAAGATTAGGGCAGGGTATGAAGCCATCGAAGTTAGGCCTTATATACCCAATCCGCTGAGGTGCTTTAAATGCCAACGTTTTGGTCACACTAGTGAGTTGTGTACCGGCAAGTCCAACTGCGTCCACTGCGGTGACATCTCCCACGATGGGGCTTGTGCTTCAGCTCCATCGTGTGTGAACTGTAACGGGGAACACCCATCTAGTTCCCGAGACTGCCCCCGTTTTGCAGAGGAACGAGCGATCCAGGAGATACGGGTGAAAGAGAAGGTGTCCTTCTTGGAAGCCCGGAAGCTCCTGCGACTCCACCAACCCTCTGCCCCGAGGTCCGGTACCTATAGCTCAGTTGCAGCTAAACCGGTACCGCGTCGGGAAATCGCAACACAGACCGGCGATATGAACGGGGCTACAATTGCGGAAAAGGTTATTTTAGCCCAAGCGCTGCCAAAGCCTTCGGCACCTACACCCAAGTTGGTATCAACATCTGCCAAATCCGCCAGCTTACAGAATAGTCCTGCACAGTTGTCACCGAAAGCCTCGACCTCTGGAACTAATGTTGGTAAATTCACGACGTCTTCTGCCCCGGAAAAACAGTTTAAGACCAAGTATGTACGACAAGACTTCTTGAAAGAGAATGTGCAATCTATTACCAAGTCATCTAAGGGTAAGAAAAGTACACGCAACTCCACACGTGTATCCTCCTCTGAAGGGTCATCTGGGGAGGAGGGCGTGAATCGGCGACGGCCGTCTTCGCCGATCAGCACATCCAATCGGTTCGAACTACTCGGACCGAAATTTGCTCTTGAAAAAGGGACCTCCCTTGTGGAGGAGATGGACCAGGAGGATTCTGCCGCCACTACCAGAGGGACAGTGCGGAAACGGCAGGATCGTGCTCCTGAAAATAGTACTAGCCCAACGCCTAAGAAGAACAAATTGAACCGACCAGCTAATCCCAATCTGCAGAAGCGTCTTTCGATTTGAAACTTATCCCATAATATACTCAATGGCTATCCTCCATTGGAACATACGCGGAATTCGACCACATCGACCAGAGCTTGACTTGTTGCTGCGCCAGCATGAACCCTTGGCTGTATGCTTACAAGAGACGAAGCTCCGTCCACAGGACACCGTTACCATCAGGCAGTACTCCTCCGTACGATGTGATTTATCCCCGGAGGACGGTGTCCCGGCACATGAGGGCACTATGATGCTTATTCGAGATGATATTTTTGACAACTCCGTACCCATACAATCTGCAATCCAGTCCGTTGCTGTCAGCATTAAGCTACCCTCCGCTTCATTCACCATTTGCAGTATCTATTTGCCTCCATCTGCGGACCTCTCGCACAGCGACTTAGAACACCTCATTTTGCAGTTGCCACCACCCTTTTTATTGGTAGGCGACGTGAATGCCCATCACCCTCTTTGGGGCTCTCCTCGGGCTTGTGCGAGAGGTACGCTACTTAAAGACTTCTTGGATAGTCAGAATCTTGCTCTCTTGAACACCGGAGAGCCCACCTTTCTATCTGACGCATTTCATAGTTTTTCACACATCGACATTGCAATTTGTTCCCCTCAGCTGGCAGTCACCTTATGCTGGAATATCATCTCGGATTTGCATTCTAGTGACCACTTTCCTTGTCGTATTAGTGTCTTGACACCTGTTGTATGTTCCACCCGTTTACCTAGTTGGTGCCTAGACCACGCCAGCTGGGAACTGTACTTCCATTTGGCTGAATTTAGCTACGATGAGCACGACTCTGTGAACGACTTGGTCGAACATCTCACAGGGACCATTCTTTCTGCTGCTGAGCAATCCATTCCGCGTTCGACTGGCTACAGCCATCGATTTCCGGTACCTTGGTGGACCGATGACTGTCGGGATGCTATTCGCGCTCGCAGACGAGCTCTACAGGTTTTCCAGCGTTTTCCTACACTGGATAACCTGATACACTATAAACGGATGCGTGCACATTCTAGGCGGGTTATTAAGGATAGCAAAAAGATGTCATGGAATAAATTCGTGGGTTCCTTTAATCGACATACACCTTCCTCTCTCGTATGGGATAAGTTAAGACGTGTGGCTGGGAAACCGAACCATATGCCCATCGCCGGTCTCAAAACACCTACCGGAGCCGTTGTTGATACATTTGACGTTGCGAATACTTTAGGCAGTGCTTTCGCTCAGGTGTCTAGCTCAGGCAATTATTCCCCTGAGTTTCTTACAGTAAAGAATCAGCTGGAATCTCAAGAATTCTCGTTTCTTTCTGGCAACCTTGAGGATTATAATCGCCTTTTCACCCTGGCAGAGCTAGACAATGCACTCTCCTCTTCACGACACTCAGCACCAGGTCCAGATGGTATCCACGTCCAAATGTTGCAACATCTGTCTCCTGATGGCAAAGATTTCCTACTCGAGGTCTATAATCGTGTCTGGGTTGATGGCATTTTTCCAGACAAGTGGCGGGAGGCCACCATCATACCCATTCTTAAACCTGGAAAGGACCGCCATCTTCCTTCCAGTTACCGTCCTATTTCCCTCACCGGTTGCGTGTGCAAGGTGATGGAACGCATGATCAATGGACGGTTGGTGTGGTGGCAGGAATCCCACAATCTTCTGACGAACATCCAGTGTGGCTTTCGACGACGACGTTCAACTGCTGACCACCTTGTCTCTCTGTCAACTCAGATTATGGACGGGTTTGTTAAGAACAGCCCCACAATTGGGATATTTTTTGACCTCGAGAAGGCCTACGACACGTGTTGGCGGGCGGGAATATTGCGTTCTCTGCACAACTGGAACATACGTGGACGCCTACCGTTGGTCATTCAGGAGTTTATGCGGGACCGCGTTTTTCGAGTGAGGGTGGGTTCGGTTTTTTCTAACCATTTTATTCAAGAGAACGGAGTGCCGCAGGGCTCGGTACTCAGCGTGACTCTATTTGCTATTGCGATAAATTCCATATCACTATGTGTGCCTCAAGGTGTCTCTTCCTGTTTATTCGTGGACGACTTTGCCATCTTCTGTACTTCTCAGCGTACACCGTTTTTGGAACGCCGTCTCCAGCGGTGTTTGGACAATCTCTATGCATGGAGCTCGAAACACGGTTTTCGTTTCTCCGCTGAGAAGACAGTCTGCGTTAACTTCTGGCGCCGTAAGTGGCAAATGCCGCCGTCTCTTCGACTCGGGCCAGATTTACTTCCTTTCGCAGACGAGGCGAGATTCCTTGGTTTGATCTTCGATCGGAAACTTTGTTGGGCACCACAAATAGCACAGCTTAGAGCACGATGTGACCGTTCTCTAAATCTTTTACGGATACTAAGTGGCAAGTCTTGGGGTGCGGATCGGACGGCATTGCTCCGTCTTTATCGTGCTGTGATTCGTTCGAAGTTGGACTATGGCAGCATTGTGTATTCTTCAGCTCGACCTTCAGTGCTCAGAAGGTTAGACACAGTCCATAACCAGGGCATCCGTGTGGCCGTTGGAGCTTTTCCAACGAGCCCAGTTGTTAGCCTCTACGCCGAATCGGGAGAACCTCCTCTGCGTTGTCGGCGTGATGTCCTGCTTACTAATTATGGCTGTGGGCTGAAGTGTATGCCTGGGCATCCAACTTATCACGCATTTTTCTCCCCTGAGCTGCACGAGCGATACTGCCTCCGCTCTCTGAGCCCCAGGCCAGCAGGTTTTCGTTTCCGTGAGCTTCTACGCCAGCACCATGTTGACATTCCTCGGCTGTTATCCAAGGGAGAGAGTATACACCCCCCATGGTTACGCGCTACCTCCCATGTCGATCTCGGAATGACGCTCTAGGGGAAATCTGTTACGCCTCTTGATAGCATTCGTCGTTTCTTTTTAGAATTTTTATCCAAATACAGTGGCCGTATTTGTATTTACACCGATGGTAGTAAGAGCCCCGACGGTGTTGGATGTGCCTTTGTAACTGGCACCGCAACTTCTACTTACGGTTTGCCTAGTTGCACATCTATCTATTCTGCCGAGCTATATGCTATTTATCAAGCCCTTCTGTATATTCGACGTCGAAAATTAGGTGCTGCCTTATTCTTAGTGATTCCCTTAGTGCCCTTCAGAGCATTCGTGAGCTGTACAATTACCATCCTTTGGTGCAGCGCATCCAGGACGTTCTCCACATTTTGCACGCTTCTGGTTTTAATGTGGAGTGCGCATGGATTCCTGGACACGTTGGCTTGCCAGGGAATGACACGGCGGATTTGGCAGCGAAATCGGCAGTCACAGCGCCCAGGGTTACGATTACCCATTCAACAGCAGAAGATTTTAGAGTGGCTGTACGGAGAGCCGTTTTTTCGACTTGGCATGCGGAGTGGTCGGCTCTCCGTGGTAATAAGCTGCGAGAGGTGAAGGACCTCCCTGTCAACTGGGTAACCTCCTCTCGTTTATTCCGCCGGGAGGAGGTAGTACTAGCTCGGCTAAGAATTGGCCACTGTGTTTTTACTCACAGTTACCTTTTTAAACGTGAACCTGCTCCTGTCTGTGCGCTCTGTGGGGAGGCACAGACAGTTCGTCATGTGTTGCTGGAGTGTGGTCACGTGGCACTCATTCGGTCATCTATGGGCATGCCGGCCTCTCTTGCTGAGGTCCTGGCAGATGATCCAAGAGCAGTGGACAGGGTTTTTAAATTTTTAGCAAAACTTTCTTTTACCTTGACGTTTTAGTGTGATATCAGTTTTTTTTTTAATCTCTTTTAATTTTAATGTGTTGATTTTAGATGGATTTTTATATCCAGCTCTGTTTAGAGGGCTGGACCGTTCTGTTACTTCCATTTCAACTGTGTTAGCTCTTTTACTTGTGTTTTTTTTTTCTTTTCCTTTTTTTGGTATTTTCTTACTGCCTATTGCCAAGTTTTAATCGTAAGGGCGCTTATGACCTCGGCAGTTGAGCGCCCTTAAACACCATTATCATCATCATCTAGACAAGCGTGTACATATCGGTATGGATGGGCTCCGCACCTATGGGGGCAGTGTGAGGGTCCACTCAGTCGTCATGCCTGAGACCTCCGGAGATCACACATGTTGGAACCGCGCTCATACCGACTAAAAGCATTAAATCTATAACGTGTTCCACAGCAATGATTTCGCCCGCCAATACCTGTGAAATAGCAGCTGGTAATCCGACGGACAAACGTAAGGGAGATAAAAACTGACACCTGATTACAGCATGCCTCACAGTAAACGGCTCCTGACAATTTGCACAAAACGGTGCAGCGTCCGAAGAAAATACATGACTATGGCTAAAACGACAGTGCCCGATAAGTAGTCTAGTTAAAATGACTTCTTCGCTCAGGCACACGCGAAAGGATGTTCACCTATAGAAGTTTGTTACCCTGTAGCTCGGACCAGGCAGCACTCCAACTCAAAAGGATTAAACGACATTAAAAGATGCTAAGTCGGCAGAGGTCACAGAAAAGCTAAAACACCTGGAGGCTGACACGGCAGCCTTCGCTGCGGCATCTGTAGCCTCGTTGCCACGCAGGCCGACGTGGCCAGGCACCCACAGAAAAGTAATGCGGAAGGCAGAATCGGCGAGTGAGTTCAGACAATCCTGGACACGCTGTACGAGGGGTTGGGGACTGTACAGAGAACTGAGGCTCTGCAGAACACTCAAAGAATGAGAGCACACAACCCACTCAGGAGATCCTTGTCGCTGAATATATAAAAGAGCCTGGAAAACACTAAAAAGCTCAGCTGTAATAATCGAGCACTGCTGTAAAAGTGGAAATCTAAAACTCTCTTGGTCTTGAATAAAAGCCCATCCTACTGCCCTAGCGTCCTTGAAGCCCTTTGTGGAAAAAATTGCATGTAGCAAACTGCGTGGACAGCAACCCTAGATTAATGCGGGGCTGGGGGTTGAGCCACGGAGGAAATTGAGTCTCCCCTCTGGGATATACTGCTGGCAAAGTGACATCCAAAACCGAAGAAGCAGCCGCAAGCACACACCAGGTGGAAGGAGGACCAGGGAATTACTTGAGTATCGGCGGTCCAAAGAGTCGTTAAAAAACAAGGTAAAAGACGGATGTCTGGGCAAACTAAGGAGACTGCAGGCATAACTACAAAGGAGAGCAACGCGGCGATAGGACAGCGGATGTTCCGCAGCTTCTGCACAAAGGCTGAGAACCGGACTCGTGGGGAAAGCATCAATACTCAAACGGATACCACGGTGATGTGTAGCATTGAGGCGAGCTAAAATTCACGGGCGGGCCGAAGAATATACAACGCAACCATAGTCAATTTTTGAGCGGACCACAGACCGATAACGGTGTAAAAGGTAGTCCGATCATTCCCCCAGGATGTGCCACTTAAAACGCGTAAAAGATTAAGAGAACGGTCACATTTTGTTTTTAAGTAAGATATATGGGAAGACCAGCTGAGTTTCCTGTCAAAATTTAAACCTAAAAGTTTCGTCTCCTTGGCGAAAGGAAGAACGTCATGACCGAGATGGAGAGAAGGCGCAGTCAGTTTTCTCGGCGGAGAACTTGAAGCTGTTTTCTATACTCCAAAGATACAGGCGGTCAAGACAAAGTTGGAGGCGGCGTTCTATAAGGCAAGTAAACCGAAAATTAACGTAAACGGTGAAATCGTCCACAAACAATGAAGAGGAAACGCCAGATGGAACGCACTCTACAACAGAATTGATGAAAATAGCAAACAATGTGACACTAAGCACCGAACCCTGCGGTACCCTGTTTACCTGGGTAAAAACACCGGATAAAATCGATCACACCCGAACTCTAAAAACTCTATCCATCATAAACTTCCGGATAAAAAGGGGCAGACGACGACATATTCCCCAAATGTGAAGGGTACGAAGTATACCGTACCTCCAGCAGGTATCATATGCCTTTTCCAGATCAAAAAATACCGCAACCGTTGGACTGTTCCGTAAATATCCATCCATGATAGACGTGGACAGGGACACCAAGTGGTCAACTATGGAACGGTAACGACGGAAGCCACATTGGACGCAGGAGAGCAGATCGTGGGATTCAAGCCACCATCGTAGTCGCCCGTTAATCATGCGCTCCATCATCTTGCAGACGCAACTGGTGAGGGAGATCGGATGATAGCTGGAAGGGAGATCGGGATCCTTACCCGGTTTTAAAATGGGAACGATGGTGGCCGCGCGCCAGACTGTAGGAAACACTCCATCGCTCCAAATGCGGTTGAAGAGCCCCAGGAGAAAGAGTGTACTGGCAGGGCAGAGATGCTGGAGTATGGCGATATAAATTTCATCTGGCCCAGGAGCAGAAAGTCTAGAGGACGACACGGAGCTATAATTCGAATTATAGCACTCATTATTAAAAGCGCGAAAGGGGAGAGCCTGGGCCTTAATGATACGAAAGCTGGGTCATAATTTCTGGAACTTGAGACAGACGCAAACGTACTACCAAGGGTGTCAGCAACAGCTACCGGATTCAGGACGGTAGCAGATCCCACGAGAGGTCCCAGTATGGAAGATTTAGCCTGCTTACTGGCAACACATCGTAGCTTCTCCCCCACAAAGACGTGGCCCGATTAAAGGTACCTACAAACGAATCCTGGAAGCCCGTTTGCTATCCTGAATAATGCGGCGGACCCTTGGGCGATTTTGATTGAAGCGGATAAAGTTGATGATGAAACGCCCTAAGAGCCATCCTGCGGGCACGAACAGTCTGGCGGCACTTGGCATTTCACCAGGGAACCGGCAAGCGTCAGGTATGGGAAGACGACCGAGGAATAGACAATTCGGCGGCAGAGAGATCGGCAGAATTAAAGTGGTCTACCATATTGTCGACAGTGGTGAACTCATTGTCCTGAAAACAGCTTTTTGTGAAAAAAGGGCCCAATTCGCTTTCGCTAGCTGCCAAGTTGCTGCCCGCGGGGAAGAAACGTGGTGTGACAGCAAAGTCTGAACATACGGGCAATGATCACTGGAATGGGTGTCAGATGCAACGTTCCATTGCAACCGAGGAGCAAGCTGCGCTGCAATAACAGAAAGGTCCAGATGGGAGAACGTGGCAGAAGAATCAGAAAGAAAAGTTGGTTCACCGGTGTTCAATACAACAAGCCGAAATTAGTCAAAAAGGTCAAAAAGGAGCGTCCCCCGCTCACATGCCGTAGTCAACCCCAAAGTGGATGATGGGCCTTGAAATCCCCCAACAAAAGCAAAGGTGCCGGGCGCTGAGACAGGAGAATGACCATGTCGGCTAAACTGAGGGTAGCTGAAGGAGGAACGTAAACGTTACAAACTGAAAAGGTGAAACCAGGAAGAACCAGATGGACAGCAACAGCTTGCAAGGCAGTGGTAAGCGTGAGTGATTTACAACAGACCTCATCGCGCGTGAGTATCATAACATCCCCCTGAGCAGGAGAGCCCTCCTCCGGGGTAAGATCGAAACGAACCGGGACGTAATGGTGTATAATGAAAGGATCATGAGGGCGAGGCTTCGTCTCCTGTAAACAGATGACCAAAGGGTCATACGACCGTAGCAACAGCTGCAATACAGCTCTGTTTGAGCGAACACCGCGAGTATTCCACGTCAGCAACGGCATGGTAAAAGGATGTTAGAAACCTGGCATAGGTGAGGTGGTAGAAAACAAACTCCCTAAAAAGGGTGCTGGACAGTTAACGAACACTGCTAAGGTTGCCTGTTAAGTTTCACAGATTTCTGGCCTAGAAAAGGATGGCCTGTGTCCCCATCGGAATCCTCAGATAGTCGGGATCCGGAAGATGCTCTACGACATTTAGATCGCGAACAAGACTTTGCAGGTGCTTACTAGACTGCTCAGGAGAAGCGGCAACAGGTGGTGGACAAGGTGAGGATTGTCGTACTGTTGTCGTCGGAGGCTCAGATGAATTAGAAGATGTCGAAGGCCGCAGTTTGGATAGTTCAGATAAGGTGGTAGAGCTCAGTGACAGGTCCGTTTGTGTGGGCGCGTCAGCAACTGGAGCAGTTTGAAGGGCCTCAGAGGGACCAGGAGAGCGACGAACTGCGGAGGCATACCCTAAAGTATTCGCAGGCTGAAGATGCTGATAGCGCCGCCGGGCGTTAGGAAAAGCTAGGGGTTCATTGAATCGCAACTCCTGTATAGCATTTTCCTCCAAAAATCGGGGACATTTCCGTGAGCTAGAGATGTGATTTCCGCAGCAGTGTATGCAGCAAGGGTATCGGGAACAGACAACATCACCGTGTGCAAGCTGGCCGCACCGTTTGCATGTTGCATCAAACGTGCATCGTGTTTGTGTATGACCGAACCGCTGGCACCGAAAACAGCGCATTGCGTTCGGTACATATGCCCGCACAGATACGCATTCATACCCACAATACAAGGTCTGGGGTATTGTGGTGCCCTTGAAAGTTAAAGTACTGTTCGCAGTCCTACTGACTGTCCATCACGTTGGCCAAGAAGACGGTACGCTTGGCACACACCCTGGTAAGATAAATCGGTGAAAATATCTGTCTCGGAAAGACCGTCCAAACAAGAGGTAGTCACGACGCCTCTACAGGTGTTCAAATACCTGTGTGGTGCCACATTTATGGGGTAAGAGCCCAACAAGCTGGCCTTCAGGAGTTTCTTTGACTGGTCTACCGTATTTGTTTCAACTAGCAATGTACCGTCTCGCGTTCTAGTGGCATTGGTCACTTTACCGCAGATCCTGTCAATCTCGCGTTGTATGTAAAACGGACTAATATCTTTCATTGTTTTCGTTTCGGAGGTCATAACTAAAAAGCAGTCAAAGGATGTTGGTTTGTGTTGAGAGAGCGTGTTGAAAGGACCCCCTTCCGGAAGAGTCGGCGTCAGCCTGCCATCTCGCGGTAGAGATGAAATACACCAAAAAACTTTCCGGTCTCTGCCACCTGGTAGACCCCTACCAGACGGATCTCAAAGAGTATGTCAGAAGGAGTTACCCTCCAGCTACTACTGCTGGTCCATACGGGTAAGCCCTCGGCTTTAAGCCCCTACCACAGGTATAAACACCTGTGGCTCCCCACTTTAGGCCATGCTGCGTAATAAAGCAGACAGGGATTCAAGGGACTTGTGGTTGATTACACCGAGTTTCCGTTAGGGGTAACACGACCGGTCCGTGATTCTAACCCAACAAACAGCGTTCGTCGTGAGATTAATACGGACCGGGCTCCCAAGGAAGCTACGTGGGTGTACATAACGATATGGACGTGCTCCGCACCTAAGGCTTACACATTGGGGCAATAGGAAGGGTCCACTCAACCTTCACGCCTGAGACCTCCGAAGAGCACACATGTTGGAAGCCGCGCTGGAACCGTGGGACAGGAACCACGGAGATAGAATAAAGATCCCTGTTGGTGAGGCAGGAGTTAATAAATCTAAAGCCTTAAAACTAAATATATAAGGAATAAGCCTAGAAGAGGAAGATGAAGCAAGTACACACACGCACACAATGACAAGTGCGCGCAAACACACCGACAGGAACACAAAACTTGGTACAGTTAGTGGCGATGGGGATGATGAGATGGCGGTGAGTGGCTCGGGAAACCCCGGGTACGCCAAACTCGCACCTACCGTAGTAGGCCCCGGGGAGAGGGGGGAGGGGGGGTATGGGCTTCGGAGAAGGACATCTTCTCCCTCACCCCCATATCTCCTGAGTCGCTCTCTCCTCTGAGAAACGGGGTTAATTGCGGGAACTAAATGGGTGTTCCCCACTGTAATTTACACCAGTTGGAGTGGTAGTACAACTTCCGTCGTGCGATGTGGCTCCACAGATGGCACAGGTAGAATTGCCAGTACAAAAGTCACCCCCCAGGGGTCTACTACGGTAGGTACGGGTTTGGTGCACACGGGGCTTTCCGAGCCGCTCACTGCCACTTCACCCTGCCCATCTCCATCCACTTAGCCACGTTTTTATACTCCTTTTGTTTTATTTATTTTTTTCACGTAATCACCCTCTTTCACTCTATTCCGATAAGTATGGGTTTTGGTGCACCCTCAGTCCCGAGCCACACGCCACATCTTCGCCTCCCATCCCAATTTGTTTACTCCATGCTCTTTTTAACACTTTCGTATCTTCTTTTCCTCCTCTTGGTTTGGTCTTTATTGCTGTTCCCTCCTGTTACGTTTGCACTTCTCAGCTCTTTGCTCCGCTTCTCCGAAGAATGTCCTGTCAGTGTACGGAAGACCACATCAACACATGTGTTGCTCTACAGCATTCACGGAGGTATCTTCTTCCTGTACTGTCATAGTCATACATTTTCATGAAGCTTAAACTACCTTCCTCTTGTAGGTTTATTATATACTTATATTAGGCTAGCTATCTGGGATTATTAACATCTGCTTCTCCAACAGGGATCTTTCCTATCTCCATGGTCCTTTCCCACCTTTTCATGAAGCTTAAACTACATTCCTCTTTTAGGTTTATTATATACTTATATTAGGCTAGCTATCTAGGATTATTAACACCTGCTTCACCAAAAGGGATCTTTCCTATCTCCGTGGTCCTTTCCCACGGTTTCTGCGTGGACTCCGACACTTGTGCTCTTCGGAAGACTCTTGAATGAAGGTTGAGTGAACCATTTTCACTGCCCCTCTTTGCAAGTCCAAGTGCGGAGCCCATACCATAAGTCAAGTACACCCACGTAGTCTTTATTTAGGCCCGTTTCTCCTCAGATGTCTCCTTCGCTGCATGTCAAGGGGACAGATTTGGAGCTGCGACGTGTTACCACTGACTGGAAGTGCAATGTAATCAACCACAAGTCTCCTGAAACCCCCTGACCCTGTACGGTCTGGGGACGTATAGCGGAGGGCCACAGGCGGTTATGCCTGTGGTAGGGGCCTAAAGTTGCACTTGCCGATGGTGCAAGACTTACACTGGCAATCCGTAGTGATGGTTGAAGGGTAACTTTTCTGAAGTATTCTTAGGCCTCAGACGTAGCGGAGTTCCCTGCGCCGGCACAGACCGGGAGGTTATGGTGTCTTTCTTTCTTCACTTCCCTGATGGCAGGCTGACGCCGACAGTTCCGGACAAGGGTCCTTTCATCATGGCTACTCCGCGCACTTCTTTGTCGTCGGAGAGTGGGGCTCTCTCTGGCGCGGCTCCACAGCCCCAAATTGACGACCTTGCAATGAAGACGGTCTCTTCCCCACGTCCCGCTTCCAATAAGAAGCGCTGCCTCGACAGTTTTGACCTTGCTACAGTTTTTGGCACACCGAAAAAAAACGGTTTCTTGTAATGGGTTGTTCAGAGGAGGGCAAGTCCATGCATAATGTTAGTGCATGTCAATTAGCCCGCTCTCTTGATTCACTGGTTGGTCCCCTCCGTACGGTAACCCGACAACGTAACGGCATGCTACTTCTCGAGGCGAAGAGCGATAAGCAGATGGACTTGCTGATGCCCCTCAAATCCATAGCTGGTATTTCTGTGGCCGTTACTACCCACCCTACCTTTAACTTATGTAAAGATGTGGTCACCCACGAGGTTTTTGCCAACGAGACCGATGAGGACCTGAAATTCTTCTTGGAACCGGAGGGTGTTGTTAATATTTACCGTGTAAAACGCAAGCTGGAGGGACAGTTGGTCCCCACCTCCACCCTCATTTTGACATTTGATAAGTCGTCCTTCCCTGAGAGCATTTCCATTGGCTTTTTTAATCTCCGTGTACGCACATACATCCCCAATCCCATGCGGTGCTTCAAATGTCAGAAGTTTGGTCTCACCTCAGAGCATTGTCGCTCTGACTCAGCTATTTGCATGTTATGTGGTGAGGAGGCTCATGACTATTGCCTGCAGTGCTCCACTCCACTGTGTTAACTATGACGGTGGCCGTTCTTCAAATTCTAAGGACTGTCCTAAGTGACAAATCGAAAAAAGATACAGGCTCTTCGGGTCACCGAAAAGTTGTCGCTCTCCGAGGCCCGTCAACAGTATAAACTTCGACATCCTGTTGAGCTTAAACACCGTTACGCTACAGTTACCGCCAATCTGACTCCAGCTTCTGAATTGCGAGCCCGGCATCCATCCATTGAACCTCGTATCGGTCAGCCTACTAGGCCTCAAACCCGCTCCCTACACCGTCAGACAGGTGACCACCTCACCTCTTCCACTTCCGAGACTTCTTCGTCGAAGCTAAAGGTTATCATACCCAGTAAGTATATGCAGGTTGTGGCTAGTTCCAGTTCCACTGTCCCTGTAAATCTGCCGTCTTCCAGTACCTCTCGGCCTCAGGGACGCGGTGGTCGGAAAACATCGCTCTCCCCTGCTTCCAGCGCTAAACTCAACAAATTTGTCCAGCGGACATCCTCTGACAGTGATGCCGAATCTTCGTTAAACGGCGTGACTGGGAACTCCGGTTTTCAACCTACGAAACACCACTCCCGTCCGAAACTCAAACGCTGACCATGAGTTTTTTGTCCTGGAATCTCAATGGTTACCGCTCCCGTATTGAAGATTTGCAACTTCTTATCTTCCGATACGCTCCCCTTCTCTCTCTCTCTCTCTCTCTCTCTCTCTCTCTCTCTCTCCAGGAAACGCGCCTTTCAGAACAACAGCCACTGTTTGCGTGGATACACAACCTATCGCAGTGAGCTTAATGATGGGCTCCGTGCCCACGTTGGCGTTGCTGTATTGGTTAAAAATTCCACCTTCTCTAGACAAGTGACTCTTACTACTACCCTTCAGTCTATTTGTGTTGAAGTCTACTTTCCCACCCTAACTCCCACGATATACAACACGTACCTGCCGCCTGGTATACGCATCTCTGACCTTATTAACATGTCTGCTCTCCCTACTCCTTGTGTAGTAATTGGGGATTTTAACACCCACAACTCTATTTGGGATTATCACCGCACTTGTGTTAGGGGGACATTGATTGAGCGGCTCTTAGAAATGCACAACTTTGTTCTACTAAATACAGGAGATTCCACACACCTCTGTCTCTCCTCTGGGTCTTTCTCAGCTATTGATTTAGCGTTCTGCAGCCCTTCTGTTGCGCCATCCTTTGAATGGAGCGTTCTTCAGGAACCTTATGGCAGTGATCACTTTCCCATACCTCTTCATTTTCTAGCATCACCTCAGCCTTCTCTCTCTTCTCCAAAGTATCGTTTTTCGAACGCTGCTTGGACTGTGTTTCAACAGTCCTTCCGTATTTCTGACAGGTGCTTTTCCAATGTGGACGATATGGCCAACCATTTTACTGACGCTGTCCTCTCAGCCACGTGCTTTTCCATTCCATACTCCTCTGGAGGTAGTAACGTCTATCCGTACCATGGTGGAATACTACATGCGCGAAAGCCGTTTTTGCCCGAAAAACTGCCCTTCAGTACCTTAAGCGACATCCTAAGATGGAAAATTTAATTACGTACAAGAAACTCAAGTCTCAAACACGAAAAGTCATTCGGGAGAGTAAAACCACCTCTTTTAATGTTTACATTTCCTCTATTTCGTCCAACATCCCTTCCTCGGAAGTTTGGCATAAGGTTCGCAAACTCAAAGGCCGTTCCTGTCCTCTTTCTGTCAGTGGGTTGCTGCACAAAGGCTCCATTGTATCAGTACCAGCAACTGTTGCCGAAATTCTTGCCTCTATCTACGAGACAGTCTCGAGTTCTGGAAATTACACCCCGGAATTTCTGGCTCATAAAGCATGGGAGGAACGGCGTTCGCGGGACTTTTCCTCTCGTACCACTGAGGATTACAATGCGGCCTTTACTTTGCCAGCGCTTCAGGCAGCACTCGGTTCCATCAGAGCTTCTCCTCCTGGACCTGATGGCATTCACAATGTCATGCTGCAACATCTGCCACCGTGTGCTCTGGTTTTCCTTGTACGGCTCTACAATACAATTTGGACTGACCATACTATTCCTACTTCATGCCGTGAGGCGCTTATAATCCCTATTCCCAAGGAAGGGAAGGATCGCTCTCTAGCTTCCAATTATCGCCCAATTTCCCGGACGAGCTGCTTATGTAAGCTGCTGAAGCGCATGGTAAATCGTCGCTTACTTTGGGTCCTAGAACAACGGAAACTAATGTCCGCTCTTCAGTGTGGGTTTCGACCAGACCGTTCGACGTCGGACCGTCTCGTTTCCTTGGCCAATGCAATTTCCTGGGCCTTTGCGATGCGGCAGCACGTAATGGCTATTTTCTTTGATATCGACAAGGCTTTTGACACAGCTTGGAGGCATGGAATCCTGCGCACTTTACATTCTTGGGGTTTCCAGGGCGTACTTCCCTTGCTTCTCCAAACCTTCCTCTCGGAGCGGTATTTTCGGGTCAAACTGGGAACTGTGTTGTCGAGGAGACACACACTCGAAAATGTGTTCCGCAGGGCTCTGTTTTAAGAGCCATTCTATTCTCCATTGCCATTAACAGTATTGTGGACACCGTTCGCCTACCAGTCCGCGCCTGCCTATATGTTGATGACTTCGCTATTTACTGCTCATCCGTTAGCATTCCAGTCATTGAACGTCAGTTACAGCTTGTTTTGATCAGACTTTCTGCTTGGATTGCTCACAGTGGCTTTCGGTTTTCCACATCGAAGACTGTGTGTGTTCACTTCTGTCGGAAGCGCATCTTACACGATGATCCATCTCTGTCTCTTGAGGTTAACTTGTTGCCATTTGTCCCCAATACCAAATTTCTTGGTCTTTTTTTCGACCGGTACCTTACCTGGAAGCCTCACGTCTCTCACCTGCGGAAACGGTGCACTTCATCGCTGAATCTGCTTCGGGTGTTGAGCGGGACCCAGTGGGGAGCTAGTAGAGTGTGTCTTCTCCGCCTGCATCGCTCTTTTGTTCGCTCCATTTTAGATTATGGTAGTGTCGCTTATGGCTCTGCCGCTCGTACAACGCTCAAGCCTTTGGACTCTGTTCACAGGTATTCGCAAGTGTACCGGAGCTTATCGCACTAGCCGAATAGAGGCGTTGATTGCTGAGGCTGGTGAACCTTCTCTTTCTCTACGCCGCGAAATTTTATTGGCCAAATATGCTACAAAGCTTAGTGCATTGGTTGACCATCCTTCACACGGTGTTCTTAAACCTCTCTGTGCCTCTTCTTATGCAGGTCGTCCTTCCCTCCCTCGCCCGTTAGGTATACGTTTTCGCTCCTTGTTGGACAGCCTCAGTGTAACCCTGCCTAAGACGCTACCCATTGTACGCTGCCCATCCGTACCCTGGAAACGCCTTCACCCGGTCATAAATTTAGACCTCTCCGCCTTCAATAAACATGATACCCCTCCATTCATCTACCGGCTCTCTTTTGAACACCTTAAATCCTCTTATCCACCGTTTCAGTTTATATACACAGACGGTCCCTCTAATGGCACCTCAGTGGGCCGTTCATTTCATACTACCCGTGACACACAGTTCTACAAGCTACAGTCTTTTTACGGTCGAACTGACAGCTATACACCAGGCTCTGCTGTATATACAGTCTTCTGGCGACACTCGATATGTCATCTGCACAGATAGCCTCAGTGCTGTACAATCTATCTCTGTTTTGTATTCTACACATCCCCTTGTACATCGAGTGCAGTTGCTGTTACAACACCGCTATGCAATTTTACTGTGTTGGGTACCAGGTCACGTAGGCATATCAGGAAATGAAGCAGCAGATAGAGCCGCAAAACAGGCATTAGTGAAAACTCATATTGATTTATCTCAGGTGCCACCTCAGGATGTGCAGCGTCAGCTATACTCGCGATGGCAATCGAATTGGGCAACAACATCTTATAAACTTAGCGAAATCAAGCACACTATAAGTCCTTGGAAAACGTCCTGCCGTAAGAACCGTCGCGAGGAAGTTGTTCTCTGCCTCCGGATTGGTCACACACACTTGACGCACAGACATCTCCTCCAAGGTAAGGATCAACCGCTGTGTTCATTTTGTATGCTCCCCATCACCGTGAAACATCTCCTCGACTGCCACAATTTTATGCAAGTCGTACCAAACACCGGTTGTCCCCCAGTCTCAAAATAATTTTATCCGACGACGATGACGTCATTGCACGTCTAATTTTATTCTTACGCGAAAGCGGACTTTACAGTTTTATCTGATTTCACGTTGCCTCGTCTTTTACTTTCCTGCTATTTTAGTTGCCCCTGACTACTGGTCGCCTCCTTAGGAGGTGCATGTAGTTTTTATGTTTTTACTGAACTACTATTCATGGGCGCTAATAACCCCAGCAGTTGATGCGCCCTAAAACTGCTACTCTACTTCTACTACTACTACTACTACTACTACTACTACTACTACTACTACTACTACTACTACTACTGCTACTACTATTACTACTACTACTACTTCTACTACTACTACTACTACTACTACTACTACTACTACTACTGCTACTACTATTACTACTACTACTACTACTACTACTACTACTACTACTACTACTACTACTACTACTACTACTTTTACTACTATCACTACTACTACTACTACTACTACTACTACTACTACTACTACTACTACTACTACTACTACTTTTACTACTATCACTACTACTACTACTACTACTACTACTACTACTACTACTACTACTACTACTACTACTACTATTACTACTACTACTACTACTACTGGTATGCCCAAACCTCTGACATTTGTAACATCTGTGTGAGTTGGGTATATAGGGTCTAACCTCGATGGCTTCGTATCCTGCCTTAATCCTTTGGGGAAGACCTACCCGATCAAAGTTAAGGAACAGGGTACGGGTAGGCACGAACTCACCACTAATATTCCTTTAACCCTATAAACAGATGTTACACCCTGGTATGCTAGGTCCTCCTGAAGCTTTTCGTTGGACAAACCGTCCAAGGCGCGGGTGGTGATACGCCACGCGAGCAGTTCAAGCTCTTATGATTTTCGACCTTAATGGGGTATCTTCCTAAATGTTTTGCTCTAAGTATCTTCTCTGCCTGGGATACTGACAGTACTTCTATTAGGAGAGCTCCAATTCGGGCTCTGATACAAGATTTCACCGGACCGGCAATTTTGTCTAAATCCTTTTGGATAGCAAAGGGGCTAACCTAGGAAAATTTCCTCCCTTCCTCTGTTCCATTGATAACCAGGTAGCGAGGACCACTGAACTCAACTAATTCTTTTCCAGACACGTTACTGTTAAAAGGTTTATTTTTTGTCATGAAAAAACAGAAAAAAATCCATTCCCCAGTGCTCCCCACCCACCACGGAGACTAACATGGGGTCACCCCACTGGGGTGACAGGGCTACACCGGGGATATAATAGGTACGCTGTACCACTCACACTGGAGTTTAGTATAATACCTAGTCCTGGCCGATTGACTAGGGGTGGGTTCGTCCCTAGCTTCCCATTTAGGCGCAGCAGAACGCACTACCTCAAGATCGTTGTTTCTCCAGTGCTCTACACTGCGCGGGAAGCAGTGTAGTGCACTGGAGAAACAACGATCTTGAAATTAACAAGTAGTGGAAAACTTACCTTTAAACCAACTTGTAAAGGATATTCAGCTTACATGCTCTCATATGTATTTTCCACAATGACACAAACATAACGAGCGACCACATACCTGAGGCTTCAACAAACTTTGACTGTTGCCCCGACGACTTTGAAAAAATGAATCCCAAGGATCTACGCCTCAGTGAATATGCTGTCAACAATGTCAAGGTAATTCACGTACAACACTTTATAGAAGAGCCACAAAAACATCATGGGAAATAGCAATTGTTTATTTGTGTATTTATTATATGTTGCAGTTTTTTGTGTTAGTGTTGCAGAGCAGGATTCTTTAGGGGGGCAAAAGGATACTGAGGGACTGATGGAGACAAATCCAGCAAAGATGCTGTATCTCGGTCCATAATTTTAATGGGTCAAGAATAGTTTATACAAAGCCAGAAAACTGCTCATCCTCTCTTTCAGTACACTCATTACCTCAGGCTACTCAAGGCACAATACAACCTGTACAATTAGAAGATACAGAAGTAAACGCTTGTAATGAAAGTGAGTCAATTGCTTAAACAACTAGAAGGAAGAAACATTTTAAGTTAAAAGTTTTCACGATGGGTAAACATTTTTATAAGGGAGAGAGTGCAATGATGTAGCAAATGAATGAGTAATGTAAGGTGTTAATGTAATATAGTAGCCTAATTTGTATGGCAGAAATGCGATACCATGCAATTAAATATAAGAGAGGTTATCTGCAACTCAAAAGGGCAAGCAGAGGGTGGACATGTTACGTAACTACAAGGATAACTATCAGCTGGTTGCAAAGACTGTTCACATATTGCCTGCCCACAACATTCAAATACAAACATACACTCAACACTTAAACTGCGCTCAAAGCTTTATATAATGTGTATACAAACCTGTACAGTTACAGGCCAGACAGCCCTTCTGATGATCACGTTGAGTGGGACTCTATGACTCATCTTATTTTCTGTGCTCCAAGCCAGAGCATAATCTTCTCTGTTACTCTTTCTTTCTTCAATATAACTTCTAATTCTTCTCTTCACTTCTTTGGATGTCGAGTTAAATCATTTCTAGCTTCTTGGGAAAATACTTAGCTCTTTTACAAACCATCAATAATCCTATAACAGTGAATTTCAAAGTAATTCCTAACCTACACAAGACCTTCTTTTATCTAAACTTCATTACATGTGGGAGTGAGTGAGAAAGAGACACGAGAGAGAGAAATAGATTTTGGGGTGCCCAACCTAAGAGAATATTATCGCCCTACAAAATCGAAGAGAAAGAAAAAGCACTAAACGAAACCAGGCTAGAAGGTCATGCTAAAAACACACACTAAACGGATATGAAAACTACGCGGTTGCTCTCTGTAAAATAGCATATGGAGAACCCCTAGTTGGGTTAACAAAAGAAATAAAACAATATAGTGTCAAAGCTGTAAAACGCAATTGAAACTGTATGCGTCCAATCGTAGGGCATTGTCGAATAAAGAACAAAACACGTTCTACAGCAACCTGGTTGTCCGCCAATATGGCACGCAGGCCACGCGGTAGACTCAACGTCAGACGCATTAGGGCTAAAAACTGGCACTCGGTTAATCACACCCAATTTGTTACTCGTAGTTCTATACCATTCAGCCACCCAATGAGACAGAATGGTCCATTGTTACACCGCCTTAAGATCATTCGAGGGAACGGCAGAGGAAAATAGCCTGGAAGATGCAAAGGCTCTCTTGGCAGTAGAATCAGCTGTCTCCTTCCCCGCTACTCCCATAAGACCAGACACCCAAGAAAAGTCACCTGCTGCCGAAAGGGAGTGAAGGCAATCTCCGATCTGCTGTACGAGAGGTTGGTAACTGGACAGAGCACGAAGACTTTGGAGAGTACTCAGAGAATCAGAATATATGGTAGACAGCGGTATCACATGATGTCGCACATAATAAAGATCCTGGAGAATACCAAATAGCTCAGCTGTAAAAATCGAACACTGTCGTGAAAGACGCAAAATAAAGCAGTGGTTATGAACCACAAAGACACATCCGACACCTGATCATTCTTCGACCTGTCAATATATATAAAAAGGTGGTCACGATGTTGGTCTATAAGAGATTAAAGGTTGGACCGAAGGATAAAATTAGAGGATAGACGTGCCCGAGCGAAGCCAAAAAGGTAAATGGGTTTCTCGTTTGGGAAGCACGGTAGGCATGGCCATTATCAGTTGCCCTAGAAGCCTGCGAAAACACACTGCTGGTGGTAAGAGGGCGAGGGAGCGGGAGGCGTACAAACCGTCCAAAGAGTCGTCAAAAAAGTATAAGTGAGCCGGGAGTTGAGGCGTACTGGACAGACGGCAGGCATAGATGCACAAGAGGAACTCAGGGTGACTGCATAGCGGTGGTACTGCAATTTCCGCACAGACATTACTGACTGGGCTAGTCGTATGCCTTGATGATGAACGGTGTTTAATCGACAAAGGATAGAGGGTCGCGCGGAAAAATAGATAATAAACTCGTAATCTAATTTGGAACGGAATAAAGTACTAAAAACACTGCTATCGGATGTGCCACTTAAAACACCTAAGATATCAAGGGAACGTATGCACCGCGCCTTCAGATAAGTCATATGGGCAGACCATCATAACTTTCTATCAAATTTTAAGCTCGGGGATTTCGCTTCTTCAACAAACGGTATCATTTCTGTGCCGAGGTGGAGAGAAGGAGCAGGAAACTCCTTCTGGTACCAGACACTTCCAAAAACCGTCTTCACGGTGGAGAAGTGAAAGCCATTTGCTACATTGCTGGAAGAAATAGCATTTAGATACTGCTGGAGACGACGCTCAAGAAGACAAGTTCGTAAAGCTGTGAGGTACACAACAAAATTGTCAAGAAATATCGACGATGATATTCTTGAGGGAAGGCAGTCAGCAAGACGGTTGATAGCTATAAGGAACAGTGTAACACTCTGCATTGAACCCTGAGGTTCTCCGTTCTCCTGAGTAAAACACAGTAAAATAATCGGATAAAACGGAACCCACTTGCACATGAATTACCCGGCCGAATGAATATCAGGAGGCGACCACGGAAACCTCACTGATGAACTGCACCAAGAATGTCAGTCCGTCAGCTTTCTCTAAAAAAAAAAAAAAAAGATCTGCCGTTTTCTCAGGAGGGCGATTGATAGTGAAACGCTGACTACGAAACCCACACTGAACGTTGGATAGAAGGCCGCGAGAATCAAGCCCACCACATAAACCGCCATTGAGCATGTGTTCCATAGCCTTGCAAACGCAACTGGTTAGGGAAATTGGACGGTAGTAGGAAGGGAATTAGATATCCTTGCTAGGTCTCAAAATTGGAACTTCTCTTTAAACAGCAGGAAACACACTTTCGTGCAAGACACAATTATAAACCTGGAGGGGAAAGAGCTAACCATCCGTAGACAAATGCTAAACCAGCGACACATGCATAGCGTCGGGCCCAGGAGCGGAATGCCTTGAAAAAGAAAGGGCATGTTGTAGCTCGTGCAAGCTGGAATTGCGGTTGTAATCCCCAATGTTGTCGGAGTGGAATGATATCTCCTGAGCTTCTAACGCGGCCTTGCGGGAAACAAAAAGTGGACTACAATTGACGGAATTGGACTTGCCTAAGGTTCGACAATAAGGGCCGGCTTATGTCACCTCCGACACTAAGACACGTATAGCAAGGCTTCGCCTACGCGCCTAAGTCGCAGCTATGAAACTCTTCACATAACGCTTCCAAAAGGTCATCTTACTTTCACGAATAATGCGCCTAATCGTTTATAGACTGTTAGGTTATCCTTCACAGGGCGACGTTTGAAAACACGAAGGGCGCTTCTCCAGATGGCTTTGTCGCATTCCTCATTCCGGGAACGCTGAGGATGAGAAGACGTACTGGGAATGGAGCGCTCAGCAGCGGCCATAATGACAGTCAGGTGCTCAACACGCCATGGACTGTTAAATATTCCTCATCGGGGAAATAGGCTAAACGAGAATCAAGTGGCCAATCCGCCTTACTAAACTGGAAGTTTGGGGTGCCAGTGATTGGGGTACTGCAATGAAGAAGTGTAATGACAACTGGAGAATGATCTCTGGAGTGAGCGCCAGAGACAATATTCCAGTCCAAACGGTGTACAAGCTGTACTGAACTAAAACTTAAAACCATTTGGCCGACAGTGCTGGCAAATTTTTTTGTAGTATTTAACGCCCACTTTAACTAATTATGGCACCGATGGTGGTGACACTGATGATACATGAATGGAGATGATGATGATGATGGTGTTTAAGGGCGCTCAACTGCCGAGGTCATAAGCGCCCTTATGATTAAAACTTGGCAATAGCCAGTAAGAAAATACCAAACAAAAAAGTAAACACAAATAAAAGAGCTAACACAGTTGAAACGGAAGTAACAGAAACGTCCAGCCCTCTAACCAGAGCTGGATATAAAACTCCATCTAAAATCAACACATTAAAACCAAAAGAGTTTAAAAAACCGCTATCACACTAAAACGTCAAGGTAAAAGAAAGTTTTGCTAAAAATTTAAAAACCCTGTCCACTGCTCTTGGGTCATCTGCCAGGACCTCAGCAAGAGAGGCCGGCATGCCCATAGATGACCGAATGTGTGCCAGGTGACCACACTCCAGCAACACATGACGAACTGTCTGTGCCTCCCCACAGAGCGCACAGACAGGAGCAGGTTCACGTTTAAAAAGGTAACTGTGTGTAAAAATACAGTGGCCAATTCTTAGACGAGCTAGTACTACCTCCTCCCGGCGGAATAAACGAGAGGAGGTTACCCAGTTGACAGGGAGGTCCTTCACCTCTCGCAGCTTATTACCACGGAGAGCCGACCACTCCGCATGCCAAGTCGAAAAAACGGCTCTCCGTACAGCCACTCTAAAATCTTCTGCTGTTGAATGGGTAATCGTAACACTGGGCGCTGTGACTGCCGATTTCGCTGCCAAATCCGCCGTGTCATTCCCTGGCAAGCCAACGTGTCCAGGAATCCATGCGCACTCCACATTAAAACCAGAAGCGTGCAAAATGTGGAGAACGTCCTGGATGCGCTGCACCAAAGGATGGTAATTGTACAGCTCACGAATGCTCTGGAGGGCACTAAGGGAATCACTAAGAATAAGGCAGTCACCTAATTTTCGACGTCGAATATACAGAAGGGCTTGATAAATAGCATATAGCTCGGCAGAATATATAGAAGTGCAACTAGGCAAACCGTAAGTAGAAGTTGCGGTGCCAGTTACAAAGGCACATCCAACACCGTCGGGGCTCTTACTACCATCGGTGTAAATACAAATACGGCCACTGTATTTGGATAAAAATTCTAAAAAGCAACGACGAATACTATCAAGAGGCGTAACAGATTTCCCGTAGAGCGTCATCCCGAGATCGACATGGGAGGTAGCGCGTAACCAAGGGGGGTGTATACTCTCTCCCTTGGATAACAGCCGAGGAATGTCAACATGGTGCTGGCGTAGAAGCTCACGGAAACGAAAACCTGCTGGCCTGGGGCTCAGAGAGCGGAGGCAGTATCGCTCGTGCAGCTCAGGGGAGAAAAACGCGTGATAAGTTGGATGCCCAGGCATACACTTCAGCCCACAGCCATAATTAGCAAGCAGGACATCACGCCGACAACGCAGAGGAGGTTCTCCCGATTCGGCGTAGAGGCTAACAACTGGGCTCGTTGGAAAAGCTCCAACGGCCACACGGATGCCCTGGTTATGGACTGTGTCTAACCTTCTGAGCACTGAAGGTCGAGCTGAAGAATACACAATGCTGCCATAGTCCAACTTCGAACGAATCACAGCACGATAAAGACTGAGCAATGTCGTCCGATCCGCACCCCAAGACTTGCCACTTAGTATCCGTAAAAGATTTAGAGAACGGTCACATCGTGCTCTAAGCTGTGCTATTTGTGGTGCCCAACAAAGTTTCCGATCGAAGATCAAACCAAGGAATCTCGCCTCGTCTGCGAAAGGAAGTAAATCTGGCCCGAGTCGAAGAGACGGCGGCATATGCCACTTACGGCGCCAGAAGTTAACGCAGACTGTCTTCTCAGCGGAGAAACGAAAACCGTGTTTCGAGCTCCATGCATAGAGATTGTCCAAACACCGCTGGAGACGGCGTTCCAAAAACGGTGTACGCTGAGAAGTACAGAAGATGGCAAAGTCGTCCACGAATAAACAGGAAGAGACACCTTGAGGCACACATAGTGATATGGAATTTATCGCAATAGCAAATAGAGTCACGCTGAGTACCGAGCCCTGCGGCACTCCGTTCTCTTGAATAAAATGGTTAGAAAAAACCGAACCCACCCTCACTCGAAAAACGCGGTCCCGCATAAACTCCTGAATGACCAACGGTAGGCGTCCACGTATGTTCCAGTTGTGCAGAGAACGCAATATTCCCGCCCGCCAACACGTGTCGTAGGCCTTCTCGAGGTCAAAAAATATCCCAACTGTGGGGCTGTTCTTAAGAAACCCGTCCATAATCTGAGTTGACAGAGCGACAAGGTGGTCAGCAGTTGAACGTCGTCGTCGAAAGCCACACTGGATGTTCGTCAGAAGATTGTGGGATTCCAGCCACCACACCAACCGTCCATTGATCATGCGTTCCATCACCTTGCAAACGCAACTGGTGAGGGAAATAGGACGGTAACTGGAAGGAAGATGGCGGTCCTTTCCAGGTTTAAGAATGGGTATGATGGTGGCCTCCCGCCACTTGTCTGGAAAAATGCCATCCACCCAGACACGATTATAGACCTCGAGTAGGAAATCTTTGCCATCAGGAGAGAGATGTTGCAACATTTGGACGTGGATACCATCTGG
Organism: Hymenopus coronatus; assembly: GCA_030762935.1. Lineage (NCBI taxonomy): Eukaryota > Metazoa > Arthropoda > Insecta > Mantodea > Hymenopodidae > Hymenopus > Hymenopus coronatus. The sequence goes on along the minus strand of CM060880.1, from coordinate 59,099,886 downwards.
ACCTGGTGCTGAGTGTCGTGAAGAGGAGAGTGCATTGTCTAGCTCTGCCAGGGTGAAAAGGCGATTATAATCCTCAAGGTTGCCAGAAAGAAACGAGAATTCTTGAGATTCCACCTGGTTCTTAACTGTAAGAAACTCAGGGGAATAGTTGCTTGAGCTAGACACCTCAGCGAAAGCACTGCCTAAAGTATTCGCCACGTCAAATGTATCAACAACAGCTCCGGTAGGTGTTTTGAGACCGGCGATGGGCATATGGTTCGGTTTCCCAGCCACACGTCTTAACTTATCCCATACGACAGAGGAAGGTGTATGTCGATTAAAGGAACCCACGAATTTATTCCATGACATCTTTTTGCTATCCTTAATAACCCGCCTAGAATGTGCACGCATCCGTTTATAGTGTATCAGGTTATCCAGTGTAGGAAAACGCTGGAAAACCCGTAGAGCTCGTCTGCGAGCGCGAATAGCATCCCGACAGTCAGCGGTCCACCAGGGTACCGGAAATCGACGGCTGTAGCCAGTCGAACGCGGAATGGATTGCTCAGCAGCAGAAAGAATGGTCCCTGTAAGATGTTCGACCAAGTGGTTCACAGAGTCGTGCTCTTCGTAGCTAAATTTAGCCAAGTGGGAGTACAGTTCCCAGCTGGCGTGGTCTAGGCGCCAACTAGGTAAACGGGTGGAACATACAACGGGTGTCAAGACACTAATACGACAAGGAAAGTGGTCACTAGAATGCAAATCCGAGATGATATTCCAGCATAAGGTGACTGCCAGCTGAGGGGAACAAATTGCAATGTCAATGTGTGAAAAACTATGAAATGCGTCAGATAGAAAGGTGGGCTCTCCGGTGTTCAAGAGAGCAAGATTCTGACTATCCAAGAAGTCTTTAAGTAGCGTACCTCTCGCACAAGCCCGAGGAGAGCCCCAAAGAGGGTGATGGGCATTCACGTCGCCTACCAATAAAAAGGGTGGTGGCAACTGTGAAATGAGGTGTTCTAAGTCGCTGTGCGAGAGGTCCGCAGATGGAGGCAAATAGATACTGCAAATGGTGAATGAAGCGGAGGGTAGCTTAATGCTGACAGCAACGGACTGGATTGCAGATTGTATGGGTACGGAGTTGGCAAAAATATCATCTCGAATAAGCATCATAGTGCCCCCATGTGCCGGGACACCGTCCTCCGGGGATAAATCACATCGTACGGAGGAGTACTGCCTGATGGTAACGGTGTCCTGTGGACGGAGCTTCGTCTCTTGTAAACATACAGCCAAGGGTTCATGCTGGCGCAGCAACAAGTCAAGCTCTGGTCGATGTGGTCGAATTCCGCGTATGTTCCAATGGAGGATAGCCATTGAGTATATTATGGGATAAGTTTCAAATCGAAAGACGCTTCTGCAGATTGGGATTAGCTGGTCGGTTCAATTTGTTCTTCTTAGGCGTTGGGCTAGTACTATTTTCAGGAGCACGATCCTGCCGTTTCCGCACTGTCCCTCTGGCAGTGGCGGCAGAATCCTCCTGGTCCATCTCCTCCACAAGGGAGGTCCCTTTTTCAAGAGCAGTTTTAGGTCCAAGTAGTTCGAACCGATTGGATGTGCTGATCGGCGAAGACGGCCGTCGCCGATTCACGCCCTCCTCCCCAGATGACCCTTCAGAGGAGGATACACGTGTGGAGTTGCGTGAACTTTTCTTACCTTTAGATGACTTGGTAATAGATTGCACATTCTCTTTCAAGAAGTCTTGTCGTACATACTTGGTCTTAAACTGTTTTTCCGGGGCAGAAGACGTCGTGAATTTACCAACTTTAGTTCCAGAGGTCGAGGCTTTCGGTGACAACTGTGCAGGACTATTCTGTAAGCTAGCGGATTTGGCAGATGTTGATACCAACTTGGGTGTAGGTGCCGAAGGCTTTGGCAGCGCTTGGGCTAAAATAACCTTTTCCGCAATTGTAGCCCCGTTCATATCGCCGGTCTGTGTTGCGATTTCCCGACGCGGTACCGGTTTAGCTGCAACTGAGCTATAGGTACCGGACCTCGGGGCAGAGGGTTGGCGGAGTCGCAGGAGCTTCCGGGCTTCCAAGAAGGACACCTTCTCTTTCACCCGTATCTCCTGGATCGCTCGTTCCTCTGCAAAACGGGGGCAGTCTCGGGAACTAGATGGGTGTTCCCCGTTACAGTTCACACACGATGGAGCTGAAGCACAGGCCCCATCGTGGGAGATTTCACCGCAGTGGACGCAGGTGGACTTGCCGGTACACAACTCACTTGTGTGACCAAAACGTTGGCATTTAAAGCACCTCAGCGGATTGGGTATATAAGGCCTAACTTCGATGGCTTCATACCCTGCTCTAATCTTTTGAGGCAGATCAACCCGATCAAAAGTAAGAAACAGGGTACGAGTAGGCAGGAATTCACCGTTGATCTTACGTTGTACCCGATAAACAGCTGAGACACCCTGAGTCGCAAGATTTTCTTTGATCTCCTCAATGGACAAACCGTCCAACGCGCGGGTTGTTATTACACCGCGGGAGGAGTTCAGCGACTTGTGCACCTCGACCTTCACTGGATAGCTGGCTAACATGGTGGCTTTAAGTATTCTTGCAGCTTGCGAGGCGGAGTTGGCTTCGACAAGAAGTGTACCATTGCGAGCTCGAACGCAGGATTTAACAGGACCAGCAATGGCATCGAGACCCTTTTGGATAGTAAAAGGGCTCACCGTAAGAAACTTCTTACCTTCCTCTGTCCTATGAATGACCAAGTAGCGAGGACCACATGACTCGACTACTTCCTTTCCAACGTCTTTATTAAGGGGTTTTTGTTTTGGTGCCATAGAAAAAATGGTATAAATTCATCCCCCAGTGCTCCCCACCCACCACGGAGCCCAACGAGGGGTCACCTCACTGGGATGACAGGGCTACACAGGGGATATAGCGGGCTCGCCGTCCCACTCACCCTGGAGTTCGGTGTAATACCTAGTCCTGGCCGATTGACTAGGGGTGGGTTAGTCCCTAGCCTCCCGTTTAGGCAAATCAGAAACCAAAGCGGTGTATTAGGCTGCGCACCCTCCCCAGTTACTGAAAGACAGAAGCCCAGGCTCAGGTACGCAACCCTCAACCAACCAGGATATTCTTCTTCACCGACACGGGTCTCCACGCACGGCCTACACGTGGGTGGGCATTTTGACCTTCTGGCTCCCTCACCACTCTGAGGTTGCCCACAGAGGGAGTCAAGGTGGCTCGGGACCCCGGGTGCGCCTAACCCGTACCTACCGTAGTAGGCCCCTGGGGGGATGAATGGAGATGGAGCACCGGTGGAATGTGATAGGGGCAAACCGGAGAAGCCGGAGAAAACGCACCCCAGCGCCGCTTTGTGCGCCACAAATATCACATGCATATCGTCTAGGTGAGAGGCTCGGTCGTGTGACGAAGTCTGACGGTGAAAACGTTGCCACAGAGTGGGTAGACAGGTGGAGGTTCCTTCTTAAAGACATGGCTATGACTAATAATACAGTGGACAATACCTAATCTAGCTAAAATAACTTCCTCACGAAAGGATAGACGTGAGGACGTCACTTAGTGTATAGGGAGCTCCTTCACCTCCCAAAGTTTGTTGCCGCGAAGAGCGCACCATTCTCCATGCCAGCACGATATTACCGCTCTGCGTACAACACGTCTAAAATCTTCAGCAGAGATTAAGTTAGTGGTAACACTGGGCACAGATGATGCATTCTTTGCCGAAAATCCGCCAGTTCACTTCCCGACACGCCAACGTATCCAGGAGCACAGGCGCACTCCACATTTACACCCGAAGCTAGAGGATGGTAAACGTACAGATCACGAAGGCTCTGAAGTGCACTAAGGGAATCACTCACTATAAGCCAGTCACCCAAATTTCGACGGCGAATATATAAAACTGCACTGTAAGTAGCATACAGCTCTGCAGAATAAATTGATGTGCTACTCGGTAAATGGTTCAGTTCCGGTGACAAAGCCACATCCAACTACATCGGCGCAGTTACTGCCATCAGTATATGTATATATATATATATATATATATATATATATATATATATATATATATATATATATATATATATATATATATATATATATCTGAATTTTGATAACAATTCTAAAAAACAAGAACAGATTCTAATCATAGGCGTAGAAGATTTCGCGTAAGCCGTCATTCCCAGATCCCCGTGGGAGGAAGCACGTAAGTAAGGTGGGTGAACCCTCTCCCCTTTGGAAACATGTGAGGCATTTCAAGACCATGCGTTCGAAGCAGCTCCGGGAAGCGAAATCCTGCAGGCGTTTGACTACGTAACAGGATTTTAAAATGGTTGTTCAATCCAGAATCAAAAAGGGAGCAAATGATGGATGCGTAGGTATGCACTTAAGTTTACAGCCATAGTTAGATAAAAGAACATCCCACCGTCATCGATACAGTGGGGTTCGGCAGATACGGCGAGGAGGCTTCTAAGTGGGCTAGTTGGAAACGTTCCAACAACCACCCGGATACCCCGATTGTGGACAGTATCTAACTTTATCCGCACAGATGGTTGTACTGTAGAATAAACCATACATCCATATCTAACCTTGATCGGATCAGTGCACAATAAAGACGCAGCAGTAATGTCCGAACTGCTCCCCAAGATTTGGCGCTTAGTATCCGTAAAATATTCAGAAAACGGTCTCACCGCCCTTTAAGCTGTGCTATATGAGGTGACCAGCATAGTTTCCGATCGAATATCAATCCCAGGAATCTCACCTCATCTCCGAAGGGAAGTATATCTGGCCCGAGATGAAGAGAAGGTGACATTCGCCACCTTCGGCGCCAGAAATTAATTCAGACTGTCTTCTCAGGTGAGAAACGAAAGCAGTTCTTCGAGCTCCAACCATAAAGATCGTCCAAACACCGCTGGAAACGGCGTTCCAAAAACGGCGTACTCTGAGAAGTACAGAAGATGGTAAAGTCGTCAAGGGATAAACAAGAAGAGACACCTGGGGGAACACAGATCGAGATGGAATTTATCACTATAGCAAACAGCTTAGAGCTGAGTACCGAGCCATGCGGCACTCCGTTCTCTTGAGTAAAATAGAAAAAAACCGAGCCGACGCTTACTTGGAAAACGCGGTCCCGCATAAACTGAATAAACAACGGTAGGCGTCCACGTATATTCCAGCTTTGGAGGGACTGCAAAATCCCTGCCCGCCAACACGTATTATAAGCCTTCTAGAGGTCAAAAAATATCCCAACTGTTAGTATGTTCTTCAGAAATCCGTCCATGATCTGAGTTGACAGCGAGACAAGGCGGTCAGTTGCTGAACGACGTCTTCGAAAACCACACTGGATATTAGTCAAAAGGTTGTGCGATTCCAGCCACCACACCAACCGTCCTGTGATCATGTGTTCACCACCTTGTCTACGCAACTGGTGAGGGAAATAGGAAGGTCATTGGAAGGAAAATAACGGTCCTTTCCAGGTTTAAGAATGGGTATGATGGTGGCCTCCCGCCACTTGTCTGGAAAAGTGCCGTCCACTTAGACACGATTATAGACACCGAGTAGGAAAGCCTTACCATGAGGCGAGAGATGTTGCAGCATTTGGACGTGGATACCATCTGGTTCTGGTGCTAATTGCCGCGAAGATGAAAGTGCATTGTCTAGCCCTGCCATGGTGAAAATACCATTATAATTTTCAAGGTTCCCAGAAAGAAAGGAGAATTCTTGAGATTCCACCTGAGTCTTAACTGTAAGAAAGTCAGGGAAATAATTGTCTGTGCTAGACACCTGAGTTTTGACTGTAAGAAAGTGATGGGAGTAATTGTCTAAACTAGACACCTGTGTCTTAACTGTAAGAAAGTCAGGGGAGTAATTGTCTGCGCTACACACCTGAGTCTTAACTTTAATAATGTTAGGGAAACAACTGTCTATGCTAGACACCTGAGTCTTGACTGTAATAATGTTAGGGAAATAATTGTCTGTGCTAGTCACCTGAGTCTTGACTGTAATAATGTTAGGGAAATAATTGTCTGTGCTAGTCACCTCAGTCTTAACAGTAATATTGTTAGGGAAACAATTGTCTGTGCTAGTCACCTGAGTCTTGACTGTAATAATGTTAGGGAAATAATTGTCTGTGCTAGTCACCTGAGTCTTAGCTGTAATAATGTTAGGGAAACAATTGTCTGCGCTAGACACCTGAGTCTTAACAGTAATATTGTTAGGGAAATAATGGTCTGTGCTAAACACCTGAGTCTTAACTCTCCGAAAGTCAGGGGAGAAATTGTCTGCGCTAGACACCTGAGTGTTAACTCTAAGAAAGTCAGGGGAGTAATTGTCTGCGCTAGACACCTGAGTAATGACTGTAAGAAAGTCAGGGGAGTAATTGTCTGCGCTAGACACTTGAGTCTTAACTGTAAGAAAGTCAGGGGAGTAATTATCTGCGCTAGACACCTGAGTCTTAACTATAAGAAAGTCAGGGGAGTAATTGTCTGCGCTAGACACTTGAGTCTTAACTATAAGAAAGTCAGGGGAGTAATTGTCTGCGCTAGACACCTGAGTCTTAACTATAAGAAAGTCAGGGGAGTAATTGTCTGCGCTAGACACTTGAGTCTTAACTGTAAGAAAGTCAGGGGAGTAATTGTCTGCGCTAGACACCTGAGTCTTAACTATAAGAAAGTCAGGGGAGTAATTGTCTGCGCTAGACACTTGAGTCTTAACTGTAAGAAAGTCAGGGGAGTAATTGTCTGCGCTAGACACCTGAGTCTTAACTGTAATAATGATAGGGAAATAATTGTCTGCGCTAGACACCTGAGTCTTAATTGTAATAATGTCAGGGAAATAATTGTCTGCGCTAAACACCTAAGTCTTAACTGTAATAATGTCAGGGAAATAATTGTCTGCGCTAGACACCTGAATGTTATCTCTAAGAAAGTCAGGCGAGTAATTGTCTGCGCTAGACACCTGAGTCTTAACTAAAAGAAAGTCAGGGGAGTAATTGTCTGCGCTAGACACCTGAGTCTTAACTAAAAGAAAGTCAGGGGAGTAATTGTCTGCGCTAGACACCTGAGTCTTAACTGTAAGAAAGTCAGGGAGTAATTGTCTGGGCTAGACACCTGAGCCTTAACTGTAAGAAAGTCAGGGGAGTAATTGTCTGCGCTAGACACCTGAGTCTTAACTGTAAGAATGTCAGGGGAGTAATTGTCTGCGCTAGACACCTGAGTCTTAACTGTAAGAAAGTCAGGGAAATAATTGTCGGCGCTTGATACCTGAGTCTTAACTGTAAGAAAGTCAGGGAAATAATTGTCTGCGCTAGACACCTGAGTCTTAACTGTAAGAAAGTCAGGGAAATAATTGTCTGCGCTAGACACCTGAGCCTTAACTGTAAGAAAGTCAGGGAAATAATTGTCTGCGCTAGACACCTGAGCCTTAACTGTAAGAAAGTCAGGGAAATAATTGTCTGCGCTAGACACCTGAGTCTTAACTCTACGAAAGTCAGGGAAGAAATTGTCTGCGCTAGACACCTGAGTGTTAACGCTAAGAAAGTCAGGGGAGTAATTGTCTGCGCTAGACACCTGAGTGTTAACGCTAAGAAAGTCAGGGGAGTAATTGTCTGCGCTAGACACCTTAGTGTTAACTCTAAGAAAGTCAGGGGAGTAATTGTCTGCGCTAGACACCTGAGTAATGACTGTAAGAAAGTCAGGGGAGTAATTGTCTGGGCTAGACACCTGAGTGTTAACTCTAAGAAAGTCAGGGGAGTAATTGTCTGCGCTAGACACCTTAGTGTTAACTCTAAGAAAGTCAGGGGAGTAATTGTCTGCGCTAGACACCTGAGTAATGACTGTAAGAAAGTCAGGGGAGTAATTGTCTGCGCTAGACACCTCAGTGTTAACTCTAAGAAAGTCAGGGGAGTAATTGTCTGCGCTAGACACCTGAGTAATGACTGTAAGAAAGTCAGGGGAGTAATTGTCTGGGCTAGACACCTGAGCCTTAACTGTAAGAAAGTCAGGGGAGTAATTGTCTGCGCTAGACACCTGAGTCTTAACTGTAAGAAAGTCAGGGGAGTAATTGTCTGCGCTAGACACCTGAGTCTTAACTGTAAGAAAGTCAGGGGAGTAATTGTCTGCGCTAGACACCTGAGTCTTAACTGTAAGAAGGTCAGGGGAGTAATTGTCTGCGCTAGCCACCTTAGTGTTAACTCTAAGAAAGTCAGGGGAGTAATTGTCTGCGCTAGACATCTGAGTAATGACTGCAAGAAAGTCAGGGGAGTAATTGTCTGCACTAGACACCTGAGTCTTAACTATAAGAAAGTCAGGGGAGTAATTGTCTGCACTAGACACCTGAGTCTTAACTGTAAGAAAGTCAGGGGAGTAATTGTCTGCGCTAGACACCTGAGTCTTAACTGTAAGAAAGTCAGGGGAGTAATTGTCTGCGCTAGACACCTGAGTCTTAATTGTAATAATGTCAGGGAAATAATTGTCTGCGCTAAACACCTAAGTCTTAACTGTAATAATGTCAGGGAAATAATTGTCTGTGCTAGTCACCTGAGTCTTAAATGTAATAATGCCAGGGAAATAATTGTCTGTGCTAGTCACCTGAGCCTTAATTGTAATAATGTCAGGGAAATAATTGTCTGCGCTAAACACCTGAGTCTTAATTGTAATAATGTCAGGGAAACAATTGTCTGCGCTAAACACCTGAGTCTTAATTGTAATAATGTCAGGGAAATAATTGTCTGTGCTAGACACCTGAGTCTTAACTGTAATAATGTTAGGGAAATAATTCTCTGTGCTAGTCACCTGAGTCTTAACTGTAATAATGTCAGGGAAATAATTCTCTGTGCTAGACACCTGAGTCTTAACTATAATAAAGTCAGGGAAGTAATTGTCTGTGCTAGACACCTGAGTCTTAACTGTAATAATGTTAGGGAAATAATTGTCTGCGCTAGACACCTGAGTCTTAATTGTAATAATGTCAGGAAAATAATTGTCTGCGCTAAACACCTAAGTCTTAACTGTAATAATGTCAGGGAAATAATTGTCTGTGCTAGTCACCTAAGTCTTAAATGTAATAATGTCAGGGAAATAATTGTCTGTGCTAGTCACCTGATCCTTAATTGTAATAATGTCAGGGAAATAATTGTCTGCGCTAAACACCTGAGTCTTAATTGTAATAATGTCAGGGAAATAATTGTCTGCGCTAAACACCTGAGTCTTAATTGTAATAATGTCAGGGAAATAATTGTCTGTGCTAGTCACCTGAGTCTTAACTGTAATAATGTCAGGGAAATAATTCTCTGTGCTAGTCACCTGAGTCTTAATTGTAATAATGTCAGGGAAATAATTCTCTGTGCTAGACACCTGAGTCTTAACTATAAGAAAGTCAGGGAAGTAATTGTCTGTGCTAGACACTTGAGTCTTAACCCTAAGAAAGTCAGGGAAATAATTGTCTGCGCTAGACACATGAGTCTTAACTGTAATAATGTTAGGGAAATAATTGTCTGTGCTAGACACTTGAGTCTTAACTATAAGAAAGTCAGGGAAATAATTGTCTGAGCTAGACACCTGAGTCTTAACTCTAAGAAAGTCAGGGAAATAATTGTCTGAGCTAGACACTTGAGTCTTAACTATAAGAAAGTCAGGGAAATAATTGTCTGAGCTAGACACCTGAGTCTTAACTCTAAGAAAGTCAGGGAAATAATTGTCTGAGCTAGACACTTGAGTCTTAACTATAAGAAAGTCAGGGAAATAATTGTCTGAGCTAGACACCTGAGTCTTAACTCTAAGAAAGTCAGGGAAATAATTGTCTGAGCTAGACAACTGAATCTTAACTGTAATAATATCAGGGAAATATTTGTCTGCGCTAGACACCTTAGCCTTAATTGTAATAATGTCAGGGAAATAATTGTCTGCGCTAGACACCTGAGTCTTAACTGTAATAATGTCAGGGAAATAATTGTCTGTGCTAGACACTTGAGTCTTAACTATAAGAAAGTCAGGGAAATAATTGTCTGCGCTAGACACCTGAGTCTTAACTCTAAGAAAGTCAGGGAAATAATTGTCTGAGCTAGACACCTGAGTCTTAACTCTAAGAAAGTCAGGGAAATAATTGTCTGAGCTAGACACTTGAGTCTTAACTATAAGAAAGTCAGGGAAATAATTGTCTGAGCTAGACACCTGAATCTTAACTGTAATAATATCAGGGAAATAGTTGTCTGCGCTAGACACCTTAGCCTTAATTGTAATAATGTCAGGGAAATAATTGTCTGCGCTAGACACCTGAGTCTTAACTGTAATAATGTCAGGGAAATAATTGTCTGTGCTAGACACTTGAGTCTTAACTATAAGAAAGTCAGGGAAATAATTGTCTGCGCTAGACACCTGAGTCTTAACTATAAGAAAGTCAGGGAAATAATTGGCTGAGCTAGACACCTGAGTCTTAACTCTAAGAAAGTCAGGGAAATAATTGTCTGAGCTAGACACTTGAGTCTTAACTATAAGAAAGTCAGGGAAATAATTGTCTGAGCTAGACACCTGAGTCTTAACTCTAAGAAAGTCAGGGAAATAATTGTCTGAGCTAGACACTTGAGTCTTAACTCTAAGAAAGTCAGGGAAATAATTGTCTGAGCTAGACACCTGAGTCTTAACTCTAAGAAAGTCAGGGAAATAATTGTCTGAGCTAGACACCTGAGTCTTAACTCTAAGAAAGTCAGGGAAATAATTGTCTGAGCTAGACACTTGAGTCTTAACTCTAAGAAAGTCAGGGAAATAATTGTCTGAGCTAGACACCTGAGTCTTAACTCTAAGAAAGTCAGGGAAATAATTGTCTGAGCTAGACACCTGAGTCTTAACTCTAAGAAAGTCAGGGAAATAATTGTCTGAGCTAGACACCTGAGTCTTAACTCTAAGAAAGTCAGGGAAATAATTGTCTGAGCTAGACACTTGAGTCTTAACTCTAAGAAAGTCAGGGAAATAATTGTCTGAGCTAGACACCTGAATCTTAACTGTAATAATATCAGGGAAATAGTTGTCTGCGCTAGACACCTTAGCCTTAATTGTAATAATGTCAGGGAAATAATTGTCTGCGCTAGACACCTGAGTCTTAACTGTAATAATGTCAGGGAAATAATTGTCTGTGCTAGACACTTGAGTCTTAACTATAAGAAAGTCAGGGAAATAATTGTCTGCGCTAGACACCTGAGTCTTAACTATAAGAAAGTCAGGGAAATAATTGGCTGAGCTAGACACCTGAGTCTTAACTCTAAGAAAGTCAGGGAAATAATTGTCTGAGCTAGACACTTGAGTCTTAACTCTAAGAAAGTCAGGGAAATAATTGTCTGAGCTAGACACCTGAGTCTTAACTCTAAGAAAGTCAGGGAAATAATTGTCTGAGCTAGACACTTGAGTCTTAACTCTAAGAAAGTCAGGGAAATAATTGTCTGAGCTAGACAACTGAATCTTAACTGTAATAATATCAGGGAAATATTTGTCTGCGCTAGACACCTGAGCCTTAACTGTAAGAAAGTCAGGGAAATAATTGTCTGCGCTAGACACCTGAGTCTTAACTGTAATAATGTCAGGGAAATAATTGTCTGCGCTAGACACCTGAGTCTTAACTCTAAGAAAGTCAGGGAAATAATTGTCTGAGCTAGACACTTGAGTCTTAACTCTAAGAAAGTCAGGGAAATAATTGTCTGAGCTAGACACCTGAGTCTTAACTGTAATAATGTCAGGGAAATAATTGTCTGCGCTAGACACCTGAGTCTTAACTATAAGAAAGTCAGGGAAATAATTGGCTGAGCTAGACACCTGAGTCTTAACTCTAAGAAAGTCAGGGAAATAATTGTCTGAGCTAGTCACTTGAGTCTTAACTATAAGAAAGTCAGGGAAATAATTGTCTGAGCTAGACACCTGAGTCTTAACTCTAAGAAAGTCAGGGAAATAATTGTCTGAGCTAGACACCTGAGTCTTAACTCTAAGAAAGTCAGGGAAATAATTGTCTGAGCTAGACACCTGAGTCTTAACTGTAATAATATCAGGGAAATAATTGTCTGCGCTAGACACCTTAGCCTTAATTGTAATAATGTCAGGGAAATAATTGTCTGCGCTAGACACCTGAGTCTTAACTGTAATAATGTCAGGGAAATAATTGACGGTGGTAGACACCTGAGTCTTAACTGTAATAATGTTAGGGAAATAATTGTCTGCGCTAGACACCTGAGTCTTAACTGTGATAATGTTAGGGAAATAATTGTCTGCGCTAGACACCTGAGTCTTAACTATAAGAAAGTCAGGGAAATAATTGACGGTGGTAGACACCTGAGTCTTAACTGTAATAATGTTAGGGAAATAATTGTCTGCGCTAGACACCTGAGTCTTAACTGTAAGAAAGTCAGGGAAATAATTGTCTGCGCTAGACACCTGAGTCTTAACTGTAATAATGTTAGGGAAATAATTGTCTGCGCTAGACACCTGAGCCTTAACTGTAAGAAAGTCAGGGAAATAATTGTCTGCGCTAGACACCTGAGTCTTAACTGTAAGAAAGTCAGGGAAATAATTTCCGAGCTAGACACCTGAGTCTTAACTATAAGAAAGTCAGGGAAATAATTGTCCGTGCTAGACACCTGAGTCTTAACTGTAAGAAAGTCAGGGAAATAATTTCCGAGCTAGACACCTGAGTCTTAACTATAAGAAAGTCAGGGAAATAATTGTCCGTGCTAGACACCTGAGTCTTAACTGTAAGAAAGTCAGGGAAATAATTTCCGAGCTAGACACCTGAGTCTTAACTGTAAGAAAGCCAGGGGAGTAATTGTCTGAGCTAGACACCTGAGTCTTAACTGTAAGAAAGTCAGGGGAGTAATTGTCTGAGCCAGACACCTAAGTCTTAACTGCAAGAAAGTCACGGGAGTAATTGTCTGCGCTAGACACCAGGGTCTTAACTGTAAGAAAGTCAGGGGAGTATTTTTATGAGCTAGACACCTGAGTCTTAACTGTAAGAAAGTCAGGGGAGTAGTTGTATGAGCTACACACCTGAGTCTTAACTGTAAGAAAGCCAGGGGAGTAATTGCCTGCGTAGACATCTGAGCGAATGTACTATCGAAAGTGTTCGCCACTTCAACAGCCCCGTTAGGTGTTTTGAAACCGGCGTTGGACATATGGGCAGACCTTGCTGCCACACGTCTTAATTTATTACGTACGACAGAGGAAAGGATACGTCGATTAAAGGAGTCTTCAAATTGATTCCATTAAATCTCTTTGCTATGCTGAATAACGCATCTATAATGTGCACGCATCTTCTTATAGTCAATCAGGTTATCCATCGTAGAGTTCCGCTGGAAAGCCCGTAGAGTACGCCTGCGAGCTCGAATAGCGTTCCGGCAGTCAGCGGTCCACCAAGGTACCGAAAATTTACGGGTGTGACCAGTCGAACGCCGAATGGATTGCTCAGCAGCGGAAAGAATGTTACCAGTGAGATGTTCGACTAAACAATTCACAGGGTCGTGCTCGTCGTAGTTAAACCCGGCTAAGCGGGAATACAGTTCCCAGTTGGATTGATCGTAAAGCCAGCTGGGTAAACCGGTGGAACAAACAGGATGCGTCGCAGTTAAACTCAGCCAAGGGGGAATACAGTTCCCAGTTGGCTTGGTCTAAGCGCCAGCTGGGTAAACCGGTGAAACAAACAGGATGAGTTGCAGTTAAACTCAGCCAAGGGGGAATACAGTTCCCAGTTGGCTTGGTCTAAGCGCCAGCTGGGTAAACCGGTGAAACAAACAGGATGAGTCGCAGTTAAACTGGGCTAAGCGGGAATACAGTTCCCAGTTGGCTTGGTCTAAGCACCAGCTGGGTAAACCGGTGAAACAAACAGGATGAGTCGCAGTTAAACTGGGCTAAGCGGGAATACAGTTCCCAGTAGGCTTGTTCTAAGCGCCAGCTGGGTAAACCGGTGAAACAAACAGGATGAGTCGCAGTTAAACTCAGCCAAGGGGGAATACAGTTCCCAGTTGGCTTGGTCTAAGCGCCAGCTGGGTAAACCGGCGAAACAAACAGGATGCGTCATAGTTAAACTTGGCCAAGCGGGAATACAGTTCCCAGTTGGCTTGGTCTAAGCGCCAGTTAGCTAACCCGGTGAAACAAACAGGATGAGTCGTAGTCAAACTCGGCCAAGCGGGAATACAGTTCCCAGTCGGCTTGGTCTAAGCGCCAGCTGTGTAAACCTGTGGAACAAACGGGATGAGTCGTAGTTAAACTGGGGTTAGCGGGAATAAAGTTCCCAGTTGGCTTGGTCTAAGTGCCAGCTGGGTAAACCGGTGAAACAAACAGGATGAGTCGCAGTTAAAGTTGGCCAAGCGGGAATACAGTTCCCAGTTGGCTTGGTCTAAGTGCCAGCTGGGTAAACCGGTGAAACAAACAGGATGAGTCGCAGTTAAAGTTGGCCAAGCGGGAATACAGTTCCCAGTTGGCTTGGTCTAAGCGCCAGCTGGGTAAACCGGTGAAACAAACAGTATGAGTCGCAGTTAAAGTTGGCCAAGCGGGAATACAGTTCCCAGTTGGCTTGGTCTAAGCGCCAGCTGGGTAAACCGGTGTAACAAACAGGATGAGTCGCAGTTAAACTCGTCTAAGCGGGTATACGGTTCCCAGTTGGCTTGGTCTAAGTGCCAGCTGGGTAAACCGGTGAAACAAACAGGATGAGTCGCAGTTAAACTGGGCTAAGCGGGAATATAGTTCCCAGTTGGCTTGATAGAAGAGCGAGCTAGGCAACCCGGTGAAACAAACAGGATGAGTCGCAGTTAAACTGGGCTAAGCGGGAATAAAGTTCCCAGTTGGCTTGATCTAAGCGCCAGCTAGGTAACCCGGTGAAACAAACAGGATGAATCGCAGTTAAACTGGGCTAAGCGGGAATAAAGTTCCCAGTTGGCTTGATAGAAGAGCGAGCTAGGTAACCCGGTGAAACAAACAGGATGAGTCGTAGTCAAACTCGTCTAAGCGGGAATACAGTTCTCAGTTGGCTTGGTCTAAGCGCCAGCTGGGTAAACCGGTGGAACAAACAGAATGCGTCAAGAGACTAATTAGACATGGGAAGTGGTTACTAGAATGCAAATCTGAGATGATATTGCTAACTTAAGGAAACTGCTAACTGGGGTGAACCAATTGCTACAACGAGATATTAAAAACTGTGAAACGCGTCAGAAAAAGGGTGGGTTCTCCGGTGTTCAAGAGAACTAAATTATTAGTGTCCAGGAAGTTTGCAATGAGCCTGCCTCTCGCACATGCCCGAGATGAACTCCAACGTGGGTGATGGGCATTCACATCGCCTACCAACAGAAATGGCGGGAGCAACTGCACAACCAAGTCTTCTAAGTCCGTGTACGAGAGGTCAGCGGATGGAGGCAAATGGACACTACAAACGGTGAAAATGCCGGAGGCCAGCTTAATCCTGACCGCGACGGGCTGGATATCAGATTGTAGGATACAGATTTGGCGAATATATCATCTCGGATAAGCATCATAGTGCCACTATGTTCCAGGACACACTCCTCCCGGGATAAATCACATCGTACGGACTAGTACCGCCTGATGGTAACGGTGTCCTGGGGACGGAGCTTCGTCTCTTGTAAGCATTACGGCCAAAGCCTGATGCTGGCGCAATAACAATTCTAGCTCTGGTCGATGTCATCTAACTCCGCCTATGTTCCACTGTAAGATAGCCATTGTTTATGGGATGGGAAGTTCTAAATTGAAAGACGTTTCTGCATATTAGGCGGTGTGGTTGTAACTTATTCTTTATGGGTATCGGACTCACACCTTGTTCAGCAGCACGATCCTGTCGCTTACACACTGACGACAGAGTCCTCCTGCTCCATCTCCTCCACAGGAGAAGACCCCTTTCTAATAGAAAATTTCGGTCCGATTAGAGGAACTTAACGGCGAAGATGGTAGTGGCCGATCGCTACTTCTCCCTGAAGATTCCTCACAAGAGAATCTCCGTGGAGAGTGGCGTGAACTCTGCTTTCCCTTAGATGGTTTGGGTGTGGTCTGGCATAGCTGGTCTTGAATTGTTTTGCAGGTGCAGAATACGTCACAAGTTTACCGGTCGTATTCCCCTAGGTCGAAGGTTTAGCCGATAAGGGTGCTAAACGGCTGTGAAGGTTGGCAGATGTTGATGCCGACTTTGAAGATAACGTAAGCTTCGGCACTGTTCTGGCTACAACGACCTTCTCTACTATAGTTGTCCTGTTTATATCGCTAGTTTGCGTTGCGATTTCCCGACACGGCACCGGTTTAGCTGCAACAGAGCTAAACGTGCCGGACCTCGGGACAGAGGGTTGGCGGAGTCGCAAAAGTTTCCGGGCTTCCGAGAAGGACATCTTCTACTTCTCCAGGATCTCCTGGATCGCTTTCTCCTCTGTAAAACGGGGACATTTGCGGGAACTGGATGAATGTTCGCCGTCACATTTCACTCACGATGGGCGTTTACTACATATGCCATCGTGGGATAGGTCACCACAGTTTGCACAGGTGGGTTCGCCGTATCAAAAATCAGGCGTGTGGCCAAAACGTTGACATTTATAGCACCTGAGCGGGTTGGGTAAATAAGGCCTAATCACGATGGCTACGTACTCTGCCTTAATCTTTTGCGGGAGATCTACCCGATCAAAAGTAAAGACCAGGGTACGGGTAGGCATGAATTAACCATTGACTTTACACTGTACCCGATACAAAGATGTTACGCCTTGATCCGCAATGTTCTCCTGAATTTCCTCAGTACTTAGTCCGTCAAGAACGCGGGTGGTGATCACACCGCGTGAGGAGTTGGGCGTTTTGTGTACTTCGACCTTCACTGGGAAGCTGGCTAACATTTTGGCCTTGATTATTTGGACAACCTGGGAGGCGGAGAATGGCTCAACCAGCAGCGTGCTGTTGCGGACCTTAATGCACGACTTAGCAGGACCAGGTATGGCATCAAGACCCTTTTGAATGGCAAAAGGGGTGACTGTACAAAACTTTCTCCCTTCCTCTGTTCTAGTAACAATCAGGTAGCGAGGAGCACAGGACTCGACTACTTCTTTTCCTAAATTAACATAAGTAGAGGTTTTGGGTGCCATAAAGACATATATAAATTCATCCCCCAATGCTCCCCACCCACCACGGAGCCCAACATGGGGTCACCCCACTGGGGTGACAGGCCTACACAGGAGATATACCGGGCCCACCGTCCCACTCACCCTGGAGTTCGGTATAATACCTAGTCCTGGGCGATTGACTAGGGGTGGGTTAGTCCCTAGCCTCCCTTTTAGGCGAAGCAGAAACCAAAGTGGTGTATTAGGTTGCGTGCCCTTCCGTTACTGAAGAGCAGAAGCCCAGACTCAACCCTCAACCAACCAGGATATTCGTTTTCCACCGACACGGGTCTCCACGCACGGCCTACACGTGGGCGGACATTTTTACCTACTGACCCCCTCACCACTCAGAGGTTGCCCACTGAGGGAGTCAACGGTGGCTCGGGACCCCAGGTGCGCCTAACCCGTACCTACCGAAGTAGGCTCCTGGGGGGGGGAGCTGGTCCAGAAGGTCACTAATTAATTTTCCCATAGTACACGCCCTGGGAGATTCCCAAAGTGGGTAATAGATATTTGGATCCCTCACCAGAAGATACGGTGGAGTAATTGGAAAACTAAACGCATAAGTTCGGCAGTGGCAAGGGGAGACAAAGTAAGAAAATAGAGACTACAGACTTAAAAACTAAAACCAGAAAGAGAAAGATGGGCAGCTACAGCCTGCAAATGAGTAGTGAGTGGCACAGGTCGGAAACACACGTCCTCACACACCGGGAAATAGAAGCTCCGAGTGCAGTAGAGACCTTATATCGTTCCAGATCGAAGCTAAAAGATGTGTACCGACCTAAAACAAATGTAACTCGAGGGTGAAGTTTTATCTCCTGCAAGCAAACGACAAGAGGTGTATAAATTCGCATTAAAATGTCTAATTATTTCATATGCGTGTACACCATGTATATTCCACTGGATGATGATGATGAGCATTGTGATGATGATGAATGGGGTTTAAGTGCTAAAAGTGAAAAGGAGATAAAATCATTAACGATAAGATCTTCAAAACACTAAAAGATTAAAAAAAAAAAAAAAAAAAAAAAAAAAAAAAAAAAAAAAAAAAAGAGCACTTAGTTTAAAAAGCTAAAAGCCCTATCTACCGCGTGGTTGTCTTCCCCGAGAACCTCACAAAGGGAGACTGGAAGCTGGTGTGTTGCTCGAAGGGCGGATAGAGCAACACACTCCAACAGCACATGGTGAACAGACAAATGTGCCTCACACAGCGGACAGATAGGTACAGGTTCCCCGTTAAGTACAGAGCTGTGTGTTAAAAAAAACAGTGACTGATGAGCAGACCAACCAAAATTACTTCCTCACGACGAGATGCACAAGAGGAAGATTCTTCACTAACCTTGACTGGTTGCCGCGGAGAGCCCACCACTCTGTATGCCAGCACCAAGGTACCCTCTCCGCACAAGCCTAAACTTTTCGGCAGTCAAAAAACTAACTATAGCACTGGGCGTCGTTGTTGCCGACTTTGCCGTCACATTCGCCAGTTCTTTAGCCGATAACCCAACATGTCCGGGAAGCCTTGCGCAATTAACATTAACGTCAAGATCGATCAGCGCACGATAAAGGCGCACTGTATGATCCACTCCCCAATATTTGCCACTTAGTATTCGTAAAATATTCAGAGAACGTTCACATTGTGCTTTTAGCTGTACTGTACGAGGTGACCAACAAAGTATCCTATCGGATATCAACTCCAGGAATCTCGCCTCATCTGCGAACGGAAGTAAATCTGCCCCGAAACGAAGACAAGGCGGCAATCACCCCGCCAGAAGTTGACTTAGAGTGACTTCTCAGTTGAGAAGTGAAAGCCGTTTTGGAGCTGCATTGATAAAGGTTATCTAAACACCGCTGGGGATGGAAAGGTTATTTATTGTAATGCATGTCAGTAGCAGGTAGGAATAATTTCTTGTTTGTATCGTATTTTAGTAATTTTTCACACTGCCATTTTTTAAAATAATAATGGAGTGCCACTTAAAGTATGCTCTTTTTAGATCCATCACACATCTAAAATTATTTAATACCTGTTTGCCGCGGAGGGTATTTAAACTGACTAATTTTCTTCTTTACATTTTAATTTACAGGTGCCAGCAGGAAAATGTTCTCACTTGGTGCAACATCGACAATCAGCAACTCATTCTGCAAATGCTGTTAGGAATGAATCTCAAAAGAAACAAATTTTCTTAGCAACAAAGCCAGGCAGTTCTAATGAAGTCAAAGCTATTATTCATTTAACACACGTTTATGTGAAACTTTTACTGCCACCCAATATACCAATTGCTACAATACAAAACCCAATGCTGAAAAACTTTTTTCAAGAAATTTGCCACTCTAAAGTACCATTTGAGTCCACCTTAAGAAAGAATGTACTGCCCCAGTTGTATGAGAAAGCTATTGAAGACATAAAGACAGACATCGCTGACCACAGCATTTGGTTAATTGTGGACGAAACAACGGATGGGGGCCATAGTTGTGGGCAAACTCAATCTTGAGGAACCCCATTTCATCCTATGCAAGGAGCATCAAGAAACCAACCACTCTACAATATCATTTGCAGTGAGGGAAGCTTTAAAGGCCAAATGGCCAGATGCAGAAGGAGAGGAAAAATTGAGATTGCTAGTGACCGACATTGCATGTTGAAAGCGCATGAATGTCTAAAGGCTTTCTGTCCTCGTATGCTCCAGGTGATTCATTAAATGAACTTGAAGCAGCCGCCATTATAAAGGCAAAAAAAAAATATATATTGCACTCAGGAGGGGCAGTACAAGAGCTATATCAAAGCAAATTGCTTTCACTTTGAAAGTGCAATAAAAAAATTGGAAGAATCATCTCTCCCCATGACAAAAGTCATTGAGGAGGTAAGAAACAAAGTGATACCTGGACCAAGTGGAGAATCTATAAAAAGGAAGTTGGAAGCTCTTTTGGTGCACGTTCCAGATTTCAAGGACATAGCAACAATTGGCGGCATTCTCTGTGGAGAAAAAGTGCAGGGATCATTGAGTTGGAATCCTAAGGAAATAGCCGAGATGAAGTTCGTACCTCTTACCTCGTGTGTAGTGGAGAGAAGTTTTTTCACTTTCAGGCACATTTGTTCAGTGTCATACTAGTAGTGCAAAATGAATACTGAAAACTTTGGCATTTTTAGTGTTTAAAATTAATGTGTTATTAAAGTAAAATATTAAAACAAAATAAGTAAACTCAGTACTTTTGCACATGCAGTGTTGGAAATTAAATTATGTATTTTTCAACTCTTGAAGAGTAGTGCTTGAAATTAGTTTGCTTTTCAGTGCCATACTATTCATAGATGTATTGAGTTTGGTACTTCCAAATACATACTAAAGTTACAGTTAATTTAACTTTTTACAATTTAAAGTTAGTGTTTTAAACAAAGTGCCCAGGGGTTTGCATGAATATATTTATATGCCAAAGAGCCTATAAATTCCTAAATTCAACATATAAGATCATATAAAATCCTAATACACTGATACATACAACCTAATTTTAACTTTTTAGAACCTAAAAATCCGGAGCTTAAACATTAGACAAGGTCGAGTGGCCGATGAAATAATAGTGCACACTATTTTGACACAGTCAAGTAAGACAAACATTATTATAAGTGGAATTCTTAGCAGGTATGATGTTAGTATGAGAAAAATGATAAAAATCAATCAGGAGCTGGATATGATGTGTGCCAACACAAATTGTTTGATAGTTGATGGTAACTTATGGTTAAATGCTCAAGAGTTTGGTAAAGAGTACACCTAAACAAGAGGGGGTCATATAAATTTGGGGAATCGCTCTGCAATGCAATTTCTGTCACTCAGAAAAACTAGTAAAAGATGAGGTGGATGGTTGGACAAAAGAATTTAAAACTATTGAGAGTAGAATAAATATTTTTTATACAAATGTTCAATGCCTTAGAACTAAGGTAGAAGAAGTGGGTTTGTATCTCAAAGATGTAAATAGTCACATTGTATGTTTTAGTGAGCATTGGCTAAGGGAATATGAAATAGGTTATGTTATGCTTGAAGGTTTTACATTATAAAACTATTACTGTTGCAGTAAATATAAGAATGGGGTATACCAATTTATACTCAGGGTGAATTAAAGTTAAAAAATCTTGAGCTGAAAAGATTTTGTGGTGAAAAGGTTATTGAAGCAACAGGGACAGTACTAAATGAGTATAAATTCATTGTAATTGTAATATATAGATGGGGATGAAAATAAGTGTCTTAAAAGTTTTGAAGATATCTTAAGGTACCTGATGAGTTATAAACAGAAAATAGTTATATGTGGGGATATTAATGCTCAGTTTGATGTGACAAAAAAGTGCCATACAGTAAACTTATTGCAAAATTTATTTCTATGGATGGGTTACCAGTGTGCAAACACATTTCCCACAAGAGATACAGTATGTTTAGATAATGCCATAACAAATATAAAGCAACAGGCTTATAGGTTAAAGGTTCTGGACTGTGAACTATCAGATCACAGGGGCTTATATTTGGAAATAGATCTATCCAGGGTCCAAAATATTTCTAAGAGAGTGGACAGAGAGGTCAGAGAGCTGAATGTAAATAGTGTAAATAAGTTTAAAGAGAGTCTCACATTAATAAATTGGGAAGAAATATTAACTATGTGGTAATGCAAAATCAACTGAAGAAAATTTTGAAGTGTAAGTGTAAAATGAGAAAACAGATTTTACAAAAAGAATCCAAAAGAAAAACAATGAAAACATGTGATTGGTATACTTCAGATATAAGGGCTAAAAAGAATAGGCTTTTGTTATTGAGAAGCATATATAAAAGTAATCCAACAGAACAGCTATTAACAACATGAGAGGGAGTAGAAAACAATATAGGAAGTGTATACTAAAAGCTAAAAAGGAAGCAAATCTAACACTAATAGAGAACTCAGACAATAAACTTAAAGCAGCATGGGGAATTATAAGTTCTGTTACTGGAAGAAAGAACAATAATAACACAAATGTAGAGGGAAGCATTACTCCTGATAATTTCAATAACTTCTTTATGAAATCAGTAAAAGAAATTGCTATACAAATAGATGTGGAGGCTCAAACTTCTGTGAATTTCATGAGCAAGGTTCCAGCTAACACAGGTTTCATACCTGGAGAAGTTACATGTACAGAAGTTGTAAAAGTAGTGGAAAAAGTAAAAAATTAAAAAACAAGAGACATTTATGACATGTCCAAAAATTTTATTAAAATAATAATTAATTATATTGTAGTTATTAGGACCTTTTGTATAAATAGATGTTTTATAGAAGGAATCTTCCCAAATTATTTTAAATTCTCAAAGGTAATACTAATTTACAAAAAGGGTGATAGGATAAAAGAAAGTAGCTGTAGACCAATTTCAGTAATCCCAACGTTAGCCAAAATAATGAAACTTTTAATCAAAAATCAACTTCAAAAATATTTTGAAGATAATAATTTATTTTTCAACAATCAGTATGGGTATCAAAAGAGTAAGTCAACCATACTTGCAGTCAGCAATTATGTAGAAAAAAATCTATCAGGCTCTGAAGAAGGAAGCTCAGTTCAGGGCACCTTGTGTGATCTGAGCAAAGCCTTTGACTGATATAAACATTATCTATTGCTGAAAAAGCTGGAAAACTATGGAATAAAGGGACAGTGCCTGAACATTTTTAAATCATATCTTGAGAATAGTAAACAGGTAGTATCAGTTAATGGGAAACACTCTAATATACTTGAAGTAGTGTGCCACAAGGCCAGTATTGGGACCTTTGCTTTTCTTGTTGATGATGTATCAATGTTCTTCTGCTCATACTGCTGTATATGCAGATGACACCTCATTTTTGAATGTTCATAAAGATATTAAAACATTATCACAGCTGGCATATAGTACAATGGAACAGGCACAAATTTGCTTTAAGAATATTGGTTTTTACATGAATGAAGCTAACTCACAAAATATAGTCTTCACACTAAAGAATATCCCCCCAGGGGCCTACTACGGTAGGTACGGGTTTGGCGCATCCGGGGGTTCCCGAGCCACTTGCCGCCATCTCATCATCATCATCGCCACCAACTGAGTCACGTTTTGTGTTTGTGTGCATATTTGTTGGTTTTGTGAGAGCAAATTTACTCGCCTCATCTTCTTCCCTTCTAGGCTTATTCTTTACATGTTAGTATTAAGGCTTTAGATTTATTAACTCCTGCCTCACCAACAGGGATCTTTATTCTATCTCCGTGGTTCCTGTCCCACGGTTCCAGCGCGGCTTCCAACATGTGTGCTCTTCGGAGGTCTCAGGCGTGAAGGTTGAGTGGACCCTTCCTACTGTCCCTATGTGTAAGCCTTAGGTGCGGAGCCTGTCCTTACCATTATGTACACCCACGTAGCTTCCTTGGGGGCCCAGTCCGTTTTAATTTCCCGACGAGCGCTGCTCGTTGGGTTAGAATTACGGACCGGTCGTGTTACCGCTAACGGAAAACCTGGTGTAATCAACCACAAGTCCCCTGAATCCATGTCTGCTTTATTACGCAATATGGCCTAAAGTGGGGAGCCACAGGTGGTTATACCTGTGGTAGGGGCTTAAAGCCGGGTTGTACATGGTGAAGGGCTTACCCGTATGGACCAGCAGTGGTGGCTGGAGGGTAACTCCTTCTGAGGTATTCCTTGAGATCGGTCTGGTAGGGGTCTACTAGGCGGCACAGATCGGAAAGTATTTTGGGGTCTTTTCTCTCTACCCCCGGATGGCAGGCTGATGCCAACGGTTCCGGAAGGGGGTCTTTCCATAATGCTATCTCCGCGCAAAACCTCTTCTTTTGACCACTTTATAGTTGTGACCTTGGCATGTGAAAAGAAAACTATGCGAGATATCAGTCCGTTTTACATACAACGCGAGATTGACAGGATATGCGGTAAAGTGACCAATGCCACCGAACGCGAGACGGTACGCTTTTGATTGAAACGAACTCGGAAGACCAGTCCAAGAAACTCCTGAAAGCCAGCTTATTGGTTTCCTACCCCTTTAAAGGTGGCCCCCCACAAGACTTTGAACACCTGTAGAGGCGTCGTAACTACCTCTTGTTTAGACGGTGTTTCCGAATCAGATATAGTCACTAATTTATCTGACCAGGGTGTATGCCAAGTGTACCGTCTGCTCGGCAAACGAGATGTTGAATCAGTGGCACTGCGTACGGTATTTCTGACTTTTAAGGGCGCCACAATACCCGAGACCCTATATTATGGATATGAACGCGCCTCTGTGCGACCATATGTGCCAAACCCAATGCGCTGTTTTCAGTGCCAACGGTTCGGTCACACGCAAACTCGGTGCACCTTCGACGCTGCCTGTGAACGTTGCAAAGAAACTGCTTGTGCTCGAGACCCTTGTTGCGTCCGTTGTACAGGGAACCATCCATCTAGCTCCCGGCAATGTCCACGTTTTCTCGAGGAAAAGGCCATCCAGGAGCTGCGAGTTAAGGAACGCCTGACTTTTCCGGAAGCCAGGCGTCGCTTCCAAAATCTGCAGCCTGGGACCATCTCAGGCTATGCCTCAGCGCTCCGCCGCACTCCTGTTTCCTCAGTGGCACTACAAACCGTGCCTGTAGCCGACGCGTGCACTCAAACAGAACAGACGCCGACCACAACAACCTCGCAGTCTTCATCATTCACTCCACCCACTGCCACAAGTTCTATTTCTCCCGAACCTGCACGTAAGCCGCTAGTGAGACCGACACCATCTGTCGCTGCTCCTCGATGTGATCGAGCACTTAATATTTTACGTGTTTTATGTGGCACATCCTGGGGAGCAGATCGCACTGTACTATTACATCTATATCGTTCGCTTGTTCGCTCTAAGCTTGATTACGGGTGCATTGTGTACTCTTCGGCATGTCGTTCAATTTTACGTCATTTAAACCCCGTTCACCATCGAGGGATTCGCCTGGCACTGGGTGCGTTTCCGACGAGCCGAGTTATTAGTTTGTCTGCTGAGGCTGCTGAACCTCCGCTGTGCTATTGGCGTGAGGTCCTTCTTTGCAGCTATGCCCTCCGCCTCCATGCAATGCCGGATCACCCGTCTTTCAAGCTATTCTTTGACGAGTCTCTTGACCGTCAATATGCTGTTAGTGCGCTGGCCTTGCTTCCTGCCGGGGTTCGCTTTCGTGAATTACTTCGCCTGTTGGATGTTCAGCTACCGGCTCTGCTGTCACTGGGGGAATGTTCATCTCCTCCTTGGTTACGCTGCGACACCCTGGTCCACCTACGGTTGGCATCCATGACGAAATCAGTTAGTGCACCCTCGGCCTTCTGCTTCGCTTTTTTAGAGTTGCAGGCCGAGTTTCCCAACCATTGTTTTATTTTCACGGATGGTTCAAAGGATGACCGTGGTGTGGGATGTGCTTTTGTTTTTAATTCGCGGAGTTACGCGTTTCACCTATTAGGGCAGTGTTCAATTTCTACCGACGAACTTTTCAGTATTTATCAAGCTCTTGTTTTTATCCGGGACAGGATTTTAGGCAGTTTGTTATGTGTAGCGATTCCCTCAGTGCACTACAGGGCCTGCGTGAGCTGTATCCATACCATCCTTTGATACAGCATATTCAGGATCGCCTGCATTCGCTCGCTGATGCTGGCGTCAGCGTGTCGTTTGTTTGGGTTCCTGGTAACGTAGGTGTGAGCGGGAATGAGCAAGCGGACGCAGCTGCCAAGTCTGCGATTTTAAATCCCACTGTTTTTAGCTCCACTGTTCCTCCCAATGATGCTCGTGTCCTCCTGCGCCGGGCCATTCTTTCGCGCTGGTTCGCGGAATGGTCCGGGGTGCGTGGGAACAAACTCAGAGAGGTCAAGTCCCTTTCTGTCTCCTGGACTACTTCTACCGGTTTCATCGGGCATCTTCTCTGCAGCTACGGCACCACCTACCGGCGGATCTGGCAGCAGAGGCAGCAGCGGCAGGAGCCACGGCAGCATTCCCCCAGCGGCAATGCAGTGGGCATTCATCCCTCTACTAGCTTGCAGCTCCGACGCCTGCGGGTGCTCGGCTTGTATACAGCGGCAACGCAGTGGGCTCTGACCCCCTATTAGCTTGCCGTTCCGCCGCCAGTGTGCGAGCGGCCCCACATACAGCTTGCTGTCATTTTGTAAAGAGCAGGAACTCCCCTACTTTCCTACTCCTCTTCTACTGTCATCTTTCTTTTCATTAACCTGACTAGACCGACAGACAACGCATACAGCGGGTCCGTAAGGCCAGAGCCAAGGGTGAAGGCCATTGGCCTGAAACCTCGAGCCGATATGGCTCGCACAGGCGCCTCCTCTAAGGAGGTCCGGTCCTCTGCGGACAGCCGTAGGGCAACCGCACCGACTCTGACTAGAGATGACGGGCAACAGCCATGCAACAGCACAAGTCTACCTACTCCCTCAGCAGAGACGGCCGAACCTTCGCGCAAGCGAAGCAGGACGTCAATTGGCGGCAGCAACAGGCGCAAGCCATCTTCGCCTCACCGCCTCGTAGCGGTTGAGAGTGTTCAACCCGGGCAGGACCCAACCAGTCCTTACACAATTCCTATGCCCGACCCTGACACCGACGTCGAACCTGACGGGCCGTGGATAACTGTCCACGCAGGGGGCCGCAGAAGCGGTCGTTCCTCCCCCAACCCAGCCGTAAAACCACAGGGAATTAACCAACCCCCAACCCAAGGGGGGCGAAAAATCCCGCCTATAGTTGCCGACGCTTTCCGCAACCACGTTGTGGTAATGAGAAAGCTGGCAACGAAGCTTAGGGGCCCCTTCGAGGCCCGGCGGAAGCAAAGGAAAGTCCACCTCCATACCTCCTCGGAAAGGGATTTCGAGGCAGCGAAGGCAGTACTACGGGACGAACAAATCCCGTTCTACAGCTACTCGCTGCAGCGGCCCTACGTGGAGCGTAGGATTATTCGCGGCCTTGACTCCGACTGCACCCCTGAGGATGTCAGGGCGGCTCTTCAGGACGAGTACAACATCACCCCTACCTCCGTGGCACGTCTTAGTAAGACGGTGGCAACAGAAGACGGCACTCAGCGAGTGCCCATGCCCTTATTCCTGGTCGTGGTACCAAGGGAACGCGGCCCAGACAGTTCAGCCGATAGACGCCGTCCGTCGGCTTGTCTTCACCGTCGTGCGTATCGAAAGATACCACGGCAAAGAGGGACCTGTACAGTGCCATAGGTGCATGGGCTTCAACCACTCTAGCAGCGTGTGCGAGCGCAAGCTCGCATGCCTGCGGTGAAGCCCATCTACTGAGGGACTGCACAAAGCCCCATGAAGCTCGCCACTGTGTGAACTGTGGTGAGGCGCACGTGGGCTCATACAAAGGATGTAAGGTGCGGAAGCGCCTTGTTGGGAGCCGCCGTAGAGGCCCCCAGGAGCCAGCTAATGTGCGCCCTGGGGTGTCCTTCTCCTCGGCACTAAACCGCGCAGAGGGAACACTGCGCGCCGCTGAGGCAGCAGCATCTCCCAGCCCCGCAGTCACTGCAGAGATCGTGCCAGCTCCGTCCTTGACGGAGACCCCAACCCCCCAACCTGGTCCCTCTACATCAACGGAGGAAGCCGCCCCGACACCCTCGACAAAGGGCCCACGCCGGACTTCTCCAAAAAAGAAGTCCAGGAGGAGAGGAAAGAAGAACCGTCGGGTGCCCGGCCAGTCGGGCCAAACAGAGGCTCCCACCTCTGTGAGACCCGAGGCCACGCCCCCAGCACTCCAGCAGCTACCAGTGGCGGAAGCTCCAGTAGCGGCCGCCACAGTGCCGACTCCAGTAGCAGAGGCTCCCGCTGCACCTACCACCACAGCGGCTTCCTCGGCCTTTACAGCGGCCATCCCACAGGCGGACCTGGATGAACTTCAGGACCTAGCCCTGTGGTTCGGTGACCTCCTAAGTAAGGTCCTGCCTGTACTGCGAAACTTCAAGCTGCAGTACAGTGACCCCAGACTCTCCCCCCTGCAGAAACACACCCTGTTCCTCCAAACCTTGGAGCAGTTGTACCCGGGTTCCGCTAAGTAATGGCCTCTAGATTCGTTCGGAGACCATTGCGACTCGCGTACTGGAACGCGAACGGCATCCGGGGGCAACGCCCAGGCGTCATTGAGTTTGTACAATCGTACGGAATTGACATCCTGATGGTTTGCGAAACCCATCTGGATGCTGTTACTGACTTCTCGCTGCCTAGTTACGTCACCCATCGGTCCGATCGGGTCGGCCGACAGAGTGGCGGTACAGCTATCTTCATTAAGAACCACATAACCCATACTCCTGTCCAACTCCCAGCACTACAGCACGTGGAGGCCTGTGCAATCCGGCTACCGTCGCCGGGCTAGACGCGCTGCTGATAGCTGCATATGACCCACCAAACCACCGCTTCCATGAAGCGGACTACACCACCCTACTCAACCTTCACCCAGTGGTATGCATCGCAGGAGATCTCAATGCGAAACATGCCCTCTGGCACAGCCGCACCAACAACCCCCGAGGCCGCGGGCTCTACCGCCTCATCAGCGGCAACCCCACCCTCGTCGCGCACGGACCGAGAGGACCTACGTGTCATCCGGCTCGTGGCAGACCGGATGTTCTTGACATCATAATCACCAAGAACACACCATTTCATCTAGACCTCTCGGCGGTCAACGAGCTAGACTCCGACCATGACCCTGTCGTGGTGGATACAACCGAGACCGTATCAGCTCTGGTAACAGCAGCCACGGCCTTCTCCCGCCAACTCCTGAATGTGGTACGCGCGCATACCTACCGCATCCCATCTAACAAACCTAACCCGAGAACCATACCGAATGAACTCCGTCAGCTGCTAAAAGCCAAGGCAACCGTACGGAAGCTATGGCAGCGCTTCCGCCATCCCAGGATCCAAGCAGTGTACCAGCGGTTCAAATCCCTGGCAAGGCGCCTGCTTCGCGCGCACCGCAAAGCGGCCTGGGAACACACAATGGCACATATAAACGTGGAAGAGAAACAACCCTGGAGGATCATCCGATCCCTCAGGAAAGACAAAAGTCAGTTTCAGCATCCCATCCATGGCACCCGTGGGAGACTCTCTTTTGAGCCCCAGGATAAAGCCACGGATTTCGCAGATTATCTGGAGTCCCAATTCGAACCCCGCGAAGACTCCCAGGATGAGGACTTTACTGAGCTCGTGGAAGCAACGGTAGACTATCTCTATGAGGAGCCCTCGCCGCCCCAGGAGGAGATCCGCATTCCTTTAGTCACCCCGAAAGAGGTGGCTTCCCAACTCAACAACCTAAAGCCTAACAAAGCCCCTGGACATGACGGCGTTACGGCGCCTATGCTCCAGCACCTACCCAGAAAGGCCGTAATCCACCTGACGCGGATTTACAATGCATGCCTGCACCTACGTCACTTTCCAACGTGTTGGAAGGAGGCGCGGGTGGTATGCATTTTGAAGCCCGGCAAGGACCCGGTCTTCCCGTCAAGCTACAGATCTATTAGCTTACTTCCGATCGTCTCGAAAGTATTCGAGCGGTTACTCCTACCTCGCCTCACCCCTTTCTTCGAAGAGAGACTCCTACTCCCGGATCATCAGTTTGGTTTCCGTACTGGACATTCCACAACCCTGCAGTTGCTGCGACTGGCTGAGAAGGCTGCCCTGGGCTTCCAGGACAACTTCAAAACAGTCGCGGTGCTCTTGGACGTGGAAAAGGCCTTCGCCACCACATGGCATCAGGGACTCTTGTACAAGCTCAAGAACGCAGAAATCCCTCCCCCCTACCTTCACCTGCTTAGTAGCTTCCTTCGGGACCGCACTTTCAGGGTGAGGGTGGAGGGGAGGCATTCCACAGTCAGACCCATAGCGGCGGGAGTGCCGGAAGGCAGCGTGCTGTCGCCGCTACTCTTTGCTGCCTACATGTCCGACTTCCCCACAGAACCCAGTACAGTTACGTGCCAGTATGCCGACGATGTCCTCATAATGTCGCGTAACAAGAACGCCCGATATTGCTTCCCTCCGCTACAGAGACAACTCCTGGCCATAGGCAGATGGAGGGAACAGTGGCGGATGGCTATCAGCCCGCAGAAGAGCTCAGCTCTACTGCTGGCTAAAGTCCGTGGCTGGCGACCGGAGAGGTCGCTGAGGTTGCGGCGGCGGCGGATCCCCTGGGTCTGCACGTGATTATTCATGCTTGTCTTTTACCAGCAGCATCAGAAGACTTTTGGTAGTGTTGTTGAGAGGAGCTTGTGCTGGTAGTGGTCTTGATGGCAACAACTACTATGTGTGAGTAAAAGAAATTAGCCTAAAATACTGCCAGAGAGTGGGGAAAGAAATGTGTGTAATATATAATATTGTATTTTCCTGTGATTTAACTGAAAGCGTACCAAGTAGAAATAATCGGTAATAGTGATATATTAGTATGATTAATTATTGCAACCTTCAATGTAAGTACTTTCTCTAAACAGGAGAGTAGCATTTAATATCAGATTTATATTAAATGTATAAATTTATACTCTATGAGAATATATGTTCATTATAATTAACCAATAGAAAGAGGTTTACGCAAATGCTACAAAGGGGAGAGCTAAGACTCATCTCAGTTAGATATATATTTGTTCAGCTTTATCCAACCTCTAGTAAGAGATATTTCAATTAAGGATGGATCTATAACGACAGGCAATGTTCAATAAATAAATTCACATTAACTTCTTATTTTTTTAAACATATATATATTATTTTAAAGTTGCTCTTTTGGGTTATTTCATGTTAAAATTTTTCACATGCTGAATAAGAACATTAACACATTTCCTCTGTAACGAGGCACAAGTTATCACTCTGAGAGCAGTGGGCCATTATATGTGATTGTATATATAGTTGTAAGTGACAAAGTCTATTGAAAATTTTTGTATTTACCCAATGACAAATAAATAAATTCAATTCAATTCACTCATGGCAAAATAACTTTTCTTGCAGTATTCTTTGTAAATCTGTAAAGTTTAAATAACTGTGTATCACTGTAATGCTCTAGAGTGTACGGCTATTAAATGCTACTCTCCTGTTTAGAGAAAGTACTTACATTGAAGGTTGCAATAATTAATCATACAAATATATCACTATTACCGATTATTTCTACTTGGTACGCTTTCAGTTAAATCACAGGAAAATACAATATTATATATTACACACATTTCTTTCCCCACTCTCTGGCAGTATTTTAGGCTAATTTCTTTTACTCACACATAGTAGTTGTTGCCATCAAGACCACTACCAGCACAAGCTCCTCTCAACAACACTACCAAAAGTCTTCTGATGCTGCTGGTAAAAGACAAGCATGAATAATCACGTCTTTGTTATAAAATATACTCGGGCGACTAGTTCCTGCTCCTGGCTCCTGGCTCCTGGCTCTAGAGTGTTTTTACAATCATGTAAATA